>CM070830.1:7274743-7884743 GCA_036326025.1 Chrosomus eos | reverse complement strand
CCTATAACTCATAATCTCTAGTCGTTAATATGTGACAGAATAGATACATAAATGTTAGTTTTTATGGTTATGGAGCTTTTTATTTGTATCTGTATAACATTTAATGCAAAAAGCAAGCCTTATCTTACCTTTTGTACTTTGTCAAATTATTAAATGATCCATTATGTCGTCCTTTTTATTGTTGCTTAGGCATTTTTGTGATACTTTTGTTTGACCTTGCAGGCTATGTTATCATTTTTAAACTATATGAGGGGCTCAGCTGTTCTCTTGAGACAGAGGACGTTCTGACCTCAGGCAAGCAGAAAGTGTGCGAACAGCATGAAATACAGTCTCCCCGTCAGTTTAATGCATGAAGTCACATTTTCTCAAAGCTGTCAAGAATCAAAGGATCTTAAGCAACAGCAATTAAGCGAAACCCTTAATGCTTTTAATGCTCCTGCAGATTATTACCAGTGTACTGGTCCTCGGGGAGATGGATCATCCTGCTAGAATGGCTGATTTTTTCTGTGCCTTTCTACCAAAGCTAAAGCATCATCAGGATGATGACAAGCGATAAATGTGTGGACACATCCATTTTCACAGAGCTGTTTTGATGTTAGATGAGGTTCGCCACTGAATCCTAAATAACTCTCTTGTAGGATATGCTTGCATTTCTGCTGTGAGGCTTTCTGATGGGTCAGCGTTTCAGGATATTTATGGGAGCGTCACGTTTATAGAACAATATTAGGCAAAATAGATCTGAGTAATGCTTATTATCATATCAAACGACTTTGTTTTCAGCTCCATTTTCTTCAGAAGTGGTTGAAAAAGTACAGTGAATTTGGGTCGTCACTTTGGCACCACTTTGATTTTACTTAAATCTGAAATGTGCCATTTAAAACTTAAAAATTAATGGTTATTTTGTTAATTTTTTTTGCATGAATATCTGCTGATGCAATATATCAAAAGAAAGAACCAAGCCTTTACCTAAAAAACAACAACAAAAAAGTTTTATTCTAACATGCATTCTTTTTTTTATCAACTCTTGAATGTGGGTTTCATAAAAAAAGCTAAAAAAAAACACATTTTAGTCAAAGACTATTTCAGAACGATGATCAAAACAGAAACAAACATGGAGTAGATCAAGTCCATCAACACCCCTTGCACAGTCCTATAGCTCATCCTGGATCAACATTTCATTCAGTAACATTACCCAGTTCTGATTTATATGCTGTTTAATGTTGATGATCGCGTTATTTTTCATATGCATACGATTACGATTACATATGATATCGCTTGTTTCTGCATCTTATTCGCATGTGTTTTGATCAGGAGATTCTGTGCTCTTTCGATGTGTCATATCACCCCCTACCGTTTTACAGTGAAAACGCGAAAAGCCGGAAATTTCCGACAATGGCAGGGAAGCGTTGTCTCATAAATGACGGAAAATTCCATCAATGGTGAGAAAGAGTTAATTACCATTTGAATAGGTCTTGCATTTCTGGACTGAAAAAACTGTATTCAGGAATAATGTGATAATAAAACGTCAAAAGGCCATGTTTTTAATTGAATAGATGTGAGTGCGGCACGATTCAAAGTCAAGACGCTACAGGCATACGGTTTCAGAGCAGTTCGCAATCATGAATACTGTTATTGCGAGTAATTGCTTATGATCTACTTTTGATTAATTATGACAATCTGTAATTAATGGTGTTTATATTGTAATATGATTTAGATTTGCTGCAAGAATACATATTTTAGTTTTTGTGCCATTTATTTATTGAATAAAGATGTCTTGAGTATTTTAAACTTGCAGTTGAATATGAGCCCCAGCACAAATGAATGAATCAGAGTAAATTAATCTGAGATACATGACATTATTTTAGATTGTATATGGATTGTATGGATGTACAATTTTCATTTTATGTGTTACAGGACTTAAAAAGTCTAAAATTTGATTGAAAAACTGTTGTAGATACCCTGTTGAATCTTCCATTGGGTGTAATTTGAGATAAACATTAAACATAAAACCGAGATAAACACGGTTTTTAAACATTAAAAATATTATACTCTTGACTCCAAATACTTAAAATTTAATTTAAGTGGGTTGTATCTTTTACAGTGTACATTGGTCTGAGGGGATTTTAGGTGTGAAAAATGATCTTGAACAAGTAAAACCCATTTGAGAACTTCCAGTGGACTTGATTAATACAGGCAGAAACAGGCCTGTGTTGTTCGAGACTCTGAGATATTGGCTGTTAAAGCAGCCCTGGCTTGATCTACTGTGCCGCCCCACTATGAGGCCCAGAGCGCGTACAGGAAGAGCTCCCGACAGCGTGGGACGGCAGGAGCATATGGTCCTCACAGCAGGGCCTTCTTATCAACCTGACACCGCTTCACAACCTCAGAACACGACCTGCCCAAACCAAAGCTCTCTAAACAGGTGAAATTAGAACACCTAACTACAAGAATGAGTCGCTTGTGAAAAAATAAGAACACTTTAGCATACTTTTAAAGAGTACTTAAATGTAGCTTTCCTGTACCTCAAACAGTAGAGCGTTGGCGCTTGCAACGCCAAGGTCATGGGTTTGATTCCCAGGGAAAGAAGAACTGATAAGAATGTAAAATGTGTACCTTGCAATGCAATGTAAGTCGCTTTGGATAAAAGCGTCTGCCAAATGCATAAATGTAAAAAAATGTAAAATACTTCACCAAAAGGTCACCATGAAATCAAAACAACAGGACAACCTGTCACTAACATGATCGCAGCAATAGCAAACAAGAGCGATTGAACAATCCCATCAATTCCCGACGGACAAAATCAAGTTCCGTCCCACATTTTTTCTTGTTCGAGAAACCATTCACTCCGATATAAGACACATTAGGGAAGAAAATACTATTGCAAATTCCGTTTCATGCCAAAATATAAATTTAATTACAATTTTAATTGTAAATGCAATAACAAACAACACACTACAGTTAAAGGTATAATCAAGTACTTTACTCGTGTTTTAGTATGTTAACCAACACCTTAAAATACGTCTACTTCTCTTAAGCATGACAAAATATTATTAAAACATAATAACTTAAAGTAACACCAAGTATTTTTTCCTCTTCGGTCGCCCTACTGGTTGGAAACGAAATTGTCCATTGCCGCTGTCGTGAATAATCTAGCCTACCGTCGCACGTACGCTCGCTGTTTATCCAGCACCGGCTTTAGAATGAACGATGTCCACAGACAGGTGAGAGTATGTTACATGATTTCATGAAAGGATAATGTATTGCGACATCAGAAACGAAGAAAAACGAAATAATGACTATTGTAGCGCTTGACGTAAAGCAGTCGAATTTTGTAGTTCTTTTTGTGCATGGGTTCCTACCCGAAACCCGAAGTTACATAGTGCCAGTAAAAGCGATACAGACCCCGTCAGGCTATGGCAGACGAGTCATTTAACTTTATTTTAAGTCGATGTACCATCACAAGGGTCTTGGAAATATATTATGAAGGTTGAAAAACTGCTTAGTGTTACTTTAAAGGCAGGGTAGGCGATTTGTTCCAGACTTTTTTTTTGCTATGCTGGTTGAAAGTCTTTTCACAAAGCAATCACTAAGTTAATTGGTTTAAATGTATAAATATCGTTTGTGGAAGGCATAAAAGATGCATTGCATTCGTTCTGATACAATGTCCCACCTGCCTGTCAATGTATTTCCATAACTCCGCGCACCTGCTCGCGCAGACATCACACATCATCAGCACGTTTAATGCTATGCAGAGTTAGACAGACGTCAGTCACTGAACACCACAACCGAAACAGCCGCCGCCTTTTACAGTTCCTCCTGAACCAAAACAACACGCTTATGCTCTGTTCATGCCAGAACTACTGTCATTTGGAAGAGATGGAAACCCGTGATGTTATACTTGGGGCAGTTTGTGATTCAAATGTGTGGGTTTCGATGGCAAATCAATGCCGAAATGAACCTGCAGCAGTCAGGTGGTACAGGTCAATGCTCTTTAAGTTATTTATGTTCATTATCAGGGTTTTTCCTGGCTCAAAATGAGGTGGAGGTGGTAAAATTGTAACACAAGGAGGTTCCGGGGGCATGCCCCCCCGGGAGAAAATTTTGTACATTTTAAAGATAAATTCATTAATCTGGTCCACTTTGAGTCACTCGAATCTGTTGTTAAAAATAAATAATAATCCACCCGCCAACCACCCATGTTCTTTGATTTAGATATCTGCATCTGATCATCACATTACAATTATTCAATTAAGCATGATAATATGGTAACATATCACACAATTAACATTTATTTAAATTAAAAGTTCTTCTTTTGGCAAAATTACATTTTCTTTATAGCCTAAACAGAGGCTTTACTCCCTTTAAACTTATTGTCAATGTTACATTTTTGAAAACACTCTTATCGGAATAACTTTTTGTACCTTTATAAAGGGCATTTTCCCCCTAATTTTATTTAATGTATGCTCTAAATTTCATTTAAAATTCTTACATTTTATCAATACATTCAATTAAAATAATAAGACACTAGGCTGTTTACAATAAAATTAAATAATTTACATTGAAAAATTATAACTATTAAATGAGATTATTTTGAATATTTTTTGAATATAAAAGGAATGTTGAAAAGAATGATACTTTGAAACTAAACCGCCAGTAGGAGGGGGCAGGCGGCCGTCTTAATGAGCGAGTCATTGAGTCATTAATGTAAACGATTCGTTCAAACGGCTGATTGATTCAGAATGAGGCGGTTTAATAATGGGCAATTGAATCTTTGACTCAAGCGATTAGTTCAAAACGCTGAATGATTCAGTAATGAATCATGGATGAGTGTTGCTGTGAGACGCGATATGGTTCTGTTGTTTGGAACTATTTTCGCTGCTAAAACAGAACAAAAACAGTCTAAAAATGTAAGTAACTTAATATCTCGGTTTCAATCGTGATGGCATTCAGGAAAACAGCACTCTGGTCGTGTGTAGCCTATATATTGTTTCTTAACTATAATTAATGTTATAAATAACTGCGCGAGACTCAACAGCGCAACTTTGTTACCGTCCTTACATTAGGTACCATGATGGGAGTTCCGTGTCTTTATTACACTCATTTAGCTGTCATCCACCCTCGATTGAATGGAATGTTTTTATTACTCGGCCCGCTCGACCCGCGGATTATGATCCGTGCAGCACTATCGGCAAACTACACGGTTAGAGAATGGACACAAGAGGGAATCGCGACAGAACTGTCACGGCGGATAAAGTGTATATGAGCACGTGACTGTCTGTCCGAGTTTTGTCGAGAGGCGAAGGCGGCACGAAATTTGACGGAGGCGGCCGCCTCATAATTGTCTATGCAGGAAAAACCCTGATTATTATCGTATGTCTTCAAGCTAGCTCACTATTGCTAGCCTCTCCGAAAATTGACTACCTTACCTTTAAGTTGTACATTAAAGTAAAACTTTTATTATGATCATTATTACAAAGAGCGCTTTAGAAAAGTGTTAAAGGGATACTCCACCCAAAAATGAAAATTCTGTCATCATTTACTCACCCTCAAGTTGTTGCAACCCTGTATGAGTTTCTTTCTTCTGCTGAACAAAAAGGAAGATATTTTGAAGAACGATTGGAACTTTGGCGCCATTGACTTCCATGGTATTTTTTTTTTCTACTATGGAAGTCAATGGTGCCAAACAACTGTTTGGTTCCAATCGTTCTTTTCAATCTTACAGTTTAAGATGTGAGGTACACTACAATTGACATAACAAATGTAGAAAAGTGTTTTTTTTTGCGAGCAATGCTGTGAACGTGAGAAAATAATTAATCAAATTACAATGTCACACAAGCACTGACAGGTTTCCTCAACACAAAGGTCATTCTCCACTGGTTTATTTTGGGCCTTGTTGGGCTTTTGGATAGTATTGGGTAACATAAAACCTCTTTGAATATTCCCTTTGCTCTAATTGTGTCTTTGTTCAAGGTTAAACCTGGTATCTGTTTCTGCCTACTGATATTTCATTCGCTTTATAATGGCATTATGCTTAACCATTGGTTTTTACACAGTTCTCTTTATTTTTTTTTATTCTCTATTCAGTAGATCTCATTGGGTATTTGTTGTAATCAATGCAATTTGCTA
This sequence comes from Chrosomus eos, assembly GCA_036326025.1. Taxonomy (NCBI): domain Eukaryota; kingdom Metazoa; phylum Chordata; class Actinopteri; order Cypriniformes; family Leuciscidae; genus Chrosomus; species Chrosomus eos. Next base: position 7,878,617 of record CM070830.1, on the reverse strand, counting down.
AACCGACTTTCTTTATGACAGTACTGTACTATGCTGCCTGTTCAAACAAAAATAACAATTCTGTCATCATTTACTCATCCTTATTGTTGTTTTGAACCTGTTTGACCTCCTTTCCTTTATGCTATACTGTATGTTATGGCTCTTACCTCATCATAACAAGCTGATCTGTTTTAGAGAGCATCAGAGACATACTGTTCAGTATTTACAGTACTAATCTGTTTCTGTTTCTAATCTGAGTCATCAGGTGAATGAAAATGGGCCGCAGACAGCAGGGAAAAAACACTCAGTATGCAAAAATTCCCATATAATTGTCATTTGTGTATGATTAGAAGGTTCGATTTGTCACCTTTTAAAAGCGAGAGGAAAATATTTCCTTAGGTCTAGTTGTTAACATCCAATAAATCTTTGCCAAATTTGGGCACAAATCCATCATGATTCAAATCCATCATCATGAATATGGCCCATATTTAGACATTTAGTATGCATTTATGCATTTGGCAGAGGCTTTTATCCAAAGCAACTTACAGTGCATTCAAAGTATGCCTTCCTTTTTTATCAGTTTATGCATTTCCTGGGAATCAAACCCATGACCTTGGCGGATGCTCTCCTGTTTGAGCTACAGGAATACTTAGTTATACAGTATTTGTTCTCTGTTTTGGTCTATCAAAAACCACACTTGTGCTGTTGTTTATGCATTTACATCATTTACACAGCCTATGTCATGTTAATTATTCTTCATATTGTTGGGCATGTACAGTTCAATATCAATGCATTTCTTGTATTATAGCATTTTGCACAATAAACAAATTTGGTTCACCACTTTCAACAAAACATGCAAACACTACACAAAACAGCCAGGATTAAAAGAGGAGACATAGTTGATGTTCAGTCGGTAACACAGGTTTCATTAGTTAACATTAGTTAGTTAACATGAAGAACTGTACTTCTAGCATGTATTAATCTTATTTAATGTTGATTTCAACATTTACTTACACATTATTAAAATCAAAAGTTGTATTTGTAAAGATTAGTTTATGCACTGTGAAGTAACATGAACAAACAATGGACAGTTGTATTTTATTAACTAACGTTAACAAAGATTAACAAATGGATTGCTCATGGTTAATTCATGTTAGTTAATACATTATCTAATGTTAACAAATGAAACCTTATTGTAAAGTGTTACTGTTCAGTCTTTATCCATGAGTGAACAATGAGCTTGTCTAAGGGGCATGTAGAGTGAGACTGAGCAATCACATGACTCAATCTCTTAATAGAGCATGCAGGAATGCGACATATAACTGTCTTAACACTAGAAAGATAAGTTCTGAACAGCACACACACACGGCATGTGATGCCAAGTGATATAACACCATGAGAAGAGATGTGATCTGAGAAAAGCAAGCCTGGCATGGTGTTTCTTTTGGTGTGATGTTTGTGTATGAGGTGATGGAAAACATACAAAGTTAGAGCTAAAGAGCACAGTCTCAAGCTTTTATTAGAAGATGAAAAATCTTTGTTGGAATTTTGTGGATTTTATTTAGCCAAAATCCTGAAAAGCATAAACAGTTTTGTGTGTGTGTGTGTGTGTGTGTGTGTGTGTGTGTGTGTGTGTGTTCTGAAAAAGAAAGGTCACACGGCATTAGAACAACACTAAAGTGAGTAAATAATGATACTCATTCTGATGTTACATCAGACCTATTGAACTTATTTCTGATCAAAGAAGAGAACTCTAAGTTTCTATAAATAGTTATAGACTACTTATAATGTTACATCAGTCAGGAAGTAGTCCATATTTAACCTATTGAACATATTTCTGGCCAAAGAGTCCTCCAAGGGTATATCTTACTTTACATTCTCATAGACTCCTTCTGTTGTTACATCAGCCAGACAGTAGTCCATATTTCTGGCCAAAGAGGCCAATGAGTCCTTGATTTTGATCTTTTGATTTTGATGTTACCTCATTTGGATAGTAGTCCATATTTGACCTATTGAACATATTTCTGGCCAAAGAGTCCTGGAACTTTAACTTAATAGACTCCTTCTGTTGTTACATCACCCAGACAGTAGTCCATATTTAACCTACTGTACATATTTCAGGCCAAAGATTATTTTTTTAATTCAGGTGTTTCAATCAGACCCATTGCCACAGGTATATAAAATAAAGCACTTAGCCATGCAATCTCCATTTACAAACATTTGTGGGGAAAAAATGGGTCATTTTAAAGAGCTCAGAGAATTCAAACTGGGCAGTGTGATAGGATTCCACCTTTGCAGTAAGTCAGTTCATGAGATTTCATCTCTGTTATACACTATATTGTCAAAAGTATTGGGACACCCCTCCAAATCAATAAATTCAGGTTTTCCAATCACTTTCATGGCCACAGTTGTGTAAAATCAGGCATGCAGACTGCTTCTACAAACATTTGTGAAAGAATGGGTCGCTCTCAGGAGCTCAGTGAATTCAAGAGTGGTCCCGTGATATGTTGCCACCTGTGCAATACGTCAATTCGTGAAATTAAAACAATTATAAGAAAGTGGAAGCAATTGGGAACCACAGCAACTCAGCTCAACTCCTCACAGAGCGGCGTCAATGCATGCCAACTTTCTGCAGAGTCAATAGCTTCAGTCCTCCAAACTTTGTGTGGCCTTCAGATGAGCTCAAGAACAGCGTGTAGAGAGCTTCATAGAATGAATTTCTGTGCATGTAAAGGCCGACGTCCCAAAACTTTTGGCAATATAGTGTATATATTCCATGGTCAACTGTAAGTGAAATTGTGGAAAGTGGAAGGGTTTAGGAACAGCAGCAATTCAGCTCCAAATGAAAGACCACATAAAGTCACAGAGTGGGGTCACCAAGTGTTGAGGCACATTGTGCGTAAAATTTGCCAGCACTCTGCTGGTTCCATAGCTGAAAAGTTCCAAACTTCCATTTTGGACATTGCGAGCCAGGCCTTCTCGTCCAACATCAGTGTCTGACCTCACAAATGCTCTGCTGGATGAATGGGCAAAATTCCCACAGAAACACTTCCCAGAAGAGTAGAAGCTGCTATAGCTACAAAGGGGGGAACAACTCCATGTGTACATGTTTATGTATGTAGAATACAATGTCATTAAAGTCCCTGTTGGTGTAATGGCAGGTATCCCAATACGTATGTCCATATATTATGTTTAGATATAATGAAAAAGAGTTTACACTCAGCTGACACTTATTTAAACAGCATGATTGTCTAGGAGCGTGTTCAGCTGAGAATAGGCTAATAATCATGAATCAGCTCCATTATTTGTCTGATTTACATCTGCTTTGTTGTCGTTTTGCTGTGCTATGTGCACAGTGGACACAATTAGCAAATTGATGGCCATGTTAAATAGTTTCTTTCACTAGCAGGCGGGCTTGGCAGATGGTGGCCCCTGTTCTGGAGCCAGTCCCCCATCCACAGCTGGCCAAAGCTGTATATTCAGACAGGGGTAGTGAGTTAGCACTGTCAGGCTCCTGTAGGCCTTACACAAAGGACTACCCATCTGAGGCCTGTCCCGAGGGGGAAGAAACGCCCCCCTTTAATGCATGCTTATCAGGGAGTCCCGCAGCACGTCTCGGCTCCTCCATTTTTGAATCTTTTCACAAATGAATGCCTGTCCTTAGAGTATTCTGTGGTTCAGAAGCAAAAGCTTGCTTTGAGAGCATCTGCAGTTTCACAATGATTACATAATGGAAATATGGGCTCGTTCCTACTGAATCTAAAGGAGAAACTTAGCATATTGGCACCAACCATTACCAAGAAGGGCATAAATTGGTTTGAATATAATTAACATTCTCCGTCGTTTTCAGGAAATTGGTTCTATTTGTTTCAAAATGACTGAATTAACAGGATACTGACTTTAATTGTTTGATAGATTCACCTCTGTTTAGTGTGTAATGCAGTTTTTTGCCAATTTACATATCCCCAATCATTAGCATTTTAATGGGTTGCAGGAAAAAGACTAATTATACCTTAATTTTGCTTTTGATGAGAATTCAGTATTCTTTTAATGACAGTTATTTTTTCTAAAATGCTTTATTTTTTGGCACAAACCAAAAGATAAATATAAAAATATTACACTTTAAGAAATAAATCTACAGAAAAACAATCCTCACATTAAATGACCAGTACATTTCCTGTCAAGTTTACGGACATTTCCTTCAATATAAGCATAATTTAGAATATGGGTAAAACAAAACATCTATGAAAAAAATGGATACAGAAATTAACATGGAATGCTGGTCTTTATTATTTATGACTTTTCTTGCTGTCATAATATTTGCTAGCTAAGGATGTTTTTTTCCCGCTGATCTTCAACCCTAAAACATTTTTAATAGAACAGGTTTTGCATAAAATATGTTTGAAGAGAAATGCCATTAGTTATTATATTATTTTCCATTATAATATGTAATTAATTAAAATAAATGTTGAAAATAAGTGAAAACACCAGAGATTACTAGGGAATCTGAAATGATAAGTATATAAATGTAAACTCTTAATGTGATGGCTTGAAATAACGTAGTGCTTTGGGGTTTGGGTTTGGCTTAGGGTTACAAACGAAAAATAAATCAGTACTTTGCAAGGTTGAAACCACATATTTAGGATTATGGGTAATAGTTTATTAATAATCAGACATTGAAAACCCCATATTTGTTTACCACTGATCTGAATAATGATGGGAAACATTCCCTTATGTGATCCCCAGTGTCTATTGCAGTCATTGCCATGATCCTTTGCAATGAAAAACTGCCGTACAGCTTTAATCTTTGAAATTATTTGAAAAAGTCCCAATTTTTCCCCTTAAAATTGACAACCTGAAGTCTGATTAAGTTTACTTCATAACTTGGTTACCCTTTCCTCTAATCTCTGACACAGATGTCCATTATTATGCCAACACAAATGGAGAGAGGAGGTGTTGGGAGTGTTTATGGCACACTGAGAAGTATAAAACTCAGGGTACAGATGGGTCGGAACAGAACAGACCCATTGTGACTCAGTCATGTTCATCATATCATCGTCATGTTCCTTCTCGGCCCACATCTGTGCACATTTTTGTCCAACCTCCATTAACCAATCAGATTAGAGTCAGTGATTCAGTCCATGTGCTTTAACATGATATAACGGCACGTCTGAAAAGCTTGGCAATGTCCAAGAACCATTATTTGATAAAGTCCTTTAATACAATAGAATCGAAATCAATAGAGTCGTGTGTCCACACCTATTATATCCCTCAAAGGACTGTGACAGCATCGATGCCACACTGGACCGTGTCAATAAGAACGTTCTCTCTTTGTTTGCCTCTTTCTGTCTTGTGACAGCATGGCTGAAGGGACTTCGAGTTCCTCTGCACAGTGCTGGTACAGAATACAAAACAGAGCTCTTAGGAAATTTCGATCAGCTCACACAAAGCATGTTCTTTTCTTCAGCGCTGAGAGACTGATGCTAAACAAGTCCCCAGAAATCTGTAGATTTGATATAATGGATATTATAACCTCTTGTTTCTTGCATTTGTACTGAATATTAGGTTAACTGATTAGGATTTTCAGAATTTAACTGTTTGTTTTTTTTTGCGTTTGCTTTTAAATATTTACTCAAAATAACAGAAAATCTACATTATCTTTACTTTGTGAACTCGACACATCTGTCAGTTCGACTTATGTGATAAATGTCAAAATATTGGACCATTAATTGACTTGGCCAACAACAACAACAAAAATCAATTGAATATGAAATACTAAATATTCTGCCATTATGATACAGAAGGAACAAAAAAATGATCATGCTTTAATATGACATGCTTTGTATTTTAATATTACACTCCTTAGCTAATATGTTATATTTACATAAACTGCTTTTCCAGAGCAGAAAAAGGCAAGAGAGCTTTCTCTGGAAAATCAATGACTAGGCATGCCTAAACGCACGCACTGGGATACACCCATGTAAACCCTGTCAATAACCATTAATTGTGAACTTACAGTTATAGACATTCGCATATATTAAAATGTACAGCACAGTGTCACCTAGATGAATCAGCATATTCAGAGTGTGGGTCGACTAAGATTTTTTGCTGTTTCATTACGCTGTGAGTGAGTGAATTGCTCACTGGTCGTATATAGACAGATGCATGCAGCTGCAACCCGGTATTGTTTCAGTATAGTGCGCGCGCAATGGCCGTGTCCATGGTGCTGAACGTTACGCGAGCATCATACTGAAACAAGCACAAAAGTGCAAGGAATATTAATGCTCAGAGAACATGCATCTTTCAATGGCCCAAAGGAATAAAACATTTCAAAATCCATGCGCCTTAGGAAATATGTGATTTATTCATCAAAACGTCGTTTTTACAAAGAAACTTAGGACTAAAATAATAAGTCCTTGTCTTGACAACTTAAATGCAATGCTATCTTAAAAGAAAATCCAGAATAACTAGGTAAGCTCAGGAGCAAATCTCTAGTAGACTATGTATCAGTCTTATAATGCAAGCGTCCAAAGAACAGTCATTAAAACTGTAAAAAAAAAAAAAAAATGCATTTCAGCACATGAGTTCTGTGATTGCATTTGCGTGTATTAAAAATTACATCTCCCAGTGAAAGCTCGACACACCAGACCAGATCCAGCCAAATGACAGAATAGCTGAGCAACCTCACGCGCTCTCAGACCTGTAGTAGGTATATGCACCAGGATCTTTAAAAGCATGCGTCTTAAATACATTTGCATTTTGTATTTTGCATGCATTTCAATATTTCCCCGTCTAGAAAGCTCAAATGTCAGTGCTCCTCCACTCCAGTTCGCTTGTCTGAAAAAAATGGGGGAGAATTGAACAAAAGCAACACTTCTTTACCTTCTCTCCCACAAAGCTGGATGGCGTCCAGACTGAGATTCTTTATCATGTCCTCACACGGGCTCGTGGGGCTGCTGATACTGTGTCCCACGCGTGGAACCTCCATCGTTGAGCTTGTAATGAAGAATATTCCGTCAGTGAGAGTGACTGCAGTGCCGCAGGACAGATCTCCACTCACTCCGCGCGCTCTGTCTCTCGCGGGTTTCCACAGTGTGCTGCTGATGATGAGGGCTACGTCAGCACATCGTCACCGATCCATCAGAGCTGATCTCTCCTGCGAGACACCACAGTCAAGGGCAAAGAGCAGTGTGCTTCTCTCCAGTGACGTGTTCTACTGTAATTACACTCCCATGTTTATATTTATATAGTCACTTTCACTGGTGTCTTCGTTACAGTCAGTAGGCTACAGTATTTTACATTTCTGTCAACTTAGTTTTACTCCACTATATTTCCTAAATAAAATGTATCATTTTACTCCGATACATTTCCCCGAAACATATTCGTTACTTACTACAAAATAAAGTCGGAAAAACACGGACTGCAAGAAAGCAGGTTTGACATATCAGTCGTCTGGTACTTAGCGCATGCGCAAACAAGTGCGGTTGTACAATAGCGGCCTCTAGAGGCGAAATAAAAACCATCAGTCGTGGAGTTTGTTTTGACCCATTTTGATACGTGAGACTGCCCTGCCCGCTGCACATTGTGGGACACTTGATGCGGATTTAAAACATGCAATGAAACGGTATGTTATACAGTAGTACACAGTACATATTTTCACATCATTAATAGATTTGTTGACTGGGTGTGGAGAGCAGTAGTATGTTTGCCGTCAGGCTGAGAGAGGATGCAAGAAACACTAAGGCCTAACTTACCTCAAGCGGGTTACCTAAAGCAGAAAAGCATTCGATTGCATTTTTTTCATCTTAACTGTAATACATATTTTGACTGATCAATCGATCAATAACAAAACAGAAAAAATCACTATAAAATAAACAAACAAATAATTAGATAAAAATATAAAATAAAACAAGGTAAAAAAAGAAATCAAAAAGGGCTTTTTAAATTAATTTATACGTATCCAAAAGAGAAATCAATTTGAGGGCTTTCTTGTTTTTAACAGGCTATCTGTAAGCATGACTGTTTGGATTTATATGAAATGGTAACTTTACAAGTGCGAGGATGAGCAATAAATTGCTGGCAGCAGTTCACTTAATGGCCACTGGTGTCGCTAATAACAAGGGTTTCTAAATATATTCCTAGCATACCGTATGCACAAAGTTTGTTTTTGTTCTTCACTTAGGTGTAATAATAAGTTTGAAATACGTGACCAGTGGTATACTGTTAGGTATGCTCCAGATCTGCAATTCAGCACTCAAGTAAAGTCACATCTCGTTTATACAGCCTTTTATACAATAGATTGCTTTAAAGCAGCAGCTTTACAGTATTAAAAGCGCAGTAAGCGCTGCTGAAAAGTGGATCAAACCGAGCACCAAAACACACTTGTAGACAATCAGCAGCAAGGGGCGTATACACTCGTGATGAGGGAGGAGAGATATTAGCAGAACAAGGGAGATGACAGAGAGGAAAATACAAAAGAGGAATAGGCAAGTAGGGTGCAACGGATCAAAAAACTCACGGTTCGGATTGTTTCTCGGATCAGAGTCACGGATCGGATCATTTTTCGGATCAGCAAAAAAAAAAAAAAAAAAGACAAATAAACATAGGTTTTGTCTTTTTGTTAATTAACACTTTGATGATGAATGATTAAATTAAAATATATAAAATCAACTTAAAGTGCACAAGGCATAATTGTAGGAGCCTTATTTTGCTTTTGTTCAGTGACAATTATTGCATATGTGTTGCATTTCAGTATTTGAATATTTGTGTTTTGATTGTAACTTTCTTTATTTGTGTGTACTAATTAGATAAATATGCTCTATATTTACTTTGAAATATGTTATGTAAAAATTGTGCACTGGCCCTTTAAGAATTTCGACTGTAAGTGAGGGGATTGGTTGTGCGTCCTTTATAGGAAATAGAGTGGAATCGCACAGTTTTCTTTACCGCATCCGTGATATTTAGGATTTAAGATTATATTTTGTTTCTTTTCTTTTCTTTGTTTGATTTACTAACGAGTTTGGATTAAAAGGAAGAATTTACATGAAGAAAACGGTGCATGTGAATTGTTTTTTATTGGACACGGAGCGAGGTGACTGGAATTCTTGCGATGCGCACTCACAATAATAATATCTTCTTTTTAGAGATATTAGGGGGGTTGACTTACCGAAACAGGCCAATCAAGAGGATGCTCTCTGTCTTACATGCGCACGGCACACACGCAAGGTCTCTCGCTCTCTCCTGTGCGCGCGCTACACGGTTTGGAGCACATATGTTCTGTCTCGCATGCGCGCTCATGCACGCTCGCTCGCTAGATCCCGGGAGATTTGAACTAATTTGCGGGCATCAGGAAGCCAAAATGCTCCTATACAGGGGATTTAAATGACGCGGGGCGTTCAAGCTCCTCCGTTCCTCTGCTCGCCATGACCACGCTGTGTGTGTGTGGACTGAATATGCGCACTTTTTTTTTTTTTTTTCATAAATCAATCCGCGGATCACGTGTGTGCCGAACCGAAGATATTGATCCGAACGGATCACGGATCAATGACAATCCGTTGCACCACTATAGGCAAGGGTAATATAGCTTTAAGAAAAAGGGTTAAGATCAGGCAAGTGGATCCGCGTTAATATCGAAGAAACTTTCCAGCGCTGGAGGAGAGACATTAAAGGGTTAGTTCACCCCAAAATGAAAATTAAGTCATTAATTACTCACCTCCATGCTATACCCACCCCGTAAGACCTTCGTTCATCTTCGGAACACAAATTAAGATATTTTTGATTAAATCTGAGAGCTGGGTCACTCCTCCATAGGCTTCTGGGAATGAAACCTGACAGCCCCGAAAAGTCATTAAAGACATCGTAAAAATAGTCCAAGTGACTATAGTGACACGGTCTTAAGTTTATCAAGCGACGAGAATACTTTTTGAGTGCAAAAAACAAATAAAAATAACGACTTTCTTCAAGTATTCACTTCCTTCTCTGTTTGGCCTTTGGATTTCACTTAGTGTAATTGCGTAGCGCTTCTGTGTTATACGTCACACGTAGGCTCACTATTGGCCGACGCTGGTCATGTGTGTGATGCGTGTGACGTTCAACCAGAAGCGCTACGCAATTACACTGAGTGAAATCCAAAGGCCAAACAGAGAAGGAAGTGAATACTTGAAGAAAGTCGTTATTTTTGTTTATTTTTTGCGCTCGTCGCTTGATAAACTTAAGACTGAGTCACTATAGTCACTTGGACTATTTAAACGATGTCTTTAAAGGTACAATATGCAAGATTTTTGCATTAAAATATCCCAAAATCTCAAGGCCAGTGTTATATATTTTGTTTAGTTGATTACTTACAATATCCCAAATGTTTCCAACTATTTTTAAATCGTGAGAAAATTGCGATTTTAACCAAGATAACGGGGCGTTAGAGCAGGGGTGAGCTGGGAGTCGCCAGTCAATTGCGTCATATCCGTGTTACCCTCGTACTGCGTGGATGCGGAAGTTGTAGCGTCTATCAAGCAACAAACGTTAGCTTGTTTCGCGCAGTCTTTATGGAACACAATTATTCTTTTCTGATTGCAGCTGGTTCTGTTAACAAAGCATGCTTAATTTTATATTTTCCAAATGTAGCATTTGGTAATAGTTATGTTTATTTAAGGAAAGTATTATTGCTTTAGATTTGTGTTTAACGTTAGTTTATTGACTTTGTTTATCTGGTGTTTTATGGCAATGTAAATATATATTGCACGTGTTACCCATACAGATTAATCAGTATGTGTGTGTACAACTACAATATACATGTGGGTACAATGTACAAATGATGTGGGTATGTTCCAATGTTACTTTTACAACAATTGTTTAGAACACGTAAAACTGCGTCGCGTTATCACAACAATGAATTCGACATATAGGCTACAGTAACATCTATGACAACCAATATAGCAGTAAACCTTACTTTTCATGCGGTTAATTTATTTTAATCAAATAAAAGTGTGATGAGGTTCAAGAGTCAGGAAGGAAGAAGACAGGGATAGGCACAACGCGCATTCACCGTGGCAACCGTGACGGCACAAAACAGTTCAAAAATGAGAGCTGGGATCCACCGGTTTTCTTTCTCTGCGTCCAATTTTCTCTCCAGTCTCTCTCTCGTTCTAACGTGGCTTATAATCGGTCTCTCCACGCCGATCACTGCAATAAGACACAGGTGTTCGTCATTTGCACTTGATCTACTTGCGTCCCGCTTGTCTCGTTTCTCTCTCTCCCGTTACAGACCGCGCTGAACCACGCCCCCCTTGCCACAAAAAGTATGCCATTAAACGCAACATTTATAAAAATAGAACTTTACCTCATCCATGAACATGATTTTTCGATTTCCGTCTGACTTATTTACATCCCCGGTGGAATTTAAAACTACAGTTCCCATCATTCCACGCCTCCTTCACATCGTCATCAAGCTACGTCGTTGTTGTTTGGAATGTAGCGCCCTCTAGCGGCAAAACAATCTCGCATATTGTACCTTTAATGACTTTTCGGGGCTGTCAGGTTTCATTCCCAGAAGCCTATGGAGGAGTGACCCAGCTCTCAGATTTAATCAAAAATATCTTAATTTGTGTTCCGAAGATGAACGAAGGTCTTACCGGGTTGGTACAGCATGGGGGTGAGTAATTAATGACTTAATTTTCATTTTGGGGTGAACTAACCCTTTAAAGGTGCAATAGGTCATCTGGGAAATGATAACTTTAGCCTGGTAGCATTGAAAGTATACGGACATCAAGTGTCCAAAGCCACGCCTCCTCCAAAACACATGAACGCACACAGACCAGAAACGAGACGACCAGAGACAACTTTATTGGATTACATCATCTATCATTCACCGGTGAGAAAACTTTACTGTACAGAGTAACAGTACTACAATAACTAACGCAAAAAACGTTAAAAAAAGAGAAGTAATTATATGCAGCAAGTTCTCTTTCATAGGTTCTCTCAACGCTGCGGAAAGCGCAGTGGGATATTCTCTGAATGTGCCGATTGTCTGAAGCCTTATAGAATCACGCCAATTCATTGGCTGATGGCGTCCGCGCAATATGGCTCCGCCCCGACGCTCTTACGTCGCATCATACGTATTCGCGCGCGGCGCCATCTGCTCCTCAGATTTCTCTGCCTTCAGAACGAAGCGGTCACGTTTGCCCTTCGCTCGTGATTTTTCTGAGCTACAATTACATCTAGGATTATTCTCGGCGCTTCTGCGACTGTTCAAGCGGAACTCTGTTTCTCCTTACGGTGAAGCTGCCATGGATTACAGACGCTGTACTCCGCCATGTGCTCGTTACATCGCTAACGACGACCCACACAGTAAGTGCGTTAAATGTTTGGGTTTTTCACATGCGCGTGAGGCAGTTTATAGGATCGTCTAAATGCAAATTCTGTGAAAATTTGTTGCTCAAAACCCTCAAATTGCGGCTCGCGGTCTTTGAGAGGGAATCATTCGTCTCCCCCTGTCGCGCTCCCGAGGCCTCTCGAGGATCCGCGACCTGGGGTTCGGATGTAGAGCTTGAGGATGCGGAGTTCGAGCAGACGAGCCCCGCTCTTTCTCTCCCTCCCTCCCCTCGGCACGCGCGAGACATGCCAGTCGAATTTTCACACGATTATTTGCGCCCCAGCCCGGGAGCACGCGACGCGGTTTTCTTTCGGGCTGGAGGATATACTTTTTACCGAGGCTTCCGACTCCGAGGATTTCGGGCCTACTCTCGCCGACGAGGTTATTCCGCCGAGCGGCCAGGAAGCGCGGCCTACTGCGGCCTACGCGGAGCTCGTTGACGTGCTTTCGCGCGCTACGGAGAAGCTCACTATTGATTGGCCCGACGAGCCACGTGAGTCTCAGTCGTCGAAACTCGACGAAAGGCTTCTCAGTGGCCCTAATTCTAGGCCTCAACGGAGGAAGCTGCCATTTTTCAGTGATCTGCATCATGAGATCTCCAGATCCTGGAAGCAGCCTTTCTCTTCGCGCCTCACTAATGCGGCTGCTGCTGATTTCACCAACCTGGTAGGTTCTGTGGAACAGGGCTATTCCGCCATTCCGGCGATTGAGGAAACTCTAGCCGACCATCTTGCTCCGTCGTCTGCGCCGTCCTGGAAGTCGCGCCCCCTTCTCCCTTCTAAAGCATGTAGGACTACTTCCTCTCTCATTGGGAAATCCTACATGGCGGCTGGGCAGGCAGGCATGACCCTGCACACTATGGCCATTCTTCAGGCCTACCAGGCGGACGTCCTGAAGGAAATGGACGAGGGTGACGGTGTGGACCCCTGAAGCGGTCAAGGAGCTTCGTAAGGCTACGGATTTAGCCTTAAGAGCCACCAAGCATACCGCACGTGCTATAGGTCGCTCTATGGCTGGTTCTGTTGCGGTGGAGCGCCACTTGTGGCTTAATCTCACGGAGATCCGTGATAAAGAGAAGGTTTTCCTCTTGGACGCCCCCATTTCTCAAACAGGGTTGTTTGGTGAGGGGTCAACACAGTGGTTGAGAAATTCCGCTCCTCCAAATCCCAATCGGCCGCGTTCAGACAGTTCATGCCCAGGAGGGCTAGGGAACCTTCTGCTCCCCCCCCGGTGCGACCCAGAGAACGTCCCTCTCATAGACCGGAGTTCTCTTCCAGAAGAAGCGAACCAGGGCATCCCCCACCTGCCACGGTTTGGGGAGCCCGCGGTCGCCCGTTTCCCCGTCAACGGCCTCACAAGCGCCTCCAGTTGAAGCGGTCCGACAAACCGACTGCTCCGGCGGCGCAGAGCCGTTCCTGACCCTCCGGTCAGAAAAAGGAGAGCTCCTCTGGTTCCTCAGGGTTGGGTCAGACCGCGCAAGCGTTTCTGCCCACCTCCCAGCTCTCCTTTCCTTGCCTTGTCACCTTCGCCACTCAGAGTGTCTCGAAGTGCAGGCCATATTTCACCTTCTCTACTCAGTCTGGTGCGGGAGGAAGGAGACGCTTTCGGCTTTCTCCCCTCACCCCCCACGCTCTATATAACTACGGCCGCATCCTCGGAGGCACTTTCCGTTTTCCTCCGAAGCAGGCGGACCTGGTCACCATGACCCCAATCTCGATGCCTCCCATCACGTGCCAGGACGCCGATGGCCCTCCTGCACAGTCAACCTCTTTACCCCAGGAGAGTCAACACGGCACCCTTACTCAGGTATGTCGTCTGCATTACAACATCCCTCCTCCTCTGTCACATTTCCTTCCAGAGTGGGAACGCTTACCAGGGGTATCGTCCTGGGTTCTTCGCACAATTCGGTTCGGCTACACTCTTCAGTTTTGCCGCAATCCCCCCTGTTTCAACGGGGTGTTTCCTACTGTAGTAGACAGCGCCGCTCAGGCTTCTGTACTGCAGCAGGAAATCTCTTCCCTCCTTCTCAAAGGAGCAATAGAGGAGATTACTCCAGGGGAAACCGAGCGGGGCTTTTACAGCCGTTACTTCCTGGTCCCGAAGAGGGGCGGCGGTTTGCGTCCCATACTGGACCTCCGCCGACTGAACTTCGCCCTTTACAAAGGGAAATTCAAGATGTTGACGCTGAAAGCTATCATATCTCAGATTCGGCCAGGGGATTGGTTCGTGACAATAGACCTAAAGGATGCTTATTTTCACATCCAGGTTGTACAGCGACACAGGCAATTCCTCAGGTTCGCCGTTGGAGAAAGGGCGTTCCAGTACAGGGTCCTTCCCTTCGGCCTATCTCTAGCTCCAAGGACATTCACAAAGTGCATGGATGCAGCTCTGGCCCCATTGCGGCTCCAGGGCATCCGTGTTCTAAATTACCTGGACGATTGGCTCATTTTAGCCCAATCCAGGGAGCTAGTGGCCCACCACAGAGACGTCGTTCTGAGTCATATCCAGTCTCTCGGTTTGAGGTTGAACTCGGAGAAGAGTGTTCTTGCTCCGGCTCAAAGCACCGTTTTCTTGGGGGTGAACATGGATTCCGTTCTCATGCAGGCCCGTTTGGCCCCTGCACGGATTTCCAGCTTGACGACATGCTTGGCTCGTTTTTCACTAGGCCATCATGTGTCTGTGGGCACCTGCTGCAGGATGCTGGGCCTTATGGCTGCGGCCTCCTCCGTGCTACCACTGGGCCTACTCCACATGAGACCCTTCATGTGGTGGGTGAAACTCTCAGGGGTTCGACCCTCCGGGTCAACCCTTCGCCTACTGAAGGTATCGCGCAGTTGCTTTCGAGCCTGTCAGTTTGGCGGGACCCTCTTTTTCTTCGGAAAGGGTCAGCATGGGTGCGGTATCTCGTCGCCAGATGATTACGACGGATGCCTCTCTCACCGGCTGGGAGCGGTTTTCGAGGGCAGACCAGCGTGTGGGGTCTGGACCGGAGAGGCTCTCTCCTGGCACATAAACTGCCTGGAGTTAAGGGCCGTTTTTCTGGCTCTGCTTCATTTCCTCCCTCTTCTGGAGGGTCACCATGTCATTGTCAGAACGGACAATATGGCAGTGGTGTCTCATGTGAACCGGCAGGGAGGTTCTCGGTCGCGCACCCTAGACAGGCATGCGCGTCACCTTCTCCTGTGGTCTCAGAGCAGATTCCTATCTCTAAGAGCGGTTCATGTCCCAGGGGTTCTGAACCTCGCAGCAGATTTTCTGTCGAGACAGAAACTCCGATCGGGAGAATGGATGTTGAACCGCCAGACGATGGCTCTAATCTGGAAGGTTTTTGGAGAGGCGGAGGTGGACCTCTTTGCATCTCAAGAGTCATCCCAATGCCCTCTTTGGTTCTCCCTGAGTCCCCCGGCCCCATTGGGGATAGATGCGTTCGCTTACCCTTGGCCAACGCAGAAACTCTATGCCTTCCCGCCCATCAAACTGATCCCGGCGGTCTTGGCCAGAGTGAGAGAGAGCGGAGTCCGCCTCCTCCTGGTAGCTCCGTTCTGGCCATCTCAGCCATGGTTTTCGGAGCTAGTTCCTCTACTGGAGTCTCCCCCCTGGAGGATCCCGGTCAGGGAAGATCTGCTGTCCCAGCTACAGGGCAGGATATGGCATCCTCGCCCAGACATGTGGAAGCTGTATGTTTGGCCGATCAGAGGCCGTTAGCATTAAGCTCTGGTCTCCCAACTGACGTTCAGGAGACTATTGCGAGTGCTAGAGCTCCTTCTACAAGGAGATTATATTCTTCCAAATGGAAGGTTTTTGAGACTTGGTGTTTAGCACATGATAAGAGCCCAGTTAACTGCCCTGCTGGTTCAGTACTGGAATTCCTGCAGGAGAAGTTTGCGGCTGGAGCAGCCGCTACCACTCTCAGAGTTTATGTCGCGGCTATTGCAGCGCATAGGGAATCGGATGAGATTCCCCTAGGCAAGTTAAGGTTAGTTTCTGCCTTTATGCGTGGGGTGAAGCGCCTGAAACCGGCTCGCTCCCCTAGAGTCCCCTCATGGGATCTTTCTGTTGTCCTAGAGGGTTTGACGAAAGCCCCTTTGAGCCCTTGGAGTCAGCTCCGGATAGGATTCTGACTCTTAAGGTTTCTCTTTTGTTAGCTTTGTCCTCATTAAAGCGGGTGGGAGACTTACAAGCTCTTTCTGTTAGCGAGTCCTGCTTGGACTTTGCCCCTGGCCTGGTCAAAGTTTCCTTGAGGCCGAGACCAGGGTATGTCCCCAAGGTTCTTTCCTCAAGTTTCCGCTCTCAGGTAGTTAACCTTAATGCTTTCCACCCTCCTCCATTTTCATCTGAGGAAGATAGGGAGCTTAACTTGCTCTGCCCAGTTCGTTCTCTTAAGATATATGTAGACCGCTCAGGCGGTTGGAGGAAATCTAACCAGCTTCTGGTTTGTTTCGGTGCTAGCCGCCGTGGGCTTGCTGCATCGAAGCAGAGGATTTCTCACTGGGTCACAGAGGCTATCTCGTTGGCTTATGGGGTGCGTGGCTTGCCTTCACCTCTTAACATTAGAGCACATTCCACCAGAAGTGTAGCATCTTCTCAAGCTCTTTTTAGAGGAGCACTTTTGGAGGATATTTGTGTTGCGGCAGGCTGGTCCTCTCCGCATACTTTTGTAAGGTTCTATAGCTTGGATCTTGACATGACCCCGGGTTCCCAGGTTCTTTCTGTTTGAACTCGTTTCGGTCGTTGTCTCTTTTATCTACCAGTCATAAAAGCGCTCTAGCTTGGCGAGTTTGGTAGTCCGTTCCCACTGCGCTTTCCGCAGCGTTGAGAGAACCTATGAAAGAGAACGTCTCTGGTTACTTACGTAACCTATGTTCTCTGAATAGGGAACGAGACGCTGCGTTAGCGGCCAAGCTCCTCGCGCTGCTGACAGTTTCTTTTCGGCAGAGAAATCTGAGGAGCAGATGGCGCGCGCGCGAATACGTATGATGCGACGTAAGAGCGTCGGGGCGGAGCCATATTGCGCGGACGCCATCAGCCAATGAATTGGCGTGATTCTATAAGGCTTCAGACAATCGGCACATTCAGAGAATATCCCACTGCGCTTTCCGCAGCGTCTCGTTCCCTATTCAGAGAACATAGGTTACGTAAGTAACCAGAGACGTTTTCGGTTGTGTAGCTACCAAAACGTGTCAGTGTGTAATAATATTACTTACATGACAGGGTTTCCACGATGAGAGTCATGTGAAACGCACTGATGACGTATGATGTGTGCGTGAACAGGCTGTGTAGTGGTATGCAAACACACGTTGACTGACAGGGAACACATGCTATCATTTCATTCGGATCGAATGAAATGATTGAACATACATTTTATAGTCCTACGCCTTCCACAGATGATATATATGTATTAAAATACATTTAGACCACTTAACATAGTGATTTCTATCAGGATATGAAACGAGCATACAAAAACATTTTTTGTAGACAATCACCTATTGCACCTGCAGGAAAGCCTGAAAATGGACACAGAGGTTGCTTTATTTCTTCCCGATACGTGAGTAATGTTTGTTTTGCTGTGTTTCACAGAACTAAGATAGGCTATCTTTTGCTTGAATATACTTGTGCGTCATCTTCGCTTGTTTTCATTATTATTATAATAAGCCTGGAAAGTCAAATTGATGACATTATACCCTCGGGCAGCAGACACAGCCCCAGACAGTGACATAGTGTCGGCCCAGATCCAGCCCATATCTGGTACGCGTGAAATCCACATGTTCCAGATGTGGCCGACGCGCTGCTGTCTGGGGCTGATTCCGGCATAGTCGTTCATTGACTGTGTTGAATAGTGTGTATGTTAATGTGGGTGCGGAGGCATCAAGGAAGGGAAGGGGCTTGTTTGTTTTGGTGATTTCAAATATCAACAGGGTTTACCAGAAATCGCTTACTGCACCTTTAAAGCAGAACTTGGTAACTTTTTTAACTTAATAAAGCTGTCTAGAAATCATTTGGATGGTTAAACAACCTGTTCTGGTGATATTGGTGACTTTCCTAGTTCCCCCCAGCGTTCCCAGGCGGAAAACCAACCTTGCAACATGGGGACTACCGTCCCGGCAAAATGAAAATAGGAAGTCTCGTGAGAAGCGAGACGAGAACGAGAACGAGCGAGAAACACAACCTGCTTTACGGGTTGATAACAGAATACAAAATGTACATGTCAATGTTCTATGATAATGTGTATGATGTATTACCCACCTCGGTAGAAAGCTCCGCAAGTAAAGTTGGCCAGCTCCGATCATAACAAATGCACGTGAGCAGCGGTAGAACAGGGGAGAAGGGTGCCGCAAGTGAGTTTTTTTTTTTACGATATAGTGTTGTGAAATATACGGCCCACAGCTGTAGGGGGAGCTCGTGGGGAAAACATGCGACAACAAAAGGGAAAATCATGCGAAGAAGACTAGATGTTGCCGAATTCTGCTTTAAATACGAGTGTCTCTGTCAATTATAACCACAACTTCAGTTTCTACTATAAAGCAGATCTCCAGTGCATTCATGTTTTTACTCATGGATGTCTACTCCCTAAACGATCTATGCATTGGCCTGATTTTGCTCGAAATGACGTCACACCAGTTCGTTCTTCGTTTTCCCTTGAAGTATATCGGGGCCTTTAAAAAAAAAAAGTATATTATTTCCATAATAAAAAGTATGGAAACTTAAAATCAGCACTCTTAGAGCATTGCTTGGCAAATTAAAACCGAGGACCATGAATAATTGTTGTATGCAGAATGTTGTATATTTGTAAATTATTGTTTAAACTAAGACCAAAATGAATATTTGTCAGGCCATATGCATAGCAAATTTCACTCCTGTACAAGAGATGTGCTGATTTTCTCTGCACCTTTCTGTCAACACGAATGCTTTAACACATGGAATTAGTTAACTAGTTAGAGCCATTAACTAATATCCTCATATTTTATTCATTGGTCCATTTTTATCTCTGGGTGAAACATAATGCTATTTTCACAGATACTGCCAATAGAGCTTAAGTATTAGTTCACTGTGAACATTCGGTTCTACATTACAGGGATAGTACTACACCCAAAACATGAAAATTCTCTTATCGTCTACTCACCCTTATGATGTCTCAAGCCTGTAATGTAATGTGTAAAATAATCTCAAACTGGAATCTATAGTGAAAGTATTATCTAAGTGTTATCTTATGAACCTAGTGGAAAGCTACAAGTGTTCATTCTTCTCCTGGGCACACGGTGAACTTAGAACAGATTAACAGTGAATGAAAAGTGAATGAAATGTTTTGTTATGTAACAAGATTACAGTCCGTCTGCTTTCTTGTTGTCCTATTGGTATTCTGGTACACTTTGTCAACCAAATAAGTTTCACTCTTGTAAAGAGGAGGATAAACGTCAGGATTTTCTCTTCTCTCTTAATAGGTGGAATCTATAGTTGTATTAATAGCATAATGAAGGTACAGTGAAATAAACACTAACTGGGGTTGAATTTAGACATTAAAAGATGAAGCACAATAGATGGTGTTACTATATTGCGTTCAAAGTATATATTTTTATGAGTAGCCTGATGTCTTAAAATTAAAGGTTCCAAAAGGGGGGTTTCACAGTGATGATGCCATAGAAGTGCCATTTTTGGTTCCCGAAAGAACCTTTCAGCGAATAGTTCTTAAAAGAACCATTTTTTGAAAGTGAACCTAAAAAACATTTTCCCACCATACAAGAACCTTTTATGGAATGGAGAAGTTCCATGGGTTTTAAAGATTCTTCATGGACCCACAGATACCAATAAAGAACCTTTATTTAAAAAAATAAAGTTTCAAACAAAATTAAAATTTAGAACAAAAATGCAAATTCAAAGCTAATGCAGCACTAATGCTACATTATCTTAGAAAATCTGATGCAGTTTGAACCACATTTTTCAGATTACAGCTTCAATGCGTAATCCCGACTATGATGAGGAAACTATCAGTAAACCATTTGTAGGTTGACTCCCCTCAAAAGTGTAACACTGTGTCTCTGTGTCACTTTCAAAACATTTGGTTTTTCTGAAAATGCATGCTGTTTATTTAGTATGAATGTGTGTAGTTTGAATGAAATTCAATTCGTGGAAGTAGACATATTCGGACACAACTATTGTTTAAGCATCCGGACCAACATTCGCTCAACCAATGGCATGAGTTTGGGGCGGGACTATCTGTTTGTCTAACCAATGGAAGAAAGATGGAGTATCCGAGATGCTTGTTTAAAAACAATAATTCTTGCAATTTTGCTTAATGTATGGAAGCTTGTTTCTGCCACAGAATAAAACATTTTAAAAGATAATTTTGACTTTTTATCTCACAATTGCGAGTTTATATTTCGCAATTACGAGTTTACGAGTCCAATACTAAGAATAAAACGACTTACTTTTTTCCTCAGAACTGCGAATTTATATCATGCCTGATGTAAAGTCAGAATTGCGAAACATGCAATTCGGAGAAAAAAAAGTTTATTTCTCGCAATTGCGACTTTAAATCTGCAATTATGACTTTATTCTGACCTTTTTTATTTTATATTCTGTGGCGGAAACAAACTTCCATAGTGATTCACGTGACAAAGAAATGATGCACTTCTACTTTGATTTATGTTTTATCCTGCTTTAATATGCTCTGTTCATTCTAATTCTGCTTGTAACTGTCCTTGAATTTGCTCATATCACTTTAAATATTCATTCTGACACCTAAAGCTAAATCATTATATATGTGCCTCTAGGAACAGTATTGCAAATCAATCTTGTCCTTTGAGCTGACCTCGAAAGTGGTGGCAATATAAATTTATGAGCATTTTAGCCTAAAAGCTTGAGGTTTAGGAATGCTTTCAGTGTTAACATTTCTAGCTGTGCTCATAAAGCTTGAAATAAATTATTCACATGGTTAAGTAGTTCAATAGACTGTGCAATATGATGTCGGGATTAAGCAAAGTCACACGGTTGATTAGTCACACTAGACGCTTTTGATTCAGATCATACAGTAGAATACACATCTTAACATGTATTTCTGCTGCCAGCTGAAGCAGGAACAGTGTGTGGTGATGTAAAGCGGCTGCAGATACAGTAGAGTCGTGATCAACCCCTGAGAGGGCAGATAATCCAGGACCCCCAACCTGCTAACCATTAATAATCTGCCGGTAGGATCCTCCCCCAGCGGAGAACCCAACACACCATCCCCCTCTTCCATCCCTCTATCCATACCTCTCTCTCTGTTTGTCCATTCTCAAAAATAAAAGTTGCATGGTGCACCACAAAAACAAATTACATTTGATTTTCAACAATACATTTTTATTAGTCAGAAAAAAGTCACATTTTCTGGCCCTCGTATGTGATTAGTAGAGGAGTGTTTCAGAAGTGCTGATATTGCAACACAGGCATTTTTGCTAAATTGTTATTCTGTATTTTCCTTTTCACACAAATTGATAGAGACCAAGTTTTTGTACAAGTAAAACTTTATTTTATTTTTTTACTACAATTGTCCTTGTCTTTTTGCTGTGATTTTTTTTTTAAATTTTATAAAGTAAATGATACATTTATTTGTAATATTTCAAGATGAACATCTTCTGGACTGAGACATCAAGGTTTACCTTATTATTCACACACACATATATATATATTTTTAGGAAAAATCATGTTATAATGTACATGTATGTAACGTATATCATACAATCATCATTTTATTTTATTGCATTACATGTTTTGCCTCCACAATAAATCTACAGAGCATTTATCCTAAAACTAAGCATTTATATATCATCTTACTAAGATATTTTATTGGGAGATCAGTGGGAACTAGGGGTGTAACAACCGTTTCACAATATATCGCAATACAAAAATGCAACAATGTGTATTGTGGATAGTTCAAGCAAAATAAAAATTACTGTGAGAAAAAAAAAAAAAACCTTTTCAGAGTTTTAGTGTCAGTACTACATTAAACTATATTATAATGTTAAATATAATGTGTAATAATGCAATGGAGGAATATTTGTGTGTCCTGTTAATGCCAAATGTCTTATGTTACCAGTAAAAATTGGCCTACATTATTTTAAATATTTATAGTCAGTGAAAGAGTGCAAGCTCATCTAAAATAATTTTCAGCTTCAGAATCATCAGTATTTTTATTCTGGTGTCACTATTGTCCTGTGCATTGGGTTACCAACACCAAGTCCATTGTACACCCACAATGTAGGCTATCAAATTTACCATTTTAATCAACAGTTAATTTTTTGTTAACCTTTTATCATATGTCTTGAAGTATCGCAATAATATTGTATCGTGAGTTCAGAATCGTGACGTGAGGGTATCGTAACACTCCTAGTGGCCACTGATATTTATATGCATTTTATGAAAGTATTCTGCTATACTGTTATAAAGATAATCCCACTGATTTACATTTAAATCTCAGAATTTCATAATCAAATAACAATATCTGCACCAACCTGCATATTTGTGCTCAGTTTGGGGTGTTTTTCCTCATCTCAGTATAACATGAAGTATGAAGCTCTATTGAAATGATTTCCTTCTGGTCACAGCTAAAATAAAGCTAAATACCCTCTTGTTCCCCTTCAGTCGCTCACGTTCGACGTGACGTCGACGTGACGACGCTAGGGGATCACTTCAGGGAGCCCTATCAACTTCGAGTATCTAAAGAACAAGCCAATGAACGTTGGCGTGCGTGAAACGCGTCACGCGCCCCGCCCCGCAGCGCGGGTATAAACAGGAAGCGGACGCCGCACTCATTGTCTTTCGCTTCGGAGCCGAGCTTTGTTTGACTCTGAGACTCTACAGACTGCTGAACGTTGTTTCTGTCAACAACTAGAGGGAGAAGAAGAACTCTGCTGCAGTGCTGGTGTGACGGCGCGATCAGTGGTGGCCGCGAGCATCTTATCACAACTGCCGTTTTCACGGCACTGTTTATGTGTGTGTGTGTGTCGGTCTCGTGGGCGTTCCTCATCTGAGAGTGTACCCGATTACACCGCGGCTACCCCTGGGTGCTTCAGCACTAAAGAGTCTATTTTCTTTCCTCTGTTTGTTATTTTTACTAAAAGAGCAACACAAGCGTGACCCTGCGTCCTTTTCAGGATGTCATTCCGCTTGTGCGTTTCTGGATGCGGTCGTTCCCTGGCGCCAGCAGATGGCCACAAGAGTTGCCTCTCGTGTTTGGGCATTCAACACGCTGAGGCAGCTTTTGTGAATAGTTCATGTTCCCATTGCGGGAATATGACTATGGCAGCGCTTAGATCGAGACTTGCTTACCTCACGGGAGGTGCAGTCCCCTCGCCTATGCCCCGATCTAGCGCTTATTCTGCCCTGCAGAATAAGCCTACTTCGGCGCATGACCAGGGTGATCTGAGGATTACCGTGAGGGCTTCCCCGTCGAGGCAATCTCCGCGGGCCCCTCACGCCTCTCATGCGCTGTTGCCATCCGCGCCCCTTTGCGATCGACTCGGTCCTTCTCCTGAACGGCCGGTCGTTTCCTTTGGGGCGCCAGCTGACGATCAGATGTCGATCGCAGCATCGGAGGGGGAGCTTCACTCCTCTGGAGATGACGACTCGGCTGCGTTGCCCCCGTCTGGGTGTGTAGCGTTGTCCGAGCCGGATCCAGAGTGGGCGGCTATGCTTTCCCGGGCCGCCGAGAAGGTTGGGCTTGTGTGGAATCCTCCGCCACGTCCCGAACCTTCTCGGTTGGACGATTGGTTTCTCGGGGCGGGCCGTGCTGGTTCTCAGTGCGCCGCCCCGGTACCTTTCTTTCCGGAGGTGCATGAGGAGCTCTCTAGGACGTGGAAGGCACCGTATAGTGCCCGAATCCGTTCTAGTAGCTCCTCCCCCCTCGCCACCCTCGACGGCGGGGCAGCTAAGGGGTATGTGGATATCCCCCCGGTGGAGCGGGCTGTCGCGATGCAACTGTGTCCGGCGTCCGCCTCCTCCTGGCGGGGTAATCCGCGCCTCCCGTCCAAGGCCTGTAAGTTTTCGTCCGGTCTCACGGCGAAGGCTTATAAGGCCTGTGGACAGGCTGCTTCCGCCCTCCATGCCATGGCGCTCTTGCAGGTCCACCAGGCCCAGGCGCTCATGGACATGAACGAGGGTGGTTCTGACCCAGAGCTCCTCCGGGAGCTCCGCGTGGCTACTGACCTCGCCCTCCGGGCGACGAAGGAAACCGCGCGTTCCGTTGGTCAGGCGATGTCCACCTTGGTGGTCCAGGAGCGCCACCTTTGGCTCAACCTGGCGGACATGAGGGACACCGATAAATATCGGTTCCTGGATGCCCCTCTCTCCCAGGTTGGGTTATTCGGCGATGCGGTCGAGAGCTTCGCCCAACAGTTCTCGGCCGCCCAGAAGCAGACGGAGGCTATCCGACACATCCTGCCCCGGCGGACCCCCGCTGCTTCCTCCCGTCCGCCGGCCGCAGACCCTCCGTCTGCTCGTCGCCGAGGCCGTCCTCCTGCGGCGTCCTCCGCTCCCGCTAAGCCTCAGCAGCAGCAGCCACCATCCAGGCCTCAGCGTGGAGCAAGCCGCAGGAAGTCGGCCACGCCCGTCCAGGCCGCTACCAAACCAGGTGGTAAGCGCAGGTGCAAACGACCCTGAGACGGGCGACCCAGAGGTGGATCGAGTTGCTCTCCAGGAGACGGTGAAGGCACCGCTCCTTCCCCCGGTGGAGGGCCGGGTGGAGAATCCTTTGTTTCTTTTTGTTCCTTTTCCGCCACTGCCTTCAGTGGTACCCACTTATTCAATAAAAGAGCAATTTCTGAAACCTCTGGGTCCCAAGAGAGCGCGCTTGACGGTCGACGACGCTATGCCTTGTCACCCTCGAGCCCCTCTCTCATCGCCAGCGAGCAGCAGTGGCTGTGTTCCGGACGCTCCGCCGCCTCCACACACTCACTCTGCCCTTCGACGGAAGCAGGTACGTGTTGCACCACACATTCAGACCCCACTCCGGGCCGCTGTGCCACCCGAGTCGGGTCCCTGCATTCCGCCGCGCTGCCCCACCCCGGGTACGTCTGTGGTGCCGTTGATTCCGCTTACGCGGTGTCTGGGAGCCTGGCTAGCGCTTCCCAGCCCGTCTCGCTGGCTCATCCGTACTGTCAGACTCGGCTATGCGATTCAGTTCGCCCGGCGCCCCCCTGCATTCAGGGGCATTCTGTTTACCCGCGTTCCGCCGGACAGTGCCCCTGTGCTCAGGGCAGAGATCGCAGTCCTACTGGCGAAGGACGCGATCGAGCCGGTCCCTCCAGCCGATATGAAGACCGGCTTCTACAGCCCGTACTTCATTGTACCCAAGAAAGGCGGTGGGTTACGGCCAATCTTGGATCTGCGTGTCTTGAACCGGTCCCTTCACAAGCTGCCGTTCAAGATGCTTACGCAGAAACGCATTTTCAAGTGCATCCGTCCCCAAGATTGGTTTGCAGCGATCGACCTGAAGGACGCGTACTTTCATGTCTCGATTCTCCCTCGACACAGACCGTTTCTTCGCTTTGCGTTCGAGGGTCAGGCATATCAGTACAAGGTCTTACCCTTCGGGCTGGCCCTGTCGCCCCGTGTCTTCACGAAAGTCGCGGAGGCGGCCATTGCTCCCATGTGCGAGCGTGGTGTTCGCATTCTCAACTACATCGACGACTGGCTTATTCTCGCCCAGTCGAGAGAGCAGTTGTGCGAACACAGGGACATGGTGCTCAGTCACCTCAGCCACCTAGGGCTTCGGGTCAACTGGGAAAAGAGCAAACTCACCCCCGGGCAGAGGATCTCTTTTCTCGGTATGGAGTTGGACTCGATCAACATGACAGCGCGCCTCACCGAGGCCCGCGTCCAGTCAGTGTTGAACTGCGTGAGCACGCTCAAGTGCAGAACAGCGGCTCCCCTGAAACTGTTTCAGAGGCTCCTGGGGCATATGGCATCTGCAGCCGCGGGTAACGCCGCTCGGATTGCTTCATATGAGACCGCTCCAACACTGGCTCCACGATCGAGTCCCGAGATGGGCGTGGCAGAGCGGCTCGTGCCGGGTCCAAGTGACTCCGCACTGTCGCCAAACTCTCAGCTTGTGGTCAGACCCTTCGTTCCTGCGGGCAGGTGTTCCCCTAGAACAAGTGTCCAGGCACTCTGTGGTCACCACGGATGCCTCTGCCACCGGCTGGGGGGCCACGTACAACGGGCATGCAGCTTCAGGTCTGTGGACGGGGCCTCAACTGCATTGGCACATCAATTGCCTCGAGTTGTTAGCAGTACATCTTGCATTGGGCCGCTTCAAAACGCCGCTTCGTGGCAAGCACGTACTGGTCCGTACGGACAGCACTGCGACCGTTGCGTACATCAACCGTCAGGGTGGTCTACGCTCCCGCCGCATGTCACAACTCGCCCGCCATCTCCTCCTCTGGAGTCAGAAGCATCTGAGGTCGCTTCGTGCCATTTATATTCCTGGCCTGCTCAACTGTGCAGCCGACGAGCTCTCACGGCAGCAGGTGCTACCGGGAGAATGGCGACTCCATCCCCAGGTGGTCCAGCTGATCTTCAGGCGCTTCGGGACCGCACAGGTAGATCTGTTTGCCGCCCCGGACACGTCTCACTGCCAGTTGTTCTACTCCCTGACCGAGGGGACCCTCGGCACGGATGCCCTGGCACACAGCTGGCCCCCGGGCCTACGCAAGTATGCGTTTCCCCCAGTGAGCCTTCTTGCACAGACTTTGTGCAAAGTCAGGGAGGACGAGGAGCAGGTCGTGTTAGTTGCCCCGTATTGGCCCAACCGGACCTGGTTCCCCGAACTTGTGCTCCTCGCGACAGCCCCTCCCTGGCCCATTCCTCTGAGAGAGGACCTGCTCTCTCAGAGACGGGGCACCCTGTGGCACCCGCGTCCAGACCTCTGGAAACTCCATGTCTGGTCCCTGGACGGGACGCGGAGGTTCTAGGTGACCTACCCCCAGCGGTAGTTGACACCATCACTTCCGCTAGAGCCCCCTCTACGAGGCGCCTCTATGCTCTGAAGTGGAACCTATTCGTTGACTGGTGTTCTTCTCACGAGGAGAACCCCCGAACTTGCTCGATCAGAGCCGTGCTTTCTTTCCTGCAGGATGGGTTGGAGCGAAGGCTGTCTCCCTCCACCCTTAAAGTGTATGTTGCTGCCATTGCCGCACATCACGATGCAGTTGATGGTAAGTCGTTGGGGAAGCATGACCTGATCGTCAGGTTCCTGAGGGGAGCAAGGAGACTTAATCCTCCTCGCCCACTCTCTATACCCTCTTGGGACTTGTCTCTGGTCCTTTCGGCTCTTCAGAGACCACCCTTTGAGCCTTTGCAGTCAGCTGAGTTAAAAGTTCTGTCTTGTAAAACAGTACTCCTGGTTGCATTGGCCTCCATCAAGAGGGTAGGGGACCTGCATGCATTTTCGGTCGACGAATCGTGCCTAGAATTCGGCCCGGATAACTCTCACGTGATCCTGAGACCCCGGCCCGGATACGTGCCCAAGGTTCCTACCACTCCCTTCCGGGACCAGGTGGTGAACCTGCAAGCGCTGCCTTCGGAGGAGGCAGACCCAGCCCTGGCTTTTCTCTGTCCCGTCCGCGCTCTGCGTCTGTACGTGGACAGAACGCAAAGCCTCAGGACCTCAGATCAGCTCTTCGTCTGTTACGGAGGCCAGCAGAAGGGAAAGGCCGTCTCCAAGCAGAGGATGGCCCACTGGATAGTGGATGCCATCGCCTTGGCTTACGAAGTCCAAGGCGTGCCTTGCCCGCCCGGGTTGAGAGCCCACTCCACTAGGGGTGTCGCTTCTTCTTGGGCGCTGGCACACGGCGCCTCGCTGACAGATATCTGTAGAGCTGCGGGCTGGGCGACACCTAACACGTTCGCTAGATTTTATAGCCTACGTGTTGAGCCGGTTTCTTCCTGTGTGCTCGCTTCCAGCCGGTAACACCGAAGTTTCCGCTCTTGTGTTGGCTTGCTGCGCCACTCCCCTCCACATGGAGCGGATACGTGCGCTTTTTTGCTCCAGTCGAGTTCCCCACTCTGGCGAACCCTGTGAGTTCCTCCGCACCCCTCCGGCAGTCGGACGTTGCGGAGCGTCCGACGCCAGGCCTAGCGCTCGTATGCTTGTGTAACTTGTGCTAGGCTGGGTTCCATATGTGGTGATTCCTGCGGCGATCCCATATGAGTATTCTTCCACGACCAGCTCCCTGCGGTGAGCCCGTGTCTTTCCCTTGGCAGAGTCCGCTCTGCCGTCACTGTCTGGTGCTGCCTCCCCCTTCTCAGGCTGGAGCCACCCCAGTGACATTCCATATGTTGCACTGCCCTCCGGCCAGTCCATATGTGTATCCTCCACATGTTACCTCCCTTCGGGCAGGATGTGGCTTCCGCAGCGTCCCTCTCCCCTGGAAAGGCACGCTTTCCCAGTGTTATCCAAGAGTTCCACTGTGTGGGTTAAAGGAACAACAGTGAACTCCCTCTACGCAGGTCTTCCGCCCCAGCCACTTGGGGGTCTGAGAGTCTTCCGTAGGGCGCTGGATGTGGCAGCAACCGATGGCGTCTTCCATGGGATCCCCTAGCGTCGTCACGTCGACGTCACGTCGAACGTGAGCGACTGAAGGGGAACGTCTCGGTTACTAATGTAACCCTCGTTCCCCGAAGGAGGGAACGGGAGACGTGACGTCCCGCTGCCACAGTTGCTGACCATCGCTGTACGGCCGACTCAATCTCGGCTCCTCAGCGAAAAAACAATGAGTGCGGCGTCCGCTTCCTGTTTATACCCGCGCTGCGGGGCGGGGCGCGTGACGCGTTTCACGCACGCCAACGTTCATTGGCTTGTTCTTTAGATACTCGAAGTTGATAGGGCTCCCTGAAGTGATCCCCTAGCGTCGTCACGTCGACGTCACGTCTCCCGTTCCCTCCTTCGGGGAACGAGGGTTACATTAGTAACCGAGACGTTTCTTGTAGTATATTCCCAATCCTGTATCTTCATCTAGCTTCATCTACTGCCAAATGTGAGGGGAAGATGACAGATGGCAAGACTTTATTATTATACGGAGGAAAGAAACAACCACATGGAGCGACAGAGCCAGATAGTAACGAAACAGCCTGGATGTGTAACAGCGATGTAATGGGGATCAGAGAGGTTGAAATGAGGTGTGCACACATACAGTACTCACATGACTATGATGAAGAGCAGTGATTATATGAGACTGAGCTCTAATGTAATCTCTGCTGCAGTGAGGGGGTTGTGTTGCACACAGAGGACACACACATGCATTTCTGACCTACTCTTTCATGCCGTACAGTTACACAGCAATAAATGTGCTGAGGGGTCTTGCTGAAGCATGCTAGCACTCACAGCACACACTGACATATGCCATGGGTTTATATTTTAATCATGGGGTGGGATGCATCCAACACTTCTTAAACTGACCTGGTCATTTATCATTCTAAACAAAACCATGACATGCTGGCCCTTTAAAGGATTAGTTTACTCTAAAATGAAAATTTAGTCATCGTTTACTCTCCCATGGTGTTGTTCTAATGCTTTATGCCTTTCTTTCTTTTTCGGATTGCAAAAGGAGAATAGTGAGTGACCAGCAACAAGGTTTTTTTTTTATTTTTTTTTAAGATGTATTACAGAACTGTCCTATTTGACGCATATCATATATTCCAAGTGTTCTGGGGTACACAATAGGGTTTGGTAAAAAAACAAGCGAAAATCCTAACCTTGGCCGTTGGTCTTCTGTGCACTTCATCATGAGACTCAAAAGCACACATAATGAGAAATCAAGATTAATAAAAACCTGACATGTAATACAAACCATGTGCTTTCTTCTCTAAAGGTGAAAATATCCATTGTGTTCGAAGTTAACTGTCATTTTGACTGTCATCTGACAACTGTAGTCCCGGTCCGGGGATATTTAACTCGGTGAAGATCATATATGGTAGCCTGACTTCGTCATACTCATATTCTAGTCAGAATGTCAGTCTGATACTGCTCCATAGGGCTTTGATTATGAGGCGTGTCTTAACCGAACCAGGAAAAAAAAACCTCTCTGCGCTCAATTGGATAGACTTACAACCAATCAGAGCAACGCAGTAAGTGACGATCGGCATCTTTACGATTGACAAATGCCTAGATTGCAGTTCTCTGTTCGTCTTTTAAAATTAATGAGCTGTCGATTTCTTTTACAACAGACGCGATAGCGGAATCTATACATCTCAATTCTCCAGCTGCAGTCATCTTTGTTGTAAACCAGTTCAAACCAAGCCCTCTTTGATGATGTGATGATTACTTAACTGCAGATCATCTGTCCATCATCGTATAAAGCCCGCCCTGGCAATTTGATTTGCCCGACGATTTTGAACCGATCATAATAACTCCTCAATGGATCGAGTCCAGACCGAACTTCCCGACCAAAAATGTTGTGGGCAGGGTTCGGGCTGGCATCCAGGCTACATATATGGATATTTTTTTGGAATTTCTAGGAGTTGTATTACATGTTGCGTTTTTATTTATCTTGATTTCTCGCAACTTGTTTGCTACTTCTGAGCGAGTCATAGAGAACAGCTGCGCTAATAAAGTCTCATTGAACACGGAAGATCAAAGTCCAAGGTCAGGATTTTCGTTAAATATTATAATACATTTCTTGTATAACCCACAACACTTGGAATATATGGCATGTGTTGCATGGGACCATTCTGTGATATTTCTACGTCTTTTTAAATGCTGGTCGCTATTCACTGCCACTATATGGACAAGTGTAAGCGGGGCATTTTTTTTTTTTTAATTCTCCTTCTGTGGTCCAAAAAAGAAAGAATGGCATACAACACAGGGTGAGTAAATGATGACTTCACTTTCATTTTTAGGGTGAACTGTCCCTTTAAGTTCATTCCTCGTCTAATCAAACCTGCTCATGTCTTATAGTTTGGGATTTCCTCATGCTGGCATGAACTTCACATAATAATAATCTTCTCCAGCATGATTTGAGAATGTTTAGGGCAAGAACATTTGACAATCTGTACTAAGAGATCATATGATCAGTGTTACTAATTTGCTTATACAAAATATACATTAACTCAAATAAAATACAACCAGAGTGAGCCCAAGTGGGCTTAGACATCAGTCGCTCCAGACTTCCAGAGCTCCACAGTGGTGGAAATTAAACTCTATCCCCACCCAGAGTCACTCTAAGTGGGCCTCACAATAATCTAATGCGGCCCTGGAGCTCAGCTCTCAAAGCAGCCAAAAACCAATTCAAGACTTCCAGGCAGCAGGCCGTTATCCCAGTCATGCTCAGGGACGGTGCATCTTGTTTTTCACAAAACCAGGCATGAGGTTTCATACTTCCAGAGCTCCACCATGGTGGAAATTGAACTCATTACTAAACGGTAAATAAAAAAAGATAGTTTTAATTATTTTAAAGCATACTAAAATAACTTGGTATCACTTTACAATAATACTATAACAAATATACTGGTCATTGTTAGTTAATATATTAACTAATAATAACTAATGGGACCTTATTTTAAAGCATTACCTTTCATTTTTTTGTTAGCTTATTTTCAAGTTTGAACAAAAATCGATGTGGTCTACATACAATCTTTTGAACGTTTCCTGAACTTTTATCCAAGTGAAAATACATTTATTATGAAAATAATTAAATTTTATTTATGCACATTTTTAAGTGGGACATGTTATAATATTATACAGGTCACAATGGAATCCTGGCATTTAGCCCGTTATAGACTATTTAATGGAAAAATAGTTAGACTTGTTATGACATTATCAACCTATTTTTTAGCCAACAAATTTTGTATTAAATTGAATAAGACTACAATCCAAATTTATACAATGGAATGTACAAAATTACAACAGTGATAATTTTGTAAATGTAGTAAATCTGATTTAAGGTTTTGTTTTATACGTTTGAAACTAACATACAGTAAAATCACTGCTAAAACAAACATCAGTGTCACATGACTTTTCACTTAATAAATTATACAGTACCTAAGAAACAGCCTCGTGACAACTAACCCCGGTCTAATCCGAAACCACTTAAATTTACATTTTCTAAAAAAAATAATTTACAAAGCTTTAAATTATTTGCTTACATTACCATCACCAGTAATGACTAGAGTAAAGCACAATTGATTACAGCGTGTGCCTAGTTATACTAACATTTAAAGTAGCCTATTATATGTGGCAAAATTGATCAGGAGAAGAATAAAGTGTGTGTCTGATTGACTGGAGATCAGCGGACAGCAGTTTGAGGTCTGTTGCATAACGGGAACAAGTATTTCACATAGATTGTACATCCAAAAACAGATCAGCTCACCTCATGCTGTCTTCAGTCAGCATATGAAGGTCACTGTCAGATGAGGTGAAATGTTTCAGCTGGTTCTCTATTAAGGTTTAAATCTAATATGGTGGTTTGAGGTTTAATACTGGTAAGGGATGTACCAAGGCTTCTGGATGTAAATAAGGCGCATGCAGAATGCAAAACAGAGGCAAAACACATGTGAGATGATGGTGCAGGCAGGTGAAGTCATGGATGAGATCCAAGTATCACTTAATGTTGCTGTGACTTACTTTTTTTAGAAGGTATTTTGAAAATGTCTCTTTTTTTTGGTTCACATAATAAAAGTCAACGAAGACAATGATCAACCTCCATTGCAGGGGCAAAACCAATTGAAAAATTCTTCTTTGTTCTTAGTTTCTTTTTAATTTGTGAGAAATGGACCTTATGAACAAACTAATGGTAAAATAATTTCACATCCTGCTTCTAAATAAGAGACGCTTTTGAACGCGTTTGCATTTCTACAAAATCTAGTGTTAAAAATAAACATGTTTATTAAAATTATGCTTGAAACCAGTCAAGCATGAGTGTTTAAATATTTCACAAATGACCGTAAATTATTTAAGCTTCTTTGTCAATGCAACATGTTTAGACAATGAATAATAATAATAAAATAATATATTTACTTCTGACACTATTCAACCTAAAAGGAAAACTTATTTGCAGATAATTAATAAACACAAAAGTAGTGGTTGAAAGTCAAGTTTGAGCAAATTCATTCCTTAGCGCCCCCTGTTGGAGAACAAACAACAACAACAATGCATTTCCATTGGAATAGTCTGTTTATCAAGCTTTTATATTTTATGCTGTAAAAATAACAAATTCTGGACCTAATATAAATGATTGTATTCTCTATTATTATGTGAAACCCCAAAACAACGATCCAAGTCATGTGAATGAATTATTAATCATAAATAATTGTCATTTACATTCAATTCCACTAGAAGATTTTCCCCAAAAATAAATGAAACAAAAATGTTTCAGTTAATTTTTCACTTTATAAAAATTAACTGGTCATAAACTTTAGTGAAACATTATTGTTATCATTGGTGTATTAAACTTGAAAGTTAATTTAATTATTTAAATATTTTTATTATTAACATAAATTCGCATTTCAGAAAATGGGTGCAACAGCTTATTTCTCCTAAATATTACTGCAAACAGTCTGCAAAAGCATTTAAATTTCAACTGCTGAGCTCTAATATTGGGATTGATAATCTGATTAGACGGCACGTAGACATCCATTTTATAGATGAGTTTAGAATTCTCCTCATCTGAATAGAGTATAGTGACATTGGTCACTATACATCGAGACTAGAAAATAATGTAAAAAGTTATTTAGCTTAATATGAGTACACATTCTAAATGAATCAATAATAACTCCCTTTCCCTGATGTTTGTATCTGTTTATGAAAAGATGTCTGAATGT
This sequence comes from Chrosomus eos, assembly GCA_036326025.1. Taxonomy (NCBI): domain Eukaryota; kingdom Metazoa; phylum Chordata; class Actinopteri; order Cypriniformes; family Leuciscidae; genus Chrosomus; species Chrosomus eos. Next base: position 7,844,485 of record CM070830.1, on the reverse strand, counting down.
TGCTGAGGGATTTAGTTTTGTTGTGGTGAAATAGACACATTTCATCCTCCCAATAACCTTTGGACACTCTCTTCACATTGTATCCATAATCCAGACAATGTGGCGAGATTCAAAAGCTGGAATGTGAGCTTGCCAGAGGAAAATTAGAATTTTTCCCCCATCTTGTTCCAGCCGCAAGCTGTCCTGTTCCATTTCCAATCCAGGCCCGATTTACAGTATGTGCAGAGATAATCCAGAAAAAAAACACAATCTAGCAAAATATCAAAACAGTTACACCCAGTTCTCAGACTATACTTATGTTCTTTACAGATTCACATCTGCATAAAAACAGATAAAATGAACCAAAATTTCCCCAAAGCTCTGTGTGTGTGTGTGTGTGTGTGTGGTGTTGTGTGTGTGTGTTGTGTGTGTGTGTGTGTGTGTGAGAGCAAAGGATTTCAGTGAGATCACTGACATATTTGTGACATACTGTAATCAGGCAGAGCCGCATAAGCTCTGGTATGACTGGGTATGGTTCATCTCAAAACACATTTTACACCGTGTCTTATGCCCAGTACACATTTTATGATTTTGGACTGTCCCAGACGTAAGATGACCAATTGTGGTGATTTCTGTGGTCATGGCTTCTAAAGAGAGGTTCAAAGAGAGCCGTTGTCAAGGTCTTGCGACCAAAGATAGCCTGTGACAATTTTAGGACAGTTTCAGAAATTTAGCATAATTATCCAATTTTTATCAGTTTTATTTTGATATTCATGACATATAACATTGTGACTACATGAAAAGAGCTTTTCTGTTAAAACAATTTTTGTGAGCATAGAGAACTGAAGGTGTCAGAATAAACACTAAACACACGTGATCGTTGTCACGCTGTGAATCCGGCCAATTGTGGAATAGTTGTGTAATCATCAGAGCTTGAGTCAGCCATCTGCTCTCGAATTGCTCTCGAATGCCATACGTCACAGCGATGTCTCAATTCGGAAACAATTTCTAACTGGCATGCACTGCTTCAAGTCAGCCGCCGATCACCCGCTGATGACATTTTATTCTTCTATACTAACTTGTGTCATGTGTCATCATTGTACAATTTACATAAATGGAATGAGAGGTAGAGTTTTGTGTTATAAGCACACCGGTGATAGAAACCCCATGTTTCTGAATGACAGATCCAAGTACTCCAAGTGGTCCAAGTACTGAGCCCTGAGGCACCCCAGTAGCTAGATATTGCGACTTAGACACCTCAACCCTCCACGATACACTGAAGGACCTACCTGAGAGATAAGACTTGAAACATTGGAGAGTGGTTCCTGAGATGCCCTTCATCTTGAGGACTGACAGGAGGATCTGGTGATAAACTGTGGCAAAAGCAGCAGACAGATCCAGCAAGATGAGTAATGAGGATTTGGAAGCTGCTCTTACCAGTCTCAGAGTTTAAATAACCGAGAGCAGGGCAGTCTCAGTTGAGTGGCTGCTTTTGAGTGGTTACACTTGTTCACGTGTTTTTGTGATAGCAGACTAATGCAGTTAGAGAGAGAGAGAGAGAGAGAGAGAGAGAGAGAGAGAGATTAGGCGTGGTGAGTGTCTCTCAAGAGTGTTTGGCACCAGCGTCTAATAGCGAAACTGTAAGTTTATCTGTTCAAAGGACAGTGCCATTATTACCTCACTGTTGAGAAATGGCATATATCTTTGTTAAACAACTAAAACTATTTTACTGAACAAATTGTCAGATCAGCGCTGACAACAGGTTTCTGGTGAGTGTGTGTCTGTACTGTATGTGAGTGTTTGAGCGGGAGAGAGTATATGCTGTCCTTACATAATAAAATGTAATTTTGTGGCAAAAAATATGGAAATAATATGTCATTTTCATCATTTAATATATTTATTTGCTTGGTCAGTGTCGTCGTGTGTTTTGGTTCTTTTTCTGTTCAAGGCTGTAAACCTTTGACCTTTGAAATAACTGAAATCATTTGGCGAAGTGATATGGAACTATAATGCAGTCAAGACTTGCCTGTAACTAGCTGTGCGTTTCCCTGAAAATAATTTCACACCTAGAATGTTCATCAACCAATCAGATTCAAGCATTCAACAGCTGTGAAGACAATGATAATCTCAGGTACTGATCATGTTTCATTTAATGTTAAAACAATTTGATGTGAATGTAACGAGTAGGACCTGAGGGATTACATTGGTGCTGTGACTTGGATGGGAGTGAGGTTTAAAGGAAAACCTCACTCCCCTGATCTCAAGAGGCGCCCTAGCGACTAACACTATAGACTGTGGTCTTTAGCCTCCTTGTTAGAGCGCCCAACTCCTACGCCAGAGACCCAGGTTCCGCTCAGAGCGGAGTGAGTAGGACCTGAGGGGTTTAATGAGTTTGACTATCATTTTGCGTGATCCTAAAGCGACGATGGAAATTCACCTCATTGAAAATAAATTCAAGGAAACAAGAACGTTCAAACTGTTAACTCAGTGAACAAACAAGTGTATTCTTTGACAGATATTGTATCAGCCACTCAGTATGTATTTTTAATAATGTTAAAATGGTGTTGATGAATTTGATTATAGCCTATAGTTATCTATTTCGTTGCTGGTGCAGTGCGCTACCAGAGAAAGCCCGCCCACATACTTTTCTGAGTATTTAATTCTGTCGTGTCTTGAATTCGTTTGGGTCTGGAGTGGACAGATACATTTCATGTCACTGGATTCTTATTGCATCACGTCTGGTTAACGCTAGTCTTTTTCCTCTCTACTGCCACTACATCTACTTTAGTCAGACATTCACAGATGTTCATGCCACTAACGAGGGAAATTAATTATTATGTGATATGTATGCATTTTTAAGTACACAAAGCTAGACGTCAGATCCAAATGTCATGAGGATCATACTAATGGTGAATAGCCAACATAAATGGAAAAGCTTTATTCTTTCATAACACCTCCAACTTATAAAGACCATCCAGCAATACCACATTTATGGCAATTATACAAATTTATGACCATCGTCATAGAACATTACAATGGAGTATATTACAAAATCTGCGCCAAGCTCACAGAAAAGTCAATCCCAAGGCACTGGCCAACTAACATACATTTGGAAGAATAATACTGGTTAATGTGCTTCACTGCTCTGTACATTTGTGCACATGATGTATGTAACTTCATAACCCAGAGGTTACACATTTGACTTTGGTCAAAAATACTCAAAAACGTGCTGGCCATGTGAAGGCCATGTCAGAAAATTAAGAAGTCCCTTATTTTTCCCTCTTAGGAAGAGAACAAAACAATTCTACAAATGAATTACAATCGGTCTCTCACTAAAACAGCATTTGATGCATATAAAAGGCACTAATCTAAGATATATCAAAGTAGCAATTTACTGAAAATAAAGTCTATAAAATTGATTTGCTTTAAAAAACAAAACAAAACAAAAAAACAAGGAACAACCAATATAACGCAAAAGCGTATGTGCTTAAACGGAAACATTTAAACCTAAAATGGCAAAGTGATTCTTTGCACAGTCTGTTGCATTTTATTATTACTAATAATATTTTAGGCTACATAAAGAGCTATTGTTTCACTCAGTTGTCAGTCTCAATTTGATAAAAAAAAAAAAAACATTACAAACCATTACACAAATTGATTGATTGGTTGATTGCTACTGTCTGTAAATTATCAAAGCAAACTACTTAAAAAAAGTCTATAAACAATCATAATAAGTCAATACACAAAATACAAACTTAAATAGTACCTTTATCACGAGGTACAAATTCAATGTACTTAAGAGCTAAATGGAAGTCCTAATTATATACCATACATGTAAAGATAAAGCAATGCACTGCGAGATTGCTCTGTAAGTGGTACTTCCCAGTAAAACTCTGTACCTTTGAGAGATCGATAGTCTTCGATTACTTTGGAAAAGTTGTCAGTGCAAGACAAAAGGCACTTGGTGGTATCAATACTTCGGAGTACATCTGGCAACATTCACAGCTTTAGATATAGTCAGAATTGAAAGACGTGCTTTGGAAATATCCGAAGAATACGGGAATACAAAAAGTGCGTTGGGATAGCGTAACAATGGCGAGAGAAGATAGAGGTAAACAAGCCGCTTTAAACAGTGTAGGAAGTCTAGAGCTCAAGAAAGCAGCACAGACTTTGGTCGCGTGCAGGAGAAAAGCCGTGGATTAAGCCATGGTCGGCTCGGAGAAGAATTCCAAGTGCGGTCAGTGAAGACTTGTGGTCTGTGGCGTTCAGGAAGGTGGTTGAAACAGAGCTGGCGTAATTTGCACTTCTGTCAGTGGCTAAAGGGAGGCACTATTTAAAGAGCTACTACTGACAGGCCGGCTATAAGCTCTAAAGCCAACAGCTAAAGGTATAGCTCATCAGAAAATTTTAATTCTGCATGACTTCTTTCTTCTGCAGAAACACAAAAGATATTTTGTCCATTCAATGAAGGTCTAAGGTTGTATTGGACCCCATACGGTGAGACAGTTGGGTTCCGGGAGGTAAAAACTATTTTTTTCATTGGGAAATTAATTTTTATGATAACTTATAGACTGTTAAAGGTTGTTAATCAATGGTATATGCTTTTGCTGAAAAATTTGTTTGCATTATTTTAACATTTTTTAAATAATCGTAATTGATAGATGATTTTTTATGGAACTACACTACCCATGATACTGTGTAGAAAAGTCCACCAATCAGTTGTGACGAGCAAATCATGCCAAAAGATCTCTTTAGCACCAGCCCACTTCACGAAGCACAGTCAGTCAAATCAGTCTCCCTAAAATATATAATTGTTTGTACATGTAGGCATATTTTGCAATAATTTTACAATATAGTGTTTCTATAAATATAATCAACAGCATTAAATCGTTTTTAATTTGATTATGTCATTCGCAGTTCTTTCCTTCACTAAAGCCTTTAAGCATTTAAGATTGACTATCATTGTATGGCCAAAAACAGCTGAAACATTCTTTAAAATGTCTTCTTTTGTTTTCCATAGAAGAATGAAAGTCATACAGGAAATTATGGTAGAATTTTTCTTTTTTTTGTGAACTATCCCTTTAAGAGTAAACAACTTACAAGTTCAGAAAATTATATATATAGACAATGTACAATGGACCTTAGTTAGGGTAGACGTCATATTTCATTTGACCTGAATGAAAACAAGCCTGTGAGGGATATACGTACACTCTATTTTATTTGTGTTGAATGCGTCTACTCTGACTAAGGTCCATTAGTAATTACAACAGGCTGGTGATTTCACTGTGGTGCAGCCCGTGGGATGAGATAAGATTCCCAGATGGATAATTTGTGCACAACACTTTGGCTTGATATCCATTTAAGTGCTTTAAGTAAGATCCAAGCGTATCTAGTCAGGCGAATCTGTCCATAAAGCATTTAGCATTTTTTAAAGTGCAAAGAATTAGTATGGCGAAGCCTAAGACAAGCATATAAATAAAAGTCGACCTGCTCCATATACAAGCACAGTGCAGGAGCTCCAATGTTCCTTCACAACATTTCCTTCATTTTAACACGAGTACCATATTACATAATGTACCATACTGCATATAATATTCAACAGGTCTTTGACCCTTAACCTCTGTTTCATGGACATTGTTTATTTGGCACAGTTTCAGAAGATCCGGGTTTTGGTCCAGTACTTTATGTCAGGTTGGGAATGGGAATTTGTGCAGTTCAGGCTGTGCGTTGATGCATTGGCATGGGCTCACCAGCGCCCGCTCACACTGGCAATGTCTGTGTGGAATTGGCGTGGCAGTCGACCGCTGGCGCCCCCTTCCAGGAACGAGGAGCGGATGTTGGGCGGCTCAAAGAGCTTCCTTCGGTTCTTGTTCAGCTCTGTGAAAACAAAAAGAGGGCTTAAATATTCATTGTTTACACTGCATACATGCAAGTTAAAGTGACGTTGACACAGAAGAAGTAGAGACAGATCTTTTTTGTATTATGAAGTACATCAAAATTCTAACAAAACAGATTTTCGAAAAAGAAACCAATGTAGGGCAGAAACTTGGTTCTATTTGTTGACTGGATGTTGACAACCAGTAAGAAGTTTTACTGGAAGATCCAGTCAAAACATTAAAAAAAACTGAAAAACTGAACTTGCTACATACAGGGGTTGGACAATGAAACTGAAACGCCTCTCATTTTAGTGTGGGAGGTTTCATGGCTAAATTGGACCAGCCTGGCGGCCAATCTTCAGTAATTGCACATTGAACCACAGAGCAGACTGTGAAGGTCCAATTAGCAGGGTAAGAGCACAGTTTAGTGCCGTGTATCAGGATGACAATGCACCAATACACACAGCAAGACTGGTGAAAGATTGGTTTGATGAACATGAAAGTGAAGTTGAACATCTCCCATGGCCTGCACAGTCACCAGATCTAAATATTATTGAGCCACTTTGGGGTGTTTTGGAGGAGCGAGTCAGGAAACATTTTCCTCCACCAGCATCACGTCGTGACCTGGCCACTATCCTGCAAGAAGAATGGCTTAAAATCCCTCTGACCACTGTGCAGGACTTGTATATGTCATTCCCAAGACGAATTGACGCTGTATTGGCCGCAAAAGGAGGCCCTACACCATACTAATAAATTATTGTGGTCTAAAACCAGGTGTTTCAGTTTCATTGTCCAACCCCTGTAGGCAGAAGGTTCAATGACAAATAAGACTGTCTAAGATAAGGAAAAGGAATAATTTTTTGAATATCCAGTTTAAGACACATATGCCACGTTCGGTAAGACTTTATTTTACAGTGTCCTTGTTACATATGTTACATGTACTTAACAGTAATAGCAGTAAATTATGCATAATTACATGCAACTAACCCTCAACCAAATCCTAACCCTATAGAAAATATACAGGTATGAAGTTGCTTAATATTACTCAGTACTTACAGTGTAATTATGTGTTTAACAAGGACATCTTAAAATAAAGTGTAACCCCAAGTTCTTACACATGTAATATTTAGAATTATGTTTGAGTCAAAGGGTTTTGAAAAACTTTTAAATATTTTAACTATATTTAATTTTTTTAAATATAATGACTGTAAAAATGTCAAGTGGTGCAACTATTAAATTTAAAAAAAATTGTTTATATTTTGTCAGGATAAAAAGTATTTTATAACTATTTAAAATGCTTTTGTTAAAAATATAAATGATTAATTTATACATTTAATTCAGTTTTTAATTCAATGAATTTGTACCATACCACCAAGTTTGATTTAATTGCATTTCTCCAAATAAAGATTTGACCAAATTACTGATATGTATTTGGAATGATATACAAGGCAGTAAATCTATAGTGTGCTGCAGGGATAACTTATTTTTGTAGGCCAAAACCCAGAAACGATTAGAATAGCATTGCATTCCGGTTCCATTGTCCTGAATTCAATTGGTTTTTTGAATGTATTTTGTTCTTGTTAAATGCATGAAATAAGGTCTCCACCACGCTTTTGCTAACAAGTGGCTAAATGGGGCTTCAGAGGCTGTCGAGGGCATAGAAAAAAAATAATTACACCGAACAGGAAAACGCATCTATTTTTGCAATTAGCTTGTCGCATTCTCATGCATTGTGCCTTAAAAATTGGTCAAAATAAGATATACTTCCTTAAAATGCTGCCTATGTTGACAGCTCACTATGTTTTCGGAAGCTCAGAGTGTTCACACTATGTTTTTATTTTATTTACATAGGTGGGTTTGGCAATGCCAATGTTCCCTTTTTTTGCTGCAGAGGACCCAAGCAAAGGAGGACATTTCTCTCACTGGCACCAAACTTGCATCAGCCCAATAGGATTGTGTTTTGGCATCTGAGGTCAGTCAGAGAAATAAACACGGGCCTGCGGTCATTTCTCGTCCTCCTCTACATCTACACTTTGGAATCCCATCTGTGCCGTAATTTCACTTTTAACAAAGAAAGGGCTACCTCAACCTCAGGCATTGTGTTTTATTCTCAAACCATGGGACTGATAAAACAGGAACAATGTTTTTGTTTTAGTAAATATACTGGCCAGACTGCAGGAAGTCATTATGGTTATCTAGCAGTGGGTGGTCGAAATATATCACAGATGTTCTAGATGTCTAATGGCCAAGCTTGTCACTTCCACTCGCTGTCATGCTGGGTTGAGGACAGTCAGTCAACCCTGGCCGGTTATGTAAGTGGAAAGCCAAATCCAATTTCATCTCTGACACCTCAATAAATCATAACCGTAATCCCAAACCCTGCAGCTGTCCAAATTACTCCAAGCTATTAAAAAGAAAAATCTTGCATGGCATGTTGTGTCCATCTGTTATTATGGTTAATGTTCTATATTAAACTTTCGGTAACACTTTATTTTAAGGTGACGTAGTTACAGAAGTTACATGTATGTACTATAGTCATAACAGTAAATGATGCAAGCAATTAACCCAAAACCAAACCTTAACCTTAAGTACTTGTAGTTAACTACCACTACCAAAGTCCCTTTAAAGGGATACTCCACTTTTTTTGGAAATAGTCTCATTTTACAACTCCCCCAGAGTTATACAGTTGAGTTTTACCATTTTCGAATCCATTCAGCCGATTTTCTGATATTTAGAAGAATATCGGTAACCAGACAGTTTCTGGTCTCATTGACTTTTTTTTCCTACTATAGAAGTCAATGAGACCAGAAACTGTCTGGTTACCGATATTCTTCTAAATATCAGAAAATCGGCTGAATGGATTCGAAAATGGTAAAACTCAACTGTATAACTCTGGGGGAGTTGTAAAATGAGCCTATTTCCAAAAAAAGTGGAGTATCCCTTTAAGGAAAAACATTTCACTCGGCAGCCATCTTTGAAGCGTTTTCTCTCTGGAAGCTATTTTAGTCATGCAAGATCCTACCTTTTTGAATGGGGAAACATCAAATTCTCCAGAGGTGTTCAAGTTTACAATAAATCTCATATTTGAAATCACCAATGAAATTTGACAACAACTTTCTCATAAATTTTGTGTCTAAACACTAAAATCATGACAAAAACGCCAGAACGCCCACCACACACACCAGCTTACTGGTGGAGAGGAGACAGTGATGAAGCCAATCATGACATGGGGATGATTAGGAGGCCATGATGGAAAGACGCCAAGGGGCAAATTTGGCCATTTGGTTTTTTAATGACCACAGAGAGTCAGGACCTTAGTTTAATGTCTCATCCGAAGGACAAGATAAAAGCTCTTTGCTATTACTCAGTACTTATTTGTGTAATTACACTGTAACAATGGTACCTTAAAATAAAGTAATTACCAGCTTACTGACTAAGGTGACTGCTTTTCAACAATCACATGAGCATGTGTGTGGGATTTCTGTGACAAGTGCTTACAGTAATGTCACTGTACACATGAACATTTAATTGAACTTCTTGGTATCTTTCGGCTCTTTGTTTTATTACAATGTCGGTAGTATGTGTAAATGAACAATGTTTACTCGTTCTCTGTGTTACCTGGACCAGAAATTCATGTTTATTTGTCAGAAAAAGTCTTTGACAGCTTTTAATGGCTCCAGGGCTTTCTTGAAAACTACAGATTATACTTTCGCATGGTTTTATCCCCACCCACGGATTGACAGAGGGTTATTAACAGAACAGTTATTGTAAGGGTAGGTTTATCACTGAAAATGTTATCATACTATGTCTACTCTATAAACAGCATTATAGAGAAAAATGGCAATTTCTTTCAGTTTTTCCCCTCCGTTTGGACACTGTTTTTGTGGTCATCCAATTTGAAATGTTGACTACAAACCCAGAGGTTTTTCAGATTTTCCTTCACGGCTTCTTAACGTATTTATGATTTTTTTTTGGCATTCTCACTGTATTTACGATTCTTTTCAGCCTTTAGCCGCTGCGTAGAACTGATCCGGATCCTTCACTGGAAACTGAAAATAACTCGCTCCCACTAAACATTTAACTCTTTAAATTCTTGCACTCGGGAACAATACAAGTTGACACCATTATGATTAAAAGTGTGCTAAGAAGTATTGGTTACACTTTATCTTAAGGTGTCATTGTTACAGTGTAATTATATATTTAAGTACTGAGAAATATTAAGCAACTACATGTACTTACTATAGAGTTAGGGTAGGATTAGAATTTGGTTGAGGGTTAGTTGCATGTAATTATGCATACTTTACTGTTATTACTATGGTAAGTACATGTAACATATGTAACAATGACACGGTAAAATAAAGTGTTACCGGAGTATTTCCTACTAAATCAAGCGCTATTTGACTCTGGTAAGTGGATTTAGAGCAGACTGGTGGGAGTGGGCTTGGTCAGCGACATGCCCAGTGCATTATGGTTGTTGAAGTTTTCTAACCTATTTGGCTAAAGGGAAGTTTTTCTCTAGTAAGATGGCACATGTTTAAAAAATGCCAGTTTTTTGCCATTTTGCCAGTTGTGAAGTAAATAGTATGTCTTCAGTGAATGTACAACAAAAAAGATCAGGGGCCGTATTCACAAAGCATTTTATCTTACCACTAGGAGTACTCCTAAATCGCACTAAAATAATTTAGCTAGGAGTTTTCTCTTAAAAGTTATTCACAACGCCTTTCAGACCTACTCTTAGTAAAGAAAAATGACAACTCCTAAACTAAGAGTGAGTCTTCGTTGCTATGGATGACGTCATTACTCATGCACGAGCTTGACTGAAGTGACCACCTTGATTGGCTGATGATTGTAAAGCGGGAATGATTCCAAACACCTCCCCTACGATGATGAGTGACAGGTCTGAGAATCCGTGCGCTACACACGTAGTGCGAAGGACGGAAGATGAGGAATAACTGAATAAATAGCATAAATGAATAAAGAGTAAGGAAAAACAAATAGCCTAGTAGCCTAATGAAACATATGGATTGATGCAATATATTTGCAACATTATTGAATTAATCTGTCACTATATGCCTCTGCCTACGTTTGCAAAGAGAAGAACATTTCAATTTGATTCACAATGAAACGTTACAATTAGTTTACATGCAGTGAGTACTAGCCTAGTTTTGGTTGTTGTTGGTGGCGTTATTGCATCCCTAGTTATGCCTACAATGCAAAATCCCTTGCGATTGGAAGCTCCAGTAGCCGCCGCATACGCATTTCAAAACATTGCAACGTGAAATGTCACAAAAAGCGGTTTGTGAATAGGTCTTAGTGAGTTAGGAGTCCTCTCGACTTATTTTAAGCTGTCCCAGACTTAGGTGCTACTTTTAGGGCTAAAATGCTTCGTGAACTACTCTTAGTAAAAAGAATTAGGAGTCCTAAAGTTACGAGTGACACGCCTATTATTTTTAGGAGTTGCTCCTAAATTCGCCAGTTAGGAGCTACTTTTAGCCTTAAAATTCTTTGTGAATACGGCCCCAGATCTGTGCATTAGGATCAATCTGAAACTTAAAGCAGCTTAATTGAGAAATATTTTTTTTCTGTGTAATCAAGAAATGTACAGAGAATGCTTAAATGTTACTGGTAATAGTAATGCGACAACACTAGTTGTTTGTTTGAAAGGGAACGGACCTGAGATGGCCAGCAGCATTTTCCTGCGGGCTCCGAATGTAGTGATGCCGAGCTCTTTCAGGTCTTGATCGGTCAGCGTGAGGAATGTCTGAAGGTCAATCTGATAAAAATACAGAAATTGCAATTTTAGTTTGAACTTTCAGAGAATTTGTGTTGTCAGAGACATATTCCAGAATCAAACCTGCATCTGAGTGCATGTGCACTGACCACTACACTCTTTCTCTAACTTTCTGATGATATGTTTACAAGATAAAAGCCAGAACCAAACATTGGACTCCACAGTGTTATCGCTAGCATCTTTAAATACAGCACTTGGCATATTGTATGAATCACATAATTATCTTTTGGCTTTTCTAAGGCTTTCAGTTCTGTGCTGGAAGTTGCGTCACAGTAACCTTAGGCCAGTTTCAGACAGTATACGCAAGTGACAGAGCTGTCACACTAACAATGCTGTGGCTCTACACAAAACAAAGTAATTTCTGAGTATTTACGTATTTTAATAAAAGCCATACATTTTAGAATTGGAGCTGGTCATTCATAAATAATACATATTAAATAATACAAATCTTAAATCTCAATATATATGAGATGAAAAATGTATATCCAAATTGTTCAGATTCATGATGTGTGAAACTTGCATTAAACCTGACAGAGGTGTTTATTCAAAAAATTATTTAGCTGTTCACTCCACTATTACATGTTGCGTCATAAAAGCCTATCTTGCCAAAGACCGTGCTGATAAATAAAGTTTAAAGTGACTTCTAAAGCTAAAATAGTCTAAGCGCTGAAAGACATAAAACAAAAAAACAACCTCCCGGTGACAGAAATCATCTAAAACTCATTTACGTGCTCTCATATCAAACAGCAACACTAATAGAGAAGATATCGGCAGTGCCGTCTGTACCTCCTGCTGCTGGAAGACGTCGGTATACTTCCCGAGGCCAAGTTTACTGAAGAGCTCAGGCAGATCAGATCCTTTGAAAGATGTGTTGAGATTACAGCCGTTAGTTCCCGTCACGGAGGAGATGCAGTCCATGTAGTTGCTGCTGCTTAGGTAGTGCTCTAACCCAAAATACGTACAAAAAATAGTTACCAATGTTTACCAGGTTACCAATCTGTTCACTTAAACTAATGGGCTGCCTACCAAAACAGTATTTAAAGACTTCACAGATACTTTGTCTTGGTAAAACAAAATGCGTTCACACCCTGGTGAAAAACAAGTGCGCTTAATTTTATTTAATGTGCACTTGTAGTGTACTTCAAATCTTAGAAGTATTTTTGGTTACATTTTATTTTACAGCGTCCTTGTTTCATATGTTACATGTATTTACCATAGTAATAACAGTAAATTATGCATAATTACATGCACCTAAACCACTCCTCAACCAAACCCTAACCCTCTAGTAAATACATGTTCATTAATATTACTCAGTACTTAAATATAATTGACCCTTCGCGTGGAGCTTGATTGACAGGTGTTCTAACCAATCATACTTCGCCATCCGCCATTTTGTCCGAAAAAGCAGCCAGTAGAGTTAGGAGGATTTTAACTTGGTAAAATGAATATACTGACGCCTTTCCGCGGTTAAAACAACATTACTTCTTATGTTCGTTCATGTTTATTTGATGCTATAAATGAACTAGAAGGAAGAGATGATCGGATCACGAGCAGCTTTAACGGTAGCTCTACAGCAGTGTTTCTCAACCTCTCCTGCAGGGACCCCCTGACAGGCCATGTTTCTGTTTTAACCTGAAATGGCACACCTGATTCAATTCATTAGAGTAGGAAGAGTAGGAATTAGTCAATTAATCAATTAGTCAACTACTCATTAAGCCTTTAATTAATTGAATCAGGTGTACCATTTCAGGTTAAAACAGAAACATGGCCTGTCAGGGGGTCCCTGCAGGAGAGGTTGAGAAACACTGCTCTACAGCGATCTGTCACGGCACATTAAAGAGCCCAAAACGGTATTTATTGTTTAAATTTCTTTCAAAAAATGACCACATTTGAAAGCTGAGACTTTGTTTAATATGTTTAATATCAAAAGTAACCGAAAAGTAACCTGGTCTGTCCGCGTGTTGTCAGTCTCCTCTCTGCTCCGCGATGTATTTTTCACTGCGTGAGAACATGGTGAGAGCATGAGAGCGGCATAGCTTGTCGGAAGTAGCGACAGTAACTAAGGATGGCGGGTCTTTGCGAAGGGTCATTACACCGTAACAACGATAAAGTTAAAATAAAGTGTAGAATAGGAAGATAATATAATACTTACTGAAAGTACACTTTTAACAAGTGCATTTTGTACGTAATAATGTCAAAAAGTTTTACTTTCAAGTATGTTTTAAATCATTATGTTTAATAATCTTTTTTTGTGATTTAAAGTACCGGTACTTATTTTGATGTGCTGACTAAAGTAAAATACTTTAATTTAATTTTAACTGCAATGTTTTTCCCTTCTTACATTTAAAGTAAATTAATTTTAAATTTACTAATTTGCAATTTGCGTAATTACAAATATATTTAAACACATAGACAGTTCAGAAGAAATTACATTCAATTAAACTTTAGTTTACCATAAATGCTTGTCAGTATATTCGGTAGTAAATTTCAACGCCAATAGAATTATGAAATGATATACAGTATAAATATGTACTTAAGTTCTACTTATGTAAAAAAAAAAGCAATATTAAGTTTAATTTAAACTAAAATACATTTTCCTTTAATTATTAAGCAATTGACATAATTACGTTTTCATTTTATTTTTATTCAATTGCAAATATGATGCAAGTAAGTGTCTGAAAACATTAGATTGAAGTTTATTCTTTTAAAGAATATTATTTGCATAATAAGTACTCTTTTGAAAAGTATGCTTGAATGCACTTCTTCACAATGGCAGTGACAGTGATTTGCAGTAATAAAGCGACTGGAAGTTAGCTTAGCAACATGCTAACGTTAAAATCTAGTGCATGTTAGTTGAGTTTCTTGCGTAGTCCGCTTGAGGAGTAAAATCAGTGTTTGTTAACGGAGCTGCCCATGTATCGTCTCATTCTATCACTTATAATGTTTTAAATTACCTTTAATATCACTAACATACTGATATTTTGTATTTTTTTGCAATTGTAATGGTCAATCAAAAGTATTTAAAACATATGCCTTTTATTTTGTCACATTAATACAGTCCTGTTGACTGAAGAGCACACCTGTTTTGTTCTGCTTCCTTTTTGGGCTGATGGGAGAGGGGAATTCGCTGTGTATCGGGAGCCCGCTCCCATTCCTTTCCCTCCAGTTATCCGAGTCGCTGCCACTTGCCATCCCCTCTCTGCTGTTGGAGCGGGACAGTGCTAGAGGCGACCCCTTATACAAATACATATCATGTTTAATCCACTAAAAACTTGCATATAATAAAAACAAGCATATAGGCATTGTCAGAGCTAATCAAAATCAGTGAGAATGCACCGGATGAACTATAATGAGCATAGAGCGATTCAAGAGGAAAAAAGCTTCTCCCATCGGCTGGAGTTGTTGAGTTTACCTCATATGTAGTTGACATGGTAGGTTTATAAGAGACGTGGTTAGCCCTGCGCAGCTCTTTAATAGTTTCTGCAGGCATAGACTTCGAGAAGCCCAGACCGCTCCATGTGTTCGTGGGGGTACGGACCTCCGTCACCACTGGCTTCTTTAACATGGCTGAAAAGAAAAACACAGAGAAAGATATATTTAAACAACTTGTAAAAACGTCAAGTTCAAGTCACTGCCTAAGCTTCACACTTTATTCAGAATCACACATGTGAATCTCAGCAAGAATTATGCCAGATCCAGTCCTAAATAAAACAATATATATTTACATTACAGTTTACAACATATATTTATTTTATGTTCCATTATATATTTTTATAATATATACTATATAATTATAATATACACTACCATTCAAAAATGTGGGGTCAATACGATCTTTTTTTTTTTAAAGAAATTAATACTTTTCTTCAGAAAGGACGCATTAAATTGATCAAAAGTGACAGTAAAGACATTTATAATAATGCAAAATATAAATTTTTTAATTAAATCCTTTTCTCTTGAACTTTGAAAGAATCCTGAAAAAAATTAATCACGGTTTGCACAAAAATATGAAGCAGCACAACTGTTTTTTTTTGTGATAATAAATCAAAAAATCATATTAGAATGATTTCTGAAGGATCATGTGACACTGAAGCAATGATCCTGAAAATTCAGCTTTGATCACAGGAATAAATTACACTTTACTATATATTCACATAGAAAACAGCTGATTTACACTGAAATAATATTTCACAATATTACTGGGTTTGTTTTGTATTTTTAATCAAATAAATGCAGCCTTGCTGAGCAGAAGAGACTTCTTTTAAAAACATTAAAAATCTTACCGACCCCAAACTTTTGAACAGCAGTGTATATAATTAACTGAATACAAATATTTATTTATATATTTTTTTTAATTATTAATTGTATAATATTACATCTCATTACAGCAATAACATTTTTTTTTTCTGTACTGTGTCACGTTTCTGTGTGTTTAAGTTATGTTTTGAGATCTTGTTTCCCCTGTCTTTGTGGTTTTTGGTTTAGTCCTGTTAAGTTTTCCTGCTCCTCGTTTGTGTTCAGTTTTATCACCTGTGTTCAGTTAATCATTCAATCATTCCATGTGTATTTAAGCCCTGTGTTTTCTCCCAGTGTTTGTCGATCGTCGTCTATGTATGGTTGTGTGTAAACCTTGAAGTCCTGGAGTTTTTGTTCTTGTTTCATTTTTGAAAGTTTCATTTTGTTATTAAAAACTATTATATTGAAGCTTCCGTGTCCTCGTCTTCGGTCACCTGCACCAACAACCCTGACAGAACGATCGACACACAACAAAAGATGGAAGGCTGGAAGCAGGCCTTCATGGGAACCCGGATGGCCGTATTTCGCGGGACCCGTGGAGGTCGTAGAAGGGGATGTGATCGAGTTCTGGTGGTCCCGAGTCCAGTATGGCCTGAGCCCATCGCATGCCCGTCAGAGCCTGACCCTTTTGATGACCTACCTGAGCTTCTTCCCCCAGAGCCTTCACAGCTGGTCCCGTCCAGCCTAGTCAAGCCTTCACCGCTGGTCCCGTCCAGTCCAGTCAAGCCTTCACCGCTGGTCCCGTCCAGCCCAATCAAGCCTTCACCGCTGGTCCCGTCCAGCCCAGTCAAGCCTTCACCGCTGGTCCCGTCCAGCCCAGTCAAGCCTTCGCCGCTGGTCCCGTCCAGCCCAGTTGAGCCTTCGCCGCTGGTCCCGTCCAGCGTCCAGCCAGAGACCGTCCAGCCAGAGACCGTCCAGCCAAAGACCGTCCAGCCAGAGACCGTCCAGCCAGAGACCGTCCAGCCAGAGACCGTCCAGCCAGAGACCGTCCAGCCAGAGACCGTCCAGCCAGAGACCGTTGCCTGCCCACCAGAGTATGAAGCTAGCCCCAAGCTCCCTGATGTACTGGCCCCGTCCAGTTCCGAGTCCCATGATGTGCTGGCCCCGTCCAGTTCCGAGTCCCATGATGTGCTGGCCCCGTCCAGTTCCGAGTCCCATGAAGCACCAGAGCCCGTTGACCCGGCGCCAGAGCCCGTTGACCCAGAGCCCGTTGACCCAGACCCCGTTGACCCAGCGTCCGTTGATGTCAAGTCTGTTCCCGTTCCTGAACCTGTCTTTCTCCCCAAGAAAATTTTTGGGGGGGGGGCTATACGCCTTCGCTGTGGCCGGCCAAAGATCCACGGAGGCCGGCCAAAGATCCACGGAGGCCCGAAAAAATAACACCGCCATGGCCACCCGAAGGGTCTTCACCGCCATGGCCACCTGAAGGGTCCTCACCGCCATGGCCACCTGAAGGGTCTTCACCACCACGGCCACCTGAAGAGCCTGCACCGCCATGGACACCCGAGGGTCCCACAGCACCGCCCTGGACGCCCGAGGGTCCCACAGCTCCGCCCTGGACGCCCGAGGGTCCCACAGCTCCGCCCTGGACGCCCGAGGGTCCCACAGCTCCGCCCTGGACGCCCGAGGGTCCCACAGCTCCGCCCTGGACGCTCGAGGGTTCGACAGCTCCGCCCTGGACGCCCGAGGGTCCCACAGCTCCGCCCTGGACGCCCGAGGGTCCGACAGCTCCGCCTTGGTCATGCCCACTGCCAGTTCCGCCTTGGTCATGCCCACTGCCAGTTCCGCCATGGCCACGCCCACAGCCAGCTCCGCCATGGCCACGCCCACAGCCTGCTCCGCCCTGGCCACACCCACAGCCTGCACCGTCGTGGTCACGCCCACAGCCTGCACCATCGTGGCCACGCCCACAGCCTGCTCCGCCCTGGAGGCTTCCCGGACCTGCACCATGCCCTCGTCAGCCTCCAGGGCGCCCACCCTCCCACCCCTTTGGATGTTATACGGCGCGAGGACGCGCCTTCGGGGAGGGGGGAGGTAGTGTCACGTTTCTGTGTGTTTAAGTTATGTTTTGAGATCTTGTTTCCCCCTGTCTTTGTGGTTTTTGGTTTAGTCCTGTTAAGTTTTCCCGCTCCTCGTTTGTGTTCAGTTTTATCACCTGTGTTCAGTTAATCATTCAATCATTCCATGTGTATTTAAGCCCTGTGTTTTCTCCCAGTGTTTGTCGATCGTCGTCTATGTATGGTTGTGTGTAAACCTTGAAGTCCTGGAGTTTTTGTTCTTGTTTCATTTTTGAAAGTTTCATTTTGTTATTAAAAACTATTATATTGAAGCTTCCGTGTCCTCGTCTTCGGTCACCTGCACCAACAACCCTGACATACTGTAGGAGTAACACTTTAGGAGAATGTTGGGGAAGAAATTGTGATGCAATTGTCATGACATCTTAGCATGAAAAAATGAGGCTGTTTTACAACTATCTATATCTTTTTCACCTACACATAGGTGTGACATATAGACAGTATAAATATAAAAATAAGAGAGAAACAAATTAACAAAAAAAAAATATATATATATATATAAATAAAATAAATTTCTTTTGTTCATTTGTTTCTCTCTTATTTTTATGGTAAAACATAAACGGTATTGACGTTTTTGATGAGAATTTATAATAAGTTGATCTAGAATTGAATGCCAAATTCCATAACATTGTGCTAAATCGGCCAAACCCCACAGTTTTACAATAAAACTGTGCCACATTTCAATACAGTTCCAACATAAATCATTAACAAAGAACCGTTAACAGTATGAGGTAAAGAAAAGCGTTAACACTGGGTACATTCCGCATTCTCAGGCCCATAGTTTACAGTATGAACACTGGACACAGGACGTGAGGTGTGGAGAAGCTTTATGAGGTAGAGTTTATTTACCGTGAATGTGAAACAGGACTTTAATGACACCCTACTCATTGCCAGACATTCAGCATATGAAGACACTGTAGTCTTGCTTTGTTCATTGCTGGCACACTAGACTAAACATAACCGGTTTCCAATTCCTCAAACCGCCTACCAGCAGAATTGTTTTTAATAATATAGATGGGTGGGAGACACTCTTAAAGTTCGGTATATAGCTTTAACTGCGTTTTGATTGGTCAGTCACATACCTTTGGTCGCCAATAGCTTCTTTTGCTCGTAGTCGAACGCCTGTAGAGGTGAACAGAGAGAAAGCAAAGAATGTTCAGGCTGGATTTAAGAGTTATGTTCCTCATTTCTCCTGTCAGATTGGTTTATAGTATGAGAAAGGCAAATGGTAAACATTGCCTCATTCTTTCAAAACCATTTAGCAGACTGTGGCGGACAGAATAGTGTTGACTTTCTGTCGTTTTAGAAACAGTGCATTGTCTTGAGAGGCAGGACATGAGATCATGATACAGGCGCACATATACTGCCGGTTAAAAGTTTGGAATAATTCAGATTTATCCTTAGGATTTGTTAAGGCTCCATTTAAAAAATAAAAATAAAAAAAGTAATTTAATCCTGTTATGGAAAAGCTGAATTTTTATCATCATTTTTTTCCAGTGTCACATGATCCTTCAGATATCATTCTATTAAGCGGATTTGCTGTTCAAGATTTTTTTTTAATATTATTAATGTTGACAACAGTTTGTGATGCTTAATATTTTTGTGGAAACCGTGATACACTACCATTCAAAAGAAATGAATACTTTTATTTAGCAAGAATGCATCAAAACTGACAGTAAAGGCATTTATATTGTCACAAAAGGTTTCTATTTCAAAAAACATCCTGTTCTTTTGAACTCTCTATTCATCAAAGTATCCTGAAAAGTTTTTATCATGGTTTTCACAAAAATATTAAGCAGCAAGAACTCTTTTCAACATAATATTAAGAACCATTATTAATAATTGAGCACCAAGAATCACTGATAATAACTGAGCACCAAATCGCCATATCAGAATGATTTCTGAAGGGTCATGTGACACTAAAGACTGAAGGAATGATGTGGAAAATTCAGCTTTGCCATCACAGGAATGAAATACAGTTTAAAAATACATTCAAATAGAAAAATTGTAATCATATTTGACAAACTTTTTACTGATTATATCCAATAAATACAGCCTTGAAAAGACTTTCAAAAACATTAAGAAAACTTCAACTTTTGACCAGTAGTGTAGCTATTATATCCACAAGGGGTGTTAAAGTTAAATGTGATATTCACGGCTGCTTGATTCATTCGATACTTGTTTTTTAAACTACGGGAAGCGCCTGACGAGATTCTAAGTGCATCACCTGCATACTGGAGAAGGAGGACTGGGGAGAAAGGCGGATTCTGTCCGAGTTCTGCTGAGCGGCCCGTTCCATTGCTCTCTCGCTCCCCGGAGCGCGTTTATCAGCCACCGGACTCTCAGAGGCGCTGGAGTCAGAGTCCGACAACAGACACTCTGAACTAGATGGGTGAAAGAACAGGAGTAAACATGTTGCATTATCTGGACTAGTGACTGACTGTTGAGTGATGTCGAGTTGTGTTCGTACTGTAGGAGGGAGTTCTTGGTGCCCTGTAGCAGCTCCAGGGCTTGCCTCTTCCCTGACGTTGTCTTACAGGACGCCAACATCTGCTTCAGTTCATTGCTGTTTCCCGAGTGAGAAGGGCTTCGGGGCATGCCCACCTCCACGAACGTATCCGAGCCTGAAACACACACACACACACACACAACGTGTTTTTCTTTCCTCAAGCCACCATATTGAACGTTTTAGCTGAGTAGTTTGAGATTGTATTCCTGCAGCACTCAGCATCAGAGAATCTAACACGCCATTTACCATCGCTGCTTTTAAGGAATAACAAGATTGAATTGACTTTGCCTCATCTGAAAGCTAAAACACACAGGCTAAATGAATGTAGGGCCAACTCAAACAGCTTTAACAATGCCGGAGCACGGAAAACCTTGGCCTTGTGTTTCCACAAACGCCTCGTTCATAGAGCAGGAAGGAATGGTATTACCATTTGGAACTGAGTTTATATTTATCTATAATTAGACTGACCAAAGTCAATAAATTCTCGCTTTCAATCTAGAGAAGGTCAAGGAGTTGTTTCAAGTGTTAATCAAACGGTTGACAGGATTCAGCAGTGAATGTCACTGGTTGCATTAGGCATGAATAAAGGTGAGTATAATATATCTTTCAATTTATTTAGCCTTGGAAAGTGGCATGCATGAAGTGTTGATTCACATGGCATACATTGCAATGCAAATAAAGCTTGCTGGCATTTACCAGATAAAATTACTCGGTTCTGACAAATGTCAGGAATCACTCTTGTAGAGTACGCTTCACACTTAATTGACTTTATGTATGTGTGTGTGTGTGTGTGTGTGTGTGTGTGTGTGTGTGTGTGTGTGTGTGTATCTAGACACACACACACACACGCACGCACTATTGTTTGGGATTGAAATAACTCTCTTATGCTTACCACGGCTACATTTAGTTGATCAAAATAATTGCTGAAAATAAGTGAAATATTACTACAATTTAAAAGAACTACTTTCTATTTCATCATATTTCAAAATGTAATTTATTCCTGTGATGCAAAGCTGAATTTCCAACATCATTACTGCAGTCTTCAGTGTCACATGATCCTTCAGAAATCATTATAATATGCTGATTTGGTGCTCAGGTAATATTTCTTATTATTATCAATGTTGAAAACAGTTGTGCTGCTTTATATTTGTTGTGTAAATTGTGATACTTTTCAGGATTCTTTGATGAAGAATAAAAAGTTCAAAAGAACAGCATTTATTTGAAATAGAAATCTTTAGTATCAATATAAATGTTTTCAATTTCCCTACTGATCAATTTAATGCTTCCTTGCTGACTAATTTATTTCCAAAAACAATACTTTAAGATAAGTTTAGATAATGTTTTTTATCTTATATTAAGCTTAAAATAGATAATATAAAATATAAATAATTCTATAAATCATAAAATTGTTAATAAAAATTAACAAATTCATTATAAATTCAATTAATAAATTATTAATAATATAATATACAGTCAAACCAAAAATAGATACCATATATCATTTTGGATTTTTTTTTTCTAGTGGGTGCAGGACACTATAGTTTATTTATGTAAGTTAGGATAGCAAGGTGTCTGAATACATTTTGATTGGATTGTAAAATATAAAATTAAATAAATAATTTATGGATAATTTTACAAGGAAAAGCAGACAAAATTACAAGTCAAGTAAGTGATTTTTGCAGTGGAAAGAAATGCATGTTGTAACGTGGAGCTGTGGGTAATGCAGACCTTGGTCTTGGCTGGACTTGCTGGACAGTGGTTCAGAAGAGCAGTGAGGACTGGCTTCCTGCACGGAGTCACCATGAGCTGCGGTCAGAACTTTATCTGCCAGAGACGCTGCAGACATTCTGCTGTACATGCTGCTGGGCTGCTACACAACACATGCACACAATATTCTGGTCAAGAGGAAGTCCAAAATGACAAACTATGAGAGATATTCAAGACAGCTTTTTAGCATAACCATATCTATATCTATATCTATCTATCTATCTATCTATCTATCTATCTATCTATCTATCTATCTATCTATCTATCTATCTATCTATCTATCTATCTATCTATCTATCTATCTATCTATCTATCTATATATATATATATATATATATAAACACTATCTCATGATAGTGAAAGAAGGTGTGCTCACTTTGCTACTGAGGGAGGACACAGCTTTACTGCAGTCTGATACTCCGTTGACTTGGGCGTCAATAGGGGCGAGACCTGGCGGAGGGGATGGAGTGTTGTGGGTGTAGCCTGGTACTCCTGACAGCAAGATGCTTGTTAGAGTGGCCTGGGTGGCTGGGTGAATCATCAAGGGCGATGAGAATCCTAAAGAAAAAAATGACCCGGTTTGAATTTTCACTTAAAGGGGCTATGTGTAGTTTTTAGCGGCTTCTAGCGGTGATGTTTCAGATTGCAACCAATTTTTACAAGAGCGCTCGTACGCGTGCTCGAACTCAAGAGCGAGCACTCATGGTACCGGCCACACCGAGACTTTCAACACACTGGAGAAAGCATCACAATAGGGAGGAAAGCCAACTCCGGGTCTGTTAACTAAATATATATCTATACCTAAAACAAAGCGGAGGTCTCTCCATAATTCAAACACTCTGCCGATGTTGATCCGTGTTTTCGTCCGAAGTTGATCCGATTCACGTTTGGCCTGACGAGCTTCAGCAGATAAATTTTTTTTTATTTTTATTTATGTGTAGTTCGTGTTGGAGTCTGTGTTGTGTTGGAGGCAGGTCGTTTTTTGGTGTTATCAGACTCATGTAGATCGCTGCAGTGCCGTCAAATAGACTGTATATAAAAAGGAGAGAGGCTCAGGAGCGCGCATGCACGTCACATCCGATGGATTTCGCGGTAAATCCGACCCGGAGCCTTCACATAGAAATAGGAATACTGGCTTTCAGAGGTAATAGCAAAACCCGACAAGTGGATCATTGTAATGTGTGATTACAACCCCTTCACACACAGGCAATAAAAAAAGGATTCATTTTAGAAAAAAGCTACATATAGCATCTTTAATATAAAAAAATATATAAAAATAAAAATAATGGACTTGGTTCTTAAACGACAACAATGTAATTGTAAAGTGGACTGAGACTAGAGAAATATCACGATTTGTATAATAAAATTCCAATATTTAATATAACAATAAAATAAAAAATGTAATATTAAACAATTTGACTGAGTTCTAAGAAACAATGTGATTGTAAAGTGAACTGAGATCCTATCACAAGTGGACCAAAAAGATAAATAGTACTATTGTAAAATATAATAAACAAATGGACTGGGCTCTAAAAAAAAACAATTAGAATGTAAAATGAACCAAAACAGATTTGAATCCATTTTCAAGTTCAAGTACAATGTGAATGCAAAGTTTGATTTATTTCAAGAGAAATGAAGTGTGAAAACATGAGACGATGAGTGCATATTGAGTGTGACTGTTTGAGGAGAAATCCCTTTACCTGGTGTGCTGGCGGGACTGGCCAGTGAGTTGGACCAGAGAGTGGGGCTGGGCGTTCCAGAGGAGGGTGTCTGTAATGGGCTGATGGAGCTGTTGAGAGCGTTGAGAAGGGAGTTGGTGGAGTGTCCTGTCATGGAGGCCGCTGTAGGTCCAAGAAGACCTGCAGGTCAGAGATAATAAACCATACACACACAGTCAACATTAGACATATACTTAACACAAATAAAGACACTTACTATGCAAGCTATACACCTCCTGCAACTCATCAGCTTATACAGTGTTAATTTCAACAACAAATTTTATAGTCGGCGTATAACACAAGTTGCATTATACTTTTTCTTCCCTATTGTGATGTATATCCAAGTGAAATGGCTTCTTGAACAATAAAAAAATGGTCACACTTTAGATCAAGGTCCAATTCTAAGTATTAACTACGCCTTTTGCCTCAATAAACTGATTACTGTTTATTAAAAGTTAGTAAGGTAGTTGTTAAGTTTAGGTATTAGGTAGGATTAAGGCATATAGAATATGGTCATGCAGAATAAGGCATTTATACGTGCTAATTAAACAGCTAATATCCTAGTAATATGCATTGCTAGTAATATTGCTAATAAGCAACTAGTTAATACTGAGAATTGGACCCTAAACTGAAGTGTTACGAAAAAAAATGTAGGACAGGGCTCGATTTTGTTCATCAGGATTTGATTGGATCATTGTTGTTTGGTATTGATGCGATCTCATTGAGTGATGGGTTTTCCCGCCCTTGCGTCGAAATACACGGGCGTGTAACAACAACTTTAGGACCATGCAGAAGGCTAAGCCTAGTGGTTGCTTATAATGTCCACCCTAACTTATTGTATTGTTTTCACAGACGTGCATTTCGACATTTGAACATTGTATTGTATACTCCAGTTTCAATCCACATAAATAATTCATGAAAATTGAAGTCAAGCTGATTAATAGACTAGAATTCACTGTGGTCTTACCCAGGCTGGTGAGGCCGAGGCCGGCTGAGGCCAAGATGTCGAGCCCCACGGGGCAGCTGAGAGCTGGAGGTGGGACAGGAATACACGGAGGA
Source organism: Chrosomus eos (assembly GCA_036326025.1). Lineage (NCBI taxonomy): Eukaryota > Metazoa > Chordata > Actinopteri > Cypriniformes > Leuciscidae > Chrosomus > Chrosomus eos. Next base: position 7,819,415 of record CM070830.1, on the reverse strand, counting down.
CTGCCACCATTACTGCTGGTGATGCAGCAGGTGTTGGTGGGGACGGATACACCGCTGCTGTCCAAACCCAATAGATAGCGTCTGGCCTCATACATGTTCAGAGCGTTCCTCTCCACACTCTTTACTATCACTGACTGACAGCACACAGAAAAAAACACATTTACAGTTTAGAAATCAGCTCCCTTCCACTAGTAAGCACTATATTTAATTATTACAGTGTTTGTTTGTCGGTGAAATGACAGTAAATGACAGGGCAGAACAAGACAATATGTTCTCATCTAGAAAATACAGACCCTAAGATCCTCAATCAGAGGGGTAAAAAGACGTCGAAATACGTTAGAGAACATCCCTACATGCCCACACTGCAGAGAGTGGCGTTTAGGTGAATATAAATGTTACGCGCTTTCCTCTCAATAACAAAATAAACACACAACAAAAATGACAGAAGTAAGTAAACAGCAGTTAAGAAAGCATCTGATCATAGCGATCCCCATCGATGTTTGCACAAGCTCTGCAATTTGGCTCTCCAGTCAAGTCACGTCATGTTTTACTTGAAGACGTCTGACCTCGATAGTTCCACATCAAAGGTAGAGCCTCAGCGCACAACTATCTATTACGTAGATTATTACGTCGCCATGGAACAATGGTAGTTCAAAGGTATTAACTTTTCCTGAAAGTTCCTGGTCAGGGGTGTCCAATCCTGCTCCTGGAGGGCCACTGTCCTAGAGGGATTAGCTCTATCCCCAATTATACACACCTGAACCAGCTAATCAAGGTTTTACTAGGACTAAGGCTCAATCCAAATCGCCCCCATACCCTCAAGTAGGGCATTATTTGAGAGGACAGCCGTTTGTAGTGGCATGCTAAATCATAGTGGACGCAATCGAGTTCACTCATTCTATCCCACATTGCACCGCAATAACAAGTGTACAGCTAATGTACGCTGAACGGCTGTCTGAATTCACTCGCTCGTTTTCATTCACTCCTTCAAGTGAACTGTATTAGTGGACTATTGGGGATGTATTAGGGATTTGAGGGTTTAGGGGGTGATTTCGGATTTAGCCTGAGTATACTAGAAACTTCCAGGCAGGTGTGTTGAGGCAAGTTGGATCTAAACTTTGAAGCAGTGGTTCCCAACCCTGGTCCTGGAGTACTGCACAGTTTAGATGTCTCTCTAATCAAACATGCCTGTTTCAACTCATAATTTAGTAAAGACTCCAAGACCAGTGCAGTGTTGGGGGTACTCCAGGACCAGGGTTGGGAGCCACTGCTCTGAAGGACAGTGGTCCTCCAGGAACAGGTTTGGACACCCCTGGGTTTGGCAAACTGTTTTGATCTCCAGAAACAAACTTAATTTTGGCCTGATTTTGTTTGAAATGACTTCACACAACTTTGCTTGAAGTATATGGGACCTTCAGGGGCTGTTCACACATTTTTGCATTTCACTGCACTGATTGTTTTCTATATAAACATGCATTAGTCGGATGCAAAAATGTGTTCTGTGTGAATGGTCCTTAACTACACATTTTGTTAAAATTGTTCTAAGTTCTAGTGTTAGTGTAGTCACTGCCTTTTGTCTTTGTAGTGCAGAATGTCATCATTATGAGTACAGTATAATGTACTTTTATTTTTAAAGGGAGTTAAACAGTTTCAATAGATGGTCTTTGTTCACTGAAGAGGAAGTTTTGATTTCTGAAATGTACAGTGTGTTTTCATTGTACGTCAAACTCTTATTGTATTTCAAAACATCAATGGTATTTTTATTTCTAAAGATCCATTTACATCATCATGAAGCTGAAAAGATCTGCCTATTAGTGGTGAACTCTTTGAACTGAAATGAATCTGGGGTTTCCTGGTATGTACTGAAATGTCCTCAATTTTTTCCCACCTCAATTGGTATAGAATATACTTCCTTCCTTATACATGTGCTGTATACACTAGTCAAGGCTACTACTGCATCAAACTATTAGCAGAGTGAAAAAGAGAAGCTGGAGGCATCAACACAAATCACTGAAATGGAAAAAACAGAGGTTTTTGCTACAAGACTGATAATTTACAGTGCTGCCATTCAGCCTAAAACACAGTATAGGATTTCACCATTGACCATGACCAAGGACGTTAAGCATTCTCAGTTTCCACATCCTGGTAGTAAGCCACCCACAAATCCTATATGTTCCATACATTACTTTTACAAGACTAAGGCGCCTTCATTTTGAGCCTCTGAGAGAACTAGACTTTAATGCTTGATCTGATTCAAAGTGTCTTACATGGTGGCACTAAAAACAAAAATCACCAAGGCTGCATTGATTTGCTCAAACAATACAGTAAAAACAGTAATATTATGAAACATTATTAACTTATGTAATGGCAAAGCTGTTGTGTGGCTTAATTATTTGTGGAAACCGTGATTTGTGGAAAGATCAAAAGAACAATATCTATTCAAATTCTTTTGTAACACTATAAATGTCTTTAATTAATTTCAACTGTAATTTTGATCAATATAACGCATCTTGCTGAATAAAAGTATTAACAACTTTATAATTTTTTTACTCATCCCAAATTTTTGAAAGATAGTGTATTAAATACATACAAGCACATTTTTTAAAGAATATAAGTAGCTAAAATTAAGTATTTAGACATATTCTGGTTATCAAACATTAGTGGATCATGTTGATAGTGTGATGAACTACACCTCTGGTTCCTCAAATGAGGAGAACTGACTTCATTCATCCACTAAAAATCACCTTGAAACAGGTTAATTGAGAGTAATAGCAAAATGGCTAAAAACAAAATGATAGTTGTGAGAAAAGCTCAGTGTGTGAAGTAACATATGATGTCCGCCATTGTATATAGGTTTGGGTGAGTGTGCAAACCTTGCTAGGTTGCTTGGGTTTTGGTTTGACGCTAATGAACACATCAAGCTGTTCCATTAGGGAAGTAATGCACTGTGGTTCCACCTCAATGTCCTCTTTGATATCAAACATCAGCACCAGTGGCAGGCAGCCCTGCAGAAAGCACAAGGAAAAAAGGCAAGAAAGAGAAATGAACAAAGTTTTTCTACACTGTTGTAAATCATTCATTGAGTCGATCTTTAAGTGTTTCAAGGACTCAGTTGGCCTCAGTCCTAAAGCAGCAGAGCTACAGTTATTCAGGAGTGATCCATCACCTACTTCTCATGTTGAAAAGAAAAACAGCAGCAGGTACTCTAGGAGTAAGGCTTTCATTTACTGGTCCTTGACCTTCTTTTTCCTCTCCTGACACAACTCAGCAGGCAAGTAAAGAAACTGCAACATATGCAGGAAAAGTTCTAGAGGCTAGATTGTGTGGTGGAAAGCCTGCTATGACAGTCTTATTTGTAAATGCTAAAAATGTCCTTAATGGATCTAAATGGAGCCAAAAAGCATGAATAAATTATTCTTGAATACTGTCTCTTCCCTCGGCCTCCTGCTGCGTGTTTAAATCAGGACTGGGCTGGCTTGCGGGGACAGACGGGCCGATATGTCTCCAGAGAGGACCGCAGTGTTGAAAGGCTAATTATTTCGCTTTCTCCACTTGTGTGTTCCTCACAAGTATTGTGTTTTTATGCTTCTTCTGGTGCCCCTGCCTTTGTCACTTTTATATTCTTCTGTGTTGTTTGGGGACCACATAATGAGACAGTCACTATTTCTCTGATGGCTTGAGGGAAGATGAAAATGAGAGAAGAAAGAAACAAAATCTTCACATTTTCTGAAGTAAGTGTTCGCCTTGTGCAAAATTTGGCTTGTTGATATTCGCAAGAAGTGCTAAGGGGATTTGGGTTGTTGCTAGGGTGTACTTGGTGGTTGCTAGGTGGCCGTTTAATGGCCCAAGTCAAGTCAAGTCAAGTCAAATTAAATGTATTATGTTTTAATGGTTTAGATACTTTTGGGCCAGAGATGAAAAATGTCCAAGACAGAGAAAACTAAATCTTGACTTTTACACTAAAAAAATTAAAATTTTTATATAATTTTAACACTAGTTTAATATGATAATAATTAAAAAGTAAAAATATATGTTGGTATCCTATATACTTTCTAGGTAAATTTCATCAAGTGATGCACCAATATCTATTATTTTACAGAAACCAAAGTTTTCATTTGGCTGAAAACTGAAACTAAATTTCAGATTAACTAACTACTAATAATCAATCAGTTGTATATAAATATTTAAATTGCACATAAGGCAGTTTTATATCAACTTTTAATGATATATTAATTTGTAGTTATACTATAAATATTTACAAAGTGCTTATAGAACTTGTTGAATGAAGACGACAGGTTTAGTAAAAATGTTATGATCGTACATTATTTATAAGCTGGTTTATTGACGTCTTTCTGATTGCGCAAATACATGAGACATGATATATTTTGAAAAGTTGTGCTGTATCTTTCAACATACCTTCTGATGTTCATTCATGCTTATTTTGTGCTAGTAGTAAAGAGAAATATGACCGGAAAGAGTTCACAGGCGTTATCTTTCACGCCACATTGCAGAACGTTAAAACAATATTTATTGTATGAATTTCATTATAAAAAATTACTGAAAGCGGAGACTTTGTTTCATATCAAAAGTTACAAAGCACAAAGACTATTGCGATTTATTGCTATTTATTATGTTTAGTGAAGTTTTGTTCATGCATTGACTGAACAGGTCTACAGCATAGACCAAAAGATTTACTGAAAGATTGATTAAAAACAATAATTCGATATTGTCAACCCAAAAAATAGAGACTGACACAGTCAAAACGTGCCAACGGAGAACAGCTTATTGATTTCACAGCATTCCAGTTTTGGCCGACCAAAATTTTGGTGAATCACTATCAACTGTCAAAAAAAAGGTCAAATTATCTGATATTTTAAGAGATTTATTGAACTTGACACACAGTCATGAGAGTCTGCAGAGGGTATAATTTGCTGTTTCATGTTTAAATATTAAATAATATATACTAAATAATAGATTAGGACATACAAAATGAGTAAGTCATTGTCTTTTACAGTAAAAATTGAACAGCAAAAAGAAAAAAGATTCACTGTACTCAAGTGTAGAATTTTTTCATTCATCTTATTGCCCGACAGGTCTGACTGCTTAGAGAAAAAAGCACACCTCTCCTCAACATGCATTTATTTCAGGTGTCATTCTTGTCAGTAGCACAAAAGCTGTGGAACAATCTCTCACCATCAGGTACTGACGGGCCAGACACACGGAGTCAATGGTTCCCTGCACGTAGACGGTGGATTTCTTCTGCGGGCAGTTGGGGTCTGGGAAGTGGACCTGGGCTCCTGTGCGCTGCATGATGTGCTTGATGTTGCTGCCGTTACGGCCCATCATGAAGAGGTGGTGCTGGGGTGCGATGTCAAGCTGTGTGCTGACCGTGATGGCGCTGGCCAGGTTGCCCGCGAGGTGCTCTAGTAACACCGCTGTGCCCCTCTGCAACGAGACCAGTTGTGGAAATTAACAGGGGCTTGGGGCAAAAAATGGCACTAAAATGAACTTTTTTGTTTGTCATGCTACTAAGATGACCAATATTGATTTTCTAATGTATGACGCCAAGTAAGATGCAGCTTCTGTGCCACATTTGCAGTGTAAAGTTGTTGATGTTGATCAAATTTTATCAGTAAGTCTATAGTATTCTGATTAATTGGAGTAACTGGTTACATTTAAGTATGACATAGAAGCCATCAAAGATACATTTAATAAGGTATATGTAAATATTGCCATTACAAAGGTAAAAAATGCCCCAGGAAATCGATTTAGGGGTAAACATAATCCCTGTAATGTAAAAGTTAATTTCTGACCCTGAATGAAACAATAAATACCCCAGGTCACCGTGATTTTGTCAAGTAAAACATGTTCCTGAATTAGCATATTGTGTTTATCCTGGAACAACATTTCTCTCTGAAAAGTCCTAACCCTATCCCTACCCTTAAACCTAACCCTATCATCACTTATCCCTAACATCAGAGGGAAATGATAGGGGAATAACACTGATTTAGAAGCACCTAACCCTGGTTGTGAGTCTAAACTTGACATAAACTGTAAACTTGTCCCTCAGATCTGATTGGTTGACTGGAATGTTGTTCCAGGATCAACAAAGATATTGATCCAGGAACATGTTTTACTTGTTGAAATCATGTTAACCAATACCTCAATGACCACTTTTTCGGACTCAAGTCAAATTTAACCACCTTTCTAAAAAGAGTCACGACTGGGACTTTTTATCGCTAATGGAGCATGTTTTAGTAAACAAGAACCTCTTTATGTTCTTGATTTTCCATCTGGCATATACGACCCTGAGAATGGCCTAGATTTGGGAGTTTCTTTCAGCGCGCCATAAAACTAGGGGAAGAGAGGAAAGGCAAAGGGGCTCTTTTGGGGTTCCTTTCTGGCCGTATTCGTAGGCGGTTTTGGCACGGCCTCCTCACCCCAGATCTCAACACATACCAGGCATAGCCAATAGCCCACAGGACCAATCCAGCCCAGACTCTTCCTCAAGACCAGAGATTGAAGAAGATTCTCCTTGGGAAGAATAACAGGCTCTACCCACACTAGACGCTCGGTCTAAAGCATTGCCAGCGGCCATTTAATTTTAAATGTATTAATTATAAACATATTACATTATTTTCATGATTAACTTCTTTAATAAACAAACAGCACTTAACATATCTTAGATGTCACAGCACGATATTCCGACTTAAAAGCGCAATATAACATATATCCACAACTCTCCCAAATGACCAATGATAAATAATGGGAAAAAACTTGAATAAATGAAAAAAAAACTAAATGGGTGAACTAACCCATTAAGTGCTATATTTGAAAATACAAAAAATGCAAATGACATCTTAGTTTAAATTAAAATTTATATTTAAATGGTTTGGTTGAGAACTCCATTCATTCCATGAAAACCTAAATTAAAAGCAAAAATCTCCCCAAAAGATTCAAAAACTCGAAATGCACCAAGAACGATAACTATAAAGATAATAATGTTTTGTAGTCCGCCGCTTTGAAAGTTTGAGATCTTTAAAGCATGGTTTGAATTTTGATTGGCTGTCAATGTTTTTATCATTTATCAGCTGAAAAACAAAATGGTTCAGAAAGTGATTACAATGATATAGTTTCTCTGTGCCGTTATCATTATAGTTGGGGTGTAGACTCTGCTATTCTTTTATATTTGGAATGATTTTTAGAACTATATCTTTAGTTATCGTCCTTGGTGAATATTCCCCTGGGACATATAGAAAGTGTTGCAATTATATGAAAAACAAACAAACAAAGATGATGCCCCCATGTACAGTACGCCAGTGTATGAGCTTCTCACCTTGACGGCCGCAGCATTATTCTGTGAGCCCCGCACTACTCCTGTCGCTCCATACAGTCTGGACCTCTGTTTGAAGGCCACAGAAATGTTGTACGTCTGGGAGATGTGCTGGATGGCAGGAGAGCTGGGGTCAGGGTTCAGCTGGACTATGACTGGCAGCTCGAACATCAACACCAGCGGGAGTAACTCCTGAAGTAAGACAAATAAAACCATCAGTTAATGTTATATATCTGAATTATCCAGACTGTGATTTCAGCTGAAGATAGAAAGGTACTTAATCAGGAGATCTACACTGTGTATCAAAAAATTTCAAAAGTCTCCCAAAAAAGAAATGGCCTTTTGAACCAGAGATAGAATAATCAGGAAACCATGGGGAAAGACAGAAGGATTTAAACAAGAACAGATTCAAACCCACATCTCCCACATGAGCACAACAGCTCAAGATGTCCCTCGTGAAAAAAGTGTTGAATGCACACTTTTAAATGTACTTCAAGTCTTAAGAGATACTCTTTTTAGAAGTATGATACTTCTTTCCTCACAAGGGATATCTAATCACTGTGCCGTGACTAAAACCAACAGGCCACTTCGACAGATAAAACTCACACTATTTAAGTGTCATGTTAATGTGCAGCACTTGCAAGACATGCCAACAAGTTGCAGATGCTATGACCAGTCTGACCAGTCTTCAGGTTTCCACACTGCCCGACTAGCGTGAGAGCAGCTCTGAGCAATGCTCAATGAAATTGTCAGAAGAGGGAGCAAAAACAAAAGCTGCAGGAAGTGGGATCTAGGAACAGCTTAAAAAGTTGAAAAGGCTTCAAGACTCAACTGCTAAATTGGCTGTATGAGTTTGTGTGCGAACACAATTTCGTGACTCTAGCTAAGTTGAGGAGGAGAGTGACTGTAACTGATGCACAAAGTCTGCAATTAGTTGTGCACATAATTTCAACAACAATAAATAATAAATTTGAGTCAGGGTGACAGGATAGTGTGTGCTTGGCTTTAGAAGCAAACAACATGGTTTGCTCTAAATGAATGCTGGTCAGAATTACAGTAACTACTATAGGGCATTTGGCCGACATTCAAGCCATGAAGTCTTCAGAAATAAAACGGCATTAGCAAAAATTTCTCGTCATTCCATTGTGATTTAGGGTCATCAAGGGCCCAGCAAACAGTGCCTAACCAAACTGAATTGGTAAACAGAATGAATGGCCAAGCCGTAAAAATGCGGCTCTGATCAGTCCCATATGTTGTGGGGGCTTCGCTCACCCTCATGTTCTGTACCGGGGGCCAAAAAGAGAGACATTCTCTGCCCCTTTAGATGTGGTCAGGACAGCCACTCTCGCTTTAGACAAGGAGATGCTTATTGGGTTCAACTTTAGCTGGGAGCAGGGAATCCGTCATGGAGCGAGCTCTGGAATTCCAATCATTCATCTCTGTTAATGGTTCTCCTCATTCTTGAGCTATTAAAACCATAAGCATGGTTATTTTTAACCAAAGGCTTATGTGTCGGCTATGAGCGGAGCTTTCCAAACAAAAACCTCCTGTGCTTTTGTTTTAATTATTGTTAATAAAGAATTTGGAGGGGAGTGCTGTATTCTGATCTTTTACAAACAATTGGTCTGAGCTTTCCTTTGACCTTCCTTAGAATCAGTAACTTCTGTATTTGCTTTCCCTGTGTTTTCACAGACAACACGCATCCAGAGAGCCAGGAAGATGCTCCGTGGATCATTCCACTGGAATAAACTCGGCTCCTCTGAGAAAGTTTAATGTTTAAACGGCTTAATCACTTAAGCAACAAGAGTTGAGACGGTGAACACACAGGGTCTCAAACACATTGTGGGTCAATGACAAGATATTACAATTTTTTATACAACTCTTCTACGATCAACATGTTTTTAATTTCTGAATTAAAATTCATTTTGATATTTCATGTCAGGGTGATGCAACTTGGTATCATAATGAAGAAAACACCTCCTTAAAAGATTGAAACTAGAATCATATTTTGTTATTATTTTGTAGAAAACAAAAATATTTGAACTGATTCACTGCTTATTAATATTTGAAAAACGTTGGTCCAACAACGTGCAAACATCTTAAAATATTAGATGATTTGACATTCTTATGACAAGGCAATATATATATATATATATATATATATATATATATATATATATATATATATATATATATATATATATATATATATATATATATATATATAGTATCATTGAGTAAAAATAAATAATTAAAATAAAATACTAAAAAAAAATGTTTATGAAAAATAAAATTAAAGATTTTTATGTAAATGACAAAAAAAAACGTCATGATCATGAGGTAAAAAAAGTATCATTATCATGATCATAACTTTTTTTTTTTTTTGTCATTTACATTAAACTTTTTCTTGAAAATAGTATAACATTTTTCAAAAAGGCTTGGTATCACAGGGTTTAGATTAAGCCAGGATCAGGCCTTAGTTAAATTAGGTAATTTAAGTAGCTTTTATAAATGTGCCTTAGAAAAAAACATCACTGGTGTGCATCTTGATACAAAACACTGGCGCTAAGATATGACAGTGCAAGTTACTTTCAGTTAAAACAACTCAAACATGCATTTTAGACTGGGACTGGGCTTAAGCCTCGTCTGTGAAACCAGGCAAGAGAGTTTTAATATTTTTTTATGTTTTAAAATAGAGTTTTCAATGGATGACACTGTTATTTATCATTGACCTTTATATAACATTAGGATTTTGTAAAAAGTGGAATTATCTAATTCTGAGTGTTGGACAACGTCTAAAGAGATTCTGGAAAAACTGCCACAACAATCTCAGTTGGCTTTGACAAACGGTCAAACTCGAGGTTAAGTGTGAGAATTATGCTCGCCCGATACCATTCACAAGGGCGTAACGGCACAATTAAGCACAAAAACGACTGTGGGTGAAGATCTTTGAAAGAGAAAAGAGGAAAAATGGAGATGATTAGGTGGTCAAGAGAAGAATTCCGAGCAGTTCTGGTCACACGAACGTGGAAAAGAAAAAGTGAGGCTGCCCCGCTAACATCCTTCCCTCAAATGTACATGTTACCCACAGAACTTTATATGTTGTGGACATAAAAAATGGAGCGGCTTGGGTTTTTCGAAGGTGCTCATTTCATACAAATTGCTTTTTGAAACAATAGTGAAGGCTTATGTTAGATTCTGGTGTAGAACGTCCTCCAGTTAATTGGGGCTCGGGCTTTGTGAGAATACTAAGGAAGCCTGCTGTGCCTGAATGCTTTGGTTTGTTTTTCTTGGTTCTCTCTGAGGAGGAAGCATGTGTGCACTGGTGAAATCTGAGGAGAGAGTCTGGACAGAGAAGGAGCGCACAGGCGACACCCGGCCAAACAGTCGAGATATCACTAAAACTGCAGTTTCAAACCAGCTTCAATTGGCACCATGTGTTTCGCATCAAGCCAGTCTATACGTAAAACTCAATTCCAGGTCAAGACCTTGAGTGTCAAAAGCTTCAATTTGAAACGACAACCTTATTCCTTATGTTTTATCCCATTAAAAGGCTTTTGTCTGTACAGCCGGGTGAAAAGAAGGTGTCCATGGCATTGAAATGGAAAGTGGTGGCAGTAATGGTTATAAAACACCAACAGAGGGCAGCAGGTCTGATTCAAGTACCAGATTCTCAACTAGAAACATACATTCCTGAAAAAGATGAATGCTACTTATTGTGTTGCTGGGATTACCGTTGGGATGCTGAGGAATGTGTTTATCTCATCCAAAAAAATATTTTGTGTTAACACCCGCCATACCTGTCAATTTCCACCAAGATACATAACAGCCTCCCACCTCTACTTCCTGCTTATCTCAGAAAAACACAGACGTTTATAATCGTATTATGAGAGTTTGTTTACCCGAATTCGGGCTCTGGCGGCCTCCACTCCTCCTGGCTGGCCGGCTATGGACACCTGCAAAAAAAGAACGAGAAAGTCACAAGTATGTTCATGGAGTACAAGATACCAGGAACAAGGAACTGGATTCAAGAACATCATGCATCTGGTCTGAATAAAAATAAATATAAATACATAAAAAGAGATATACATACATTTCTTTTTATGAATTTCTAATCATTTCAGAAGAAGATTTGAAGGGATAGTTCACCCAAAGATGAAGATAGACACCCTCAAGGCATCCTATGAGTTTCTTCTTTCACAATCTTTATAATGGGAGTGAGTAGAGCCTGAGATTTTGAAGCCCCAAAAAGCGAATCCATCATAAAAGTAATCCATACTGCTCCAGGAGGTTAATAAATGTCTTCTGAAGCGAAGCGATACGTTTTTGTAAGAAAAAAGCTCCATATTTATAACTTTATAAACTATAATCACTTGCTTCCAGTGACGGGCGAATGCAAGTCTAGTTCCGGCAGAAGAGTGACCTCTGACCCGACACATGACGTATTGACGAACGCAGAGGTGAGGATAGAGCAAAACAAAACACCGGTCAAGAATAAGAAGTCTAAAATGAGAACTTTTAAAGAGAAATATCGGAGGGGCTTTAGTTTGTTGCCCAGCCCTATTAGTTTGTACCGCGAGAGGCATCAACTCATGAGTCCTATGTCATAATTCTGGGTCAGAGTTCATATACGGCCATTACCCAGAAGCCAGTGATTCTAGATTATTCTAAGTTATAAATATGGATATTGTTCTTACAAAAACGCACCGCATCGCTTCAGCAGACCTTTATTACCCCCCTGAAGCAGTATGGATTACTTTTATGTTGGATGGGTGCAATTTTTTGGGCTTCAAAATCTCAGGCTTTATTCACTCCAGTTATGAAGCTTGGAAGAGCCAGGATTTTTTTATAATTTTTTTGGCTGAAAGAAGAAACCCATATACACCTAGGATGGCTTAAATGGCTTTTTTTGGGGTGAACTATATCTATTTAAGCACTAAATATTTTCACAAAAAAATCAGCTTGAAAATTCACTCTGTTCCTCACTCAAATTAAACTGATTTCATTTGTTTTACAAAGAAAAAAAAAGAAAGTCATGCGTTTGGAAGGACATGTGGGTGTGTAAATGATTTTCATTTTTGGGTGAACTAATTATTTAAGAATGAAAAATACCCTTCTGCCAAATGTTATCATAGGAGCACCACTAGGAGGTGAGATTTCTTCATTCTAGCCGAGCTGGGTCATTCACCTGTCAGCAAGTACCAGCCACTAAACCCAACACATGAGCCCACACTGAGGGAGTGACATGTCATTGCTCATTTTCCACATTCCCCACTTCATCAAGTCTGAAAACACATCTCGCATCCAATTATAACTTACTCTTTATCCCTATTGCTTAACCTCCCTTAGCCTATACAGTAGCTCAGTGATACATTTCATTTTAGAAATTAAAACTGATTTCTTAGAACCCTGAGAACCTCTTTTGGGTGAACCTCACGAAACCTGTCAAGAACATGTACAAGTCATCTTTTGTTCCAAAATAACAAAAATATCATTTTAAATGATAAATCATTTAGTATAATTAAAGCTCCAGTCCGTAACTTTTTTGGGTTAAAAATGATCCAAAATAATAATAATTTAAAAAAACAAGAAAGGTTCAGAAAGGTTCAGACGACAATCACCAGTGACAACTGGACATTCACCAGTTGTAAAACACAAAAGAATTCTGATTTCGTAGAGTGGGTAGAGAAAAAGAGACTGCAACTGGCCCATGCGAAAACAAGGATAAACATCGGCAGTGATTTTCCCTGATTTGAAGGGTTCAAAACGGCCGCGAGGTGGCTTTTTTTCTGTTGGACAGGTTTCAATAGTTCAATCGTGTAACAGTAGCACACTTGTTCGCTTAATTCACACAGTTACGGAGTTTCCTTTGTTATGGCTTTTTTCGTTTTGCTATTATGGTAAATATGAATTATTTTGTGCTAGCTATGAGAGGGAGCAATTCACCTCTACTCCAAGAAAACCAAACCCGCCTCCGACGAAATTATATATATTACAGTTTTAAATATGCATCGGATTACAGATACGTGTTTTTTTTATTTAAAAGAAAACCAGTAAAGAAACATTCATTTATTGGTATGAAAATTAGAAATTAGACTGCACAGAAATGGAAACTGAACTACAGGTAGCCATAATACACATTAAATCTAGTCACGCAATGCTGATGTTGTTAACATTAACAATTTGAGAACAAAGTATAATTTGAAAGGTTTGACATGATATGATAAGCGATCGTTATATTTAATCAGCGATATTTACTGCAATAATTTTTTTCCCCTTAGTTGATCAGAACAAAAGTGGATGTTAGCCCTTACTTGTTCAGATTACATTTCCCGATTAAAAATTATTATGTTGTCATGGTCATACTGTACTTCAAAAAGTAGGGTCTGTGATTCTGAATGCCAGTATCCACACCGGTGCGGTGACTGACAGACGCACAGTCTCAAAACATTGTGTTCTCTTTCATAGGTTCTCTCAACGCTGCGGAAAGCGCAGTGTGTGGGATATTCTCTGAATGTGCCGATTGTCTGAAGCCTTATAGAATCACGCCAATTCATTGGCTGATGGCGTCCGCGCAATATGGCTCCGCCCCGACGCTCTTACGTCGCATCATACGTATTCGCGCGCGCGCCATCTGCTCCTCAGATTTCTCTGCCTTCAGAACGAAGCGGTCACGTTTGCCCTTCGCTCGTGATTTTTCTGAGCTACAATTACATCTAGGATTATTCTCGGCGCTTCTGCGACTGTTCAAGCGGAACTCTGTTTCTCCTTACGGTGAAGCTGCCATGGATTACAGACGCTGTACTCCGCCATGTGCTCGTTACATCGCTAACGACGACCCACACAGTAAGTGCGTTAAATGTTTGGGTTTTTCACATGCGCGTGAGGCAGTTATAGGATCGTCTAAATGCAAATTCTGTGAAAATTTGTTGCTCAAAACCCTCAAATTGCGGCTCGCGGTCTTTGAGAGGGAATCATTCGTCTCCCCCTGTCGCGCTCCCGAGGCCTCTCGAGGATCCGCGACCTGGGGTTCGGATGTAGAGCTTGAGGATGCGGAGTTCGAGCAGACGAGCCCCGCTCTTTCTCTCCCTCCCTCCCCTCGGCACGCGCGAGACATGCCAGTCGAATTTTCACACGATTATTTGCGCCCCAGCCCGGGAGCACGCGACGCGGTTTCTTTCGGGCTGGAGGATATACTTTTTACCGAGGCTTCCGACTCCGAGGATTTCGGGCCTACTCTCGCCGACGAGGTTATTCCGCCGAGCGGCCAGGAAGCGCGGCCTACTGCGGCCTACGCGGAGCTCGTTGACGTGCTTTCGCGCGCTACGGAGAAGCTCACTATTGATTGGCCCGACGAGCCACGTGAGTCTCAGTCGTCGAAACTCGACGAAAGGCTTCTCAGTGGCCCTAATTCTAGGCCTCAACGGAGGAAGCTGCCATTTTTCAGTGATCTGCATCATGAGATCTCCAGATCCTGGAAGCAGCCTTTCTCTTCGCGCCTCACTAATGCGGCTGCTGCTGATTTCACCAACCTGGTAGGTTCTGTGGAACAGGGCTATTCCGCCATTCCGGCGATTGAGGAAACTTTAGCCGACCATCTTGCTCCGTCGTCTGCGCCGTCCTGGAAGTCGCGCCCCCTTCTCCCTTCTAAAGCATGTAGGACTACTTCCTCTCTCATTGGGAAATCCTACATGGCGGCTGGGCAGGCAGGCATGACCCTGCACACTATGGCCATTCTTCAGGCCTACCAGGCGGACGTCCTGAAGGAAATGGACGAGGGTGACGGTGTGACCCCTGAAGCGGTCAAGGAGCTTCGTAAGGCTACGGATTTAGCCTTAAGAGCCACCAAGCATACCGCACGTGCTATAGGTCGCTCTATGGCTGGTTCTGTTGCGGTGGAGCGCCACTTGTGGCTTAATCTCACGGAGATCCGTGATAAAGAGAAGGTTTTCCTCTTGGACGCCCCCATTTCTCAAACAGGGTTGTTTGGTGAGGCGGTCAACACAGTGGTTGAGAAATTCCGCTCCTCCAAATCCCAATCGGCCGCGTTCAGACAGTTCATGCCCAGGAGGGCTAGGGAACCTTCTGCTCCCCCCCCGGTGCGACCCAGAGAACGTCCCTCTCATAGACCGGAGTTCTCTTCCAGAAGAAGCGAACCAGGGCATCCCCCACCTGCCACGGTTTGGGGAGCCCGCGGTCGCGCCCGTTTCCCCGTCAACGGCCTCACAAGCGCCTCCAGTTGAAGCGGTCCGACAAACCGACTGCTCCGGCGGCGCAGAGCCGTTCCTGACCCTCCGGTCAGAAAAAGGAGAGCTCCTCTGGTTCCTCAGGGTTGGGTCAGACCGCGCAAGCGTTTCTGCCCACCTCCCAGCTCTCCTTTCCTTGCCCTGTCACCTTCGCCACTCAGAGTGTCTCGAAGTGCAGGCCATATTTCACCTTCTCTACTCAGTCTGGTGCGGGAGGAAGGAGACGCTTTCGGCTTTCTCCCCTCACCCCCCACGCTCTCTATAACTACCGGCCGCATCCTCGGAGGCACTTTTCGTTTTCCTCCGAAGCAGGCGGACCTGGTCACCATGACCCCAATCTCGATGCCTCCCATCACGTGCCAGGACGCCGATGGCCCTCCTGCACAGTCAACCTCTTTACCCCAGGAGCGTCAACACGGCACCCTTACTCAGGTATGTCGTCTGCATTACAACATCCCTCCTCCTCTGTCACATTTCCTTCCAGAGTGGGAACGCTTACCAGGGGTATCGTCCTGGGTTCTTCGCACAATTCGGTTCGGCTACACTCTTCAGTTTTGCCGCAATCCCCCCTGTTTCAACGGGGTGTTTCCTACTGTAGTAGACAGCGCCGCTCAGGCTTCTGTACTGCAGCAGGAAATTTCTTCCCTCCTTCTCAAAGGAGCAATAGAGGAGATTACTCCAGGGGAAACCGAGCGGGGCTTTTACAGCCGTTACTTCCTGGTCCCGAAGAAGGGCGGCGGTTTGCGTCCCATACTGGACCTCCGCCGGCTGAACTTCGCCCTTTACAAAGGGAAATTCAAGATGTTGACGCTGAAAGCTATCATATCTCAGATTCGGCCAGGGGATTGGTTCGTGACGATAGACCTAAAGGATGCTTATTTTCACATCCAGGTTGTACAGCGACACAGGCAATTCCTCAGGTTCGCCGTTGGAGAAAGGGCGTTCCAGTACAGGGTCCTTCCCTTCGGCCTATCTCTAGCTCCAAGGACATTCACAAAGTGCATGGATGCAGCTCTGGCCCCATTGCGGCTCCAGGGCATCCGTGTTCTAAATTACCTGGACGATTGGCTCATTTTAGCCCAATCCAGGGAGCTAGTGGCCCACCACAGAGACGTCGTTCTGAGTCATATCCAGTCTCTCGGTTTGAGGTTGAACTCGGAGAAGAGTGTTCTTGCTCCGGCTCAAAGCACCGTTTTCTTGGGGGTGAACATGGATTCCGTTCTCATGCAGGCCCGTTTGGCCCCTGCACGGATTTCCAGCTTGACGACATGCTTGGCTCGTTTTTCACTAGGCCATCATGTGTCTGTGGGCACCTGCCGCAGGATGCTGGGCCTTATGGCTGCGGCCTCCTCCGTGCTACCGCTGGGCCTACTCCACATGAGACCCTTCATGTGGTGGGTGAAACTCTCAGGGGTTCGACCCTCCGGGTCAACCCTTCGCCTACTGAAGGTATCGCGCAGTTGCTTTCGAGCCCTGTCAGTTTGGCGGGACCCTCTTTTTCTTCGGAAAGGGGTCAGCATGGGTGCGGTATCTCGTCGCCAGATGATTACGACGGATGCCTCTCTCACCGGCTGGGGAGCGGTTTTCGAGGGCAGACCAGCGTGTGGGGTCTGGACCGGAGAGGCTCTCTCCTGGCACATAAACTGCCTGGAGTTAAGGGCCGTTTTTCTGGCTCTGCTTCATTTCCTCCTCTTTTTGGAGGGTCACCATGTCATTGTCAGAACGGACAATATGGCAGTGGTGTCTCATGTGAACCGGCAGGGAGGTTCTCGGTCGCGCACCCTAGACAGGCATGCGCGTCACCTTCTCCTGTGGTCTCAGAGCAGATTCCTATCTCTAAGAGCGGTTCATGTCCCAGGGGTTCTGAACCTCGCAGCAGATTTTCTGTCGAGACAGAAACTCCGATCGGGAGAATGGATGTTGAACCGCCAGACGATGGCTCTAATCTGGAAGGTTTTTGGAGAGGCGGAGGTGGACCTCTTTGCATCTCAAGAGTCATCCCAATGCCCTCTTTGGTTCTCCCTGAGTCCCCCGGCCCCATTGGGGATAGATGCGTTCGCTTACCCTTGGCCAACGCAGAAACTCTATGCCTTCCCGCCCATCAAACTGATCCCGGCGGTCTTGGCCAGAGTGAGAGAGAGCGGAGTCCGCCTCCTCCTGGTAGCTCCGTTCTGGCCATCTCAGCCATGGTTTTCGGAGCTAGTTCCTCTACTGGAGTCTCCCCCCTGGAGGATCCCGGTCAGGGAAGATCTGCTGTCCCAGCTACAGGGCAGGATATGGCATCCTCGCCCAGACATGTGGAAGCTGTATGTTTGGCCGATCAGAGGCCGTTAGCATTAAGCTCTGGTCTCCCAACTGACGTTCAGGAGACTATTGCGAGTGCTAGAGCTCCTTCTACAAGGAGATTATATTCTTCCAAATGGAAGGTTTTTGAGACTTGGTGTTTAGCACATGATAGGAGCCCAGTTAACTGCCCTGCTGGTTCAGTACTGGAATTCCTGCAGGAGAAGTTTGCGGCTGGAGCAGCCGCTACCACTCTCAGAGTTTATGTCGCGGCTATTGCAGCGCATAGGGAATCGGATGAGATTCCCCTAGGCAAATTAAGGTTAGTTTCTGCCTTTATGCGTGGGGTGAAGCGCCTGAAACCGGCTCGCTCCCCTAGAGTCCCCTCATGGGATCTTTCTGTTGTCCTAGAGGGTTTGACGAAAGCCCCCTTTGAGCCCTTGGAGTCAGCTCCGGATAGGATTCTGACTCTTAAGGTTTCTCTTTTGTTAGCTTTGTCCTCATTAAAGCGGGTGGGAGACTTACAAGCTCTTTCTGTTAGCGAGTCCTGCTTGGACTTTGCCCCTGGCCTGGTCAAAGTTTCCTTGAGGCCGAGACCAGGGTATGTCCCCAAGGTTCTTTCCTCAAGTTTCCGCTCTCAGGTAGTTAACCTTAAGGCTTTCCACCCTCCTCCATTTTCATCTGAGGAAGATAGGGAGCTTAACTTGCTCTGCCCAGTTCGTTCTCTTAAGATATATGTAGACCGCTCAGGCGGTTGGAGGAAATCTAACCAGCTTCTGGTTTGCTTCGGTGCTAGCCGCCGTGGGCTTGCTGCATCGAAGCAGAGGATTTCTCACTGGGTCACAGAGGCTATCTCGTTGGCTTATGGGGTGCGTGGCTTGCCTTCACCTCTTAACATTAGAGCACATTCCACCAGAAGTGTAGCATCTTCTCAAGCTCTTTTCAGAGGAGCACTTTTGGAGGATATTTGTGTTGCGGCAGGCTGGTCCTCTCCGCATACTTTTGTAAGGTTCTATAGCTTGGATCTTGACGTGACCCCGGGTTCCCAGGTTCTTTCTGTTTGAACTCGTTTCGGTCGTTGTCTCTTTTATCTACCAGTCATTAAAGCGCTCTAGCTTGGCGAGTTTGGTAGTCCGTTCCCACTGCGCTTTCCGCAGCGTTGAGAGAACCTATGAAAGAGAACGTCTCTGGTTACTTACGTAACCTATGTTCTCTGAATAGGGAACGAGACGCTGCGTTAGCGGCCAAGCTCCTCGCGCTGCTGACAGTTCTTTTCGGCAGAGAAATCTGAGGAGCAGATGGCGCGCGCGCGAATACGTATGATGCGACGTAAGAGCGTCGGGGCGGAGCCATATTGCGCGCGGACGCCATCAGCCAATGAATTGGCGTGATTCTATAAGGCTTCAGACAATCGGCACATTCAGAGAATATCCCACACACTGCGCTTTCCGCAGCGTCTCGTTCCCTATTCAGAGAACATAGGTTACGTAAGTAACCAGAGACGTTCATCCGCGCTGTTTCATGCCGATGTACATCTCACGCAAAGTTAATAATTCTGCGAATAACTGCAATTACAGATTTCGAACAGAGATGGCGACAAAGAGGAAAAACTGCGGACTGCAGCTTTAATAAATATATATAATATTATTATATTTGTATATACACTGTTTTTTAATAAATTAATATTTTTATTCAGCAAGGATGCATGAAATTGATCAAAAGTGAGAATAAAGACTTTTGTAATGTTACAAAAATGGCTGAAAATACAGCTTTGCTATCACAGTGAAATGAGGTTTGAACATGTTTCCATGAGCTGTGTTCAGAATGGCACCTGGTTGCTCTTCTCAGCCTGGTTGTTGCGGTTGGAATCGGGGAAGTGGATGTGACAGCCCGTGTCCTCCATCACCTTCTTGATATTGTTTCCCCCTTTGCCGATGACATGTGAATGCTCCGTGTGCGAGACGTCCATCTTTAGAGTCACGCGGTTGCTCTGAGGAAACAAAAAAATCGGACTGTATTAACTGCGGTACCGTAGCACTCGCTATTTCATTAAAGGTGAAATGTGTCATTTTATGCCATTATTTATACATTAGCATTCCCATTTATCTCAATGACACTTGCTTGGCAAAGAAATTTCAGAAGTATCTTTTTTTTAATCACAGTTTCCACAAAATTTTAAGCAGCACAACTGTTTTTAACATGAATAATAATAAGAAATCTTCTTGAGCAGCAAATCAACACATTAGAATGATTTCTGAAGGATCATGTGACACTGAAGACTGAAGTAATGATGCTTTGCCATCACAGGAATAAATTACATTTCAAAATATATTAAAAAAGAAAAAGTTATTTTAAATTGTAATAATATCACATAATATTACTGTTTTACTGTATATTTTATTCCTTTATCTCAATGACAATTGCCTGGCTGGTGCAGTTAAAATGCGCCATGTTCGACTAATATTGCTTAGTTTCATTGTTTTTTAAGCCAAGGAAGTTGTTTTACTTTTAACATTTAAAGTATTTTAAAAAGTGAACAGAATTTATTCACTTTTAAAAACAGAAAAAAAGATCCCGCCCCTCTGAGCTGCTTCATTAAAGATGTAACAGTCTGAATTATATCTATCAGCTAAAGCCAAGTCAGGTTTCCATTACAGAGAGATGTCACTACACACCATTTCCCATTTCACGTCATTCATTTGAGTGAATTACCTCACAAATCTACAGGAATGTTACAACAAACTCGTCAGTTGGCGTTGATGGATGTTCTGCATTATGTCTGGCACTAATTACCAAAAAATGGATGTAGTCTTGAATCAGTTGTGCAATTTCTACAACAATCCCTAATGTTTTGGTACAGCTCATGCCGATGATGAAATGGAAGTTGCGATAGCTAGTCTTTTCTTCCCTATTGTTAAGTAAATTTGATTGAAATGACTTCTCAAAGAAAGAAATGTAGGGCAGGACTTGATTTTGCCCAAAGGGAATTTATTGGATCATTGGCACATAAAAAAAAAAGAAAAAAAAAAGTTGTCAATATTGATTTCATGGTAAATTTAAAGTCAACCAATGGTATCTGGCAATGGGGACTGGCATTTGTTTTCTTTTCGACCCATAATAAGCTAAGCTCCACATAGTTCCTCTCAGGATCTTCAAGTTCCATCACCTCAAATGTCAAATATGGCCTAAAAAGAATGAGGCATTTTTTTATGTGTTGCACAATGTTGTATCAAATATGAATCACCCAATCTGACTTGATATGCTCACCTTTGTGTCCAGGACAGACATGATCTTCTCCTTGGCTTCCTTCACATTGTCCCTCTTACCACTAACTTTGATGTGTGGATCTGAAATACAAAAATACATAGCATCATGTCATGTTTATTAAAACATATATAGCATTTTCATCAGCATGTAATTATTAATCAACAAACTTCTAATCCTTTGTTTAAGGGTTTACTGCAACAGACATGAATGAAACCTCCAAGCATTCAGATCGTTGATGAGAGGTGTAATATTACTGTTCTTTACTTTCAACTGGCTGATGGTAAATAGGTTTCCCCAAAAAAGTTAAGCAGCACAACTGTTTTCAGCATTGGTAATAATAAGAAATGTTTCATGAGCATCAAATTAGCATATTAGAATGATGAAGACTGGAGTAATGGCTGCTGAAAATTCAGCTTTGCCATCACAGAAATAAATGACATTTTAAAATAGAAAAAGTTATTTTAAATTGTAATACTATTTCACAATATATATGTTTTTTACTGTATTTTTTATCAAATAAATACAGCCTTGGTGAGCATAAGAGACATTAAAGGGTCATGAAACCCCAAACCAAATTTTCTGAGATTTTAACAGAGGTATGTGTGTTGAACACCATTGAAGACAATGTTAGCATCTGTTAGATTTAATAATAGGGTTAAAATGGTTAAATTTTAGTTTTTTTCCGCTTTTTTTCGTCTTCCGGGTTTAAAATCTTCATCGTGTCCACGTCACAGGCTGTGACGTGACCGTGCTCTATGAGTGCTTGATGACTCATCGGTGTCTCATATTATTAATGAACTGAGTTCATATCCTATGAGAAGACACTGTCCTTAATTATTCATGACACCACGTGGATCTTTCCAATGACAGACATGTCAAACTGTGATATCGCGTAGTAGCCTATAGATGAGAGACAATCATGGGACGCAACAAGTGTTTGTTTTCGTGGTGCAAAAGTCCAAGTGGTTTGAATATGTTTCCCCGCGATGCTGCCAGGGCTGGACTCTGGCTCCGGCGGCTGGTTTGATCAACCACGGACACATCTAAACTATAGCGTGTGCCGCAAAACATTTTTCTCGAGAGAGAATGGTGGACTTCGCCTTGTTGACGACCAATGCAGGTTGCGTCTTGCGAGTGATGCGGTAACGTTACCAAGTCCCGAGGACTTTTCTATCCCTTCAGAGGTATGTGTGTGTGTGTTTGTCTAAAATGAGAAGTCCTCCACCTCCACAGAGCCATCTTTATCATGGGAGTTCAGCGGGCGCGTAGATCTAGGCTATGCACGGAACGTTTTTTTTTAAGTGGAAAATTAAATTATTTTCAAATATATGCATTTAGTGTCTATATAAACAACTATATATTTTATAATGACATTATAATTATACATGTAGCCTACATTACTAATGTTTTAAATAGAATTACGATTACTGTAGGCTAATATATGTAGCAGGCATTCAGTTACTTTTGAAAGGACAATAATAAAGTGTCAGTGTATTTCATTAGACTTTAACTTTGCCAGCTATAAAAAAATCTAGCATTTCCTCACGTTTTACCACTGCTTTTTAGTGACAGTCGATATGCATGGGCCACTGGCGATGTGATGGCCAAACACACCCACTCCCTCCTTCTCACAGCATCCACGCCCATTTAAGTTGCATTTTCAAAAAGATTGGAGCTAGACTTGAGCTGAAAGAGGGGGTTTCATGACCCTTAAGAACAACAACAACAACATTTTACGACCCAAACTTTTGAAAGGTATTGTTCTGAAAACCACTGAACGTACCCAAGTATGGTGGACAGTTCTGCATAGGCAAGCAGTGCTTACATTTCCAGATAATGTAAAAATCTAGGAATTATATTTATCATAAAGCTTCATTAATAATATGGCCATTTACTCACATCAAATATATGGTAAGTCATATCTCACATAAATAATGTTTGGATAAAGTTGGGCTGGCAGAAACTGCATGCAGTGTTTTCCGGATAAATAAATCCAGACAACATTTATAAAATTCCGGTACTTGCTCATTCTGTCATTGACTTCCGCACCAGAAACATCTGTCTCACTGTGCTGAAAACCCCCCAAATTCTACAGAACCAATCTACTTCATGCCATCATGCAATAGACCTATACAATATACAATTAGACTTCTGACTAATGGCACACTTATACAAGAAGATACCAATGAATGGCATGTAAAGAACCTTTCAGGCTGAAATACACTACATGACTTTTGATTTTTGTCCTGATTTGCTAAACATCTGCGCCAGTCTGCAGATTTTGGGCAGTTGGTGGTTGACAGAATTCACAGAAAATCGAGTAGTGTGTAAATTCCACCCAGTCGGAGGATATCAAAACATGTTCGATATTTTGAGCCAATTTTTCATTCATCTACCAGTTTTGCAATAAAATACAATAGGCTACAAATATAATAACAATACAAAAGTAATTTACCAGAACACGCATAACAAATTAGCCTCTATCAGCACAATCATAACACAACTGACTATGCCACCCTCTAACTCCCACTGTAATCTGTAGAGTCCATTACTGACCGTGTCTACCAACCCGAGACCGCATCCATATGCACTTGGCTGGATCTTTCTGTTCAGGTTTTAAAAGTCATGGGGAGTATTTCAGCCTTTAGTTAGAACAGTGGTGTCTAGTTTGGTTTCTGGAGTGCCACTGTCCTGCAAAGTTTAGCTTCAATCCCAATTAAACACACCTGAATCTGCTAGTCAGGGCAGTGTCAGAAATTGCCCCCTTAAATAGGGCACTATTTCAGGGAATAGCCATTTGTAATAGTGTACGAAACCATGGTGGCCATTATAGAGTACAGTCATTCAATCCCACAATGCAGCGCAGTAATGAGTGTGCAACCAACGTACGCTCAACAGCTAGAGAATACCTAGCCTGGCAAGTGAGACCTATCAAGATGTTAGGTCTGGAAACTCATCATTGGCATACTTCAATCCGAGGGGCGGGATAAACGGTTGTCTTTCATAATCCTTCTGCACGCAATAGGATAGCGCTACAAGCTACAACCAACCAGAGCATGCATTTTCCCACCAGGGTATCCGGTCGTCCAAACTCCGAACACATCTTGCTTTTTTTAAGAATGACTTAAGTGACGTTCTCTTAACTCCAAGTCCTCCAGAGTCGCGGCCAAAGCCGATTTGAAAGACCGCTGTTCACGTCATCTTCTTTGTTTTCAAGTAGGGAATTCACGTGGAACCATCACAACTCTGCCGTCATTATGTTAAGCCCGCCCACCAACTTTATACACGATGTGATTGGCATGACTAGAGTTTGGATTTTCCAGCTCGAAAGCCAACGGAGAGTTGCTAGACTACACTGGCTGCAAAATACATTTTGCTGCCGCTAGGGTGCATCTAGATTTCTAGGCTAGAGAATACCCATAATGCACCGTGATGGTAGCACCAAATGAATTCCCGTGTCTCGCCAGAAGATGGAAGCTGAATCATCCATCTATCCATTTTTCAACCCGCTGGTCCAATTTGGCTACAGCGTAAAATCATACAGGACAGGTATAATTCCTTTTTACTTGATTATAAACTTGTTTAATTAAGGTTTATACATGCTAGTTTCCATGATGACAGAGTTCAAGATACATCTTTTCATCTTACTACCGGTTTCAGTTTCAAATATATATTAAACAGCAAGCAAAGCAAAAACGGTAGCTCTTCAGGTGCACTTAGTGTCCGAATTCACTCACTCGTTTTCATTCACTCCTTCAAGTGGACTATATTTGTAATGTAGGGAATAATGAATGAGGGTATAGGGGGCTATTTCGAACACAGCACGTTTTTCTTCAGTTTCTGAAGTATTTTAATAATGCAACTCAACAGTAAATATACATTTTATTGAAGGGGTATGGGTTATTTTTGTGCCTTTAATATTGAACGTAGATTTTCAGGAAACGAATGAAAATATAAATGGACACAAAATAAAATTCTTACAGACGCTCACATCCACACATGTAAACACAATACTGACGTCTTCACTTCCAGGTCAAGAAGTTGTCAATCAAAAACTCAGTAGCCAATGAAAACACACAGCGATTAGCCCCGCCCCCACGAGAGAAATGTGTCAGAATGGCGAACGAAAACTCAGGGAGCGCAAACGAGAACTTCAGAAGCTTAAATGAAAACTCTGAAAGCGCAATTGTAAGTACAGATCAGCGAAAGAAAGAGGAGAAAACAGTTGCAAAACATGCAGTGTATTAAAAACAGTCAAACATGTCCATTTATATTTTCATTAATTTCATGAAAATTTACGTTCAATATTAATGGCACAAAAATAATCCCATAAAGGGGTAGGGTTAGGGTAAGGTTTAGGCTTGGAGGTATTGGATTTTTGCTATAATTCATAAGATTCAAAAGAAATATAAGTTATTGTTTTTTAAGTCAATACATTAATAAATGAATACATTGTTAAAAGTTAAGACTTGAATTGATTAGACATGCTTTTTGACTATTACAATTTAAAATGGAATCCAGAAAAATGTAATCATAAATTTGTGCAATGAAGAATTTGGAACAAAACAAAACAGATTTTCTAGAGCCCTATACATGTTTTAGTAACAAGGCAGTTTAAGAATCTGAAGCAACCCACAAGACACACCAAACCATATAATTCACTGTCCATGAAGGAACAAGACAAGCACAAGGCTCCGGGTCTAACTCTACACGTCTGGCTTTCCGTGCTATAGCTGCTTTTCCTGAGCTTAAAGGAAACTCGTGATGAAAGCTTTCAATGCCAGAGGGAATGAGTGAAAAAGCCATGCTAAATCACTGTCCCACGCAGAAGTGAATTTCTCCACCACAAAACCCTGCAAAACATCCATTCGGCCGTTTGGACGGACATTGCGGGAGGAAATCGCTCCAGCCTGGCTCCAGCAACATTCCATGCATTAGAAAATGTATAGAGCGTTTAGAGTTAGCCACTACAGTACTACTGGCCTTAGTTAAAATTGCATGTAATGTGACCATTTTCTGTGGTCAAGCTCAAGTGCTCAGTAGAGGTTTTACAGTTTATCCTGTGGTGTTAGGGGGAGAACAAGAATATAATTGCATACAAAGGGGCTTGAGTCATACAAAGGCACCAATTCAGTGTGGTTTAACACATGTAGGATTACACCCGATGGTTAGGATCTCTCAGCTTCCACGTTGGCAGTTATTGTCCACCTCACCAGTTTCGAGTGGCATCCCCTTAAGTGTTGGATTTACAAGAGTGGTGAAAACGGTGTAATGTAATATGTTCACTGCATACCGAGTGAAGCAACGCTGCCTACCAAAATGTGCCAAACTTCCAAATTTGTGCATTCAAAGCAAAAATGGTTTATTAAATTGCTTCGAAACCATAAATCATTATGCTGTTGGTGCATTTATTGTTTAAATGTGAGGGAGGGTGGCTTTAGGGAAAGCACTGACAAAATGTTTGGGATTCTCAAGATGGTCATGAGTTTAACCTATATGTTAACATACTAGAATAATTTACATTTACACATTTGGCAGATCCAAAGCAACTTGTAATGCATTCAAGGTATATTTGATTTAGTTTGTGTGTTCATCAAACCCAAGACTTTGGTATTGCTATAATGACCCCTTGAAGACACAAAGTTCAGCAGAATCACAATCAGGGTCATGTAATATAAATAGTAACCATTGCAAATAACAAAATGTATTATAATATACAGTGCCTTGCGAAAGTATTCGGCCCCCTTGAACTTTTCGACCTATTGCCACATTTCAGGCTTCAAACATAAAGATATAAAACTGTCATTTTTTGTGAAGAATCAGCAACAAGTGGGACACAATCATGAAGTGGAACGAAATTTATTGGATATTTCACACTTTTTTAACAAATAAAAAACTGAAAAATTGGGCGAGCAAAATTATTCAGCCCCTTTACTTTCAGTGCATCAAACTCACTCCAGAAGTTCAGTGAGGATCTCTGAATGATCTAATGTTGACCTAAATGACTAATGATGATAAATAGAATCCACCTTTGTGTAATCAAGTCTCCTTATAAATGCACCTGCTCTGTGATAGTCTCAGAGGTCTGTTTAAAGCACAGAGAGCATCATGAAGAACAAGGAACACACCAGGCAGGTCCGAGATACGGTTGTAGAGAAGTTTAAAGCCGGATTTGGATACAGAAAGATTTCCCAAGCTTTAAACATCCCAAGGAGCACTGTGCAAGCGATAATATTGAAATGGAAGGAGTATCAGACCACTGCAAATCTACCAAGACCCGGCCGTCCCTCTAAACTTTCAGCTCAAACAAGGAGAAGACTGATCAGAGATGCAGCCAAGAGGCCCATGATCTGCAGTTCATCTCTGGATGAACTGCAGAGATCTACAGCTGAGGTGGGAGACTCTGTCCATAGGACAACAATCAGTCGTATACTGCACACATCTGGCCTTTATGGAAGAGTGGCAAGAAGAAAGCCATTTCTTAAAGATATCCATAAAAAGTGTCGTTTAAAGTTTGCCAAAAGCCACCTGGGAGACACACCAAACATGTGGAAGAAGGTGCTCTGGTCAGATGAAACCAAAATTGAACTTTTTGGCAACAATGCAAAACGTTATGTCTGGCGTAAAAGCAACACAGCTCATCACCCTGAACACACCATCCCCACTGTCAAACATGGCGGTGGCAGCGTCATGGTTTGGGCCTGCTTTTCTTCAGCAGGGACAGGGAAGATGGTTAAAATTGATGGGAAGATGGATGGAGCCAAATACAGGACCATTCTGGAAGAAAAACTGATGGAGTCTGCAAAAGACCTGAGACTGGGACGGAGATTTGTCTTCCAACAAGACAATGATCCAAAACATAAAGCAAAATCTACAATGGAATGGTTCACAAATAAACATATCCGGGTGTTAGAATGGCCAAGTTAAAGTCCAGACCTGAATCCAATCGAAAATCTGTGGAAAGAACTGAAAACTGCTGTTCACAAACGCTCTCCATCCAACCTCACTGAGCTCGAGCTGTTTTGCAAGGAGGAATGGGCAAAAATTTCAGTCTCTTGATGTGCAAAACTGATAGAGACATACCCCAAGCGACTTACAGCTGTAATCGCAGCAAAAGGTGGGCTACAAAGTATTAACTTAAGCGGGCTGAATAATTTTGCACGCCCAATTTTTCAGTTTTTTATTTGTTAAAAAAAGTTTGAAATATCCAATAAATTTCGTTCCACTTCATGATTGTGTCCCACTTGTTGCTGATTCTTCACAAAAAAATGACAGTTTTATATCTTTATGTTTGAAGCCTGAAATGTGGCAAAAGGTCGAAAAGTTCAAGGGGGCCGAATACTTTCGCAAGGCACTGTATATTATACTTTACAAAAACACATTACAACACTCAGCTGATCCACGTCTACTTATAGGAATATGACGCCTATCACTGTTATAAGCCCCTTCAGTATAATCAGCAACTACCACGTTTCTCAGGAGCAAATTACCCTCCTCCATCCCCAGCTCCTCCACTCGTCCAGGCAGTATGGCATTCTGATCCCCCTTGCATCAGAATAAATTCTCAAATTATGTTGCAAATCTTGAATCAATGATGCAATAGATTCATGTTGGTTCTGTTCTGTTCACCCTAAGGGGGGTTATTGCTGTGAACCATACCGCCAATCCAAACTGTATGCTACGTATTTGACGTATTTTACATTGTGGTCCTGACAGAAAAACATAAATGACAACCTTTGATAAATAACAAATATTGTAAACATTTTCCATTTGTATTTTGTATTTTGATTTTCACAAACTGTTAATATTTTCAATACAGTAATTATAAAACTTATTTTAATTGTTAATTTATATTTGTAATTTTGGAAATGGATCTTTACTGTTACCAATTAGGCATTTAAAAGGCATTGTTGCCACCACAACTAGCAAAACCCATTGTAGTGGAATGTTCTTTCACATGGCTTGCTAACACCTTTTTGACTAAATATAGCTCCATCTAATATAGCTGTGTATACACACCTCCATTCACAGCTGGCTTTGATAAGCGGTACACTGCGCTGATTGTGGTGAGCAACATCTGTAGAAACACATTCCTCTGAGAGTCTAAATCATTTCAAGGAATGTGAAAAAGCGGAGAAATCAAACAACCAACAACAAGCTGAAAATACCAAATCAGTTCATTACAATATGCTTAATCATACTGAATCATGTGAAAAGAATCTGTCTGACTGCTACTGGCTATAGTGATAGAAAACATTTCGTTTGGTGATCCTTGGGTCTTTAAAGTTTGAATATAGGTGTGGGAGTTGAGTTTAAGAGAGAAATGTCTTTCACGAGAGTTATTTATCCACACAGGGGGTGGCGTGAGCTAAATGGAGCATGCTGTTTTGGAGGCCGCAGCGTTTTATGGGCTGTTCGGAAATGCCCATAGTTGATTGTGTCATGTGGACTGTTGCACTGCTGCCACTGTGAGGGAAAACAGCAGTAGAAAAATATAGCAAAAGGTGTTTTGCCAATAGCAGTTAGTACTAAAAGATGTTCAGGAGAATATGCATCTACATCCTGAGAACCATGTTTGTGTAAAAAGTACAAGCTGATGTTCACATTAGGGCTGGGATGTATGATGGTGTATATACCATGTGACAACGACTCATCAAATGTTAGGCTATACCTTGTTTACATTATTTAAGAATTCATTATTCTTGACAAACAATCTTTTCAACCACACAGTATCGGTATTTCGGTGTTACAAATATTCATATGATCACAGATGTACTGGGATAACACTTTATATAAACACTGATGTTTGGATAACATCGCTACGACACCAGTTGGCGACAAGTGACTGTTAAAAAAATCATTCATTGAATTATTTATAAAAAAAAAAAAAATGTCATCCAGTAATGAAAAAAAAAAAAATTAAAGCTACACTGTGTGATTTTTACCCCCATCTAGCGGTGAAAAGGTATATGACCATCCAGTGAATATTAGTTTCTGTTCCTCTCAATTCCGATTTCGTTTTAACTCCTACGGTGGCCAATGTAGTCCAAGATTAACATGGCTTCCAGTTTGACCTCCTCGACACGGTGCCATCGAGTGTTAAAACGTGAAAGCTTGAATTAATGGGTATGTCCCTCTTTGGCTAATGTACTTTCAAGATGGAGGGGCAACATGGCGACCGACATTAGAACCCTTACCCGTATGTATTTTCAATGGCATTTATACACTCACGAGAATACTTTATTACTAGAACGAATTAAATATACATTAATGAGCACATATATTTTTGAAAGAACTAAGTGTTTTTAGATAAGAATAAACTAAAAAGTTACACAGTGTAGCTTTAAGTGAGCCATTGAATCATTCTTTCAAACCGATTTTTTAAAACAATTCATTCAGATTAAATAAAAACGTTAAATAGACTGCAGCAATTGACATTCTGAGAACCTCTAGTAAATTATATTTTACTTGGTTTAGTTATGAAAAAAAATCATGATTTTCAATTTATCCAGAATCATGCAGCTCAGACAGACAGAAAGATAAACAGATAGATAAAACACACACACACACACACACACACACCCACACACACACACACACACACACACACACACACACACACACACACACACGCGCGTATAATATATAAATTATATTATATATATATATATATATATATAATATATAATATATATTTTCAGGTGAGGTACTGAACAGCTTAAAATGCTCAGTCACAAATGGATTTTGGTATTGCTGTACCACTAGGTGTCTCCCTCAAAGGCTTTGTGTGTTGCTTTAAACTTTGAGGTGGTCTAAGGAGGAGAGTATCCTTACAGAGATGTTCTCAAATTATTCCAAGATAAATAATGTCCCTGAGTCCTTGTTTTAAAGGTTCAGCAAAATATATGTGCAATAAATCGCCTCCATTTCTTAGCTTTAAAATATGCGTTCTCATGCGCTTCATAAGTCACATGATTTAGCACATCTGGAGTCACGACGTCTTGCACAACAAACAGCGCAAAAATATGCGACTGTACTGCTGTGTGTGACCGAACAGATGTTCGTGAGCTAACAAAAACAAAATGCACTCACGCACCCTGGCTGAATTCACAACCCTGTTCACATGAAAGAAAGAAATTATGAAAGAAATTCATTACGGAGGCTAACAATTATTTCCACTTTCTATGACTTTACCGGAGCTCTTAGGTCACACAGGCGTTTTTGCATGAAGGAAAAGCAGGAAGCTGCTCTGTTTTTCTACTACATACTTTGGATTGCAGCACCACCATGAACAGTGAGATGTAGCGACAGCAATGGAGATGTGATAACATCTTCTTGTGTGAGGGCTGCAACCAAAGAAGGCTTGATGATTATATTGTATAATATCTCCTTAATGGAGAGGCGCAAGCCTTCCTGTGGCCCTCCAAATAGAGATGAGCTCTCCCAAGTGGCTCTGGATGTTTATTGCTGTTTGTGTTCCTATAAAAAGTCACAGAGAACATACACGTGTGCTGTACATGCTTTGCCTTGTTATGTAGCAGAACACTGCTGTGTGCTCAGTGCATCAGTAAGAGCTCAAACAGACATAAGCGAAGGAGACTGAATCAGTTTTTATATTGGTGGAAATATCACCTAGGGCACTAAAAGATAACAATTATTATTGTGGAAACAATTTTGACTTTCTGCAATATTTTCTTTCACAAAAAAAAATTCAATCCAAAATCAGCAGCCAATAGAATTAATTAAACATTTAATTTTATTTAAAGGTACAATATGTAGGATTTTTTGCAGTAAAATATCCAAAAACCACTAGGCCAATGTTATATATTTTGTTTAGTTGATTACTTACAATATCCCAAATTTTTCCAACTATTTGTAAATAGTAAGCAAATTGTGATTTTAACCAAGGAAACGGGGCGTGTGAGCAGGGGTGAGGAGTCGCCAGTCAATGGCGTCATATCCGCGTAACCCCCGTGTTCCGCCAGGTTTGCGCTCGTACTGTCATAGTAACCATGGCGACAGACCTTGACAACTGGGTTATGCCCATTATCCTAGGAGGACGATCACGCTGTTGTTGTTTTGTTCAAACATTATGGACCATGACAAGCAGGCTTTGAGACAAAACGAAGATCAACATCTTTCGAGATGCCGAGAGCTCCACGTCCGTGACTAACTTAGACTTTTAACAGAGACGCGAGTGTTGCATGTACTTTATTAGACAGGTGAGCAAATGTACAGTTCAACATGATGAAATGTTAGAATATAATCTGTATGTTATGTTGATCTAGCTTACTGCTAGTCTCATACAGCCAACAAACAACCTAACTAACAACATAAAACACACTCAAATGCAGTTTAGTGTGATAGTGTAACTGTTAGAGCAAGTCAAACTCTCTAAATCCCTCCTTTCCGTGAGCTACTCTGCTCTGATTGGCCAGACAGCTCAGTCTGTTGTGATTGGTCTACCGTGTACAGCGCGTACTGTATGTCGAAAACAAAAACACCCATTGCCATAACAACATCAGCTCTGCTTATCCTGAGGCTTCCTACACCGCAAAATAAACACAGTAACGAACAATGATGTCGATTTTACCATATCAATGCGAGCACGAGTCCGATGATGAAACATTGGAAGAACTACTAATTATTCAACCCGAACCTCTATCACAAGGACGACTTGAGCAGGACGTTTCTCAGTGATACACTACTCAGTTTGAGGTACATTATGAGATGTTGTAATTAATTCCTCACCATCAGCATTAACAAGTGAATGTCCATCAACAAACCGATTATTTGACTTGTACAATAAATTAACTCTTGATTAAAATGCTAAATTTGGTATTACATTGGGGTGGAAATAAATAGGCTAGACTTGGTGTTGGTAACCAAATGCACAGGACAACAGTGACACCAGAATAAAGATATTCATGATTCTTAAAGGGATACTCCACCGTTTTTTCATATTAGACAATGTTATTCTTTATCTAAGATGATTTGATACATGCCTCTCTTGTCTCAGTGCGTGCACTTAATCGCTCTGTCGGGCGGAGAACTTTGAGAGCAGTTAGCTTAGCCCCATTCATTGTATATGGGCCAAACAGAGATGAAGTTAGAAGCGACCAAACAAATCCACGTTTTCTCTATTTAAATATAGTTACACGAGTAGTTACACGACCAAGTATGGTGACTCTAAATAAAATGTGGCACTTTTTATAAGCGGGTAAAATGATAACTATAATGTATGGCGGAATAGCACTTATTGGGAGCACTTCGACTCGGCGCTGTAATATCTTCACTCGTGAAAAGTCCTCTCCCCCCCCTCTCCCTCTCCCTGTCATTTCCGTCAATAGAACCAACGTGACTTTTACTTCTACCTGTGCTACTAGCAAACTGCAAGAGATCATTTACAATGGCGGACTATGTAGATAATTATGACTTGTTTGTAGCAGACCCAGAGCCATATCTGTTTGAACCCGAAGTACACAGAGAGGAACTTATGGAAGCTTGTTTCCGCCACAGAATGAAAAATAAAAAAGGTAATTGCGACTTTTTTTCTCACAATTGCGAGTTTTCATCTCGCAATTTTGACTTTATTTCTCAGAATTGCGAAATATAAAGTCGCAATGTGTGTTATGAAGTCAGAATTGTGTGATATAAAGTCAGAATTGCGTGATATAAAGTCGCAATTGCGTGTTATAAAGTCAGAATTGTGAGATAAACTATTCTGAGAGGAAAAAAAAGTCCGTCTTTTTTCCCCCATATAATTGGACTTTATAACTCGCAATTGCGAGTTTATATCTGCACAATTCTGACTTATATCTCGCAATTCTGACTTTATATCTCGCAATTCTGACTTTATATCTCGCAATTCTGACTTATATCTCACAATTCTGACTTTATATCACGCAATTGCGACTTTATATCTGCGACAATTAACGTTACCTTTTTTATTTTTCATTCTGTGGCGGAAACAAGCTTCCATAAGTTCCTCCTCTGTGTACTCGGGTTCAAACAGATATGGCTCTGGGTCTTCTACAAACAAGTCATAATTATCTACAGAGTCCGCCATTGTAAATGATCTCTTGCAGTTTGCTAGTAGCACAGGTAGAAGTAAAAGTCACGTTGGTTCTATTGACGGAAATGACAGGGAGAGGGAGAGGGGGAGAGGACTTTTCACGAGTGAAGATATTACAGCGCCGAGTCGAAGTGCTCCCAATAAGTGCTATTCCGCCATACATTATAGTTATCTATTTTACCCGCTTATAAAAAGCGCCACATTTTATTTAGAGTCACCATACTTGGTCGTGTAACTAGTGTAACTATATTTAAATAGAGAAAACGTGGATTTGTTTGGTCGCTTCTAACTTCATCTCTGTTTGGCCCATATACAATGAATGGGGCTAAGCTAACTGCTCTCAAAGTTCTCCGCCCGACAGAGCGATTAAGTGCACGCACTGAGACGAGAGAGGCATGTATCAAATCATCTTAAATAAGAGAATAACATTGTCTAATATGAAAAAAACGGTGGAGTATCCCTTTAAGCTGAAAACCGAATTATATTAGACGAATATGCTTGTACTCTGTCACTGACTAGAAATATTTAAAATAATATAGGCCCATTTTTACTGGCAACATAAGACATTTGGCATTATCAGGACCCACAAATATCCCCCCATTGCATTATTATACATTATATTCAACAATATATATAGCCGTTTGTAGTACTGACACTAAAACTCAGTAAACTTGAATTTTTTCACACACAGTAACTTTCATTTTGGGTGAACTATAAACAATGTTACTATCCACGATACATATTGTTGCATTTTTGTATTGTGATATATTGTGACACGATATATTGTCCCTATAAATTAGTGATACATTTATGGAACTTTTTATAGAATTTGTTTTGCATCAACTATAAAATCCTGTTGGAGCCCTAAAATTCCAGCATCCCTTACATCTGTTGTTATGGAAACGTCTCATTTGCTCCTCACACTGTAACAAAGTCATTCTGGGAAGAAATTTATTTCTTGGGATCAAGAGGGCGAGTCCATTGTATCCAAAATCTGCCGACACAAGAGCCAAAGATGTTCATTTGAAGGAAGGAACCTTAAATCCCCTCTCCGTCCACTGTGAGAGCATACTGGGCAGCGCACGCCAGCAGCCTAGCAGCTCTCCATGGAGACGAGGGCCCAGTCTGATGCAACAGAGCACTGGACAGGGTGATACTGGAAGAACGGAGCGCTCTGGACTGTTTTTACAGCTGCTGCCCCCCTTTAAGAGCAGGCCAGTGGGAGTTCTGTTCTCCTGTCCTCCTATAAATCTCTCCATACAGCAGCCTGAGATTTATTCAGCGCTCCAAGTTGGATTTGCCAAGACGGCTAGGAGTGAGGGTGAGTCAGAAATGTCAGCCAGGTTCTGGGTCTTTGAATGTGAGAAGATGGCACGGTCCGGGCAGAGGGAACTCCAGCAAAGCACTGTTTAAATGTCTATGTTTGACACGTGTTTTGCTATCTTTAAGGCATTTTTTTTAAAATTCACTTAAAGGGATAGTTCACCCAAAAAGTTCACCCAAAAATAAAAATTCTATCATCATTTACTCACCATTATGAGTTTCTTTCTTCTGTTCAACTAAAAATACGATATTTTGAAGAATGTTGGTAACCAGACAGTTGACGGTAGCCATTGACTTCAATAGTAAGTCAATTTAAACTTTGACTAGTACGATCACAGCGAAACTTTAAAATCTGCATTGTCGCTAGCGCTGACCCAGAGAGAGAAGTCATGTTTAGATATGAAATTGCTTCCAGCAACACAGTATCATTATTTCTGTTACAATCATTCAAATGATCCAACGCATTCTCATCCTAGTGCGTCATATAGGTGACGCCATATGACATTTCGTCGAAATCCTATGCACATGGCACCCTTTAGCGTCAATATAACACGCACTGTTATGGGTAGGTTTAGGTCTGGGGTAGGGTTAGGGCGTCGGATTTAGACTAAATCCCACAAGCGTCAACTGTATGACGCCTTGGGATTACAACCGCTGCGTCTCATATTGACGCTAAAGGGTGCCATGTGCGTAGGATTTCGACGAAATGTCACAAGCGTCAACTGTATGACGCCTTGGGATGAGAACGGGCTGAATGATCACAGAAGTACTCGAATAAAAGTGTATAGTTCGGATATAAACACTGATGTCTACGGTAGCGATCAAAACAGTCACCTTTTAAAAGTAACTTTAAGCTTCAAATAAAGATCGCATCAATTACATCGTTACACCAGTAGGTGGCAACATAAGTCACATGATATTCAGGGCCGTCGCTAAAGGAAAGCAAGGTGGTGATGATTTTCGGGGCCACCGGAGAGTCAAGGAGGGCCCATTTCAACTAAGGAGGGCCAACAGCAACAACTTGCAATGGGGCCCGGATACACCCCTGCACACATTCATACTATATCGAACATACTTTTTAATAGTTGTGAAGTAATTACATATTCAAAATAAGTACCTACTCAAGAGAGTATGGGATTTCGGACACAGACATGTACTTGTCATTGAATCATTGTATCGTGTATCTTTATTAAAGGGTACCTATCATGGAATTTTGAAAATTACCTTTCATGTAGTGTGTAACATAGATCTAAGTGAACAAAAACATCCTGCAAAGTTTTAAATATGAAAGTTCACCGTATACAAAGTTATTGTCTCTCAAAAGTAAGAGTCGACTCTGAGTCGCTGATATGAATCGATAGACGAACGATGCATTTTCTCTAACTTTCGTGCGTCACTTGTACAAGTTATTTGAATTCGACACGCCCACTCAGTGTGCGCACCGAGCAGACAGAGAAACCTGACAACAACATGTCGATGAGACTCTGTTCTGAAGTGCGAATCAAAAGCAAACTTTTTTTTTCACTGCCCAGGGACAAGTATGTGAAGACTCAGTGGCTAGAGTTTATATTTACAACTATACCACACAAGTATAGCCACCTTGAGCTGTGTTCGCGTTATTTTAATGACGATCGCTTCACAAACACAAATGCTTTCAAGTGTTGATTCGCGAGTCGCCTGATACTGAAGGAACGTTCAATACCAAGTTTATTTGGATCAGCTTCCTCCTCCGAATCACAACCTGTAAGTACTATTAATAATTGTTGCTTTTATGTGTGTGTGTGTGTGTGTGTAGGGATGGGCATCGTTAAGAAATTATCGATATCGATGCCATTGTCGAGTCTGCTTATCGATGCGATTCCTTATCGATTCCCATATCGATTCCTGTACCATTTGCTGAACACTTACAGTGTGGCTTTGAGAGTTGTTGGCTTTGAATGTCTAATTTAAAGTGGTGTTAGAGAATGAAAACCAAGTGTGCAATATCTAGGGCCCCATGAAATCAGTTTAATTTTTTCCCAAATTCCGTTTTTTCCGTTTTAATTTTTGGGAATTCTTTTTTTTTTACCCTTTACTGTTATTTTAGTCATAAAAAGAGTGTGCTTTTAAAGTTAATGATTAAAATGTATACAAATAAAATAGAAATGACCTTAAATTACAGACATTTACTGAGTAGCCTTTTCAGGACAAATACTGCATATGATATATGCAAACAAAATATGGTTATGAGCTTTAAGCTGTCCAGTAAAATCAATTATATCAGTTTATATAAGTTTAAATAAAAGTCACACTCTGTCTCTCTATCGCCCAGTGTCGCTCGCGGAGTTCGCTTCG
Source organism: Chrosomus eos (assembly GCA_036326025.1). Lineage (NCBI taxonomy): Eukaryota > Metazoa > Chordata > Actinopteri > Cypriniformes > Leuciscidae > Chrosomus > Chrosomus eos. The sequence goes on along the minus strand of CM070830.1, from coordinate 7,781,554 downwards.
CTTTTGTCCAGTCTGACGCCTCATAGACAGACACGGTGTGTGTGTATTTGAGAGAGACGCGTGAGTGATTAAGAGACGGAGGGAGAGCGGGGAAAGGAAATACAACGGAAAGAATACGCTGCGTGTTTTAAATAGCATAAAAAAATGAACGAAACGCAATATGTGGCGGCCGGAGTTGATTTTGTGGCCGCGAATTAGTCTATGTGTGGGAAACACTGCATAAAAGTCACGTGTGAACTGCTCGGCTGGGTACTGAGGGCTTATAGCGTCGAGTTTCTTAACTTTTTCGGCGACGAAAGCAGAGCCGTGGAGAGCCGCTTCGCCATGCTTTCATTGTTTTGATGCCGTCATTGGAGCTGAAATGACGGGAGGGGTTGTGTCGCCCAGATTTGCTTCCCCGGTCTGCATTTAAAATGAAGCCACACTCTCGATCGTTTACGTCTCGTAGCCATCGCGTTTTTGGGGGATTTAAAAATCCAGTCGCATACTGTAACGTCATGCCGCGATGCAGGAATGGATGGAACGGAACATACGGAATCGTTAGTGGAATCGTTAACGTGTGGAGGTGTACGATTCCGATGGATCGGAATGTTTGGAACCGGTTCCAAACCGGAACCTGGAACCGATTCCCAAGCCTATGTGTGTGTGTGTGTGTGTGTGTGCGTGTGTGTGTGAGAGAGTGAGCGTTACGCTCAGCAGCTTCTAGGTCTCCAATGTCATTTTTTTTGTTTTTTGAAATATGTGAAATTATGTGAAGCGTATTGTAGTACTGCAGTGCTTTATCAATATGTTTAAGCTTTGAGCTAACACAAAATTTAACTGACTGGGTCATCTGACCAATCACCGCCGATTAGCGTCACGCAAAGGAGGGGTTTGGACAAATGAGTCGTCAAACGAATCATTAGGGAGTCGGTGAGCAAATCAGGTAAAAATAAAGGCATATTATAAGACAACAAAAGTGTTTTTTGTCATTGCATGCATGTAAAACTGTTGTTGGGGACTCCCAGAACATTATTAGGAACATTTTAAATGCCATAATAGGTACCCTTTAAAAAAACAAACATTTTTGGGTAAACTATCCCTTTCATATCTGAACTGAAATATCTGAAAGCAGTTTTTGTCTTCTATTTAAACTGATTATGTCTTTAATGAAATAAAATCACATCAGCCTCTAAAGTCAAAAGAGCACCATTCACAATTCATGTTATTTCTGTAATATGATGCATTTACAAGGAAACCAGGATATTCAACCAGAAAGAAAATGTAGGCCAAAAGATTGCATCGAGATTACAATGTGAAAAGTGTTTTTCGTGAGTCAAAAGGGTTGACAAATAGCAGAGTGTCAGGGTTTGTGCAGGTAGCTGAAGACGAGGACACGGAATTTCCAAGACAATAGTTTTTAATAACAAAAATGAAACTTCCAAAATGAAACAAGAACAAAACTCCAGGACTTTCAGGTTTACACACAACCATACATAGACGACGATCGACAAACACTGGGAGAAAACGCAGGGCTTAAATACACATGGAATGATTGAATAATTAACAGAACACAGGTGATAAAACTGAACACAAACGAGGAGCGGGAAAACTTAACAGGGCTAAACCAAAAACCACAAAGACAGGGGAAACCAAGATCACAAAAACAGAACTCAAACACATTGAATAGTTACAGTACCTCCCCCCTCCCCAAAGGCGCGACTTCGCGCCGTATAACACCCAAAGGGGTGGGAGGGTGGGCGCCCTGGAGGCTGACGAGGGCATGGTGCAGGTCCGGGAAGCCTCCAGGGCGGAGCAGGCTGTGGGCGTGGCCAGGGTGGAGCAGGCTGTGGGCGTGGCCAGGGCGGAGCAGACTGTGGGCGTGGCCAGGGCGGAGCAGGCTGTGGGCGTGGCCAGGGCGGAGCAGGCTGTGGGCGTGGCCAGGGCGGAGCAGGCTGTGGGCGTGGCCAGGGCGGAGCAGGCTGTGGGCGTGGCCAGGGCGGAGCAGACTGTGGGCGTGGCCAGGGCGGAGCAGACTGTGGGCGTGGCCAGGGCGGAGCAGGCTGTGGGCGTGACCATGGCGGTGAGACCCCTTCGGGTGGCCATGGCGGTGAGACCCCTTCGGGCGGCCATGGCGGTGAGACCCCTTCGGGCGGCCATGGCGGTGAGACCCCTTCGGGTGGCCACGGCGGTGAGACCCCTTCGGGCGGCCATGGCGGTGAGACCCCTTCAGGTGGCCGTGGGTCCTTCGGCGCCCACGGCGAGGGCCTATGGCCCCCCCCCAAAAAATTAATGGGGAGAGTGACTGGAAAAGGGACAGGCTCTGGGACAGGCTGGGCAGACGTGACGTGACAGACGTGGACCAGCGGTGAGGGCTCGGCAGGGCTGGACGGGACCAGCGGTGAGGGCTCGACAGGGCTGGACGGGACCAGCGGTGAGGGCTCGGCAGGGCTGGACCAGCGGGGAAGAAGTCAATGGCTGGACGGTCTCTGGCTGGACGGTCTCTGGCTGGACGGTCTCTGGCTGGACGGTCTCTGGCTGGACGGTCTCTGGCTGGACGGTCTCTGGCTGGACGGTCTCTGGCTGGACGGTCTCTGGCTGGACGGTCTCTGGCTGGACGGTCTCTGGCTGGACGGTCTCTGGCTGGACGGTCTCTGGCTGGACGGTCTCTGGCTGGACGGTCTCTGGCTGGACGGTCTCTGGCTGGACGGTCTCTGGCTGGACGGTCTCTGGCTGGACGGTCTCTGGCTGGACGGTCTCTGGCTGGACGGTCTCTGGCTGGACGGTCTCTGGCTGGACGGTCTCTGGCTGGACGGTCTCTGGCTGGACGGTCTCTGGCTGGACGTGAAGAGCTGGCTGGACATGAAGAGCTGGGCTGGACAGGACCAGCGGTGAGGGCCCGGCTGGGCTGGACGGGACCAGCGGTGAGGGCTCGGTTGGGCTGGACGGGACCAGCGGTGAGGGCTCGGCTGGGCTGGACTCAGGGCCCACAGTGAAAGGGGAGCCACTCAGCAACAGCAAAAAATCCAGGTACTGGACAAACGTGCCTGAGATTGCCGCCGCTGGAGCTTGGTGGTACAGGTTATCGTCCAACCCACACCAAAAGATGGTTTTTAGTGTGTCCACTTTCCAGGGTCTTTGATTTGAGAGCTCAAGGAATTCCTCTACATAGTTCTCAATCGGACGGCCATCCTGGAATAGAGTCATCAGTGGGTCTGTAGTGAAGATAAGGTTACTCATCTTGACCCGTAGATTGTGGTCGATCGTTCTGTCAGGGTTTGTGCAGGTAGCTGAAGACGAGGACACGGAATTTCCAAGACAATAGTTTTTAATAACAAAAATGAAACTTTCCAACAAGAACAAAACTCCAGGACTTTCAGGTTTACACACAACCATACATAGACGACGATCGACAAACACTGGGAGAAAACGCAGGGCTTAAATACACATGGAATGATTGAATAATTAACAGAACACAGGTGATAAAACTGAACACAAACGAGGAGCGGGAAAACTTAACAGGGCTAAACCAAAAACCACAAAGACAGGGGAAACCAAGATCACAAAAACAGAACTCAAACACATTGAATAGTTACACAGAGCTTAGTGATGTCAGTCCTAAAGGAGTTTTCAAGAGATATAACAAAGAAAAGCATTTTTCTTTTTCTTTTAGAATAACATACAAAGATGAATCATTCAAAATTAGACCATGAACGTGCATTAACTAAATAAATATTGGATAGATTTTGAATCCATGTTGACTTTAAAAGATCCAGCAACAAAATGTTGCTAATTTTAGAACAGGACATTTACTGCACACTGCTAAGACACAACAAGAGGACATCATTCTGATTTAATGTCAACATACACACGCAGAAAGAGAACTCTGACAGAGACAAAGTCTTTCAAAGTAAATCAAAGCCAACATTTTTTGTGACAGTGCTGTGTGAGGGTCTGCGGAGTATCAACCTGAGCTTTACGATGGCAAATGAGTGAAACAGACCGAGAGAGACTTCAGAGACCAAGATGAAAACTCCCTACGTCAGCTCAGACTCTGCAGAAAAGGAATGCGTCCTCAGGAGCCACATAAATATACTGCAAGCTGCATTTCCACTTTTAAAACACAAAGAAAGCATCTCCGGGCCGTTTCTAGTTCTTAGCATTCCAGTTAGGGCCCATCCGAAGGCAATGATGACTGCATTAGTTGTGATGGCTCTTTGGCCAATAGAGGCGAGAGATAATAGCACATAACTGTGGGTGTTGGTCCCATCCCAAATGATCCAGGGTTCCAGAGACTCTTAGGAGCCTGTAAATGTGTCTGCAAAGTATCTGTCATTATTAAGCAGTCGAAGCCCTGATATTACTAATCCCTTTCAGCCATCAAGGGACATGCCTAGCATACAGATTAAAATGTTTAATTGTTAGTAAACTTTTATATTTTGGCAGAAAAAAAAGTGCAAATGCTGGTTCCAGTAATGACACTCAAAGTGAAAAATGGTGCACTGTTAGAGTATAAAGACAAGAAACTGTATAGGCTCATTGGAAAAATGTGCCTCTACCTAGGAACACTATATAGTGATAGTAAACACCAACAAATCATGATTACAGGGACAGATTATTGATTAATAAAGACACATTTTTTGATACATTTTTGTGTGGTTCCTTGCATGATACTTTGGTTATGACCTCAAAACACTTTTACCATAGTGCATGATTTGTAAACTAATACATTTTGGTACTTTAATCACAGTCAGCTCAATATGACAATATGAATATTCTGACATTGTAAACTCGCTCGGTAGCGCACAGGTCTGGTACAGCATTGCACTTGCAAAGTTTGAGTGCTCAGGTACCCGTAAAACAAGAGTCATGACACTCGATAAAAGAGATCGAAGATTTGTAGAATCAAGCTAATGTGTTTTTACCTCACACTTGCTTTTGTTAACCCTATCAGTTAGGTTTAGGGTCAGGATTAATGTAGGTAGTAAGTTATTTGAAATAACTTTAAACGGCTGTGATACATGCAACAACCAAAGTAATAAAATGTTGCCAGATTCGTGTTCATCTGTTTCGAATAAAACTGAACACACTTTTATACCACTCACTAGAAATTTCGCTTTAAAATGTGCAACAAGAAATGTAATACAATTTTGTAGCCAGACCACATTTTTCCAATGAACCTGGGTTGAAGACAACAGACAGATATAGATTTATGCAGCAATGCTCACACACAATTCCATATTTCTCAAACAGCATGAAAAACACATCAGAATTGCAAACACTTCAGTCAATGAGAATACAATAGAAATAGAAACATTCGTCAAGCAAAATGATCGTGGGTGATTTTTCATAAATAAAGTAACGCCAAGTAAATATTCCTCTTCGGTCGCCCTACTGGTTGGAAACGAAATTGTCCATTGCTGCTGTCGTAAATAATCTAGCCTACCGTCGCACGCACGCTCGCTGTTTATCCAGCACCGGCTTTAGAATGAACGATGTCCACAGACAAGGTAGAGTATGTTACATGATTTCATGAAAGGATGATGTATTGCGACATCAGAAACGTAGAAAAACGAAATAATGACTATTGCAGCGCTTGACGTAAAGCAGTCGAATTTTGTAGTTCTTTTTGTGCAGGGGTTCCTACCCGAAACCCAAAGTTACATAGTGCCAGTAAAAGCGATACAGACCATGTCAGGCTATGGCAGACGAGTCATTTAACTTATTTTAAGTCAATGTACCATCACAAGGGTCTTGGAAATATATTATGAAGGTTGAAAAACTACTTAGTGTTACTTTAAGCTTCAATCATAATTGAATTCCTTCAATTGATTTTCAATTATTTTAGTTTTGTTCTTCTCAAAATTATTAACTTTTCTCTTTTTTCTAGGTCATATCCCAAGAACGTTCAAGCTAGTACATTAAGCCTCTCATTAAGAAAACACAACTAGATCCAAATGAATTTGCAAATTACAGACCTATTTCAAATTTTCCATTTATGTCTAAAATACTAGAAAATAGAATATCTATGAAAAATTTCAGTAGGTTTCAGGCCCCATCATAGCACAGAAACTGTGCTCGTTCAAATTTTAAATTAGTTACTTCTAGCTTCTGACCAAGTCTGTATCTCAATACTATTTCTACTTGATCTTAATGCTGTGTTCTACACTATAGATCATAAACATAATCTTGGATCAACTACAAAATTACACTGGTATTCAATGACAGGCATTAAGGTGGTGCAGATCATACAGTATCTATCAGACCGTTACCATTTTGTCTATTTAAAGATAAAATCAGTAAATTACGGAGTGCCGCAAGGATCTGTGTTAGGCCCTCTGCTATTTCCAATTTATATCTTAACCAGATGAATTATCTAAATGATCAAAGTTGACAAAGTGTGTTAAAGATATCAAATATTGGATGACCAGTGATTTTTTTCTACTAAATTCAAAAAAGACTGAGGTATTCCACGTATTGAAACAAAAACCTGTACACCGAATCTCTTAGAATACAATTTGCATTTAGAAGGATGTACTGTTACTTCATTCTCCACAGTAAAAGACCTGATTGTCATATGACAGCAATGACAGTCTTTTAACTTCAGACACCCTCTCCCAGGAGACCTGGCCGGGGTTGATCTGGCCTCAACCTGCATGCCAGTAGGAACTGCCCACGGATCGGCCCTCTTGATCCAGGGCTACCAAGTGGCTTTTTCTGCAGCTTCATATGGACCTTTGTAAAATCAAGTCTTCCAGCCTTTGCCCTGGTAAGTCTCCATCAGATCTTGATACTTTGGATGTTTTTTACCTTTTCCATCCGCTCTTCCCAGGGCACTGTAAGTTCCAGCATGATCAGCTGTTTTGTGGCCTCAGAGCTAATGATCATGTCTTGGCGGAGTGATACTACATTATTGCAATGTGCTGTGGGAACATCAACTGTTTGCCCAGGTCAACTTTCAACAGCCAGTCAAAGGCTGTGTAGAGGAAGCCAGAGTTCTTTCTGCTGAATCAGGTGGTGTTGATCTCCACTACTCAAGCTCCGGGTAAAACCCAACCACCTATGGAGAAATCTGCTGATCTTCCTCTCTAGAGATTCAACTGTTGACAATGTGACTGCATAGACCAGCAAAGGCCACAAGACTCGTGTTAGAAAGCAATGCTGGTAGGTCCAAGCTTGGAATCTGAAAGCCAAGCCTGACTATTCTACCTTGCTAAGCCTTTGTTTGCATTTGAATAACAGCAGTCTATTAGAGTGGAATCATAGAGCTTACCCAAACTCTTAATTAGCTTCTCCGTAATAGAGGGAATGGTCATTCCAAATAGCAGAAAGCAGAATTTATTCACCACCACCTTTCCCTTCTTCAGCACCAGTGATATTGACTTCATGGGTTTGAAACTCAACTGATACGTTTCTCCAGGCCTTGTAGAATCCATCTGCTTCCCAGGACAGATGTTGTTGTAATTTTCAGGTCATCCATTAATGCTCTTATCTGGGGCTGTCATACACCAGACTCTGTCAAGAGACCCCTGCACTCTACCTCAGCTGACTTGACCACCATGTTTATAGCAATAGCGAAAATAACCACCAAAATAGTGCAACCTGTTATTCCTTTCTCAATACTATGCCAGCTTGGTTTTTCTGAATCTGATGTGACCCTCACCCTGAATTTGCTATAATAATCCAAGATCAGATCCTTGATCTTACAGGGAACATGGCGACGTTGTAACGCCTACCCAACAACTAGGTTGCCCGTTTTCACGGGCTTCTCTGATGAGCTGCTTAACTACTCTGGTATGATCCAGACACCCTGCAATTCCTGGAATCCTCCTTTCTGCACTGATCTTTCTGCAGAAAGCCAGTCAGTCAGCCGTTGGGAAACAATGCTGAAAAACAACTACCCTTCAATGCTTAATTGACTTGAATTTAAGCAATAATTTTTAAACTTTGACAGCCCTACTAGCCTAAACACATTACATATAGTGTAAACAGTGTTATTTCAGTATCACTGAGATACTATTAATGTTTTTTTTATTATTATTTTGAATTAGTTTTTATTTGTATATTAACTGGTTTCATTTGAACAATTTTGTTGTGTTTTTGACGTTTATTTTTTTATTCATTTTATTTTAGTTTTAGTTATTTTAGTACATCAAGTTAAACTAAATTAAAATAAGACAACTAGTTGAATTTAAAAAAGTTTATTACGAAAATATTTTTTTTTTGGTTTTGGATTTAGTTTTTAGTTAAAGTTGACTATAATAACTGTTAAGCAATATTAATCTATGCAATCACATAAATGGTAGTTTACAGGGAATTGTATGTTCACATACATCTTTTTGTCAAAAGCTTTCTGAATAAAGTGGATTAGTTCAGGGCCAGAACATTGTTTAATTCAATCGCCTAAACTACAAACATCTCCACTGCTCAACAATCACATACAACCAGTGGATTACTTTCATCGTGCAGCAGAGGTGGACCCAAAGTCAAGGCTGTTGGTTCAATCGCATGCTGTGTTATCGAGCTGACCGGACCATGTTTTGTTCCAGAGCTGTTGCACAGGATCAACACTTCTTAACTGTTGTAATAAGCTGCAGACAGACTCGCAGGAAACAGCAGGTCCCTGAAGACCACACGGGCTAAGCCGGGCCTGGTGCAGTCCACATGTCAGAACCTTGCATGTGTTTTCCATTATTAATTAGCTGGGATGTTTGCTGCATGCAGTCACCAGATAACCGCAAACGATTATGTAACATTTTTGTCAGCACAAGCAATGCCCCCGGTCGCGTTTGCCAACATAAACCACGCACAGGAATGCGAATGGCCTTTGACTTGGGCCATGACCCTGAAAACACATTGTTGGCACACATGAACTTGATCTGATGTTTGTTTGGAATGGCCAAGCTGTTGTTGTCATTGTTTGCATTCCGTCCCCTCGATTGCATTAATACACGGACATGACTGTTGCCATAAGCTGTTAAAACTTTACAGAGAAATGAAACACTTGTATAATTGTGCAACAAATTCTTGATTGACATTATGGCTTAGAGAAAATATGCATTTATAAAGAATTTTACCCTTACAAAAAAGTGATGGTTCAGATTGTAATATCATGGACCTGCAGTTGCAAGTTCTTGGTTTACCAGTTACTTCATAAGTCTTTCATAATAAGTCATTCAAAAAAAAATCAGAGTAGCATCACGGTACATGTCAAAACAATGGTATTCAGGTCCAAAAGACGTACTATGGTACTTTTTGGTTATGTTCTCTCTACAAAATTTGGGTTAAGGTCAAGGTCAAGTTTATTTGTAAAGCAGATTTCAAGACAACAAACGTGGTTGGTATGTTTTTGAAACAAAGTCTCTTATGCTCACCAGAAAGGCTATTCTAAAAATACAGTAAAAACAGTAATATTGTGAAATACTATCACAATTTAATATAACAGTTGTCAATTTTAATATATTTCAAAATGGTATTTATTCCTGTGATGGTAAAACTGAATTCCATTTCAAGGGAACTAGCGCTGCGTTGATTGACGCTGTCTCGCATTATTTTGGTAGTTAAAGTTTTGGGCAGGTTTTTTCTTGGAGTAGGCACGCACTGCGGTTTCTTCCGGGTGAGGCACCGGTGCTCTATGATCTAGATCTGAGGAGTTGGATATAAGCATTGATGCAAGAGATGTTGAGGATTCGCCACCTCACTCTCCTGCATTCGAGGAGCTGGTGGAGGTTGGACTAGCGCTGTTGCCCCATTATACATCTAAAGGCCAGCTGAGAAGCAGTATATTGAAAAATATTAAAATGAATGAGCATATGTCACATATGGCATATAAGCCATAAATTTAGAAAAAAACATTTGCTAAATATTTTGACATCAGACAGAGAGCATTCTAAAAACTTATTTCAGATGTGTAAACAATGCAAATAAGACTTTTACATTCTCTGATGAAAAATGCCTTGTGGTTGCTGTGTTGTTCTGGGTGGTTGCTTACTTTTCCAAGTCAAACGAGTCAAATATTATAAGTCAGATCATTGAGAAAAGAATTGAGCACTCCTTCTCAAAAAGCCACATGTTTTAATCATTCATTTCCACATTCATTTTTCTGTAGCAAAATCATTTATTATTTTGTAGCAGTGGTTCAGGATGTGTTCCATGCCAAAGTTTAATAGGTACAAATCAATGCTATGAAGGAAGATCTGACTCGACTCATACACAGTACTAGTGATCAAATTACGGATGATTCCAAAACAAATGAAGCAGCCCGGTGCAAATTCCTCATGAATACCCACTGATACACTGTAAATATGATAATATTCCAACAAACATGTTGTCAAAACAGAACTGATAAAATGAAGTGCAAGTTGTCCTCATCTCACGATAACTTAAACATAAGATGCCCTGCCCTAAATCATGATAGCCAATGCTGAGATACTAAAAGGATCCATCTGACCCCGAGGCTAAGATACTGCCAGGAATGATTATGTGAAGATATTTTAAAATGTTGTTTTTTAACCACATTGTTTATGTAGCACTTTGATAGGACAAAGATTCCAGTGAAACGAGAGCAACGAGCAGAATGCTAGACAGTAGGCACATTTACATGCAACCAAATTATATATTCATAATCAGACTGATGACTCAATCAGATTGAACATCCTTCATAAACATCTCAATCAATCTGATTGATCTTGACCTGAATCAAATGGGGTATAAATGTTAAAGTCTGTATGAAATAGAAGTTGCAATAATATTTTCTATTGTGACAAGTATAGTACACGTGTATAGTGCATGTACACAAAAAGACGAGTGTATACAAACACACAACATCTTCAGCAGAGCGTGTCTCAGATGAGGGACACCTGGTCTTACCTTTCTTTGACTTGGCACCAATCTTTAGCTTGGAAGGCCATGCGATCTGAGTATCTGTCTCCTCCATGACCTGTGAAGAAGAAAAGGATACGCACGTTAAAGGGACCATATTCTACTTAAAAGTTTAGTGAAGGTTTTTGCACAAAATAGTCACATATTGGGTTTATCACCATTCTCTACACTCTCTCTCTCTCTGACAGGGCAGTTTTGGAGTTTTAGAGTATGTCCTTACAGTACTTACTGATCACAATTTTTGGAACAATTAAGATTTTTTTTTAAGTTTTTAAGAAGTCTCTTAAGCTCACCAAGGCTACATTTGCTTGATCAAATATTATACAGTTATATATATATATATATTGAATATAAACAGCAATATTGTCAAATATATTATTACAATAAAAAAAAACTGTTTTCTATTTAATTTCTATGTAATTCTCAGCATCATTACTCCAGTCTTCAGTTTCACATGATTTCTTCAGAATAAATCCTAACATGCTGATTTAGTGATCAAGAAATATTTGTATGTAACATTTTACATAATTATTCTAAATGTTGAAAACAGTTTTTGCTGCTTAATATTTTTGTGGAAACTGTGATACGCTACCATTAAAAAATGTAAGGTAAGTACAAAGAAGCACAGAAATTAACACCTTTATTTAGCAAGGACACATTAAATGAATCAAAAGTGATGTCTATAAGATCTGGTGAACACAAGAAACTTCTTCTTCTGAAACAAAACATAAAATCTTAATTTTTCCAAACGTTTGAGTGTGTATCCATGATTCATACTCTTATTCTATGATACTTGCAAAAAGGTACATTTATATAATTGCATCTTAACTATCATCATACAAGTATTATGATAAAACTGCTGTATGTAGGCAATAGCACTGTTGTTTGTCTTCCCTTTCTCACCATGGTAACGTAATGGTCAACATCAGAAATAGGGCCTGCCTGGTAGTCCACATTCCAATAAAATGGTGTTGGTCATCTGAATAAAATGTTGAGAGCATGTCTGCTGAATATGTTATTAATGATAAACCACTAATTACTTACAACATCAAAGCAGAGCCAAGAAAAGATAACATTTTCACTGGACGTGGGAGGAGTTTTTGACCTTTCTTTGAGATTTAGATGACAAGAAAAAGAAAACAACACGCATACAGGTAATTCATAATCAAAATATTTATCCCTCAACCTTAACAACGCATAATGATGCTTTGGGAATTTTATTTGGACAAATTGAGCTATAACTCTTTATTTAATTTGGTTAACTATTGAAATACCAGTGCATGTAAGACAGTAAAGGAAAAATGTTAAAGATTTAATATTGGTTTAGGTTTTAGGCTTTGGTTCTGCATATCAAATGTGTCTGTGATGCATTTAGCTGTCGTCGAATGTATCAACGTGTCCTGAAGACCTAACATGCTGATTTGCTGTTCATAAACATTTATTATGTCGAAAACTGTTGTGCTGCTAAATATTTTTTATGGAAACCATGATACATTTGTAACATTATAAATTCCAATTAGATCTAAGCAATCAGACTGACACAGAAAAACATATCATCTGAAATACTTTTAGGCTGTCCTTATGCACTTTTCAGAGCAGTTTTTGTCAGCTACACTTGCATTAAATGGACCTACTACTTTTTGTCTATTGAAGGCATCTTTAAGCATTGAACTTAAAATGTGAATAAACCCAGTAGGAATGTAACAGAATTAGAAATTGAAAATAACTCATGAAAACCAAGTCACCATTTTTTTCTCCAAATAACATCAATCCCCAACATAAAATGGTACGTAATTGGATCAGTTGAAACCACAATGTTATGATCCATATCGCTCTGTCACATATGTTGTGCAGTAAGAGTAATATAATACCACCTAATTAAATATCTCAAAGTATCTAGAGCAACAAGTCAAAAATCTCAGGAAACCAAAGATCTATGAATGGAAAACAGAAAAAAATTACCCCTCCGAATATTTTCAGCATTACAAATGGAGCATGTAAAAGCCCGCAGCCATCAGGAGAGAGCCACGACCTGAAAAGGATGCGAGGGCCAGTAAAGTGCTTGTGAAAGTCATTGTGCATATCTAGTGATATCAGCAGTGGCCGGAACAGTAAAAGTAGCTGTCTGGATAATTACAGAGGTCTTGAGATCTTACAGAAGACTCTGAGGTGTCTTCCTCAAGTTAAAAAGCAAACATGCTGATGTCACTTCTGGGCAGTAGGCATTTCCCAGGACTCTTACTAGCAGATGTCTCCTCTGGCTGTGATCCAAAAAGCTAGTGAGCTGCCTTCAGACAGCATTTGAAGTCATCACAAGCACTCAGGATGTGAAGACTGGTCAAAAGGGTTGGCACTAAACTGTTTTATTATGCCTTCTAAGAAGCCTACTTTTGGCTAAAAACATTGGAAATACAAATTTCCAGCTAAAATAAGCACTAGTGGTAGTAAAACAGCAACAACGTTCTTACCTTTTCACAAGGTAAAGGATAAAACTGGATAAAAAAAGTGTCGTAAAATGTGCATGCAGCAAACACAATTTGCAGTGAGCAGCATCTATTCTTCACGGAGAATTTCTCCTCCGACATTTCTCTTTAAAAATTCTCTTTTTAGACTTCTAATTCGTTTTACTTTATCCTCTGCGCTTCCACGTTCATCATTACGTTGTTCGTCAAGGTCAAGTGTTACTCTTTCGCAGTAAATCCATGCGTACAGCCGTGTGCCGGAAGCTAGTTATTTTAAATATGGATATTTTTCTTACAAAAACGCATCACTTCACTTCAGAAGACCTTTATTAACCCCCCAGAGCATTGTGGAGCACTTTTATCATGGATGGATGAACTTTGATGGACTTCAAAACAGAAACAGCCATTCACTGCCTATTATAAAGCTTGGAAGAGCCAGGACATTTTTTTTAATACAACTCCGATTGTTTTCGTAAATCATGGGCTAATTTTAATTTTTGGGTTAACTATCCCTTTAAGAAGGCAGCTGACATCAAGGCAGTATACTAGGCTTTGGAACAGTGTGTTGAATGCATGTGGTGTCTCTTTATGTCTCATACTTATCTTTTAAGGTTCTTTATCAATTATGAATTTGAAGAGTTCTGTTTGCTCTTTGTTATGCACTCACTCAGAGAACTCTGGCTGGCGTCCTACTATCTAACAATGACCCACGTAAATGCTTCTGTGAATGCTGTTTTTGGCGAAGCTGTGCCCGCCTGAAAGATGTTTTCAAACAACCACACACAGCTCCTGTAAACTTACACAGCCAAAACATTTGACATGTTACTGGACACCACCGTTAACAGGTCTAATGTTCTTACAAATTAAATGGGCTGTGAATTTAACAAGATCTGAATTCATAGTCAACTCTGGTTGCCCACAGACACTCTCAAAGATATTTAGAGCCAAAATACATTTCTGATTTATTCTATGAATGGGTGGGAATTTACAGGCGATGACAAACGCCTAAAAAAGCCTAAGATGTATTTTGATCTGCTAAAATATGAATAAACAGTTCACAGCAACATATTTGAATGGATAAAAGAATATTAATAAAAGCCTTGATTCAATCTACTCGTCATGTAAAGTGATTGAGTCCCTTCAGAAAATTTGGACTATACCACTCCACTCATATGGATTTTTTCTTTTTCTTTTTGAAGTATCAAAGTGGTAGCTGCGTTGTCAACGGAGGGACAGAAATCTCTCAGATTTCATCAAAAAGATCTTCATTTGTATTCCGAAGAGGAAACATCTTGCGGGTTTGGAACAACATGAGGGTGAGAAATTGATGACAGAATTTTCATTTTTGGGTGAACTATACCTTTAAATATGGCTCAAATATAAATAAACAATGTATATTAACCTACAACGAAATATTTTTCCAAAACTGAACATTTCAGCATACGTATACAGCAAATGTGACAAAATACTCCCCCCAAAAAAAAAAAAAATCAAAATTAAATACAAGATATGCCAAATAATTATTCAAATAAAATTTTGATGGGAAAACCCCCACAGAAAGATAATGCAATCCATTATTGTGGAGGATAAGTAAAACATTGAATAGAAAAATTGTCTTTTGAAGTCAATATATTTTCCACTGAACAGCATATCACCTTCTGGCCTTCAGTCCACAGAAATCCAATATGCAAAGTGTTCCACCAAACTATATTAAATAACAAGAGTAGATATTTACATAGAACATTTTTTAAACGGGTTGGAAAGATAAAAAATTGGACCTCTGAGAAAAAGCTTGAAAATCATTTGTGTGCACCATGTGCCAGACTATAAGACATGTTTTTTAGAGAGAGAAAAAAAGACTTTGCGTAATAAATTAAGCCATGTGATTATGTTTATGGTGCGAGCACAATCCTGCTGCGCTCCACCGTGAGAATGGACAAAATGATGCAAGACTGTGTTTGCCACCTGTTTCCTGCCCCAGTCCCGCCGTGCTGTGCCACAGGTGTTCGGCGAGGAATTGTGGGCCTTAGGACCAGACTCAAATTGGGACTTAGTTCACATAAACAGCTTTAAGCGTCATTATAAAATATGAGGGGCCTTCTATTGACTCAGCTGAGGCTCTGAAGTGTGTTTGGTCCACTGGGTTGGGTGACATTGTTCCTGTTTTTTATCAAAGTTTGGGTACGTAGGGAGCATGAACTTACACAAGTGAGAGAGACATGTGATTCACTCGTAGAGTCACATGGAAAGGGAGGAAATGCATCAAACTGTTTCTACTGCAGAGGCCGGAACTGTATAATATCACCCTGTTTTTCTTGATCTCCTCAAAAATTGCTATCTTTGAAGATTCCCTTCTATAATTAGAAAGGATCGGGGAGTTGAAAAACAAACCATGGTGCTCGATTCATGCTCAGTAAAAACAAAAGCCCATCCACTCTCCAGGAAAAGAAACGGAATGATTCAGCTGTTTAATAGACCCTATGTAGCTTCGCCCCTTTTCAGCTTGTCTTCCGGTTTGTATTTCCACAGCATGAAGGTAAGATCTTACAGATTTATGAATGAACTACTCGTTTTAAAATCTACTCATATACTGACATTTATGACATCCGCTTCAAACATTACAATTAAAACGTTAACTCTACATTAGTAAATCCATTTCAGCAGCTAACTACTCTTTGACAGCAATACAATAGAAATATACTGAGCTACCACAAAAATGGAAGTTCAAATACAAAATTCTAAAGATCTTGTTTCTCTAACACTTAACTTCACATTGGCCCTCAGAGCATCATGAAAAACAAACTATACTCAATAGAGAGACAGTGACCCAAACAAGACTAGAACTAGAACACTCCAATCTTATTATAATCAACAAAGCTGTCACTGTACAGTTTCATTTGACTGTTTGAGTCTTGCAGTAAAGCTTCAGTCTGGGCTCTCGTGAATAGTCTCATTATAATTAAATGAGAGTCAAAGGCACTATCTGTTTTTCTCACATATCAAGTTTCATATTTCACCTTAATTCATATCTCAAGTATGCTATATTCTGTAGTACCAGCCCTATTCTTAATATGATGCACAGACATCAGAATATTCCAGTATACATATGCCAATTGACAAACTTGCTGTTATTCCTGCCGTTATTTCCCAGGTCATTCAAGATGTTGTCTTACTTGATTTATGTACTTTATTATGCTTTTTAATTTATCTTTATTAATTTTATTTCTGCTTTTTTCACAATAATCTAACAATAAGGACAATTCTAGCTTTAAAAAATATACAACAACAAATGCAAACGGTCGGACAATGGTTACTTTGAATCAGAAACCGAATTTGGGAGAACGTCTCAGGTTACTTGACTGTAATGTAACCCTGTTCCCTGAAGAAGCGGGAACAAAATGCTGCGCTTGATTTAAGCGCTATGGGAACGCTTTTGTGCGTGACCAGCTGTGAATATATGTGTGCAACACGTCAATGGAATTGAATTTGAGATTTTATAACCTTGAACAGTGACTTCAATATTGTCTTAAAGGGGTCACTAGTAAAACTAGTTTGCCTTGATCTTTTATATCAGAGGTCTTTGTACCAATAAAAAATCCTGCAAGTTTTATAGCTTAAAACGTCCTCCTTATTACAAATAAAACATTATTTAATCAAGCTCCAAAAACAGCTCGTTTGGATATTGGGGGACTTGTGATGTCACACGGGCAACAACATTTGCATGCCGGCCTCCAGAGCAAGACATCGACTAATCGTTTTTCATCATCGCACCATAAGCCCAGATACAGATGCCCATTCCCTTTCTGACGTACTTCACGCATTTGAGTCTGCCAACAACAGGACAAATGGAAGAATGAATAGAAGCGTAAAGGAACGTTAATGCGTCCCGTTTAAACAGCTCGTTTGTGTCTCTGTACAGACCTCCCAGCATCTGGAACAAGTGGATGATTTATTTTTAATGCCGTCCTGGATCGCGTCAGATGATTATATGTTTGTTCAGAGAATTTGACTGGAGATTGTTTTGTAAACGAGGCACAGTGTAATGGACAGTAGGAAACTTTTGTTGACAGATGAAGCTGATTACCGGCCATTCAGAAATTCTACTAGCCGAAAAAAAAAAAAAAGATTAACTACTTTACAGCTTTATATATATACAGTATATTTATATTTGGTCCGCTGATAGACACCTGCTTGTGCTTTCAAACGCTCCCGCTCCCGTTTTTTAAAACACCTTTAAACACTTCCTTGTGCTCTCAAACGTGCCCTGATCATTGTAGCCCATCACAGACAAACCCAATGAGGGCGGGAACAAAACAGCCAATCATTTTTACATGTTTTACATCATGTTTACGTTTCCAATCAACAGCGCTAAAAGCCTAAAAAATTTAAAGATCAAAAAGAACCCCAAGGAAACTAAAAAAAGAAATCCATGTCATCATGACCCCGTTAAATTGAAGGAGGAAATCAGATTGTGGCGTTTACGTGATTCAATACCAATTAAAATATTTCTAAATTCTGAGTAAAGTTTTTTGCTTTAGCTCAAAGATTGAAAAAGAGGTTGAATGAACCACTGAATCTTGAACCAATGCTGAAATCAGCCAAATTTCTGCAGAGATTCTCCTCTGAGATTCTAAAACACTTGGACATCTAGAACAATGATCAAACCTACGCTGTTAATTGCGAACAGTAACATTTGTCATTTCGAAACTGGACAACGAGGCGTTATTTCATTGATGGTATCTATGATCAAAAAGCACATGGCTGAATGGCCAATCATCTGTCACTTTAGTCAGAATGGCTAAGTATGAAATTACTCATTAGCATAATAGAAACCAGTCCGTTTGGAATAAAATGACTGAACCTCAGACATATATTATGATAGACAATATGTAACCACCTTGTTCTTGCATGAGCGAGTGATTTGTTAGCTCAAACATGCTTTTATGACCAATACTACAAATCCCAAAGGAAAATGAGCTCAGATGATTTAGTATTCAGTGGCACAAAGTTACATTTTTAACAAATTTTCTTTTAATACGCTCATGTTGATCTACACCCATTTCAAAGTGACCTCGCTTAAGATCAAGGCAAGAAAGAAAGCCATTCTTCATAATGCAGAACATGTCACAATGGAAATGTTATGCAGTGCATGGAGTCTCTAGAGACCCAAAACACTATTAACTCATCAAAGATGTGCTTTTTGCTCCTTTGAAGGGATACAACGTCGTCCAACAAAAGGAAATGTACTATCGCATTCAAAACAGTTCTCTTTCGATTTGAGTTAACGAGAGCTTATAAATAATATTCCGACCTCACACACACACACACACCATGGTCCTGGCTTGGGAAAATCCCTCGCCTTTTGTTTTGGAAAAAAAATGTGTGGTAGAAAGGTCAAAAATAAATCTGGCCAACCAGAACACTTCATTATTACGCTTAGCGGAAATCAGGCAGACAGACAATGAGCAAGAGCGAGTCAAGTCATTTATCATGAGGCGTGGGGAAAGCCTGGCAATATTACAAACTCTTCGAGTAATTCCATATGATCCCTGTCGCAAACAGATTCTCTTATATCTGTGTGAGGCACAAGCACCCGCTGAGGTCCAGAAGTCTGATCCTTCGCGCCAGCACACGGAGGCTTACCTCACAGCTTGTGTGTCACATCCAGCGAACGGGATTGTGGGTGGAGGGCTAGAAAACAGCCCAAATCAGTGTTTCCATGAGCACACTGTTTCAGCGTACTGTGCTAGATGTTGTTGTTCACCCTGTGCATCGTTGAGATTGGCATCTTGCATGACTGACGAATGGTGTTTGTTTTTCTATAATACATGACATCTCGTCAAATAAAGAAGACATGTAGGAAAACTCAGACTCAAAGAGGATTCGGGCCAAATGTTTTTTAGACAAAAACAAGGGATTCAGCGGCGAAAAGAGTTCAGGAAGGATCAGGTAAGGCTGAGAACATCACAGATGCAAATGTACAGAATAAGCAGCAAAATAGGCCAACCAAAAATTATGTAATTCACTCAGCCTTATTGACTTATTGATTTCTTCTGAAGAACACACAAATAGAAGTTTTGAAGAATGTTCACGTTGCTCTTTTTCATACAATAGTGACCAGGTGCTGTCAAGCGGCAAAAGGACAAACAATGACCATAAAATCATTATGAAATAGTCCATATAACTTGTGCGTTATATTCTGAGTTTTCTGAAGCCAAACAATAGTGCTTCGGGGATGACATAATTTTGTAGGCCAAAACCCAGGAACAAGTTAGCATTTTAGCACTTCTGGTTCCATCAATGGGTTCCAATTATGGGGGGGGGGTTAAAAATAATGGCTGTGGTTAACACAAGATCAAGATTTTTTCCTGTTTTATTCTAATGCATACAATACATCAGTAATACCCCCTTTTGATATACTTTTTTTTTTAAAGTTTTTTTTTGTCTTGAAAAAGCCGGTTGCTAACAAGTGGCTAAATGGTTCTACAGAGGTTGGCAGGGACCCAGAGAAAATATATTAAAATTAGTGGTATCAAAATGTTTAATCATAATATTCATATCAGTAAGTCTCAAGCGATATGTCAGTAAGTTAATTGATTTGTAGTATACTTAGTATGAAATAAATTAATTTTAAATACATTTTGGTATAGATTTTTTTTCACTAGGGAAAATCCAATAGGGTTTTTTGTCGAAGAAACCAGGGTGATGCTAACTTCTGGGTTGGCCTACAAAAATACTTTAGGACTTGCAAAATAGACAGAAATTATTATTTTGTTGCTTATTAGCATGGTTCCAATTCACTTGTATTGCATTGAAAAGAACAGCTTAGACATTCTGCAAAATAACTTCTGTATTCCACTGAAGAAAGAAAGTCATACGAATATCACAATGAATAAATAATAACACTTCTGGGAATAATCAGAAATAAACAATAACAGTACCTCAAAGGGAGCTCCGATTTCAGACCTATTTAAAAGTCCAATATGAAAAAGATTAAATTATGGCACACAGTACAATGGAAGTCTTTGTACAGACATAAGTGCCATGTTTACTTTTTACACCCGCCCTACTTGTTGAGTATTTTCATAGTTGCTCCAGCCTGCATGCACCTGCTTTTCATTTCCCTCCCAGAATTCCACATCAGCCTGTTGACAAATAACTTTACAACAGTTTACAATTCATCCTCATTCTATAAACAACCAGGAGGTTTTTGAAGGGGCAAGGAAATTATAAAATGAGTTAACGATAATGGTGATCCTCACCAGAAAAAGAAATGAACCATGCCAAAACCAGCCAAAACGATTATCAATTAATTTCATTGTCTAAATTTGTGTAAAAATATTCTAACTACACTAAAACAAAAGTTTAATTTTCTGAGTGAGGCACGCCTGTGTCGCCACAATGCCAAGGTGTTGTGGATGGTGTCAGAGCGTTGCTGGGTTGCTAAGGTCTTCTGATTGTTCGTTAGTGAATTGCTATGTCTTTAGGCACTTTTCCACTGTCGGGCCAGTGCAAGCCAGGGCTAAAAACGTGCCGGGCGGGCCAACTCAAACACCGAGCCCAAAATCAAGTTGTCTTTCCACTATCGGGCCAGTAGCCTTCTAGCCTGGTCCCACCAGACTCTCGTACATTTCATTTCATTTGTACATAGAGTCTGGCACCGCTCCATTGACAAGCGCTAACTTCCTTGTAGGCGGGTACTCTATTGAAGTCTAAAACTGTTGGTGTCACTCTGGATCTGCCATAACCAATCGCTAATGTTTGGTTGTGACGTATATCTTTTCCCGAACCCTGTGGGGAGGAGGGCCACAACATCATGGCCACCAACAAAACTAAGCAAGATTGTTCTTGCTCCGGCTTCAACTTCTTGATATCCTGCAGCGTTGCCACAACGGACTGAATGACTTCGCTCGGATCTTTCTCCGCTGCCATTACTGAACTGAAAATGAAAATTGAGCGGAAGTACGTAGGAGGGCGGAGCCAGGCTAAGTAGCCCCCGCATCACTACCCTAAAACCCGCCCTTAACACGCCTTCATAGAACAAAGTCACACAAACTCACCATTTCACCAGCTGACTGAAAACTAACTAGATCGCAAAATGAGCATGAAAGAAGCGAACGTTTGGTCTTTTACTTAGAGACTTAAGATTCCAGCATCGATATTTGACCAATGTTTTACAATAAAAAATTTACAGTGTCAGTAATTTATTCATTTGTATCTGGAGTGCACATCAATCATGCAAAATAAAACTGGTATTTACCATTTCACATAAAAAGATAACATATTAGGTTGCACCTGCTTCCATTTATTTGCGATCACAAGAATGCACAAAACAACTCATTTAAAGGAACACACCACCGTTTTTTCATATTAAACTATGTTATTCCCTTAACTTAGAAAAGCGCCATGTTTTATTTTGTGTCACCATACTTGGTCGTGTAACTAGTGTAACTGTATTTAAATAGGGAAAACGTGGAGGTGTTTGGTCGCTTCTAACTTCATCTCTGTTTGGATCCTAATGAATGAACTGGGCTATCAAAGTGTCGTCGCGAGCCAGAGCGATTGAGCGCTATGAGACGAGAGAGGTATGTATCAACTCGTCTTAGTTAAGGGAATAACATAGTTTAATATGAAAAAACGGTGGAGTGTTCCTTTAAGGTTTAAATCCAAAGGCTTACACATTTAGAAAAATACATTACGTACATTTTTAGTAACTTTTATTTAACGGTTAGATCAGGTAGAAAGCTTGCAATTTTTTTTTTAATAGTTAGGCCTAATAGTGATGCTTGCATTGACAAACACCTCTAATAAATCATAGAAACTCTCTTTCAGTACAGAAAAAATCACTGCAATAAACAATTATTTTCTTGGCAACAAGTAAACAGTTTACAAATTGGCAATTTTGATAACAGTATGAATAGCTAAGCAAATATTCTAAAAAAAAATATATATATATATAACTGCATTCTTTCAGAGAGATGAGGCAAGGTTTCCTGAGGTTTTGCCGTTACCTGATCAGAGCTCTCAGCGTGAGAGAAATGTCTAAGGAAAAAGGGCTGAATCCCATCATTGTGCAGAATCACGGAACACCCGATGGCTCCAACAAGAAAACGCAGTCGCCATGATGGACAGGAACGCAATGTTGTTATTGAAAACACGTGTAATTTTAACAGACTGGTATCACTCTACCAAAGACATGCTCTTGGGGCGTGGGGCGCTGAGTCGGCAGAAATAATTTCCTTCACAGTCAAAAGACAGATTATATGCTTTCTTTCTTTTTTAAATACCATTTCTAAAAAACACTTTTTATAAAAGTATTTGCTGTTGCTTTTAGCATATGTGAGATAATTCCTGAGGTCATTTTTCATTAATTCCTCTATGTCTCTGGGTACAGGCTAAATTTCACATTCTTACATAGTGTGTTTAGATAAAGTATTTGTTTTCAGAGCAAGTTTGACGTGAGGAGCAAAATCTCTTATCTTTTGTTAAATCACATTTACAAGGTTCCTTAGGAGACACACTGTGCTCTTTCTCAGAAGAAATATCATATGCTTCATTTTTAACATCCATTAATTCAGATGACAAATAGGGCCCGTCACAAAAGTCTTTTGCCTCATGGTCTGTTAAGCAGTTGTCCAGAAGGCAGGCTTTGCAGAAAGAGCATACATGTAGCTGCTGCAAAAGGGCCACTTAAAGTTGTGAACTTATGAAACCTAAAATGAAAAACTGGTTCTCTTGACAAAAACCCAATAGGATTTTTCCATTGACTTTTGGATTATTGCAGAAAATAAGCTCTGTAACCAGCAAATGATTCTTACATGTTCATCATGATAATCTTCACAAACGCACACCACTTTTATGAATTTTGAAACCAAATACAATCACAAGAAGTCAAACGTTAAACGTCTGAAACCTAAAATAAAAAAATGATCCCCTTATGGAAAAAACCCCCAAAACCAATAGGATTTTTCCATTGGCTCTTGGATTATTGCAAAAAATAAGCTCTGTAATCAACAAAAGTTTATGATTCGTAGGCTACATGTTCATCAGGATAATCTTCACAAATGTACACAACTTTTATGAATTTTTAAGCCAAATACAATCGGCAGAGTTAAAAAGTTAAACGTCTGGGACCTTAAATGAAAAAAATAAAAATAAAAAAACAACAACAAAGGTTTATGATTCTTACATGTTCATCATGATAATATTGTATCTTGAATCCTGCAGACAGTTTTGAAGCCAAATGCAATTACCAGAAGTACAAATGTAAAAGTCTGAAACCTAAAATGAAAAATTTGTTCAAGTTAAGTTGAAATAGTTGGCACAAGTGTGATTATAAATGCATTGAGGCTGTAAAAGCGTACAAGTGAGTTGATAGGTTTTCCTGTTTGGCATGATGACGGCCACGGACTTCACGGACGCACGCGAGCAAAGTCTGTGAGACCGCAAATCCCCATTTAGGCTGCCATTTGGGACATGGCCATTGCTAAAACACTGTTCACGATATGGAAGGTTGTGTTTGTTTAAAAAGAATTGGCTTTTCTGAAGCTTTGCATCAGCTGCGACAACCCAAATTTGTGGCAGCCTGAGGCTTACGGTTCAGCCAGCCGTATCTTCCAGAACGGGCTAACCGAGACCCTTTCCGAGCTCTCTTAACTGGGTCTGATTATTTTCACACACCTTTCAGGTTAGCACAAATGAAACTTTGACATGTGCCGGATATCTTACCAATATCGACTTGCCTGCGAGAGTGTTTATTTTGAAGGCCAGCATGCTCTGATTCAGGTGCTGAGTCTCATTCCTGTCCTGAGCTGTCTGGTTTCTCCTGTATTTATTCACAGCCTGCCAATTAAACCGGCAAGTGTTCGCCCTAAAGGCCATTCTACCCCACTGAATCCAAATGCGCAAGTGTGCTTGTTTTGGCGTGGCCATAAATGGACGGGAGACCTGTTTTGAGTATCCTTCGGTGAAAGGTGTTGTGTCACGAGTCACCGACTAAGCTCTCATAGTAAAGGTGATTTATCACACACTTCACACTTTTGCATTGACTTCCTATACACTTTTGCAGAGTAACAGTTTCTGGTCTCATTGACTTCCATAGTAGGAAAAAAATATACTATGGGAGTCAATGAGATCAGAAACTGTCTGCTTACTGATATTCTTCTAAATATCAGAAAATCGGCTGAATGGATTCGAAAACGGTAAAACTCAACTGTTTAACCATGGGGGAGTTGTAAAATGAGCCTATTTTCAAAAAAAGTGGAGTATCCCTTTAAGATTGGTTTGCTAAGCTGTAACAGGCACAACAAAAATATATCAAGTGAGCCTATTTATTGTTACTGGATATACACAACTGCACACTGTGCATACAACGATGTAGTACCGCATTTATTCTATTACTGCAGTAGTAGTATTTTGAGGCTTGAGTACCGCACAACTGTTGCACTGCTGTATCGTGCAGCACTGATTGCAGTTTGTCCTTCAGCAGAAATAATTACACATGCAACATGATTCGAACCTATTTTCTACCACTGCATGAGGCTGCCAAAGCAATGTGGTTTTCTTTACCTTTTGAAAGAAGTCCTCACCTCCGTTGACTCGCCCCTCCGTGGCAGCTGCGGAGAAGAATGGGACATTTCAGAAAAAGCGTAACATCAGGAATCACTTATGTTGGCGTATTAACAAAATCAGCAATTCATATCAACACATTCTTCCACATGGCCTTGGGTGGAAAAATGTCTGCGCAATTTAGGCAGGGCGGGGGTCATTTTCCTGTCCATTTGCAGCAAGTCACCTCTGTAGAAAAATCAACGCATTACTACTTTCTAAAGGTTTATGCAGGATTGTAATAAACTTTGTGATGCATAATACAACATTTAGAAGGTTTAAATGAAGTGTATCTTAAAATGTAGATGTAAAGCTTTGGGTTTTGTGTTCAAACCCCATCTTGGACTTCCTATTGCTTATCTTGTAGAGTCGTAGACTATAGCAATGGCAAGGTGACGGATTAGATTGCCCAAACACACACACACACACACCGATCAAAATGCATGCACTGATTGTTTTGTATAAAAGCGTCTGCCGAATGTAGAAATGTAAATGTAATCCACATGAGACGAGAATCTGACATACTTGTTCAGTTTGAGAAGTTTGCCAAGAACATTTGATTTAAATGAAACAATAAAACTACAGACTTGTTCATCAGCCAATTTGGATGTTGTTTAAATACATTAAACCACAAAATGCAGCAGCTGATAGACTTCTAGAACTTTTTCAGTTCATATTTCTCTTGATCAGGAACATGACCTACATTTTGAGATACACGGTCTTGTTGAGCCAAGCTTTAAAATGTGCGTCTACTGTAATCCAGACAAATGCGACATGTTTATTTATATCCAATGAATTACAGGGGAGTTTTTTCAGAGCCGATTGACTGAAAATTGCACAAACCACAGGCACCGGCTGAATCAGCCCTGCTTTACCGCTAAGACATATCCAGAGGCAATGGAGGAAGCTCTGGAAGCTGAGAACAAACTGAACTCTACAGAGTTAACTACATTCAGAGAGAAAACAGAATTACTCATTTTTCTGTGATTGGCCAAGAAACAAAGCAAAACAGAATCTAATGGATTTATGAGACTGTGGAAAGGCCTCAGGAAACTATTCATAAACACCATAACCTTGTCAAAAATTATGAACAGACTTTGACCATTTTACTCCATGTTGCTTAAAACATTTGATGTGTGGCCACCAAGTGCCAATAACAAGGGTGGTCTCGACCTCACACTCCTGGATGCCCGCAGTTTGTTCTTTTGACACATATTGCACACAACACTGGAAAACACTTGTGGAAATCACAAGGTTCAATCAGATTGATATTGCTAGTTGTTGTTTTTTTATCACAAAATCATGTTTAAAACTGTGATACACCAACATTTTGGGCAGGAAAAAAATATGTTTCAGACAAAAAACTAAAAAAGTGACATGTCTCTTTAACATTGCGTGGAAGTTGTGTACAGTGCTCAAGGAGTGGCAGACTGGGGTTGTGGTTCCCCTGTTCAAAAAGGGGGACCAGAGAGTGTGTGCCAATTACAGGGGTATCACACTTCTCAGCCTCCCTGGTAAAGTCAACTCCAAGGTGCTGGAAAAGAGGATTGTGACGAAAAGAGAGCTGAGCCCATAAGGCAAAGCTCTCGATCTATCGGTCAATTTTCAATCCTACCCTCACCTATGGTCATGAAGGCTGGGTCATGACTGAAAGAACGAGATCGCGGGTACAAGCGGCCCGAAATGGGCTTCCTCGGGCAGGTGGCTGGTGTCTGCCTCAGAGATAGGGTGAGAAGCTCGGCCATCCACGAGGAGCTCAGAGTAGAGCCGCTGCTCCTTTGCGTCGAAAGGAGCCAGTTGAGCCAGCCAGGTGGTTTGGGCATCTAGTAAGGATGCCTCCTGGACGCCTCCCTAGGGAGGTGTTCCAGGCACGTCCATCTGGGAGGAGACCTTGGGGAAGACCCAGGACTATGTGGAGAGATTATATCTCCACACTGGCCTGGGAACGCCTCGGGATCCCCCAGTCAGAGCTGGACAAAAAAAAATTGACCAGAGCAGAAACGTTTAATTAGTGCTTCTCAAAATGTGGCATTTTGACAGTGTCTGGTATTTTGACAGCGTCAGTGTTATTCCGTGCACACAACGTGGATAAGCTATAACAACATGTCAACAGGTAAAAATGTCAGCAATGTGGACGCATTTCACCTTGACCAAAAAATTTGTTTTGGTTGAAATATCGAGAGGTACAAACATAGAACTCGACATACGACTGACATATGACTGTCCACCTACCAGTGTTGTAGCAAGTTTATATACCGGTATGCAAATATCCTCGCCAGGACATCCCTACAATGAAGGTTTAGCAATGCTGAGCATAACAAAATCAAAATAAGTATTTCAACTTTACAATAGTCATTCATAAACATTGCTAATAGGATGAACACCATTGAAAGCCATTGTAAAATAGACAATAATTGCACACCTGTGACAACTAGGGGTGTAAGTTGGATGGTTCATCATAATATGATATGATATCGATTATCATAGCCAACGATACGATATTTGCCCAATACCTCAAAAAATTCCGATTTAGCATATTTTCAACAGATAACCAAACACATAATTTCTACATTACTATGCCAAAATACTAGAAATAAACATAACTATTAACTGAACACTAGTGTATTTTATTCTGTTGCTGTCATTGCCATTTTATAAAACCAATAAGCCACGCAAGGCAAATGTGTTACAGTGATTTTACACACAAAAAAACGTGGTTTCATGCACTCTTGTGGATTATTGTAGCCTGCCCACAGAAAGGTACATTTAACTTATTTTTCATTATAACTACACTTGGGAGGTCAAGCAACCGCTCTTCGCTGTTCATCACGCCAACTTCTGTATAATAGCTTCAAAGACAGATATCTTTTTGCAGTTGACATTATTTTTACTTGGCACTTAGTGTCTTATTGCTTTGTGCGATGTGCCAACATAAGCCATAGCATTATGGAACACAAGAATAAATCAACACAATGCTCCGCTCCTCAGACAAATGTCAAGATTTTGTCCCTCAACACATACAGTGAATAAAAACATATCTATGAATTGCTGGCACAGGTAAAACATTCACTCTTATCCAAGATGGGCTGTGTTCAGGGAATGGATTCCCAAAGCAGATTAGTGACCCAAATGTCTTCTTTGTGACTATATTTCTTCCCATTAGAGCAAAGGACAAAGTTAAAGAATATAGCACTGCCAACATCCTCTCATGCAAGGTTAGTGGTTAACCTCACTGTAAGCAAAGAAGGCCACCAGGTTATTGAGTCTGGATGGGCTACACCGGCATGAGAGGAGGCTTTTATAAATGGGTTTCTACATTAGCATAATATCTCACACCAACATGGGAAAGTTAAATAGCACCTATCTTGGTTGATTTCCTTAACGTATATCAGCCTAAATTACGGTGTATTACGATACCTGGCAATTCATCTAATACAGAAACATTTTAGAAAAGGACTGGGAATTGTGTCTGTGTGGGGACTCAAAAAGGACTGAGTCTAGAAAGTGAATGGGGGGGGGGGGGGGGGGGGTCTCCATCTCCATCTCCACCACGCTATGCAAATCTCATAAATATGATGGGATTTTCAGCATTTTAAATTAAAAAATATAAAATATGTAGGTTCTCCCCAGTAAATATTGGCCATTTTCACCACTGTATATAAATGACTTCAACACGTTTACTTATATAAATGACTTTAGCACTTTAACTTATTGTTATTGGTTTTGTATTCATTGGATTAATCTGAAATCGTAGAGACCCTACAACAATATTTTGATTCAGTGTATTTTGTATATGCACTGATATAAAAATTCTGGTCAATACGAAAAGACAATAATTATTTGTATGTTAAGTTTGATAACCAATAAATGGCCAATACTACAATTCTATTTTCTCCACATAAATTAAAAAAAAAACTAAATAATTTTAAATACTACAAGTGAAATTAGGAATAGCAACATTATAATTTACACAATGAAAAATTTATATTCACTTTGAGATTTGTTAAAGATTACATTTAACAGAAATAGCGTTTTTTATTTTGATTTATTGTTTTTTTTTATATAAAAGTGTGAGCAATAGATGACATCTAAATGTAACAATAGAGAAAATGCACAACTAAATATCTTATACCAGGCGATATGCTAAATAAAACAAAATCTCTTATATCAGCTGATATGGAATCCATATAATATGCAACCATAATTTCTTTATTATTATTATTATATCTTATTGTGAACTTTCAAGAGTGCTACTATAATTTTTGAGGGTAAATGTTAATTCTAATGGATAGCTCCAGGTATATTATTTAGACCTCCTTGCTTAGATCATTATGGCAGTATTTTAATAATTAAGTGTGAAGCTTCTGTCTCAAGTATATTCTTGAATGGAGAAATACTGCGGTTTAATCCCGCTCTGTCATAGTTAACACTATGACATACTATTAGTACTCCTGATCTTAATGCAGTGGAATCTTAATGGCCAAGGCTCTGGCCTGCTAACACAAGGGTTATAAGTTCAATTACAGATGGGAGTTACCCGTGAACTGAGAATTAATGAGATCTCATTCAGTTGCTTCAGAGGGACTGTATCTTTTACTTGTGCACTTTAACTTGCCAATGATGGAAAACGTATCTATTAAATGTCATTATGCTGGTTCAATGGACCTCTGCGGGAACAATGGCCTGCTGTCGCCTGGAAACCTCCAAACAATCGCACAGATGTGTGATGCTGTCGCGTCCAAGGCTCCAACTGGATTTGCTGACCTCATAATTGTTGGCTACAATATCATGAACTTTCAAATTGATGTCATGGAAATGTTGCATAATGCAAACAGCAGAATACTGATGGTTTGGTGGTTTTTGAATGCATAAACAGTGGCAAGTTAAATGCATCACAGATTACAAACATTTTAAAGCCTCTATAGAGACATTACATTGCATTAGGGGCCGTGAGCGCACAACACTATGATGTAATTTTCTCAATAACATTTCATATCAAGCAATGCACAGATGACTAGACAATAACATAATTCTGCTCTCCACAGATGTAGGAACTAGTATATCAGATCCAGCAATTATCATTGCTTCATCAAGTGAAATAAACAACACTGGATTTATTAAAAAAATTTTTTCAAAAATGCTTTTAAAAAGGAATAAAAAAATATATAATTAAATACACCTCTTCTGTGATAAACATACTTGCATTTTCTAAATTAGAATCCACTTTAATATGTTTGTGCAGCTTAAATGTTGACATAGCATTTTGTTTTTCTTAAAGACCCCCTGTGGTGAAAATCAATGCTTTTAATTTGTTTTAAGACAAACCATGTGCAAATTGATTAGAGTATTAGAGTATTTTCGGCAGTGTACCAAAGAAAGTTAAAATTGCCCGTTTCCAACCATCACAAGCCTCTGTGAGCATTTTAACTCAGTGAGCACTAGAACCACTTTAATGGGTTAGTTCCCCCAAAAATGAACATTATCTCATAATTTACTCACCCTCAACCCATCCTAGGTGCATATTACTTTCTTCTTTCAGCCAAACACATTTAGAGTTATATTAAAAAATATCCTGGCTCGTCCCAACTTTATAATAAGCCTTTATGAGTAGAGCCTGAGATTTTGAAGCCCAAAAAAGTGCATTCATCCATCATAAAAGTAATCCATACTAGACTTGCATATGGCCTTTACTAGAAGCCAGTGATTATAGTTTATAAAGTTATAAATATGGATATTTTTCTCACAAAAACGCATCACTTCGCTTCAGAAGGCCGTTACTAACCCCCTGGAGCCGTATGGAGTACTTTTATGATGGATGGACACACTTTTTTTGGGGTTCAAAATCTAAGATACTATTCACTCCCATTATAGAACTTGGAAGAGTGATATAGAACTGAAAGAAGAAAGTCATAGCCTATACATAGGAAGGCTTTTAATTTTTGGGTGTACTAATAATTTAAATCAGGTACATATAACAATGAAGCTGGTGAATTATGCTGTAAATTACAATGGTGTGATGAACTATATGCCTTTGTCCACTGTCTTTCTATGATGTTCAAAGCATTTCTAAGGATGCTGATTTTTAAGAGAGCCGTGACTCTGAGAAGACAAACGGAAACATGGTTTGTGTAACATTAGCAACACATGTTTTAGCTGTTTGATAACGTATTCAAGCCAAAGGCTGGTCATAACTAATTACTGTAAGAGAGCGAAACAATTAAAACGCATTACCATTCTGATACATCGACTTGTAGACGACCTTGCATAACTCGCTCTTCCTATTCTTCTTACGAATCAGTTCCAGGTTAAAAAAAAATATGGCTGAATTAAACCAATATTTCCACTTGCTTTGTGTAGCGTTTACTACAGCTGATCGAGTGAATCAGGTAGTCCGAGCTTGTGTGACTGAGTGGAGGCGGGGCTAATTTCATGAATTCCACTTATACTTGGGGTGCGGTCCACTTTGATTTTAGACATACACTTACGAACACTAAACACTTCCCCTCGGGGGAATCCCTGGCACCATTTTGAAGTAAGTTCCATCTTGTCTAGTGGGCGAGGGAAGTTTATGTGGATAGGCCCTCGTCTCCTCGATTTTGACCGAATGAGCGAATCAACTCCGATGTACACTTCAAGCAGCTCTATATCCCACAATTCAACTTGATTGTGAAGTCACACCAGATTGCGCTTAAAGGTGCAATAGGTCATCTGGGAAATGATAACTTTAGCCTGGTAGCATTGACCAGAGACAACGTTATTGGATTACATCATTTATCATTCACCGGTGACAAAACTTTACAGTACAGAGAGTAAGACTACTACAATAACAAACGTAACAACTGTTTGTCTGCCATTCTCGCTCTGTCTGCACAGTATACGTGAACGCTGATGACGTATGATGTCTGCGTGAACACAGGCTGTGTAGTGGTATGCAAACACACGTTGACTGATAGGGAACACATGCTTTCATTTCATTTGGACCGAATGCAGTGACTGAACTAATTGTATGCTCCTCCTATGCCTTCCACAGACTTAAAAATACATTTAGGTCGCTTTACTATCAGGATATGAGGAGACTTTCAACTGACATAACAAAAGATGTTTCTGTAGAGAATCAACTATTGAAAAATAAGCTTTTAGATTGTTCTGCATGCTCATGAGCAAAACACATCGAAATCAAACCTACTATTGGAAATGGAATAAACATGTCCAAAAAATGTATGTAAAAAACCAACATGAGTTCACTACAAAGATTACCCTTTCATGAACTTGGCAGGCACATAAATTTTAAAGGATCTTTCTTTTCATCATCTCGGATATCCTTTGTCTCTGACCCTTGAAGAGAGTAAACGGAAACCATTAAAAATGATAAACAAAGCTTGCAGTTTGTCTGCAGATTGTGGCACATCGTTCACATGTCCCAGCCGAGCGTGAGTCAGTCTAGAAGAATGCACGCTTTCTCCAGATTATCTGTGGATGGAGGGTACATACCAGCAACATACGCATTATCCGCCAAAAGCTGGACTCGACAGCGAATTGAGAAACTATTATCGGCAGCTGCCTTTCTTGGCTCTGTTTACTGGGATAAAGATCTGTCAATGGCTGTGTTCAATTTAAGAGTCTCCCATTTAAAAGTTCACATAATGTAGATTATATGCTCAACATCATTTATTTAAGCCACAAAATAAACTTCATTCTGTAAAATAAGTATAATGAACTACGCAAAAAACATTTCGAATGTCTCCATCATGTTTTATAGTTACCCAAAAATCAAACATAGTTCATCCTCACACAGATTATGTGTGTACACACATGTCCGTCAAAAACTTATGTTGGCTGTCGCTTGGAATATTAGAACTAAAAAAATGGACAAAACACACTCATGCATGGGCATCAGTCATTTCACTGAATTGACGGCTAAGAAATAAATAATTATTACCTTACTATCCATCTGTTTTCAAATCCACATAATTTTAATATCACAACATCAATGTCTGTCAAAAAATAAGGTGCACAATACACAGTAGTATTTACGAGAAGTGGTCCATGGAGTACACGCATTTCCTGGAAAACTCACACTACCAGATGTTTTGAATGCATCATCGCGTTCCGAGAAGATGGAGAAAATGGCGGCCAGAGCGGCTTCAACGTTGTCTTTCAGAGACATAGACAGTAAAAGAAATGGACACAGCGACCCCATAGACTTCAACAGAGAAAAGTGAAGTCAATTAGAAGCACTCACTTCCTGATTGCCAAGCTGAGCTTGATGACGTAGATGTGATGTGAGCAACCTGTCTGACAGTTGTACGTCTTCTAGTAGCTGTGCCAAGAAGAATCTGAATCATTCCCTTCCGAATCTTGCAGAGCCGGAGATCGTGAGTATTAGCTGTCCGAGAGCTCGCAGCAGGAGCAACTTTACAACTCTCTATGGGCTTCTCCCTTGACTTTATGAGTCCGCGTCCCCCCGATCGCGCGCGAGCTTCTCCATCTGTCTATATGGTAATTTCTCTAGTGTGTGACAAAGAGTCGCATGTCACGACGCAATCGTTAGCCTATTTTTACAAAAATTGCTTCTACGGGGCCACAAGGTAATGGAGCCTTTTATATATTGTTGTGTTTCTTTAGAAATAAACAATGGACAAATGGAGTTTTTAAACGCCTCAGATGTAAAGTTATTCGCTGTCAAAGTGACGCCAAAATGAATGGGAGTCAATGGATTGCTAACAGCAGGTGAAGGCTTGTTAGCCAATGGCGGCCCCCGGGGAGACTTCAGTTTCCGGCTGGTGGATTACCCCCTTGGTCAGAGACAATAACGTACATACTACATAACAAAACACATACATTTGTTCTTCACTCTGTGAAATTGAATCAGAATGATCAGGGAAGTAAATGACATACTTCACACTGCATGCTAAAGAGAATAAACACGGTCCAGTTGAAAAACTTTGCCGGGTTAGTGAACATCGTTCAACATGTGTTGGTTTTGACGGATATTTTTATGCACAAACTACGCATTCTGATTCTGACGTTCCTGATTTATATATTTTCAAAGATTTTCTATTCTTGACTGATCTTTTATCCACAATTTTGGCAAGAGATAAATTGTAAATGAGTGTTCTTAAGATTAATCCCTGTCATGTCCAATTAGACTCTCATATGCTGATGTAATATATATTATAAATTAGATTTTTTTTAATCAAATGTAGAATAATATCTTCTCAGTTGTTTAAAAGATGAAGGCGATTATCAAAGTTTGATCAAATGTTTTTTATCTTTCCAATATTTTTTCTTTTTTTTTTTTTACATTTAATTACTTCTTAGTAGATTTTGACTTCTTTTTTTGTGAACAACAGTTTAGTAGATTTTATCTTCTGATATCTTCCAGAGAAATGACTTGTCTCTGGTGATGTATGCAGGACTTAAACAAACTCCGCCCCCTTTCTTACAATCAACTGGAGGCTTGCATTCAAATCTGCCATCATCCAATCAACAACCGATGGATCAAACCAAGTCCCACCCTATATTTTTTTCACTTGGATGTACCAAAATATTGGAGGAAATGGTCTGTCGGTAGTTCCGTTACATCGCAACTTTAATGTCAAGTGGCAAAATCATTACTTTCAAAAATATGGTATTTTTTAATAATTACATTTCCTTGGGGTTATTCTATTTGATGTTTGATAATGTAAATTTAACATGATTTAAACTGCAGTACTATACTGTAATTTTATAGTACTATAGTTTTTAAGAATTTCAGTCTTATGGTCATTGTGAGATTAAAAATAAAATGTAGACAAAAGGTCTCATTAAAAGACTGAAATTCTTAAAAACTATAGTACTATAAAATTACAGTATAGTACTAGTGTTGTTTTTGGCGGCCTCTTATATAACTATATGCATTTTACTTTAGAAATGAAAACATTTCTCAGAAGAGTTGTATCATTGGCTATGCATGTTTAATATATTTCTGAACAACTTCTCTGAGAAAAAAAGACCGCCAGGTCATTGCCCCTTAGAGCAAAGTTCCCACATATGCAGCGATCTGGGAAGCAACAGCCAGGCATGCACCAATTCAAAAAATAATTCATCCTGTAACCTTATGTCCATAATGTAGTGTATTAAAGTGCAATAGGTGTGTTAAGTTAAGCGAATAAAGAAATGCCAGTGACATTACTCATTCCGCCTGGAAACTCTTGGGTGGATTCTACCCAGTCGTTTTAATGAACTAAGAGGTTCACCTAAACACAAACTATGAAATGTAATTACAGATTATTTTTGTATATAATGCCAATGCCAATGGCAAAAAATGTCTCTTCAACATAAATGACAATAAGACATGCCTATAAACAACACATGACAATGTAATTTCCAAGAACACATTTACAGGTTTGCTTTGAAAAACAACCATTTAGTTTTCGACTCAAATGAGTTGAGTTAGTAGCTGTAGTGTAATGGCTCGTTCTTTTCCTTGTCATAACAAAGTCTCTGGTCCGCGCCAGCATTTCTTAAAAACAGAGACTGTCCAACAGCTGCAGTGAATTATGTGCTGTGAGCGCTGGGACTCTTCCGCCCACCACCTCTCAAGGGTCCCTCAGACCCGAACAACACAAGCCAGGGTTTCCTGAATGGTCCCAATATACTTGATTCTACCACCTTTTACAGACTGATTTCCATTCTTTCCTACATTTATTGGCCTTTTGCATTGTATTGCATTTGTAACGTGCCAACTGAGTTGCTAGGCTTTGTCTGTCCGACTTGCTTAAAAACGCCATACTGCTATGAACTCGAAAACGAGGCCACGGCGATTCACCTCAGCAGTAGTTCTTGGGGAGAATGCCACGTTTACCCTCTGAAATCTACAGGGAAAAGTGTTTCCCTAGGCCTCGATCCAGAGGACAGTTAGCCCCAAGCACATTCCTCACCGAACTCACTTCCTGTCTCTATACTTTCATCCAACAGACAACAAAAAGATGAACTTTTTAACCAGGCCTCGGCCAAGCACCCGCACAAACATACCCAGAACACAGTTAGCCAAAGTACACTTTTAAAACACAAGCAGTTCGAGAATGTACTCTTTATATTTCCATAAATAGAAGGTCAGTTTTGTGTCTCGGTTTACTAAGAATATAGAAAGCAAGGATAAATAAATGATTGTCTTAGTAAACAGAAGTCTTTAAAATGGGAAAAATAACTCCAAAGCCAAACCACCTTTCGTTGGTGGAAGAAAGTTCACCTATTTTCCACATTATAAACAAGCTATGAAAACTGAAGTGCTTTACAAAATCACCAGGCAGCAACAATGTTTTATTTGGGGTCTCCAGAATGGATCAAACCCATCTGTGATGATAAGAGTTATGCTTATTAAACAAGCCATTTGATCCCTTCCTGTTTGGAATCTTAAACAGACTGCTAGTTCACTTCGGTGCCCGAGTCTGACCTACGGTGATCAAAGACGTTGAGATGTCATGTAAACTTGTTTGGGAATTTCTTTTGCAAGGGTACTTTCGCAAATCCCCTGCCAAGATTTGGGAAGAGAAACTGTTTCCATCTCATCTAAGACACGTAATGAAAAACAATCTGGGCTTTGGAAATTTGGAAAAACCCAAAGCCCTTGATGTAGACTGGACAAAGAGTACTACTCCTTAATTGTGCAAACACTATCTAGAAAGTTAAGAAATTCGACAAATAAACAATTATCTAAAATATACACAGTCATTGACTGCTAGCTAGACACTTAACTTGACACATGAACAGGGCTTTCAACATCACCACTGCATTCCTATAGTATATTCTGAACACTTTGGCCATGTTCACACAGCAGGAGAACGCGGTCGTCAGTCCTGTATTTGAGTCCTAATACAGGTCTGTTCACACACACACAGTTCGGTTATTAGGCTATAACTATAATCAAACTCACACCCATACATTTTCAGGACTCACAACCACATTTTCTGAAAACCCGCACTGTGTGAACAAACTGGACTGAACTGTTGTCTGTCAAGCTGTCAGTTAATAAAGATTTGACCGATGAACTTGTGGCTCGATTGGACTCTTGGAATATCAAAAGTGATAACACTTTTCAGTTTTATGGATGTCACCATCTTTAAAGGATTAGTTCACTTTTTAAAAAACTTTTGCTGATAATTTACTCACCCCCATGTCATCCAAGATGTCCAAATTAAGGATTTTGATGAAAACATTCCAGGATTTTTCTCCATATAATGGACTTTAATAGTAGCCAAAACGGTTCAAGGTCCAAATGACAGTTTCAGTGCAGCTTCAAAGGACTTTAAACATACCAGACGATGAATAAGGGTCTTATCTAGCGAAACGATGCGCCATTTCGAAAATAAATAAAAACCGTTTAAGTATTATTAGCACAAATGCTCGCCTTGCTCTGTTCTCCTGTTCGAACTCGTTCATCAAAATGAACAAATCTTTTTTCAGGTCATTTCGTTTGTTGATTGAATAAAATGACTCGAAAAAAGATTTGTTCATTTTGATGAACGAGTTCGAACAGGAGATTCACGAACGTGCATCTCAGGACAGAGCAAGGCGAGCATTTGTGCTAATAATACTTAAACTGTTTTATTTATTTTCGAAATGGCGCATTGTTTCGCTAGATAAGACACTTATTCATCGTCTGGTATTTTTAAAGTCCTTTGAAGCTGCACTGAAACTGTCATTTGGACCTTGAACCGTTTTGGCTACTATTGAAGTCCATTATATGGAGAAAAATCCTGGAATGTTTTTATCAAAATCCTTAATTTCTTTTCGACTGAAGAAAGAAAGACATGGACATCTTGGATGACATGGGGGTGAGTAAATTATCAGCAAAAGTTTTTAAAAAAGTGAACTAATCCTTTAATATTACTTTGGCTAAAGCCACCATGGTTACTGGTAAGAGAATACGGGCTTGACACCCATTGCATGCTCATACAGACAGTATTCGAGACGCCACTGTAAGTTGCTAGCCTGGCTCCGCCCTCCTACGTACTTCCGCTGAATTTTCATTTTCCTTCAGTACTACGTCTGGGATTGTGCTGTAGTCTTTGGTTTTCTCCGGTCAATTTTTTACCGGGCCAATCAGCGAACAGAGGAAGTGGCTGAGACTGATGACGTTGATGTCGTGTGTTATTTTGAGTTGTAGTTCAGTAATGGCAGCGGAGAAAGATGCGAGCGAAGCCATTCGGTCCGTTGTGGCAACGCTGCCGAATATCAAGAAGGTAAAGCCGGAGCAAGAACAATCTTTGCTTAGTTTTGTTGCTGTCCATGATGTTGTGGCCCTCCTCCCCACGGGGTTCGGGAAAAGTTTGATTTTCCAGTTCGCGACCAAAACGTTAGCGATTGGTTATGGCAGATCCAGAGTGACTCTGGGCAGATCCAATAGTTTTAGACTTCAATAGAGTACCCGCCTACAAGGAAGATAACGCTTGTCAATGGAGCGGTGCTAGACTCTACAAATGAAATGTATGAGAGTCTGGTGGGACCAGGCTAGTAAGTTGCTGCTTGAACAAAACATTTCGAGACTCACGTCTGTGAATAAATGTGTTTGTCAATCCCAAAAACTAACAGTGTGATCATAGCCTTTGACTGCTCCCAAATCTGAATCAATCCAAGTCTGTGTCCATGAGCCTTTTGCAATTAGGTCTCAGAGTAAATAAAGCAGTATGTCACAAGAATCAGAGACAAAATATCTTGATTTATAAAAAATAAATCAAATTCAGTTCAGTTGCATAGCTACTATGTATCTATTTAAAAATGACTAATTTAGTAATGAGCTACTAAACAATGACCAATGATATTATTAACATTTATAGCTCTTTATATGAAAATCTAGTGGGTTACCATTCTGTCTACAGCCTAGGGAGTCAAGTGAATTTACTAGAGTTTGGCATTAGCATGTTGATAAGATAATAACAATGTGATACTCTAATAAACTTTAAATAGCCATACAAATAATTGCACACTCTCCAAAACCTTCACTCTCTCTGTTCCTCTCTGATGGAATGAGAACATCACATGTTTTAGGAAGACGCAGCTCTTCCACAAGCACTCAATGACCTCACACTCTTAAACCAATGCATTTAACACACACACACACACACACACACACACACACACACACACACACACACACACCACACACACACACACACACACACACACACACACACACACACACACACACACACACACACACACACACACACACACACACACACACACACACACACACACACACACAATAAAAAAAAACACTTTTTCTGTAAGTCATTTCGGATGAAAGTTTCTGCTAAATGCATACATTTAATGTAAATTGCACATACATTGCATAGTAAAATAATTTAAAAAAAAAATTTTGACGATCATTATTTTCATATTATAGTAAATTACTTGATGAATGCAACAGTTTAAATTCAATCATATTTTGTCCGAATAAATAAAATAAACATTAATTTTGATATCTGCTAAAGATTACATTTAACATTGCTATTAAAGGGGTCATGAACTTGTTGTAGAACAAATTAATGTAAAAATAAAGTTCATCCAAGCTTTCTTAATTTTAGGATCAAAAGGAAGGCGATGCAAAGAAGCAAAAAAAAAAGATTTTTTTTTGTAATAACAAGCTTTAGAAGGGAATCTAAATGTAAAAATTGGAGAAGCAAGCAAGCACTCAAATTCTATATATAAAATGTTGTTAGAATATATATCATGCATTCCAATGGGAGCTTGTTTCCACCGCGGAATAAAAAAGAATAGAAAAATAATTGCGATTCTGCAATTCTGAATTTTTTCCTCCAAATAGTGAGATATAAAATCACATTTGCGAGTTATTAAGTCCAAATTGCGAGTTATAAACTTCCAGCTTTAGTGTTGGGAGCCTATAAAATGTTGCCTATATAGGCAGCTCACTATATTTTTCAACAGAATGTGCATTACATTATATGGGCGCTAATCTTTAGGCATAGAAGCATACATCATTTTGACACAGTATAGTGCAGTGAACATAAGATTAAACACAGAGTAATCTATGGACACATTCCTGCTCATAATCTACACAAATTCAAAAAATGAATACACATCTGGAACAGAAAATAAATTCAGGCCTCCTTTGTGTGATTCGTTCTAAAGAATTCCAGGTTGACAGTGTATTTCGTCCACTTGAGCCAGCTAAAATAGTTATAAAATGAAATGATGAATTGTTTTTCCCATCCAAGAGGCATAATAAGATTCATAAAAGCATTCTTGAATGTTGCTTAACTGCTCATTATATGTGATGGAGTAAGTGCTTTTGGAGAGCACACCTGTGATGCTAACATTTCTGAAAACATGCATAGATGAGCAGTTCACAGATTTTAGGTTGAACTTGGAAAATTAATAATTTTGAAAACTGCTCTTGCGATTAACAACAGTTGCGTCCTTCTTCAACAAAATGACACTTGATCTTGTAACAGCTGCCAATGAAATATGCATTTACAAAGTGGTAGATAATCTGACATGCTAGGAAGTCAATTAAAAGAAAATCAAAAATATCTATTTTTTCACACAATAAAAGTGCTTTCTACTTCTATGGATTACAATATACCTGTTTTGGATATGTAACACAAGGTCACTTAATGTTTGAACTTTAGTTTTATGATATATATTATCTAATTGAGTAACGCTAAGTTCCAATCATATGGTTTAGCAAATAAATCTCGTAATGAGCTTCTCTGTGCATCTTCTAATCTAGAAGAATCCTAATCTTAGTTTAAAGGGTTAGTTCACCCAAAAATGAAAGCCTATATTCAATCTGTTCATCATATGAAGCGATCGAGTCTCTTCAGACTAAAACCGCTCAAATCATATTAGTTTTACAATCTCTTAATGAACTTTTTGAAGCGTCATAGCGGTATTTACAGCAACGGAGGGACAGATACTTAATTTGTTTTCTGAAGATGAATGAAAGTCTTACGGGTTTGGAACGACATGAAGTGGAGTAATTAATGATAGAGTTTTTATTTTGTGGTGCAGCAAGCAGGTTGATCAAATACACTGTAAAACATGAGGAGATGCTGAATGACCTCAGCCGGAAGGATTGCTGTGGCGAACTGAACCTAGAGACGCTGTGTGTGTGTAGGATGATGATGATGTCCCTTTCTGAACTCACTCAGAACCATGAAACAACATGGAAAGCATGACCCGACATGGACAAAGCATTACAGAGACCATCAGAGCATTTTACCATCCTAACAGAGCCGTAGATGAGAAGCCCCTGACCATTTTTATAAACCGCTTGATTCATCTACCAATTGAAAAATTAACAAATTCATGGGAAAAGTGGCATTCGTTAATGTTTTGTGACTCTTCTAATGCCAATACCATTTTTACTTTTTCTCAGGTCTGGATTCTACTGTTTTTCATCTGAACAAAAGCCACATGCTGTCTGAATCATGAGCCAAAAAATGACAATTTATTGTCCCGAAATTACATTTAATTTCATCCTTAACTTTTATGAAGCAGTTAACCACATTTCCTCTTTACAATTACTTTGACAAATTGGGGAAACAACAATTAAAAGTAATGTCAAAGGCAAAGATGCTTTAACACTGCCCCCTATTGGTTGATATGTTCACTGCGCACACAGTTAATATGCTACTAGAATATTAGATATTAGCCTATATTTATATGATCTTAGTCCTCTCAGTACCTACATAAAAATTGGGATTGTACACTAAACTGACCTAAATATTCAGTAGGATGGGTTAGTAGGAGGCCTATAGGATATAAATACAGGCCTATATATATTCAACTCA
Organism: Chrosomus eos; assembly: GCA_036326025.1. Lineage (NCBI taxonomy): Eukaryota > Metazoa > Chordata > Actinopteri > Cypriniformes > Leuciscidae > Chrosomus > Chrosomus eos. The sequence goes on along the minus strand of CM070830.1, from coordinate 7,739,826 downwards.
TGTTTTCCACAACAATATTCAAGAATGCAGTGAGAAAATAAATTAATTCCAGGCATTAAATAAACAAATGAGAAACAATAAATAATTATATGAAGCATTAACTCTTTAAATAGATAGGCTATATATTAAATAGACTACATGGTTTATATGTCTATTTTCAAATGTAGATAATACTCAAACTTTCTTTGAAACAATTCAAAACTGAACGATGGAGCCTCAAAGTCAACTGGCTTTTTAAAGTTTGGGCTTCTAGAGTTTTCATTAAATTTTCCATTACACTATCTATATGTAAACTTATGTTTCTGAAAACAGAATCATCATGGAAGCGAGAATTACACAAAGGAGATGAACAAAGGAGAAGAGGAAAATAACCGAGACGTCAATGCATTTTTTATATTATTTGTAAGTGTTTGTTCAGTTAAACAATAATTATTAACAGCAATTTGATTCTTCTGAGTAGTAAACTTTGCAGAGTGTTTATTTCTTCCAAACTCTTTAAAAATTGGTGAATGTTGTCATGGACACAAGAGTTTTACCTAATAACATGATCTCCAGTTTTTTTCCGGTCCACTCGAAACCTCTCCTCGGTCCACTCGGGGTCCGGAGGTGCCGTGGGTCCGCTGGAGTCATCCTCAGACACGGGCAGAGGGGAATCAGTGCTGCGCTCGCTGTTGGAGCCCGGATCAGACTGCTGTAAGTATCCGCTTAAGGGTTCACACTGAGCGGCCATGATTTTCACAGAGCACCGCTAACTCTCCGCAGCCGTCAGATCAGATCATTCCCGCGGAGAGTGAGCGCCAGTCATCGCGGCCACGGGCTCTGTGTGAGTTAAACTGACCGGAGGAGTAAAGTGAGGGAAGGCAAAAGTTGAGCGCCGCCCTTTGTTCAATATGAGCCAGAAGGGGGTCTGTGGGTTATAGAATATTGTGAGCCGGTTCAGTCAGGCAGCTCACCTCAACCAATGATGCCCGTGCCTTCTGTGCCCACAATGCTGTCTGGGGAAGCAGTTCACGTTCAGACACAGACAGTGTTTACAAACATTGACTTTATTATGAACTTATGATTTTGGGATAGGAACCGTTTTTAAATGAGCTATGTATATAGTGTCTCAATAATAAAAATAAAAAAAACGGAAAAACGAAATATATCAGGCTATCTTTATGTTTGTATTTTATTATTATTAACACTGGGGACGTTTAAAAAAAAAAACTATAATAACATAATGTAATATAAATAATATCATATAGTTTATTATATAGTAAACTGATTTAGTAAAATACAGTTTATATTTTAATATGACAATTATGACATCATTTAAGACCATGTGAGATAAATAGCCTAAACATTTTACATTAAAATGTAATTATTTATGCAATAATGTAATGTAAATAAAATAACCACAGTATATAAACAATATAGTATATTATAATATAATACAAATAATACATTATGTTTATTATAAACAGTATTTATAAAATATAATTATTTTACAGTTTAATAAGACCATGTGACACCATAAAAGACCTGAGATAAGTATAGACTATAAATGTATTTGACATTAAAATAAATAATTAAATAATAACAGCATATAATATAATAATATAGTCTTTTGTGACTTAATACCTGTCTATACTATTATAACAGTATAATGTAATATCTGAATCCGGATCACGTGACCCATGATGCTTCTGCAAGGATGTAGCTTTCAGCTGGACGAATTTTAAAGATATGAATTTCAAGTACGTACTGTCTTTATTTTCACTTAGACGTACTCAAGGAAGCCGTATTCCTTTTTTATTCCAATTCTGGCAATGCAACTTATATTACGTGGGATTACTTTGTGTTGTTAGCTTAGTTTGCTAACAAAATGGAGGCGCGCGCGTAATGCCAGTGAGCGCGCAGCAGCTGATCTGTGTTTACATGAGCGTTTGTTTTAAGTAACACCCATAACTCTCTGTTTACCATTGTATCAGTATGAGTAACTATGTATGATGCCCAATACAAATGTCTAGGGCTGGTGTTTTCAGTAAGTGTTTCTGGGTTGTGGCAGGATGTCTGAACACGGAGATGGGGATGGAGAGGGGAGCTCGTCTGCTGCTTTCAGAGCATCATTTGCTGCTGGTAGAGGACTGCCATCCCGAATATCTCTGAATCCCCCTCCGCCAGGCAGACTGACCTCTTTGCGCTCCAGAGATCTGACCCTGGGTGGATATAAAAAGGTCCCACCCTCTAATGTCAATGGTTCACTATCAATTGTGGTTTTTGTGCAACTCTCAGTTTTTTTATATGCAAATTATGTTACAGTAATAGATACAGCATGTTCAGTTCAACATTAAAACAATGCTCATATCTAGAAACTTTACACTTGACTCACTGAGTATTTCCCCCCTACAGAAAACCTTTGTACCAAATGTTCACTCTGTTCGCAAAACTAAAGATGAGTAAGTATTTTCAACATCATTAACTTTATTTGTAGTACTAGACATTTTGTACTTCATAACTACAGCTACATAACTACATAACATGTACTACATAACTACAGCTACTAAAGTGTAAAAAACTCTTGTTTTCTGGAGGTTACATGAGGAGACTCGCACTGCACCAAAGAGAGAGAGAAGAGAGAGGGAAGACAGACAAAGAGAGAGACGGCGACGAGAAAAACCTCAGACTATTCAGTCTCACTCCATCTTTGAGCAGGGTCCTGCAGACACCTACAGGAAACCAGGTAAAGCACACTTTTAAATCACACAATTATTATTATATGTGGACTGTAGAGCTAGAGGACAACTGGCCACTTGGTGTTGCCTGGTTTCTCCCAAGTTCTTTTCTTTTCATTATCCTTCGTGAAATGAAGTTTATCATTCCTTGCCATGAGGTATGTTTCCATCCAAAGCTGTGAATTTAACTGAATTGGAATATCGCATAAAGCAGCGCTTTAAACTATGTTCAAGAATACAAAATCGTCACTTCCTGGAAATTGGCACAAAATATCTCAAATATAACTTAACTGTGGCTCTTTTTTTATTTATCACACATTACTTGCAAGCAAACTAACAGAATAAACACTGTTATGTTATCTTAAGTTCGAATGCCTGGTGTTTGTTAAGAAAGAACAGTGGCGTTTGCATCACACACTCTTACCTCAGCAGAAAGGAAATGTTCAGAAACATTAGTGTGTGTGAGCCACAGAGAGATGGAGGACCTAGATTTGAGTGAAAGTTTATCATTTGCACGTGTTTTGTCTTGCCAGTGTAGTACTCGCGTGCTGTTATAAGTGCTCACAGCTGCACACACCTAAAGCACGCACAAAGAAAGGCACATTTTAGACAGTGCACAAACACTGAATTCACCAAAAACACATTCACAAAATTGTCAAAATACCAGACTCTGCATGTATTCTCAAAAAACACAGTTGGTTATGTCTTTAGTGCACATACACAGTTGAAAGGGAAATCTGCTGTGTATCATCATATTGGATCCAAGCATTCGGTCTTAAAGTGACAGCAACCTATAAATACCTTCTGCTGTTTGTCATATTAATTTTAATCTAACAACAAAACAGCTTAAACAGATATTAATATATATTTACTTTATACACTATTTTACACTTAAAGTGAATTATTACATGTCTGTAAATGAACATTACATTTAGACTTTACTTTATTTGTAACTTTGTTATATTGTTTTATCATCTATGCTTGTAATTTTTGTTCTCATTACACCCCAGCCTCATAGTGGCAAAATGAATATTAAATACCAAATCAAATTTTATTAAAGTAATTTTCCTGTGTCTGGTCTTGCAGGTAATTGGTGCAGCTCTAACCTGGATAGCTGTGATCCTGCACTGGTCACAAAATGCATTAAAAAGGAAAAGAACAATACTGCGGATGATGATAATGAAATTTTACAAAAACTCCAACGAGATGATGTAAGCCAAGTCACAATGACCCTTTATCGTCTTGAAAGTTAATCAATTAGTATATAAATGTTTTTTTTTTGTTCTGGTTTAATTGAGCAGTTTTTGGATGATCCTGGATTAAAAAATGATCCCAAGCAAAGACCAATCAGACTTCCACTCCATCAGTCATGCACATTTTTGTCAACAGAGGCAGCTAATTCATGTAAGTTACATTTTATGCTAGCAGTATTTGGTTTTATTGCCAGTTAAATTGTTTTCATGCTACTTACAGTAAAGAACTGAATCCAAGACATTTTTGCAGTTAAAGAGAGAGCATCTGATAATGTCCTGAAATCACCCAGAGCTGAGCAGAAATACCCGCTGCCAATGAGGGGAACGTCTGCATTCCCACAACAACCAACGGTTGGAGAACTTTTCCAGCAGCTAAGTGTTTCAGATCAGGAAGAACTACTGTTTATTCAGCTTCCTGATACCATACCTGGGCAACCTAAAACCTCAAGCCCAGAGAAAAGCAAAAAGGACGACAAAACTGAAGACAAGCGCTCATCACAAATTAAAAAACTGGTAATTTCTCGTCAAGCCATAACTTTTCATGTTTTTCAAAAACAGTTTTAACCTTTTTTTAACGAATCAGTTTTTTGCCATGGTATTTTTTGTACTTTTTTACATAAGGCATGTTACTTATAATGTGTTACATTTCATAGCACACTTATAAAATAGTTTGATTCCTCATGAAATGATCCCTTGAAGGCAAATTGCACTCAATTTCAAGCATGTAATATTATCTTTAGTGTCCCCGTTTAATGCTATGATGACATAATTTCTCAGGATCAGCCCGATAAAGCCGCTGTACCTTTGCTGTCTGACTTCTCAGAGGGTCTGATTGGAAAACTGCAAATTAGAAAGTCTGGTAAAGTCCAACTGGTCATGGGAAATGTTACATTAGATGTCTCAGAGGGAGCGGCCTTCTCTTTCCTACAGGTAAGTTAGCACGTTGTCATTTTAGTTGCAGTGTAGCAAAATAATCTAGTAAAGATTGATAGATAAAATCAGTTGGGACTCACTCATATTTATTGAATTAAATCAAAGCCTTTTGAAGTACAATCATTACATTAAGCAATTCCTGTTGTTCTGTCCTCAAATTTAAGACCTCTTGAAAATATAATTAAGACTGTTCTTATACCATTTCAAATATTTTAGACTTTGTATGGCTTTAAATTTGATCTAATGGAATTTAAGACTTTTTATAGACCTGCAGGAACCCTGGAAAATGGTCAATAGTTTTGGTTAGGGATGGGTGATATGGCAAAAACTTTAGGCCTATGTATTCGAACTTACTACTCTGTTGGCATGCTGTTTTTCGCATGCTATATATTAAGGAAGTGTTTGATTTTGGACACCGCGTACGTGTCCAACAATTTGTGTCCCCATTTGTAGCATTCTGGATTGCCAAGCTGATATTGAAGTCAACTGGATCTGTTTTATTTACTGAAGGACTGTATGACTGATCTCATTTACATGAGATGCTTCATTGGATATGATGTTTGTATCTGCAGCAACTTGTGTGTGTGCGGCTGTCGGAGGGCCTCACCGGGGACATGACTGTGCTGGGAAACATCACACACAAGCTCGTGTGTTCACCTGATTTTGAGACTTTACTGCAAGAAGCCAAATTGCCATCTGATCTCTGCTCGGCATCAAAGTCCTGATTTTATCCCACAAGAATATTTAAAATAATGTAAATAACTTTTTAAATCTAAAAGTTTTAAATGTGGTTTTGAAGGTTTTAAAGGTTTTGTGTCCTTACAAAGTACTGAGAATTAATATAAGCCAAAATTCTGAGGCCACTTGATTTTTATTTAAAAGGGATAGTTCACCTTAAATTTTTGTCATTATTTATTCATGCTTCATGTCATTAAAACAAAACGGGAAAGGAATAGGGCAGCTTAAACATTCTTTAAAATATCTGAATTTGTTTTAAGGCCTGTTCACACCAAGAACTATAATATTAAAGATATATAGAATCCATCCTGCTTTAAAAAACTCTAGCATTTAAGGTGGCAGATGAAAAAAAAAGCATGTAATAAACAAAACTATAATAATTTGTTGTTGTAGACGGTTATTTAGTTATCGTACTTGGTGTGAACGGGCCTTTGGACAGAATAAAAGTGATACAGGTTGGGAATGTGACGTCAAGTAAATGCCTGTTATCACTTTGGGGTGAACTATTCCATTTAACTGTAGAAAGCACACTTATGACGTTTTAAAAGTTTCCATGAAATTGTATAGTATTCTATTGTAAATACCTTCTGTTGCTTGTTTTATATAAAATGTGAATGTTTATTTTGTAAGTAAAGACATACAAAACATGTGTGTTCTCTTTCAAAGCATGATATGCAAACTCATTCTAAGCAAATTAAAAATGATGTCAGTAATATGGTTTATTGCGAGTAAAGAAATGTTCTTGAGTAGCTAAAAAGCAATATAGAAAGTAGTCAGTCACAGCTCTTCGCAGTCTTCATGCTTTGAACACTATATAAATGCAGCTCTAATAACGGAAAGCACAGGCTTTTTATTGAGGACGGAACTGGCCTTTGTACAACACACTCTGTCTGTCTACCAGAGTCACACATGATCTCACTTCTTGGTGCTCTTCACAGTCTTTTTCACAGTTGTTCCAGCAACTTTAACCTTCTTTTTTGGCACTTTAGCCTTTATCACTGTTACTTTGGATTTATTCTTTCTGCCTGCGATGGCTTTGGCTTTGATGGATCTCCTCTCTTTTCTCCGAACAAGGTCTTCCCTTCCGATCTCAATCATGTGGTCCTCCCACGATTTTATTTCGTTCTTGTAACGGACTTTGTCATCCTCTGCCAGCTGTGTGTACATCTAAAAAAAATGAAGCAGTTAAAGGATTAGTTCACTTTCAAAAAAACTTTTGCTGATAATTTACTAACCCCCATGTCATCCAAGATGTCCATGTCTTTCCAGTCTAACGATACCAGGCGATGAATAAGGGTCTTATCTAGCGAAACGACTGGTCATTTAAAAAATAAATAAAAAAGTTTACGTTTTATAAGCACAAATGCTCTGTTCTGTGATGCACACTCGTGACTTCACGTAATTCGCTATTACGATGAAAAGGCCACACCTGACAAAAAGGCAGAGCGAAAAACTCCATCTCATCTTCTCCTCTTAGTTCAAATCGTCCGGCATCGTTGTTTTACCTTTTAACTTCATTTTTTGGTAAAGGGCGTTTGACTTTAACTTGTAAACGCTGATTCGGTACTTCCGCCTACTTGACCTTTTCAACGTAATTCCGTATTACGTGAGCATTTGTGCTTATAAAACAAACTTTTTTATTTATTTATGAAATGACCGATCGTTTCGCTAGATAAGACTCTTATTCATCGTCTGGTATCGTTTAAAGCCCTTTGAAGCTGCACTGAAACTGTCATTTGGACCTTGAACCGTTTGGGTCCCATTGAAGTCCATTTTATGGAGAAAAATCCTGGAATGTTTTCATCAAAAACCTTAATTTATTTTCGACTGAAGAAAGAAAGACATGGACATCTTGGATGACATGGGGGTGAGTAAATTATCAGCAAAAGTTTTTTTTCAAGTGAACTAATCCTTTAAGTCAGATTAAGAAAACCATAGGCCATGTTCATTACTGCAGTCTTCAGTGTCACATGATCCTTCAAGTTTAAAACTGATTTGCTACTCAATTCTTTATTATTATTATCAATGCTGAAAACATTTGCGCTGCTTAATATTTCTGTGCAAACCGTGATACTTTTTTCAGGATTTTTTAATGAATAGAAAGTTGAAAAGAGTAGCATTTTATTATTAAGTCGGGTCTTTATGCTTTACATGAGCAGTGCTATTTATATAATGCTGCTTATGTAGTGTTTCCAATCAGACACTTTAATGCGTTGGCTTAAATGGCAGCAGCCCATGCAGACTCACTAGATTATCGAACAGAGCTGTATTGTGCGTCACTTTTTAAATAAAATACTCAATTTAGGTACAACTCACTTGTTTCTGTGTGATGTTGAATCGCATCCAATCGTCTCTCAGCGACTTCAGCTTCGCCTGGAAGGAAAAACGACATTTAATACAATTGTTGCAACTAATATGAAATGATGTATGAAACACTTAAATGGTCTATTATGGAAATATTTTTTATGTTTTAATGGTCTGTAATATCAATTTTGTCATAAAACCTCAAATATATCAATAAGCTAAATGCAAACTTGGTGCTAAGATTCAATATCCGGTCTCCAAAAATAAACATATTAGGTCTCTTGCGAAAATAAATAAATAAAATGATTTATACAGAATATACTAAAGTTTGAAAATTCAGAGAGTCAGTAATTTTTTTTTTTTTAAATATACACTTATTCAGCAAGGACAAATTAAACTAATAAAAATTAAAGACATTTATGTTGTTAAAAAATATTTCAATAAATAGAATAAATGCCATTCTTTTGAATGTTCTATTAATCTAAGTGTCCTGAAAAAAAAATGTATCCTGGTTTCCACAAAAATATTATTATAACATTTATAACGTTTCTTGAGCAGCAAATCAGCATACCAGAATGATTTCTGAAGGATCATGTGACACTGAAGACTGGAGTAATGATGCTGAAAATTTAGTTTTGCATCACAGGAATACATTACATTTTAAAATATCTTAAAATACACAAGTTATTTAAAATTGTAATAATATTTCACAATAGTACTTTTTTTTTTTACTGTATATTTGATCAAATAAATGCAGCCTTGGTGAGTATAAAAGAAAATATTTTAAAAAATCCTACAGACCCCAGTGGTAATGCATGTTCAGTTTTAGATAAACTAAAGTTCTTCTTCACCTGCATAGTAGTTCCTTTTGCTTCCTCGAAGTGCTCTGCCATGAAGATGTTGAAGGCGCTCCTGGGGCGTTTGGGCTTGCCAAGACTATTCAGCTCCTACAGTTAAAGTACAATATTCCATATAACAGTAATCAAAATGCTTCATTTCTCAAAAACTCAGAACCTAAGTTATGCAAAACAAACCAAGGATGAATATAGTATAAAGGGGAATGAAATAATCTTTAGTCATTGTAAAGATTCTCATTGGTGTTTTAGTGTAGCAGTTATGTGACGGAGGTCAACACTCGCCTTCTTTCTCCTGATTGCTTTTCTTTTGGCCACTCTTTGACGTTTTTCCTCTGCAATAGCAGCAGTCTGTGCAGGAGTGAGTTGAGCTTTGTATGTCTCCAAAGCAAGCTTATACTGCTCCCTGGATACCAAAGATGAATCCTGAAATGGCTGCACATGTGACAGTTCAAATTAGAGGCTGACTGAGGAATTTTACAACACCAATAACAAAAGAAAATGTTGGCTGATAAAACGTTAAGATCCACAATTAAAGGCAAAAATGACAAAGATGATCCTATAGTGAATTCCTGTTGTTGTTTTTTCTCTCCACATTTTATTTCATTATATTCTGTTCTAGACCCATCTAGTTATGGATTTAATGTTAATTGTTCAAATGTAGGATTTCATAATTGATGTATTCCGAATTCCGATATTGATCCCAAGATCGATATTTTAGTCTATTATGTTTCTGTTGATGCATGAACAAAACCACTAAACATTCAAGCTGCAATTTTTCAAAATACATGCTCAATAATAAACGCATGCATATTACATATTCATTGTGTTATATATATTTTACTTATCCTGTTAGCCGGCTTATTTAATGTATGTTGAATAGATTTGCCAAAGTTTTTTTATGACAGCCACCATTTAAATGTTTATAACAAATTGGAGTGGAAACATGGTTATATTCTTAAAAATTATATATATGTGCAATTTAAATGTTTGTATACAATTCAGTTTTATTTGAGTATCGTTTAATATCTCTGAAAGTAAATCAATTGAATTTAATCATTTTAACTTTGAATAGTAATGTACTAGCTGACAGAGTTTCCTATCATAAATGCTGGGAGTACATACCTCACATTTCAGCAAACATTTCAGTATATCTTCTCAAGGGACAATACTATAGAAATGAAACTTGTATATATTTTATAGTAGTCAATGTGCTGCTTGTATAGCAGTATATTTACTGTCCTCTGAAAATAACTCCACATACAGCCATTCTTGTCAAAATAGCTGGCAACAAAAGTGAGTAGTTCCTAACTAATATATATAATATATATATATATATATATATATATATATATATATATATATATATATACACACAATTTTTTTTTTTTTTTTTTTTACAAATATGTATGTGATATGTGGAATTTTTGGCAAATACAATTTATTTATAGTAATGGATTTGCACACATAGAAGCTGCCATTTTACACACTATTCATACAAAAAAAAACAGCAATAAATAAATAAACACACATATGAAGGATGAATGTACCTGCTTCTGTTCTGGAGTCAGCATTCTCCACTTCTCTGCTAACTTTCGGATAATATCCACATTTTTCAGTCCTAAGCAAAATAGATTGTTTTTTTTAAAAAAAATAAAAAAAATAGAAATGCAAGGTAGCATTGCGACTCGAGTGGACATTACCTGGGTTCTGTCTGCTGAAGCTGGGCTGCATCTCCTTTACATATGTCATGTATCCTGTCAGGGGTCTTTTGGGTGCACCTCCAGTTGTGGTGCTAAAACTCCTTATCACTGGAGCAACACATGAACACCTACAATTGCAAAGCAATGGCATTACACAAAAATGGCATGGAATAGAAAATTAATGGGGTTTTTCTGTATAATTTTTTTTTAAAGAGCATGCCTTAACTTACACCTTAGGAAAAAGTTAAATACTGCCACTGCCTGCATAAACTAATAGCGTCTGTAAAATTGTAAGACAATTAATTTATAGCTGTCTATACATTTCTGAATGTTTCTGACGCACATATTGCCAAAATAAAATCCATTAAATGATACATTAACAAATAAGCAGGACATGCATGAATAACCTTAAACTTGCACATGCTCACCTCACAACAGATGCACTCGAGAACAGACTCAAAGACTTGACCAAAAGATTAGCACCGACTGACATCAAGCTGAACGGAGCCATCGTGCACGTGCTGTGATCTTCACAATAATACCAATCAGATATTTAATATGCACGGTGAGAACAATATACACAAAAGCTGACTACAAAAATGCTGTTATGGTTCCTCCTACTCCAGTTAAGGCGCCATTTCCATCTGCAGTTTGACCGAAGTGCATTATGGGACAAGTATTCGCCTAAAAGTTTATAAAAAATACTTTCACAAAATGAACTAGTGATGTATGTTGCAACGTTAAAATAACGTGACATGAAATTGAACCGTTTTTATTCTTTTTTTTAAAATCTAAAATAAAAGTTAATAATAATAAACATTCATACGAGCCTTTTACCTTCATATTTAGAATTAAAAAGTGTCCTTTGGTCCAACAGGGGTTTCCAAATATTTGATTATGTTGTTGTATAGTGTCCAGGGCTGCGTTTCCCAAAAGCATACAGTCCAAAATAAATAAATACAAAAAAAAAAAAAGTTAAATACAGCCCAGGACAGAGGAATGCAATGGGTTATTTTAAATCTTATCATCCATCCATTTCCCAAACCACAGGATGTTCGAGCAGGATGTTGGAGCCCAAAAAGCTTAATGTCAATGCTAAATTTGGTTTTGGAATGTTTAATTTCTTTACATTAAGACATTTCGTAGTCTTTTATTTTACTTTTTTGTTTTCATTAATATTATTACTACGACCCCTTTACTTTTTCTATTCCTTCTATTTTTGTTTGCTATATATCTCTAATTTACGTAGGCTACTTTATACATTTAGGCTACAGTGTGAAAGCTAACACTCGTGCAAATGTAGTTGACTATTTTTTAGCGCATTTCCTTGAGCTTCTCTGGAGATGAAAAAATACATAAGGACTTTTATTTAGTTTTTCCCAGCTCCGCACCGGAAGTGTGAGCTTGCTGGGCTACAGCTGTCTCTCTTTCTCGCCGCTCTCATTCGTTTTTTTACTCAGGGAAACACAGTATTGCTGAGCTGTTTCATAGCAATAAAATCGGACAGATCATATAATCGCGTAAATCTGGGGTGGTACACACAGTAAAGCAGCATGGCATTAAAGAGAATACAGAAGGTAAGACTTTGTGTGTAAATGACAAACATTAGCCAAGTTTTTGTTAACCTGCTTGCGTTGTTAATGTCAAACATCGGGGTTAAAATTAACATTTACATAACTAATACAATTTTATCTGTTATTGTTTTGCGTTGGTAGTCTGAATAATAATAATAATTTGCGTATATCTTATATGTCGACGGTATATGTGGAATGTAGCATATAACGGCTAACTAGCAGTGTTTCTTCGCTCAAATCATGACGTTTTACGCTGTTTATTGAATGTTTACTGGTAGTAATGTAAATAAATATGTGATTTTCTTAATTGTCAGTAATACTGGTGAAACCAGAACTTAAAGTGACGCGTCAAGGTTGTCAGTCAACCATCGTATTGTGTTTGTGTGCGAGCAACGATATACATGGAAAATCCAACAATCGCGTAAGTTAAATGAGTCATTTGTTTACATCTAGGCGTGTCGTTTATTAAACCCCTAACCGAGAAAAGCAACTGAAGAGATATATCTATTCAATAATAAACATGTTTTGTGTTCTTTTCTTCCGTGTTCGAGAAGGCCCAGAGCTGAACAAAGACAGCAAAACCTGCTTCAGTCTCGGTAGCTGCCACTCTAAACGAGGCCAATTTAGTGTGGATTCATCCACTTTCACAAGCCACTTTTGTGTGCTTTGTTAAACCTCACAGCTGATGTGACGTTTCGAGTGACTTTGGCTACAATTGATATGGTGTAGTTTATCTGAATATGGCCGGTTGGCGCTATTGTGTTTTGTGTTTGACACAAAGCAACACAACCTGATTCTCTGAAGTTCCAGCGTGACGCCATAACTTTGTCATTTTGACAGTTTCTGTTTCGCAACACTGATGTGTATCGCACTTAAACAGAGTTGTTAAACACCCTACCAAGACCCAAAGTCCTTGCCAGAAGGCACATCTATCCACGTCAATTAAAACCGGCTCATGTTCAGGCCGGGTCATCATTATTTATATTATGTTATGTTATAATTTAACATGTATAATGTTATTATTACAAATTTTTTTATATTGAAACTTGACACTATAAAGCATGACATTAAATAATAGTCCAATCCTTTTCTAAAGTAGAGATGGTTCTAAAGAGAATTTGATTGAAACCTTTAGGCAAAATATAAAACAAATTAGATTACACTTTATTTTAAAGTGTCCATGTTGCAGTGTAATTATAAGTACTGAGTAATATTAATTAAAGGGTTAGTTCACCCAAAAATGAAAATTATCCCATAATTGACCATCAAGCCATCTTAGGTGTATATGACTTTCTTATTTCATCTAAATGGAGATATATTACATATCCTCGCTCTTCCAAGCTTTATAATGGGAGTGAAAAATAACTTGGATTTTGAAGGCAAGAAATGTGCATCCATCATCATAAAAGTAAAGGTTAATAAAGGCCTTCTGAATTAAAGCCATGCCTTTTTGTAAGAAAAAAAATCTTCATATTTCTAACTTTATTAAGTATAATCACTGGCTTCCGGTAACTGCGGTACGAGTCTAGTTTCATCGTTCGTTGTTTAGTTAGGCTACATCTTATGAGGCTAGTTCTGGCCGAAGAGTGACCGCTGACCCAATGCATGATGTATTGACAAACCCGGAAGTGCAGAGGATAGAGCAAACACAACACCGGTCACGAATAAGAAGTTCTAAATGAGAATTTTTAAAGAGAAATGTCAAGCTTAAGTTTGTTGTCCAGCCCTATTTATTTGAAACGCAAGAGGCATCTACTCTCTACTAAATTTACAATACTCCTACATCGGGTCAGAAGTCACTCTGACGCCAGAACTCGACTCGGCCATTACTGGAAGCCAGTGATTATAGGCTAGTTTATAAAGTTAGAAATATAGATATTGTTCTTAAAAAAATGCAAAGCTTCGCTTCAAAGGGCTTTTATTAACCCCCTGGAGCCGTATGAATTTCTTTTATAATGGATGAACTTGGGCTTCAAATAACAAGCTTCTATTCACTCTCATTATAAAGCTTGGAAGAGCCAGAAGAATCTCTTTTTTAATATAACTCTGATTGTGTTTGGCTGAAGAAGAAAGTCATCATACACCTAGGATGGTTTGAGGTGAGTAAATTATGGGATAATTTGATTTTTGGGTGAACTATCCATAAATACATGTGCTTACTAAAGGGTTAGGGTTTGTTTCAGGCTTAGTTGCATGTAATAATGCATAATGTACAGTACAGTAATGACATATAACGTGTAACAAAGACACTAAAATAAAGTGTTACCAAAATAGTTTGCATATGTTTGTATCATATTTGACGCATTAGGCTTTTTGGCCTATGCACAAATATGATCTAGTAAGAATATGGAGCTCACAATATTTTATCCAGATGCCCAAACTGAGCAAAAAAAAATAGTTCTGGTGCAATTGCTGTTATTTTTATGTACAAAAATGAAGATGAAATTATTTGTAATGTAAATCAATGAGATATTTTTAACAGTATAACAGAATACTTGCATAAAATAAATATCAGTTGTCACTCTATATCAATAGTAAGATGATATAAAGGCTTAGTTTTATGTTCAAAGTGCTGTAGTTTTTATTTTGTAGGCAAAACATAAAATTGATTGAGAGATGTACATATAAACGTTAATCAATAACCTGATATATCTTATTTGATTCATATGATTTTTCAAGTTATTCTAATGTTAACTTTATGATAAAAAGATTAAAAATTTGCACAGCAGAAAGACATGTATAACGACCTGACAATAGAGGGTTTGAGAAATCATACTGTTTACTTGCAAACGAAAGTAGGAACCGTCAATCAGAAGGCATAAGAAATTTCATAGATTGAAAAAAAACAGGTTTTTCAGCAAAGTTTTGATCAGGTTGACAATTAACACACTTACTATTTATGTATCAAATGCGTATAAGGTTAATAAACTAAATTATATAAAGCCCTGTGATCATTTTTTCAAACCCAATTTGGATGCCAGTATCTGAAGCCTCACTTAAAAATGAGGCTCACATTTTTATTTCTATAGTCCAGACATTCTACTAATTATAAGTAACTTTGCACCTACATGTCAACTACCAGTCATGAGTGTGTTAGTAGACTGTCTGGGTCATATCTGCTAACACTTTATTTTGATGTTCCCACAACAGACATTCTACTGACTGACAACTTATTTTACTAACCCTAACCCAACAGTCTACTAACACTCTAATGACTGTGGTAGCTGACATGTAGTTGCAAAGTTACTTATATTTTGTAAAATGTCTATCGAAATAAAGTGTAACCAAAATTGTTTGTTAATATTTAAGCTATAAAACGTTATCTGTTCAAAATGAAAGCAAAAAGTATTGTGCCATTTTGTGGTTGTCAAAAGTTAGTAGACCTTGGTTGATGGTTAATGTAATGAACTACACACATGTTGTTACTTCGGATAGAGCAACTGTGTGAACTGACTTCATACATTCGGGTTTTCCACTAATAATGCAATTTAAAAAAAATAATAATTGAATCCTGTTTCTGTTTTCTGTTTCAGGAGCTTCAAGACTTGCAGAGGGACCCTCCTGCTCAGTGCTCTGCTGGACCGGTTGGTGATGACTGTAAGTTCACTGTTAGTCTATTAAATTAGGTTGCTTTACATAACATCTGACACAGCGGACAAATTTCAATAATCCTCTTTTTGTATTTGTAGTGTTTCACTGGCAGGCAACAATAATGGGACCTGTAAGTACTCCATCATTAGCCTTGAGCAGTGTGCTTTGCTCAGTAATACTTGCTGAATGGGATAATGTGGTGTTTTAAAGTGAATTTTAGGAAAATGCACTTAACTAATTGAGGAGAGATTCCCTGATATGATTGTAAAGTGCTTTGGATTTACAGTAGTAGATGTGAAAGCGCTATATAAATGCCTCCTTTCATTTATTCATTCAACTACAGTGGCTGGCAAATTCCCGATTTTACTCCAAAAAGAATCCCGGTTGGATTTAGTTTTTATTTTGGTTGCTCTCTATTCCAAACCTGCGCACAAACTGCAAAGCAATAATTTCCCAAAATGTAATTTGTGTGGAAATATTATGAGGTCTGTAAATAGGACGTTAACAAAGGCAAGAGAAGGGACACGCCAAAGACAGACCATAGAAGAGAACACGGATGCGCCAGCATAGCAAATACTGTGCAAGCTCACTGTTCGAAATATAGGACGATAAATATAAATATCGAATTAGGGGTGGGGGTTTATATGAATGTATCTGAAGGGAACTGACTGTCTTCAGAAAAGTTTGATGCCATTTTCTTTTTCTCTTACCTCCGTATAAAGTAGTTTAGAAGTGCAGCGCTGCTTTGTGTACAGCGATACCCAAAGAAACCACTGCTGTTCCATAAGCGCCACCTACTGTCAGAGAGTGAATTTGCAGTTTCATTCAGTCCGTTTGCTGTATTTGTTTTGTGCAGGTGTCTTGTGCAGCATAATTTCTCAAATCTAAAGTCAGACCATTCTGTTTTTGCTTTAAATCTTGAAATGACACAATCTAATTCAAATCAAAAACAACAGCTCATAATACATGTGTGTAGCATCTTTGGATCGTGATTACCGTATATACCCGAATATAAGACGACCCTGAATATAAGACGACCCCCTATTTTCCTAACTTATTTTTTGGGGAAAAAGAGACACGCGCAACACACACACACACACACACATAGATAGATAGAGAGGCGCGCGCGCTCTTAAGAAGCACGTGAATAGCGCGCGCTACAGTGATGTTTCCTCTCGCGGACCCGCTTCTCCTGTTTGTCTGAGGTACTTTTGAAATGTAATCTTATACAAATATGCTTAACGTTTAAACTGGCCATTCTAAGTGGGTTTTGTAACTTTTCTCAATTTTCTTTTTACTTTAATACACAAATAAAGTAGCTCACCGAAATGCTTGGCAAGAGATTTCTCCCTTTCCCCCCGTGATTTTGTCTATATCGCGAATATAAGACGACCCCCCCATTTTGCAGTCTATTTTTAGGACAAAAGCCTCGTATTATATTCTGGTATATACGGTGAAATGCGGTGGTTGCCTCTATTTTCAAATGGCTAAAGATAGTTTTGCTTAAGGCCAGTTTGCCTGTTATAGAGCAAATAAACAAAATATAATTTTGCTAAAAGAAAAAAAATTGGCCAATTTGCTTGATCACCAAAACAAACTACAATTTAACAAACATACACGGTAGACCAAAATTCTAGTTCAATTCTACATTCTAGTTTGAATTGGTTCTCACTTAAAGTATGTCAGAAATAGAACAGGACATCAGTTTACTGTCAATAATTTGTCGTCACATCGCTGATTGTAATGTAGACAGCTTCACTGATTATAATGGGTTCTGTTGTCCGGTTTAGACATAATGTTATCCTACAAATAAGGTGGTTGCACAAAGCATCTCAGAGCACCTATTAGTTTTCATATTTGTCACTAAGCAACAGCATTTTTGTCTTTTTTTTCATGCACCTACACTGTTTGATTCTAGTGTCTTTTCCTTCAATTTGTAGAGTGATAGCCCATACCAAGGAGGGGTCTTCTTTCTCACAATTCACTTTCCAACAGACTATCCCTTCAAGCCACCAAAGGTAGTGATGTTACACCCCACCGCCATTTAATTGTCATGTTGTTTCAAAATGGCATTTTGACACCCATCTCAATTTAACAGGTAGCATTTACAACGAAAATCTACCATCCCAACATTAACAGTAATGGAAGTATTTGCCTGGACATCCTGAGGTCGCAGTGGTCTCCAGCACTAACAGTTTCAAAAGGTACAAAGGATTGTTTGTTGCTTATTAGTTGAATTCGTAATTGCCATAATTTCATTGTTTTGATAATTGTTTTCAACTCTTTTTCAGTTCTTTTGTCCATATGTTCTTTGCTTTGTGATCCAAATCCTGATGATCCCTTAGTCCCAGACATAGCACACATCTACAAATCAGACAAAGAAAAGTAAGTATATATTTCTTCTATAATCCTGTCTTCCTGTATTCCCCTCATGTTTTTCTAAACCCATATGACTTTCTTCTTTGGAACACAGACAATTTGAAAACTGCGCTGGTTGCTCTTTCACATGCAAGACTAGCATTAAAGGGGCACAAAACAAGAACCATAAAAGTACTGTCAAGTGCAAGTGACTGGAGTGCTATATTTCAGGTCTTCTGAAGTCATAAAATAGCTATGTGTTTGAAAGACTGTAATTTAAGCTGTTATTCACTGATAATATTCACCTCCAGTACGTTCAGATCAATGGGTGCTTCTCATTTCTTAAATTGTGCATTTTCATTTTCCTAATGTTGTCGAGGTTTATTAATTATCAAAAAAGTATGTCCTTTTGAAATACGCTTAAAATATTTAGGCCTAAATTTAAAATTTCCATCCATTGGATTACAAAGTTTTAACATAAACTTAATATTTGTGAGTCATACATAAATGAAACGGGTAAAAATTTAGGGGTGCACGATTCAGAAAATGTCACTATTCGATACCGATTTTTAGGCTCAAGATTCAATTCAAAAACGATTCTCAATTCAACAAACGATTCGCAGTATATAAATGTAGTTTACTTTTTCCTATGTGATTGATTGCAGTAGACACAATTTAAAAGAAAAGAAACACAACAAATTAAATGTAGTTTGATATTACTTTGTCTTCATACAAAAAAAAAACTTTTGCAACTAAAAAGTGCAAAGTGCCAAGCTTTGCCCAGCTTTCCAATACATTTAATTCAAGTTTAAAATAAAACTTAATAAAAAGCTTTTACATTTAGCTTTAAAGTGCTGTAGTCAGATCAAACAAACAATTATGCTAAATACTGTTTAAGGAGTACTTCAGCTACAGGTTGACTGTTGAAATGTGAACTCGACTGGGCACATTGAACTTCCTAAAATTCCTAAATATATACTAATGTCATAGAACCCTTGCAACATTATTTTAAATAGATTAAAAAAGCCACCGCTACTGGTAACATATATGGTTAGATTGATTTGTTTAGATCCAGTGAAGTCGATCATAGGCGTAATTTGGGGGTATCTCCAGTTAACTAGCAGAGCATTCATTTAGTTCGCTATTAAATAAGAGATCTGTTGTTTTTGAACTCAAGCTGAGCGCTCGTGTCCGCTGCTATCAGTGTCATGGATACAGTGTTTTCTGTGGCTCGCGCAGTCTTCGCTCGAACGCGCTTTTCAATCTATCGCCGTTGTGGAGACTCCCGTGAAATCACAAAATAAAATGCACACAAACGGGTCTGTAACCACTGATGAACATATTCGGTTTTGATGAGAGAAAAAACTATACGAGTGCGGTTTAGAACCCGTAACCTCTGACACGCTTGGCAAAAGATCTACAGACCATTTAAGAACTCAAACATAATCTGCGGATCGATGCATTTATTTACGGGTTAAGGCTGCACAGTTTGATCAGCGGGCGGCAAGAACTTGCAATGAATAACTATTTATCAGAACGGCCCTCGCGGCCTTGAAACACTACCAGACAACCATGAAAAGTCCCGACTCACCCGATTGCCACTCCGCCCGTGCTCGCCATTAAAAAAAATATATGAATCGATTTTTGGAATTCTATGAATCGATTCTGAATCGTTAAAGATTGAATCGCGATTCAAATGTGAATCGATTTTCGTGCACTCAAAAACGGACGCCAAGGTTTTGTTGTTTCTGCTCCATACAGGAGCAGAAACAACATTTCTTTTGTAAGTGAGTAACATTGGTTTTGCTGTTTCGCAAAACCAACATGCTGTTGTTGTAATGTTAGCTATAGTTACAGGACAGTTTTGAGTGTCATTGTTGATCTGCTGTGCTTCTGCCAACTAACAACCAACTCTTCCTTGTATACTCTTGTGCACTGTATGCTTTCACAAAGCATTATTTTGCTTCACTTCAGAAGTGTTGGGGTCACAACTAGTTACATGTAACGGCGTTACGTAAACTAATTACAAATAAAATGTAACTAATCCGATACAGTTTCTGAGATAAACTGTGTAGTTAAATGAGTTACTTATGAAAATGTTTACGTTTACAAAGGGGGTCACATCTGAATATTTTCTGTAAAAAGCTACGATATGTTGTAGCCATTTAAAGGCCGTTTAGTAAAGCGATCTCTTGTTTGAATCAATTAAATCAATACACATTGCCGCTAAAAACTTGGCTATAACCTGTCTGAGAGTTGCCACTATTGGCGAGTGATAAATATGCGCACCATGTTCCGCGTTCCTTTCATTCAGAAATCTGTATTTAACCTCAGAACAATCTCAAAGTAAAAAGAGGTGCTAAAGTCTGATTTTATGGTGGGTTTGCTTTAAAATGTAATTATTATAATAATCTTAAGTCAAGTGATGAAGGATTTTGGAAGTCTGGTAGTAATCAGGTACAAGTACTTCTGTAAGGTTAACCCTGCCTGGTTTAAATGTTTGAAAATGATTAACAGTTGAAAACATTAGTTAGAAATTTAGAAAATAAATCGCATGTAATAAGTTACATTAATAAAGTAATGAGTTTTACTACTTATTATATTTTAAATAGGGTGATTTATATTCTGTAACCTATTACATTTCCAAAGTAACCTTCCCAACTCTGCACTTCAGCTATGATAGAGACATCCACTCTTGCATTGTGTGTTTGTGCATTTTGGGGGACTGAGCAATGAAGGAAAGGCTTTGTTTGGTGCGATTGATTTCAAACATCAACAGTGTTTCTCAGAAATTGCTTACTGCACCTTTAACTATTTGCATCTATTTGATTTTATATAATTAATATTTTAGATTAGTTGATTAGATTTAACATAAATATGTTCATTGTGAAAACTTGCATTTATTAATTTAAAAAGTATGAACAATGTTCAAATATGGCTAGCTGTGGAACAAACAATAATCAGTCAAAATGTATGTGATTGAAACAAAATGGGAGTCATTGATAATAAATAAACCTGGTTATTGTGCATTTAAAACGCATTCAGTTTTTTAGTACTTTACAGAAAACATACCTAATAATTTGTTTCATTTATTGTATGACAGATAAACATGCATCGCATTTGATTGTTAAAACTAATCCAAAATGGATAGAAGTTTTTATATGCAATTGATATGCATATCTTAAATTTAGGCCTACATCTGTATTTTTTTTATTTTGAGTGAATGTGAAATGTATGGTTTTTTAAACTGCAAAGGCAAATATGAATTCAAAAGTGACAGTTGTGAAGACAGTTTTTGATAAGAAACACTTCTGCATAGGATACACTTGTCTCCTCGCTCCTCCTGGTGCAATTAGAGAATTGAGATGTCCGTCAAGATGGCTGACGTCGATCAATTTCCAGGTTACAGGCTGGAGGACGGAGGAGCAAACAAACGAGAAATCATTCATTTGAGTATTGAGACGCACCAGTCAAGTCAGTGAGCACGAGAACGAGAGTTTTGCGAACTAGATAATTTGATTCATTGAAAAGATCCAATGCAATGAATGATCCTTTTACACCTTGGATTTCACTCGGATGTATATCAAGATACTGAACACTTACTTGTTTGTTAATGAAATTGTATTAGGTCCTACATAAAGCTTTCATGTGACTTCAGAAGAGTTTAATTTAGTTAATTGACAGCTACAGTACTTTCACTTTCATTAAATAGACAAGTTATTCTTTAGGAATGTTCCATAGAAGAAACATCAAACTGGTTTGGAACATCATGAGGGCGAGTAAACTAGGACCATACTTGTTACATTAGGTTATGATGTCAGATTAGACAAACTAGACTGATTATGAACTACTTTTTCTTTCTTTTTTTTTTATCCAGGTACAACAGACTAGCGAGAGAATGGACCCAGAAGTATGCAATGTGAAGACTTAATGGACATTTTTTTAAGTCACAAATCACTGTAAATTCTAGCATCTAAAAGTAAGATTAGGTTATATTATTAAACAAATTGTACTGTTAACATTTACCATCTGAAATGACCAATAATAATAGCTTAACTAGTATTTTGAAGGGGACTGTGCATTGCACAAAGACATTAAGCTTTTTATTGGTTTTGTGCATTTTGGTCATCCCCGCAGTGGTGTTGGGCACTTTGTTTTCTTGTTTCATAAATCCTATTTAAGATTGGCATGATATTATACAACTGCAGTTACCCTACAAGAGGGCAATTAAGAAATTGAAAACCGTTTTATTGTATCTCTCATTCATTTTGATTCAGATTTCATTTTCTTTTAGATATTTTTATTGTATAGTTAAGAGCAACTATACTGGATCTATTTTTTCTTTTTTATTTTTCATTAAAATTTGTTTAAAAGCGTGCATTTGTGTTTCTGGTATGTTAATTTGTGTTTGCTCTCATTTGTACACAGTCTTTTATTTGCTGAAATACTATTTGAACTGGCCTTGAGTACAAGTTACCAATTAGTTCGACAAGCAGCCTCTAAATCCAATGTAGAAATATTCACTCTGAATTTCAAAATCATCTGTCATATTGCATATCCATCCGAAAGACATTCTTCCTTCCTAATCAAAACTTAATTAATTCTGTTGCTTTCTAAAATATTTTCTGTATCCATTAAACCCCTTAAACAATAAAAATAATGTAATTAGAGGCTAATTTATATATCCCCATGGGTATTCACATACTATTTAGCTATGAATTTAGTTGGTGTTTGTAAACAGGTCCTCATCCATAATTACGACATTCCCAGTAGGGTTTCACAAATTATGCCATCTGGGATTTTCTTAATTGCACAATACTTTGAGAACACAAATTGTATCGCTATGTAAACTATTTTCCATCTCAATGTTTTTTAGTACAGTTTGTTTTTATCAGCTTTGTCATTAGTCACACCAATTACTGAACATCCAGCAGCATAAACAGACTTTTATCATATCCGATGATTATAGTTTTTTTTTCTACCCGGAAGTATTTACAATTAAGTCGAGCCAACCATTTACCGTTATTAGAAAAAAAAGTCCATGTTAGACTCCACGTTAGAATCCTAATATTATCATATTCCCGAAAATGTACCCGGTGTGGACGTTTAACGATAAATAAGAGAAAGAGCTCGACGTATTCTGTGACGCTTCAGCTCGCTGTGCGTCATGACATCACCCCCAGCGTGTCTCCCGGGGACGCGCGTCAGCTTCTGCGGGGCGGAAACAAACAGCAAGCTTTAGCAGAACTGCGAGTTCCCGTGCGATATGACTAACTCCGCTGGAATATCGTGTCGATCTTTGTACTCTGCTCGTTCCGTATCAACCATCTCGTACCAATTACCGAGGGAGGAGTGTAAACATCTCTGAAGCCAGGAAGTGGGATGTGGCCCAGGTGAAAAGCTCGTTATATGGTTGCGAGCGTGGGCGCCGTGACTGATGGCACGCGATCGGTCACACACATCAGGATGATGCGTCGAGGGTAGTGCGATCAATATGTGATTTTGTGTGTAGACAGTTGTTTAGAGAAATAAAGAGCCATTGCAGCGAAGTCTTCGGTCTCAGGCTCTCAGCATCATAATGGACTCTTCTGTGGCGCTGGGGAGGCTGGAGCTCGCGCGCCCGTTGATGACCCGCGGCTCGTGTTTACCGGAGGGCGCGCAGAGCGCTCACCTGAACGGGTGCGTGCCGCTCTCTCATCAGGTGGCTGGACACAAGTATGGCGTTGATAAAGTGGGTCAGTACACTTTTGATGTCATTCCTTTTGATTTGAGTCTTGATTCTGTTATTTGAAGTTGAACTGACATTGTGCACTGGAGCTAGTTTTCACAATTTTTGCTCCAGTCAATATTTCTCAGGGTCAGGTTCTGTACATGCACATACCAAACTATTATTTGTGTATAAAGCTGTTGAACAAATATTACCTTTATCACCTAGGAAACGAGATACAGTTCACCTTCTGTGACAACATGCTGTCACACTTTATTGGGTTTAGTTGTCACAATGGGAACTTGTCATTAAACAGCCTTCCATATGCTCAGCAGTAAAATATTAAGTAAGCGAGACACAAAATTGTAAATGAAAACTGTATATATGTAACGTAAATAATGCAGTTACATTATGCAATACAATTATGATGATGGTGAATCTAGTCCTGAGAAGAACAGTTCCATAAATGGATTTTTTTTTTTAAATTGATATTTTGTTGACCCTTGCCTGAAAGTATGTCATTGTGGTTTCATTGGTGCTTTAATTTACCCAAAAGTTATTCATATATAAATTGAACTGATTGTAATTTAAGGCATTTTTGCAATAGGAGTTTGAATCCATCATATAGAAGCACTGCTAAAGGGGAAACAATAATTTGTGTATATTATTTAGACATTTGACTCCAACTCTTTATAGTTACTGACATGCAGCCTATTAGTAATATTTTCAAATATGCTTTACCTGATGCAATTACAGATTTAATTTAAAAGGCTTCATTTGTCTCTGTATAGTGCTGACTCAATAGGATTTGTCTCATCATGACACGCTAATATGTTGATGACATGCAAAAAAAGCTCCACACGTATGACACATATAGTGTCATTTGTAGAACAGAATTTTGCCAATGCAGTGGAACACGGCAAAGATTTGACTTGCATTTGTGTCCACTATAGTTCTTTATTTCTGCACCTCACAAAGCATGTCAAGCACTTCTTCGGGTCACAAATATTGCATTAATTTATGCTTATTTTGATCAGTGTGCGGACAGGAATATTTTAATTACTGTATTAATTTACTTATTTCTGTCTTTCACAGTTTTACATTTTTATGAAAGAATAATCATTCAAGATTATAGAATTGAAAAACTGAATTTAAACCATCCAGATGCATCACAGTGGTGGGAATAACGGGAAAATATGCTTAATTGCAAATATTGTTACAATGCAAGCACAAATGTGTAATAGTTCTGAAAAAGTTATTTATTTTATGCAAAATATAGGCATTATAATGTAATACTATCGTTAGGGTGGAACCAATAGCATGTAAATGTATACATTAGATGTACTGTAAGTCGCAAATTGCTTTGCATAAAAGAGACGTAGGCTACAGTTTTAATTTAAATAAAGGTGTCTGGCAAATTCCCTCTGGTTGATCACATGTTTGACGTCAATAATTATGTTTGCTTTTGTTTACCATTGATGTGAATTGCTTTTAAAACGGCTATTTTTAAAGCGGGGGAGCCTGACCTAAATCCAGAGCTTCTCTGGCTATGACCGTAATCTCTAAGCCCTGTCAACCTAGTTCTCAGCAGCATATAGGCCACGCTGTGATGTCATTTACACACACTGCTGTCCTTTCCCCATCATACAAGTCTCTCACTTAATAAAAAATGTCAATTGGTATGATCATAACAGTAATGATTGAGCTGTTTTTCAATTACAGGTATCTTGCAACATCCTGACGGTACGGTCCTGAAACAGCTTCAGCCTCCTCCGAGAGGACCCAGAGAGATGCAGTTCTACAGCAATGTGAGTGTTACAGGAGTGTTCTGGGTTCAAGGGTTCACAAAAGAAGATTTTTTGCATAATAGGGGTAACCAAACAGGTCCAGGGCCCCATTGACTTCCATAGTATGGAAAAAAATGCAATGGAATGGAAGTCAATGGGGCCCATCGACTGTTTTGCTACCGACATTCTTCAAAACTACATCTTTTTTGTGTTTTATCCCTTTAAAGTAACACCAAGTAACTTTTCCTTTTCGGTCGCACTACTGGTTGGAAACGAAATTGTCCATTGCCGCTGTCGTAAATAATTTAGCCTACCGTCGCACGCACACTCGCTGTTTATCCAGCACCGGCTTCAGAATGAACGATGTCCACAGACAAGGTAGAGTATGTTACATGATTTCATGAAAGGATTGCGACATCAGAAACGAAGAAAAACAAAATAATGACTATTGTAGCGCTTGACGTAAAGCAGTCGAATTTTGTAGTTCTTTTTGTGCAGGGGTTCCTACCCGAAACCCGAAGTTACATAGTGCCAGTAAAAGCGATACAGACCCCGTCAGGCTATGGCAGACGAGTCATTTAACTTATTTTAAGTCGATGTACCATCACAAGGGTCTTGGAAATATATTATGAAGGTTGAAAAACTACATAGTGTTACTTTAAGTAGAAGAAAATTCACCACAAGGAATTACGTAGGCCTGTTCGCACCAAGTACTATAACCATGAAGTTTTAGTGATCGCTCTAAATCTAAAGGACTTGTGTAGGGCTGGTTTGAAAATATTGATTTGTATGTGGTTTTTAGTTATGTGAAAAAAACTTCCCTAAACATTATTTGTCCCATCCAAAAAATCACAATAAGCTTTGTAACTTTTAATATAAAACAAAGACTCAGCTTTTAAATTCTGTCAATTTTATAACGAACACGACAGCCACTGTTTAGATGTTTTAAAAACAAAATTAATTGGAGTAGAAAACATAATTATGTCATTAAAAAGGATATTCTAACATTGTTATTATAAAAAGTAAATATAGTAATGTAATGAACCAACTGACCGGGTTCTCTTCTGGGAGTTGGCAGGCTTGCCAGAGTGACTTTTCCAGAAAAGTAACTATGACTGTATTCCAGAATTCACGCAATAGAGCAGAGCTGTTGCGGACATGCCATTAGTGTTTATGAAGAAGTTGTCGTTCCAGACACTTTCTTAAACTCTTTAGTGTCTGGCAGTGTTCCTGCTAAGCTGGACAACGCGTGCACGGCCACACACATCTTATGTCGCAGACGCACAGAAAAAATAAAATGCAGCACACAAATGAGTTGGGAAAGGCATTTGATTTCTGTGCGTTCTGGTCAACCGCTATAGAGTTAGAACCTATGAATAAAAGAAAGAAATTGAATGATGTGCGCCAAATTAGCCGCTGTAGGAATACTTTAATGTTTGCAGACCGAGTAGCTCAACACGAGAGGCAACGCAAAGACGTGTCAAATAAAATGTGGTCATGTTTTAAAGAGTGGCTTGATTGAGTGCTGGAAATAATGAATGATCGGCACAGAACGGTAACAAAACTGACATTTACAATTAAACACACACCACAAATACCTGTTACATGCCTCAGTTTAAATAGATTTTAATCTATTTTAAGATTTAAATAGATTTGTGTGTGGGGGTGGGTTTCAGGAATGTTTGGATAACTATAAAAGATTTCACATTTGTTTGAAAATATTTAGCTTATAGATCTCAGTTTAAATACTTCAGTTTGTTTTTATTATACTATACGCCTAATAAATAATCTCAAAATGGGAATTCATAAGAAATATTTAAACATTTGATGGTTTAATGCTCTTCGTAGTCAATGATTGACCATACGAAAACACATTATGGTTATCCCAAACCATTGGAGCGTAAATGCTTTTTTTCATATTATATTATTATAAAGAAGTAAACTGTTCTGTGTAATATTTTTCTTTTAAAAATTAAAAGACTAGTACAGTTAACACAGCACTGTAAAATAATTTCTCAGCTAACCTAAAAAAATGTTCATTTAGTGACTCCTGACTTAGTGATTTAAAATCATATTTTTGAAAACAAACTGTTAAGTTACATTAAGGGTCAAATATAAATAGCATAGCAATTTAAAGTTAAAAACTGCATGATATAACCATTTTTTTGTGTTTACTGTGCGTACGCTGTACAGATATGGTATAAATAATATTTTTGCTCAGGTGGCCAAAATATCCGGCCAATTGAGAAAAGTTTTGCACAGCTAAAAAAAAAAATATATATATATATATATATATATTTTTTTTTAGGAAACATTGGCACCTGGCATGAAGATCCATTTCGGTCATCTGGTCACAAGTGATCAAAACTAAACAAACTGTAAATGGGGTTCAAACCGTTTCATGAGCTAATTAGTCAAAAACACGTTATATCATTGTATTTGTAGTGTAAACTCTTAATGTGTACTGGACAACAGGGAAGGGCCACCTACTCACCTGTCAATGAAACACTGCACTAAAATAAGGGATGTCAACTTTTTTTTTGCATTGCCGACCATGTGACTTTAAAAAAAAAATCTAATCTAAACGCGTGCTAAATGGTGTGACGATTTATCTGCTATTTCTTATGTTTATTGTTTTATCAAGGCACAATTACAGACATAGCAAGTGATGTATCCATTCCAATAATTTCACAGTGTGATCCTGTTTTTGACTCCAGGTGTATGCTGATGACCACTGCGACCCCTGTCTTGTAGACCTCCAAGCACACCTTCCCAAGTACTATGGCACGTGGTCCTCGCCAGACAGTCCCGCAGGTACACCGATGGATGCGATGAGGAGATTGGTGGATATATACAGCATTAGTTTAGTAAGCATGTCTGCTCGCTCTCTTCCACAGACCGGTACCTCAAGCTGGACGACGTGACGCGCAGGTTTCAGAAGCCGTGCATCATGGACGTGAAGATCGGCCAGAGGAGCTATGATCCCTTCGCTTCGCAGGAGAAACGGGAACAGCAGATCAGGAAATACCCACTGATGGAGGACATCGGCTTCTTGGTTCTGGGGATGAGGGTATGTTTTCTTCTTTAAAATATGGGTTTCATTGATTATCTTCTAATGGAAATATGTCTATTGAATTAAAGTGCCCCTATTATGTTATTTTAAGTTCCTACTTTTTTTTGAGGTCTCCTACAATAGGTTTACATTAGGGGTTAAATGGACTGTAGTTGATTTGTGATCCGCACAGACCAGGAATCACAGTTCGGCACGCATGTGATTCGCGGTTAATATCAAAGTTTAACCATCATAGAGTGAATGCTTATCATTTGAACATGTTTTGTCTTTCCAATTTACATATTCAAGCGATTTTAAAACATTCCAGCGCAAGAAGACGAAAAAGAGAACTCAATTTGGTACTTGCACACTTTTTTCTGTGCGCACATGCACACACAGAGGCGCGTTTCAGACAGAATTCAGAATTGAATTATTTTATTAAATAATTTCCTAAAAAATACTTCGAAACGACATCCTTTTGAAAGAAGTCTTGCACATAGCTTTACCTCTTCCTGAGAAATAAAACAAACACAAAATTAACATCAGTAACATATTTAAATGTGTTAAATTTGAAAAACCGTGCTTTTCAAACACGGTAGTGCATCTGAATATTATATTAACATGAAATTTATGAATGATGACAAATAATTGTATTTCAGAAAGGGTAGTGTATTTATATCATTTTATTATGAAATATGCGAACGCAGGAAGCATTTTAACTTTTATTTTTAAAAATGTATAATATTTATCATAAAATGTACAGTCACAGTGTAGGAAATGTTAACTATAATCTGTTATTAATTACCATAGTTGGGAGTATGATTTACTTAAAATTGCACGAAAATGCACCTGTATATTATCTGCAAAAGTTTTCACATACGCTAGCTTACAGCCTAGTGTTAATGTAAATCTAACGTTAGTCGTTTACTTTTTAAGTCTACATGTACATACACAACTTCTAACAACTGGCAAATTCACTGAAAGCGTCGTTGCCAGATTAAAGTTGAAGTTATGAATTAAAGTCCATTTTGTTGTCGCCGTAGGTCAAAATACCTGTCTCTGCAAGCATTCTCATAAACAGACAGTTATGTCTTAAGTGAACGGTTAGGTGATAAATCGTATGAACTATCCCTTGTGAACTATGCCAGTTTAAAATGATTATTACTGCATGATTATTATTATCAATTAGTTGTTGCAGCCCTGCTTGGATTCATACCTAGTCGTGCAGATATAAAGGGTTCTTTTTGGTGTGAGGATGTTGCAATGTCCAAATTAGGTTTCACCAAATTAGGTGTTTGAAGGAATATCTGCTGTCACATTCATGTCATGGAACTTGTGAATTGCGTGGGGGTCGTGTTTGTGTAATGTGAAGCAGAACTTGGGTTGAGGTGTCAGATTAGTGTATTAGTGGACAGATTGTGTCACAGACTCGCCTAACAAGTTTAGAGGTGATTGTTCCACTCTTTACTTTTGAATCAACGTTACTTCCTGTATAAAACCCAAACACTGCTGTCCTCATAGAGGTAGCCCTTGTCTTTTCACATGAGGAAAACACAATAGTTTACTTATTTGATCATTAATTCATTTCATTATGTACTTGCTTTGTTTTATTATTGTGGGAAATGGGAATCTTTTTCTATATTTTTTTTTAAACAAAGATGGAATTTGTGGTGATAAACTGTATTTTTGATACTGATATTGCTTAAATATACAGTACAGGTCAAAAGTTTGTTAACATTACACTCTTATGCTCATCAAACCTGCAATTATTTGACCAAAAATACAGAAATAACCGTAATATTGTGAAATATTACAATTTAAAATAGTGGTTTTCTATTTTAATATACTTTAAAATGTAGTTTATTTCTATGATGCAAAGCAAAATTCTTCAGTGTCACATGGTCCTTCAGAAATCATTCTAATATGTTGATTTATTATCAATGTTGGAAACAGTTGTGCTGCTTAATAGTTTTTATAACTTTTGATACTTTTTTTCAGGATTTTTTGATGAATAAAAAGTTAAAGCATTTAAAAACAGCTTTTATTTAAAATAAAAATATTTTATTACAAAATACACTACTGTTCAAAAGGTTGGGTTAAAAAAATTAAATTAATACTTTATTCAGCATGGATCTGTTAAATTGATTAAAAGTGGTAGTAAAGATTTATATTGTTAGAAAAGATTTCTATTTTGAATAAAGGCTTGAATAACGTATTCATCAATTCATTTTATGCTGCACAACTGTTGATAATAACACACACACACACACACACCACACACACACACACACACAACACACACACACACACACACACACACACACAGCAACAACACACACACACACACACACACACACACACACACACACACACACACACACACACACACAGACACACACACACAGACACAGACACAGACACAGACACACACACACACACACAGACAATAAATAAATAAATAAATTTTAAAAATATATATATATTATAGATTAATTACACACTTTCTTGTGTTATGCCAAAGTCCTTTTAGGCAAGTCCTGCCACTCGGCCGCCATCTTGGCAACGCCTCCGGGCAGCTATTTCTGACTAACAAGACCAGGCTCCTATCTAAATGAATGGGCAGTGAGTCAGAACTGCAGTTTCACTGGTCACCGGGACATAAAAACTGCATGTATAGAAACAGCAGTAAAATATGATAAAAATCGCTGAAAAAGTTGGATGACTTTGCCCCAAAATAAGGTTTAAAACGCCTTTTCCCCCACCGGTTATACGTTTACTGCGCATGCGCAAGAGTTCACACACCAACACGCAGGTCTCTCGCTCTCTCCCTCTCTTCCGTACGTTGCGCGCGCTACACGGTTTGAAGCACACTCGCTCTAGATTCGGGGAGATTTTAACTAATTTGCGGGCATCAGGGAGCCGCTATCAATATGCGGGAGACTTAGGATGTCTGATATTTACACAACGCACACATACAGTACCTTTCAAATCTGCCGCCTTTTCAAACAGTAACGTATTCTCCGCTGTCGCAAACCTCAACTGTGCGCATGCGTCAGAGGAACCAGACGATAGGCTCAAATGTTTCCCGGCTTGACTGTTAAAAGCAGACGATTGGCTGTCAAGCGGGAGGGGCGGGACGTGTGCATACAACCGCCATCTTTGGCGTTACAGGTTTTCCCTATATAGTTCTATGGTTCTATTGAGGATTGAGGAAGTGACATGTCTCATATAAATTGTCTCTGGTTATGCTCATCGTTGAGGTGCTGCCATTTCAGCTGATGATGAGCTTCGGGATGGCCAGTGCCTGACCCTCGTACGTTTAGAGGTTTTAATTAATGGTCCGCAGCTTTAGAAGGAGCAGAAGGGAAAGAAAGCTCAGTGGTAAAGCCACAGCGCTGCGTGAACTGGAGTCACACGTTTACTGAGCTCTGGAAACAGCAGGCAATATTAACACTATCATCAACACTGCTGGAGTGAAGTCTTCGGATTGCTTGGAAGGGACATTTGGTCTGTATAATCGTGGAAAATGGGACAAACGGAGCATGCAAAGACACTAAATGTGGGCTTAGTATTTACTGCAATAGCGATTGAAGCAATCATAAATCCTATAAACTGGTGAACTTTGATCACTGCATTCACTGAAGATATGCATAATGATGTTTAAACTGTTAATCTGCCACAAATAAGGGCTTCCACACTCCTAGTCAAAAAACTTAGCAAACTGAAGAAATGGCACAAATACTATAACTGATCTGATCTCAGATGTTACTTGCATTTTGACTTGATGCACATTATTGCTATATTTTTATGTATGAATGATCCAGTTAGAAGGCTTTTCAATCTACAAATCGCCAACATTTACAATGGATATTTGATTTTGAATGATTTGTTTTTAATGACCATACAAGTTCGATTAAACCGTCAAAATATGAGGAAAATTGTTTATATTTTTTTAATACTTTAAATGTGAAGGAAGAACAAAACACTGAACTTGATTAACGTATTTATCTGGCAAAAAAAAAGCAAACAACACTTATTATTTTAATAGGCTAACAGGAAAAAGCATACATTGAATACAATATAATCAGTTATTAATATTTTGTTGGCTCTCTTGTTTTTGCTTGATCATAATTTCTTTGTATGACAGCATGGCCAAAGATTTTCTCGGCACAATTCGGCATGTTTCATTGCTTTATCAGAAATAAAACAATTGACTTCAAGCACAACTATGCAATATGGTGACAAATTTTACATATAGGTAAATTTTACATATAGGAAGGAAGGTCATCATCACTGTCATGGTGTATATATATATATATAATATATATTAGTTAGCCTCATAGCATAATTGCCTAAGTCATTTTGTGTTTTTCTTGTTTTCCAAAGACATTGAAATATGACTTAGGCAATTATGCTATGAGGCTACTATACACACCATGATTGTGATGGTTTTGCTTGTGGTTATCATGATCTACTAATGTATGATACCATGGAAGAACAATGGTGAATTTTAATGAGCAAATACAAAGAAGGCCTGTTAAACATGTCATTTGTCAGCTCTTTTATTCATGAGCTTTTAGAGCCATGCACATTAGCTTGTATCTATCAGGACTGTTTGGCATCCATGTTCTGTAGGGGCATAACGCTTCAAATTATTCACTGTTCGGATTTTATCACAGTTTCGGTACAGTCCGGTATGTGCAGCTATTGTCAAGAAAAAAAGGACTACTGTCTAATATAAAAAAAAGAAACTTAGAACAAATAATTAAACTACAAGCAACAGCACAGATAAATACATTAGAGCAAAGATTAAAAAAAAATAAACATTGCTTTTCAGGTTATTTAGGCATCTAAATGTAGTTTTCATTGAATAAAGATTGATTCAAGGAATCAAATGTAACATAAAACTACAAATAAAGATTAATCATTAAGCCGTCAAGAGCAGTGAGTGATTTCTCTGTCTTTTGTTTGATTAGCATTAGAAACTGTTGGAAACTGAGAAGCGAAGACCAGGAGACTCGGTTGTATCTTCAGCAGGATTCTTTATTGAAAACACAAGCTTTTTTTTTCTGCAGGCATCAAGTCTAACTGAGGCCGTGTATATTGTGTTTATATAGATTTTAAGAGGCAGTGCTTAGAAATGGCGACAGTATCTGTTTGACGACCTTAAACAAAGCATGCAAATGAAGTATCCAGGTATAGGAACCCACCGAGGCCATGTCCCCACTTATACGTTTTCATTTGAAAACGTATATTTTTCTCTCCGTTTTGGCCTTCCGTCCACACTGAAAGGGCGTTTTAAGTCAACGAAAACGTAGCTTTTGAAAAACGCTCTCCAAAAGTGGATAAATTTGAAAACGCCGTTTTCGCGTTGTAGTGTGGACTGCGAAGCCGGAGGTATTTGAAAACGATGACGTAAGTTTAGTCATGTGATCCATGTTGTACCAATAGATATTCATGTTTACCGGTATTGTGCCTGTTAATTATGTGCGATTCACTTTTACAATGTTGCTAAAATATGTTACTTTCCACACTCTTCATATCACAGTAGCCTACTGCAAAGATGACAGAAAATGTACTCACATTTGCTGTCCTGCGTCCATACAGGATAGCAGTCGCGTTTTAGACCAAACATATGGTGACTGAGTGCGATCTGGACGCATCAGTGAGTGGTGAGATATTTTGCTAAATGAAATTATCATGTTAGAAGAATTGCGCGATACCTTTATTTTTATTTTTCCATCTGTATCATCTCAGTGAGCTTTTGTGAGGTTTCACGCATGCGCAGTAAGGTGAATTTATAAGTTTCTCATCCACACTGAAACGTCTGAAAACGCCTGAAAACGCTAGTGTGGACGGAGAGCATTTTTAAACAAAAACTCCCGTTTTCAAATTTATCCGGATTAATGTAGACGTAGCCCGAGTGTCACCAGTACTAATCCAATCAGCATAACTATTCAGAGAACGGGACGGGGCTCCAAGAGCCAGTAAAGACAAAAGGTGAGATTCTCAGTAATCTGACTCATTTGACTCACAATAAAGAGAACAGGAACTGGCAGAAAACTCTTGCTGGAAAGTTTGCTTAACAGAATAATTAATCGGATATCATCATCATAACATTAAATGCAAAACTAAAGTGAAGTACATTGTATTTAGCATTTAAAGTTATGTCAAAATGTGGGATCAGCAGATCTTAATCAGATTCTTAAATTTGTAATCCCACAAAACACAGACAGCAGGAGAAATAGGCTGCTGTCACTTTAAGACATTATGCACAGATCCAATATACTGATACATATCCATTGTCTTTCTCGGCTGTTTATGTTCACTACAGACATAACCTACTATGTTTGCTAGGATACTCCCCAAGATGGGCATGTTGAATTATTTTTTTTGTGTGTGACTGTCCGTTCAAGCACAAGACGTTCAAGCAAAAGAGAACTCA
Organism: Chrosomus eos; assembly: GCA_036326025.1. Lineage (NCBI taxonomy): Eukaryota > Metazoa > Chordata > Actinopteri > Cypriniformes > Leuciscidae > Chrosomus > Chrosomus eos. The sequence continues at coordinate 7,704,810 of CM070830.1, read as the reverse complement.
ATATTTGCGAGCTGTCTGAAGACGTGGCTTTCCACGCGTGCGCTTCGTTTGGGTGCACACACAAATCTTCTTCTCAAAGCGCAAGCGAGTTCTCTTGAAACGCATCTTCCTTGAGCATGAATGTTTAAATTGGCAAGGCTGTAAATGTTCTGTAAATGCTGTGTGTGGATCAGAACCAGCTGTCTCGCGTAACGCATCCTGTTCGTAAAGCTTGTTTGTTTACTCGCATGTTTTCTTGGCAGCACATGTATGTGAATAAATCTTGGAAAAATGACGGACAATTACAGAGCTATCTGCAATTTCTCGAAACTTGGTTGACACAGAAGATGACAAATCTTCCCGTTTATTGTGTCATATTGTGTAGAATGACCTCAGTAAATGGAGTAATGGGGTGAAAATGAGGGGAACCAGTCTAGGGGCCAAAAGGGCCCATGACAACTACAAAAAGATGTAAACCCCAAACCTTGTTCTTTGTACAAGTTAGTGTTAATATATCCATCTGTGGTCACCATCTTCTTAAAAAAAAAAAAAAAAATCCTCTGCGACAAGTTCTAATTCTAAACGGGCGAGAGGAATTCATGCAGTGGTTGAGTCATATTGTCAGGAAAGAAATGAAAATCTTTTTACCATAAAAGACCGGCCTCCAGTAGTTTAGAAGAAGAATTTATAACCAAACCATTTTCCAAAGAAAGTGAGTGTATTAAAAGACATTAACCATAACAGAGAGAGAATGGTTGGGTTTACCACACACACACACATGCATATATATATATATATATACTCACATGTATATATTATTTTACAGAATCCAAATTTCAAGAACTACAATGAACAACTCGTTTGTACTACATCACACTATTTTTTTCTTATGAAGTCATAATGTTCCTCATTTAAATAATCCCCACCCGCGAAATACACAAAGTTGATGAGACTTGGTTAAGCAGATCTAGAGAAGATGAAGTGTTGTCCACAATCGTTAATATTGTCTGGGTCTGAATCGGGTTTGAAATTGACTCCATCATTAATATTTACATCCGAGAAGAGCGCGGTTATGAAGTGGCGCTACATTTCTCGAACACGCGCTAAGCGCTGCCAGTGCCAATCACAACACACTGGGCCAGTAACCATATCACAGCACATTTCATATTTCAGAAGGAGGGGATTCATTGAAAACTGTTCACCCAGACTTTAGTTTTGTTTTACACACGTGAAACTATATATTATTAGCTAATGTTTTTTATATATTATTAACAATCAATGCTGAAAACATATTCTAATTTAATTTATAAAAAGGCCATATAATGATATATACTATATAAATATTCAGATTGCAAAAGCCTCTAAATGCCATCTGAAATGTTATTCTAAAATGATCATTTTTATCAAGCTCGTATATTTAAGTTCAATAATCTCACTTAAATGGCAAGAAAAATTACCCATTAATTGTCATTTAAGTGAAATTACTGAATTTAAATATACAAGCTTGATAAAAATGATCATTTTAGAAGAAAATTTCAGATGGCATTTAGAGGCTTTTGCATCTGAACTCTTCATATATATATATATATATATATATATATATTATATATATATATATATATATATATATATATATATATATAATATATATATATATATATATATATATATATATATATAAAATAAATATATTGTATTATATATATATATATATATATATATATATATATAAATAATATAATATGTTTTCACGCTTGATTGTAAAAAACAAAAAAACAAACAAATTTTTTTCAAATTGTAATACTTCACAATATTAGACTAGTTATTACTTAATTTTACAAATATATTACAAAAAAAATTAGTAATAAATTGTAATAACTAATATTGTGAAGTATTACAATTTAAAATACTTGTTTTGTTTTAAAATGTAATTTATTCCTGTGATGAACAGCTGTTTTTTTCTCAGCATCATTGCTCCAGTCTTCAGTGTCACGTGATCCTTAGTTTGATGGTGTGTGTGTGTGTGTGTGTGTGTGTGTGTGTGTGTGTGTGTGTGTGTGTGTGTTGTTGTTGTGTGTGTGTGATGTGTGTGGAGAGAGAGAGGATATGTTTGGTTATCTGTGGCATCAGACAGGATGAGCTTATCACACTGTGGCCTCTCCCAGCATCCTCAGGGTCTTTCGCTTCTCTCTTGAGAAACATGGGTGGAGACCTCGAAACTCTTTATCATCAGCTCATGATGGATGCGGTTTACTCAACACCCCTTTATATATGCAGAACCATGTCCTTTTTTTATTTCTTTCGAGAAAATGTAAGTCAGAGAACAGGCTTAGTTAACAGGCTTATTAATTATACAATTAATCCGTTATTTATTATTATAATAAATGTCAGAGTAGTTTTTTTTTTTTCATGGCAGACAGCATAACTTTTATGTCAAAGCAAATGTATCCAGACCTAAGTAACCATATAATGCATGTTGGTCATTTGCCATTATTTAAAACTGTGCAGTTTTTTAAGGTTACACATGAAATATTAAATGATTAGCTGTAGGGTAAAGTGTCAATTAGTAGAGATTTGTATTAGTATAAGCTTTGTATATATATGAATATTTTTACATTGGCCTGGGGGTCAAATGTCTGAAGAATCTGACAGAGCGTTGGCCATAAGAACTCCTTTTAAAGAAAATGCTGATTTTTTTTCTCCACAAAGCCATGAATAAAGCAGCTGCATCAGTTTCACACAGATAGAGAAACGGAGGGAGCTAAATGCCAGAATGTTTCTGAAACTAATCAGCCAATGTATATCAGCAACTCAATGCATTTAGACATGTAAACATGGTCAAGGTGATCAGCTGACCTTCAACTGCAGCATTGAGAAGAAAGGTGATAATTTGAATGTGGCGTGGTTGTTTGTGCCAGAGGGGCTGGTTTCAGTATTTCAGAAACTGCTGATCTACTGGGATTTCCACACACAACCTAGGGTTTACAAAGAATTGTCAGAAAAAGAACTTAATATCCAGTGAGCGGCAGTTCTGTGGGGAAAAAAATGTCTTGTTAATACCAGAGGTCTGAGGAGAATGGCCAGACTGGTTCGAGCTGATAGAAAGGCAACAGTAACTCAAATAACCACTTGTTAACCAAAGTCTGCAGAAGAGCATCTCTGAACGCACAACACATCCAACCTTGAAGACACACTGGGTGCCAATCCTGTCAGCTAAGAACAGGAAACTGAGGCTACAATTTGCACAGGCTCACCAAAATTGGACAATTATAGACTGGAAAAACTTCTCAATTTCTGCTGTGACATTCAGATAGGGAGGGTCAGAATTTGGTGTAGACAACATAAATGCATGGATCCATCCTGCCTTGTATCAACGGTTTAGGCTGCTGGTGGTGTAATGGTGTGTGAGAGATTTTCTTGGAACATTTTGGGCCATTTAGTACCAATTGAGCATAATTTAAATGCTACAGCCTTCCTGAGTATTCTTGCTGACCATGTCCATACCTTTATGTCTACAGTGTACCTAGTGATGTTCGACGCGCATGCGTGGAATTGGATGTTTTTAACACGCATGTATTTATGCCAAGTTAAACATGGTCTTCTGTGTTATTTGTTTCATATATCCGTAAAAGCAGTGGCATTTGTTCCTAAAATATATATTTTTTCTCTCTCTTGGTGTGCTATAGCCTACATGACAGATTATAAGAGTTATATGAAAATATATGGACATCTTTTTTTTATACCATAAGATATGTAATAAATAAAGATGACATGAATAAAAAGAAAAACGGTCCTGTGTCTGGTATCCGATAAATAATGGGTTTTGACTGTTAAAACATCCCAATGTTCAACGAATTCACAAACTGTTGGGTACAATGTCCGGTATGCTATGCTAATAATAATATGCAAACAATTCTATTTTTTTATGCAAATACAGTCCCTAGAGATAGATCAATGTTCTAATGATTAAAGACATTTTATAGGCCTATATATTAATATAACAATGAATACTCCACAAATAATAATAAGTTGATAACAAAAGAGAGCCTATTAATTAGCACTATTTTTCATGCAAAGTGTAATATTGGTTATGTCATTATCCATAGAGCGATTTTTAATGTCATTTTTTTATTGTTAACAATGTTTATTTATTTGAATGATATAAAAATCTATATACACAAAATGTAATGGCATTATGTCTGTGGGAAATTAAACGACGGATAAAAACACATAAAAGAGTCTAAATCCATCAGAGTGATGGATATCCTAATAACTATATTGCCACTTTTGCATATCTATGTTACAGTGCTTTGTGTAAACTTATAACAATGGATTACAATAATACGATAATAGATAATAATATAGACTAATGTGAGCAGTGTCATTGGAGAAAAAATACAAAATTCATTTTTCAAAATTGCATACATCTTTGAAGCTATCAATAGGGAGGGAGTGGAACATGTAATGGGTCATAATGTAAAAGCTTTAATGTTTAAATTCATCCTCTATAGCCATTATGGCATATGTCATACAGATTGTATAAAATAATGTAATTTGTGGATAATGTAATTATCCACTTTCATTAAACTTTCATGATGTAATCGAAACCGCGCTAGGTGTAAAACGATTTGATGTAAATTACGTCATTGCGCTACAGGCTACATCACACACTGCTTTCTTGAACATGACAATGAGTTTATTGCATTTGTTCTTATTTATTTGAAATGTGAATTGATTGAACTTGACATGACATTAAATTTCTGCATCCTGAAATATAATTTGTCTTGTTGTTTTACCTATTTAATTTCTCCTGGCTTAAAGGGCACCTTAAGTAAAAAAAAAAAAAAAAAAAAAGAAAAGAAAAAAAAGTCCAATAGTTTAAGGAAAATTATTGGTTGACCTTTACTGTTTAAAACATTTTTTTTTAAGTCTTAAGGATAGGAGTCGTCTAAATTTGTGCATAAAAAGGGCAGTGAGGTCCAGTTTCTTGGTGAAATATTGATGGAGAGCAGACGGCATGTAAATTCTCATTCTCAATCCATCCCAGGGGTTCAGCTCTCTGCCAGCTCGTACAGAAAAACAGATGGATGAAAAGAGCCGATCTACATAACCACCAAGCAAACAGAACCATTACTCATAATTGCTCTGTTGATTTGGATGATATAGAAAGCAACTTAATGCCCTTCTCAAAATAACCCAAATTACACAGTAGGATATTACATTGGCTCCCTCTTCACCCTTCCAGAAGTTCAGTTTGAGTTTCATTTCCTCTCTGGAGCTTATGCAGTCAGTGGAGTTACTGTAATAACCTCGCATGTCCTCTAGAGGGAGAGCAAGACCTATGAAGAGACGGATCATATTTACCTCCAGTTCAAATGTTTCTCACTGTCTTTCAGGTGTATAAAGTTGGATCGGACAGCTTTGACACCTATGACCAGCATTATGGAAGAGGTCTCGTGAAGGACACGATCCAAGAAGGTGAGATCAACCTCAGAGTCAAAGCATCACACTGTTTATGCCATTGCACTATCACCTAAAATAATGCATGTTTCTGTTGTGCAAGAGGAAAACAGGTTTCATTTACTCTTAAAGGCCGTTTGAAATGCTTTGAGGAGTGGCATGGCATTTATTTATTTGCACATAACCAGACATTTGCTTTTTGAGCCATAATTTGCTGCTTTTGCTTTTTGTTTGAAGGTAGTATTAGCAATTTTTGGCAAATAGATAAATGTCTAATGCCAGAAGTCAAATATAAGTATTCCTGTGGCTCAAACAGTTGAGGAATATTCCCAGGGAATGCTTGAACATAATAAAAATGTGTACCTTGAATGCAATGCAAGTCGCTTTGGATAAAAGTATAAATGTATAATGTAAGATACAGTAAGAAATCTAGTTAAAAATAATCAAGACATGCTATCATGAGCACAAATAAAAAGCCTGCATGTGAATAACATATGTACCAGTATAACTAATGAACAGTAGTAGTAATGCACCAAAACACTGAAACTAATCTGAAAATAAAATGTATTCAATAATTAATCAAATTATTTAATAAGCAACGCTCAAACTGAGTTGTGTGTGTATATAAAAAAAAAAATGGCTCAAACGGCTGTTTTTATATAAACGTTTTAATGAGGTTTTAATAAATTTTTGAAATGTTGCTTGTTTTCATGACAGATTTATTGTCCCACTTTATATTAAGTTCCTATTTACTAATATTTCAATTAATATCTTGATACAATGCAGTTATTTTGTACATAAATGTTTTTATCATCAAACATACACTAAATAATAAAGACAACCGGTTAAGAAAGAATATAATGACTGTGTAATAGGGCATATATTTGGCAAAATATTCCTATCTAGAGTTTTCTTTTTTTTCCTTCTAGCTAACAAATGTACAGGCATGCCTTTTCTGATGTAAATGTCGCACAGTCGGAGTAAAAAAAGCCACATGTAAGTTGTAACCACGTCAATGTGAACGAATTGGCCAATTTCAATTTATATTTAATTTGGATTGTGCAAGGTAGTTTAAACTAGTGTTCATTTTGTTAGCTATTTTTAATTTATTTAAGCTTAGTGCTATGTCAAATGGACTTTTTAGTTTTTATCATATTTGGTCAAGTTTTAGTCAACTAAATCTCTGGGCATTTTAGTATTGTATTAGTCAATGAAAACACAGTCACATTTTATATTCTGATTTACAGGATAACAAAAGTAGATATCTATAAATCCCTCTGTATTTTTTTCCCATCTAATATGTGAACACAATGAAAAAATAAATTTGAACCTGGCTTTATCCAATACTCAGATTTCGTTTTTTAAAAGGTATGCAAATTAGCGCATATTTATTTAGACAATGCCTTATTTGCATATTTAAACATTTAAATTACCTACATTAAAATGAGAAAAGTTTTCTGTAATCAACTGGGAAAGTTTCATGGTGATATCTGCTAGTTTAAAAAATGACCCTATTCACCTGTAGTGTCTCGCCTCAAGCAGAATATCTCAAATACATGTAATATATTCACACGAAATAGTTTCGGCAATTATCTTCGGGTGGTTCTGTTTCCTAACTAGTAGTAATTCAGTTACAAACATGATCTTCTCCTTGCTCCAGGTTTATCCAAGTTCTTCTACAACGGTGATATTCTCCGCAAAGACGCCATCACTGCCAGCATCCTCAAAGTCCAGAAGATCCTTCAGTGGTTTGAGGGCCAGAGTCGGTTTCACTTTTATGCAAGCTCTCTGCTCTTTGTGTACGAGGGCGTCTGCGCGCCCAGCCCCGGTTCTCAGACCCTACGAGAGAGCCAGATCGCCCCCGAGGCCTGTGAGCAGAACAACAACATCGATCAGAGCCTGTCCGCCATGTACTCCCTGCACAAGAAAGGCTGCGTCCGGAGCCACTACCAAGCCAAACAGGACAACGGCGTGTGGAGCTCCTCGCGGCAGCCCAACGGCAACCGCAGACTGGAAGAGGACCGGGAGGAGGCGAAGAGCGAAGCGGGACAGGAAACGCTCAGCGACGTGGAGGTAAAGATGATCGACTTTGCACATGTCTTCCCTAGTGACATTCCCGACCAGGGTTACATCTACGGTCTGAAGAATCTACTGAAGGTCCTACATCAGATTCTGGAGGAGTGATGGAGTGGTGGTTGTTGTTGCTGAAGGCATGAGTTTTTGTAGCCACTTTCATGTCCGTCTACTCGCCTCTTTCTAATCTGCACTACCTACACCATCAGTGGAGTAACGTTTGTAATCCTTCGTCTAATGTATGTGCTTTAGTCTTTTAAAAGCTTTGTACAGTTTGTACAAACTTATCTTACTCTTACTCAGGTAAATGAATCTATAACGCTTGTATATTTATCCCGACAAAAGAAATTCATACCGTTGAAGCTCTCATCATATTATGCTTCAGATATTACATTAGTTCCTGTTTCCAGAGCCATTTCTTTTTATCTTTTATTTTTTTAAATCAGTGTAATTGAAAATAGAACTTTGGCGAGTGAGGCTGTAGGGAAATATTTGACGTTTCTTTCGCATATGCTGCCAATATGTGTCCCTGCCTGTTTCAGACCTGTTGAATTGTGAATTTTATCTCATTTTTTTTTTTAACGTGATTTGAAAAGAATTAAACCTTAAAGTGTATGCATGTTATGTGATTACTGATGCAATATGACTGAAAAAACAATGACAGTAATGAAGATCGTTTATTTTTTCATTGTATGTATACAACGAATGCCAAAGTTTCCATCAATGAAGTGAACCTGAATTGTGATTTCTCTGATTACTAACTGAATTACTTGAGGGGTGTCCGAGTATTTCATCAGGGTGTTTGTACACATTTGATGACTGCATAGGACATGATAGGAACTCGCATTGAAATTAGTCATAAAAGCCATTTAATGTGACTCAATATGAGAGGGGGAAAAACAAGAATACCCTCAAAACTATAAAGAAACAGTTCAATGTTTTTTTTTTCACATCTTTTTTTGTTGTTGATCTCATTTTACTTTATTTTAACGTGTTTATGACTTGATTTGTCAGTAAGCTTTTAAATGTTTCTTAGCAGCACAGTGTTTCTTTAATCAACCAAGGCCTATTCAGGGTTCCCACAATCATTAAAACACTTGCGAATATCAGAGAAATTCATTATATCATGAGTGTTTTGAATGCATATTTTAAAAATCTGTATCTGGTAATCACCTCGGCTGAAAAGTTATTGAAAAAGCATGGAAATGTATTGGTCAGTAGTGTGGGAACCCTGTCTATTGCATGTTTTAATACAAATGGTCTTATGCTTGCATGTATAACAATCATTCATTTACATCTCAAGACATCAGGAAATAGTCCTTTAAGTTCACATGGATCTCTTTTTTTTGTTTTGTTATTTATGTAATGTTTTATTAGCATTGTTGTGATTGATGTTGAAAGACCACATCTCCTATAACGTAGTGCAGCAAGTGTACTAAAAACAACATTCTCGTTCATGTGCACCTTTAAAATGGCGCACATTGGAAACATATACTTTCCGTTTGTACCCATAAAGACAAAAAGTCCCTGAATAGCATAGCTCTTTGGGCAAAGTAAAAAAAAAAAAAAGCCTTTTGTGCCTATCAATAAATATAGTCTTTTTGCAGAAAGTCTTTAAAGTTTTTCAGTAGACCTCACAAAAATTCAAAAACTGAAAGCTCTTGAGTACTAGATTGCTCTCCATTCTAATATATAATTTGTTCACAAATAAATGAACTTATGTCATGTTTACATTCTACCTTCATGGTTATCTGGACAAAGAGACATTGTTATATAGTCGTACATGCATAACTCATTAATTAATGTCCATTAATCATCATCTTATGCACTGAAAGTGAAAATACTATGTGTACATGTATTGTTAATTACTAAAGTTGTATCTGTCATTTGATTTCTTTTTCTGATTGTTTGTTTTATTATTATTATTTTTAATAATAGTATATAGCACCTGATTGGTAACTACTGTATGGTGGTGCTTAAAGCACTTTAGCGAGACTGGATATTTCCCTGTGGAATGGATTGATCAATCTTATTTAAGGGCATAAAAATGTTGAATCTCAACAAACGGACTGAAGAAGTCTGAACACTCACATAAACGTTTGTACACTGGCTAGATCTTTTGTTCGGTGGAACGGCAGGAATATTTTCATGGCATTCATTTTCTCACGCAGAGTCAGTGGAAGATGAATATGATATCTCTTTGGTGTCCTTGCGCTTGCTGTTCAATATGCTGAAATATACGGGCCTGGTTCAGTAATGTCTCAATATATGTCCATTTTTGAAAACCTGTCTTAAGCTTTGTATCGAGCTAAACTTAGGGATTAATACTGAGAGACAGAATTCAGCAAATAAAAACTACAACTCAAATGTCATTACGTTAAGATGGTTTCCAAATGAATAATGTATTCTAAATGTCAGCCACAGCTTCCTTGGTAGAATCATAGCTCTGCCCTGAAATGAACTGTTTTTATAGTGATTTTTTCATTGAATAAAGTTGTTGTAATGGGCAATCTTCATGGAAAAGAGAACTAATCGAAATGGATCAATGAAACATACTGACCTGTATAGTGTGTAGTTTTTGGAGATATAATGTCTATCCAACCCTGATCTAATTGTTCTCTTAACAAATTACCACTTTTGAATATTGAAATATGAACTTAATATTTACTTGGATGATATTAGGTGTATATTTGGCAAATTTTCATTAATAAAATCTGCATTTAATACCAGGTTTTGTTGCTTGTGCTCATTGTATGGGTTGTTTTTTTTTCCTTAGACAGTTCATTTTACTGTTTTCCACCACTTAATATAACTCACTATCTGGAAGAAGAAAATCACTACGACATAGCATGTAATCTAATTTATTAATGGTGTTTTCTAAGGCAAGGCAAATCTCATTTATTATTCAAAACGAATCACTGTTGAATTGTAATGTCTTGGTCATTGCATTTATAGGTGGATGTCGTTATCAATAATGGGTAGAAATCTGTTCTAGAATTCATGCAATATATACTGTATACTGCGAGCATCAAATTGATGGCTTGTGTGTAAGATGATATGATGAATACAGACACACACACACACACACACACACATATTCATCATTGTAACCTGTGTGGCAGACCAGTGCTGAACCGCTTGTCTCTCCTCATCTGTACCTGGCCAGATGGACCCGAGTGTCATTTAAATATTCATGAGTGACTGATGCGAAGTTGAATATGTTATCGCACAGGGATCGAGATGTCTTGGCACGTCATGTCATATTTCGTCTTTACAAGCCTACTACTGTACTGTGTACTGAACTAGCTCACTGTACTCAAACTGTATTCTGAAATCCCCATAGCCTTGTCTTGAGCATTTTTGGATATGTACAATTTTAAATAACAGACGTCATTAAAAATACACTTAAAATGTGATTAAGACTTGAGTGTAAATAAACTGCTTTACTCCCCCACAAAGGTAACTTGAAATAAAAGTTTAAAGGCACAGTATGTAAGTTTTGCTTCTAAAGAACGCTTATTCAAAACAATTACAAAGGTGTAGCTTGATGATGCTGTGAATGAGCGTGGAATCATGGAGTAAATGAATAATAACAGCCAAGGTAACATTTATCATTTTCATTAAGCTGAAATTCATTAATAGCCAAAGCTAATGGACAAAAAAAAAATGGACACTCTTGAAATAAATAGCCTAATAGCTCATATTGATAATAAAAGTTACTGCAAGAAATTTATTTTTTATTTAGTTTTTGGACATTAACTTGACTGAGAGATGCATAATACCATTAGAAAATGCTGTCATATTTCTGAAGAGATGGCTTTTATTTATATTATTCTTCAATGAAGAATAAAAAGTCTATGATGCCAGAATTTCTATACAAACCTGTAGAACTCTCTCGTGCTCTCCCAACTCTAACATAAAACTGGTGGTCAATGGAATGAAATATTTAATCATATTTTTAATAATAGGTGCTCGATAAAATATTTCCTAAATCCAGTTAAAATCCTTTAAAACCTTTTAATTCATGTAAACGCTAAGGAAGATGGCTTTTTTAAACTTAAAAAAAAGTAAAACGCTATATCCTTCTTAAGTCGTAGTGTAACAACACTGTAAAAAGTGAACAGTTGGATCAACCTAAAAAAATTACTTCAATTGGTAACACCCAGTGCCGCTGCTAGCCATTTTGGTGCCCAAAGCATAATTACTTTATGATGCCCCCCCCCCCCCCCCCCCCCCCCCCCCCACACACACAAAAAAATTCATTTAGGATTTTCATTTAGGGGGGCTAAGCCCCCAATGAGGGTATGGTTTATAAAAAAAAAATTAAAAGTAACACTTTAGTTTAGGGTCTAATGCTTACTAGTTTCATTACCCATGAATAACCATGGCATGGTTTTATAATCACTGTGGTCCCGAATTTGAGGCAGGTCAGCTAGGGGGGTTCGGGGTTTCCACGAGAAAATTTTGGATTTCTCTGAACTACAGATGTGCATTTTAAGATGTTGTGAAGGCAAAAAAAATCGATAACAACAGCTTTAAAACCATGTCAGTGGGCAGCTGATTATTTTTCTCTCCTCATCAGCATCACACTCTTTTTCTCTTTGTTTTTATCTTGCCCTGTCTCTTCCCCTCCTAAAGTTGGCTTTTTTAGTTTACTAAAGGCTACAATTTGTATTTTATTCTCAATATGTACACATTCATTATTAATCCTGTGCCTAACATGATGAAATGAAAACGGCTTTGTCTCTTGTCCCCTCACAATGATAGTAGTCTAAACTATTACACTAGGCTACATGTTACATAGGCCTTTTTTCAGTTCAAAATGGCGAAATTAGACAAAACTATATTAGTTTGCCTAATTATTTTTTGTCATTCGTTTAACATTTATGACCTAAAAAAACTGTAAAATATATAAAGTTAAGTTTAGCTACTTACATCTTATCTCGCACTTGACCGTACACTGAAGTGTCGAGTTGCACTGTTAAAATTCGCGCTCAGCGTCTGTGAACATAAAGCCCGCCTACTTTGATTTGATTGGTCATCTCAAATATTCTGACATTGACGAGCAGTGACAGACCAATGAGGCTCAGCTGAACACACACACACACCCTGTCCTCTGTTTCTGACGTGCTCTGCTCTCTGCTCGGCGCCGCTGCGGATTGAAGATGAAGAACGCGCTGAATCTGATTATAACAAGAAGTTTGATGATTGATTTTTCATTAGGCAATTTTTGGTGCCCCCTCAGCACTTGGTGCCCTACGCACAGCGCGTGATGCGCGTGGTGGGAGCGGCGGCACTGGTAACACCTAAAAAAATTAACTTTTCTCAACTCAACTTTTTAGGTTGATCCAACTGTTCACTTTTTACAGTGAACATGGCTAGCTATAATGTAACAATAATATTACAATTTATTATTCATGGGACCTCCTGTACAGAAATTGGCATTGCAAAATAAACCTACCTCAAAAAACATATTTAGAGTAAAGTAAAACGAGAACTCTTATGATCAGAGATATCACAATGTCCTCTTGGTGGAGCCAAAAACCTTTACAATCTGAAGTTGTGAATAAACATAATGTATTTTGGGGCATCCAAATGCTGTATGCAGTCTTAATGAACATTGTCGCAAGTAAACATAGCCTCAGATTCCCCAGAAGAATGAATATTTCAGCAGTAGATTTGTCTCTTGGAAAACATAATGAGCAATTAAGAGAATTCATCCTTCCGTGGGGTCCTGTCCTGGCGTGAATGAGGTATGTGGAATGGGAACTCGGAGGGGGTTGTTGGATCCTCTCGTAATATCTGAGCTTTATAATTTACTCACTGTGCCCCTGGAGCCAAAAGAGTGACGTCCTACAAATACGGCTGCCAGTAAACTGACAGCTTAGATGTAATGATTCTGGGTGATTGAATTTTGGGATCCAAAACTGTGGTGCCCGTCTGCCGCATCTCTCCCCGGTATATCGCAAGAGGAAAGTGTGCAGGCTTTTCAGACTTCACTTGAATATGGAGTGTCTATGCTGCAATGTGATTTCTCCAAAGTAGCTCACTCTCTCTGGCACTAAGGCTATGTTCAGACTAAGCTCAGTATAGGCAAAAGTGGCCCACTTTTTTTTTTTTTTTAGAACAGCACAAACCACATGGAATTAGATTTTTTCGATTCTGACTTGGGCCACTTCCACATGTGGTCCTAAACCAGATACAGGTCTGATGTTTTGCAATGAGACCTCAGTCGGAACAGTATCGGAATTCATGACTGTAGATCAACATTCGTCACAATTCACACTCCAAAATTTTACATACCAGTAGTTCTTAGCTCACTCAGGTCCTGTTTACACCTGGTATAAAGATGCGTTTTGGTCGATCAGATCACAAGTGGGCGATGCTAAACAGAGGTGTAAACTCCTCTTGACCCCTTCCAGAGGTAGTCGAAAACACATTTGACCGGATTGCTTTCATAGTGTAGACGCTCATGTGGTCGAATGCGCTCGAACAGCCACAAAAGACCGCCTACTCTCTGCCTACTGACTTAATGCATAAACATTACGGTAAGCGCGCTAGGCAGACAGGATTTAGACTTTGTCAGCTGAAGACCCAAGTTTAGTTTGAAGACGAAAAACATACCAAGCACAATGCTCTCTCACCATTCCTTATTTATAACACACACTCACAGCGTTCAGTTGGTCTTGCGACTTTCAGAGCAGAAACGAAAGGCACTGCTCTCTATGTTTTTTCCGTCATCTCTGGGCGCGTTTATGTAAATTGTGCAAGATTATTGTCAATTAGACTGAAAGATCTGAACAAACCCATACATTTATCCATCCATAGACACTCCCCTCAATGAAACCCGGACTGAAGTCGTTGAAAGTGGACAAAAGAGACAGATTAAAACACCAGGTGTTGCGATAAACCAAAACGCATCTTAATACCAGGTGTAAACACAGGGCCTCAGTGAACTGGAAGACGGCAGCAAAGTTAGTCAGTAAAGGAACAGTGAGTTATATGGTGACCGCTACAAGCTAAACTTGGAAAAACTCTGCTCTTATCCTCATCTGCGTTCTCCTCATCGCCTGTGCACAAGTTCGCTGGCCTCTGTGACGCATCACCTTTTAAATGAATGCATAAATGCTGACTTCAGTGGCCTCCATGTTTACTTCCAAATGACAGTGTACTGCATGCCATCTTTGTTATTGTTCTTTTGCACATGTGGGTCAGTTCAGGATCATGACCTGTTCACACTCGAATCTAATATTGGCCACATTTAAAACATATTGTGAACAGACAAACAAAAAAATCGAATCTGAGAAATAAATCAGAATTGCGCAGCAAGGCTTGTGTTGTGGATGTAGCCTAAAAGGGTAGCAAAGGTGCACAATTATACTCACAGGAGGCCATTTTTAAATTATTTATCGATGCCAACTACCCTGAGGTACATTTTATTGCTTAGAAACGTACTCTTTCAGAGCTAAAGGGACTTGTTTCATTTATGTGTCAACTTTGTCTCAGCAGATGTGTCTCCCATAATCTGTTACATCGATGTGGATCGCTCGGGTCATTTTCTCTCAGAAGAATTTGTTGAGAGTTCATCTCTGACTTTTGATTTTCGATTTTGAAGTCTGAGCACAGTTTGAGACACTGTTGAGGTCTGATCTGAAACTAGAGGGAACATGAGATTGCTGAGCAATTTTTCAGAGGAGAATCATAAAGGAGACGCAGAAGACTTCATCAAAAGTCTCCACTAAAATATTCAATTTTATTTGGGTTTTTTCTTTCTGCTGTGCTATGCTGTGCCAGCATAAGGGTTATATTTTGTTGTAAATGGGCAACTGAATGTGCGTGTGCTATTTCCATTGCGACTATAGGAGTCTTAACAGAGCCATAAATAATGCAAACTTTCACATTCAGAGTATTTAGTTGGCCTTGGAGGCAGTCAGCAGAACTCAGCCTCTCTGGTGGTTATCAGCAGAGCCTTGCAGGCTTTAGATTTTGTCTAGTATGTTTAGTAAATAAAACAGACACTTCCTGAACATTTTCTCTGCCAACTTTCCCAGAAGATAATGTTGAAAAAGTATTCCCTCAAGATAATTTGTTCCCAAAGTTGTTTAAGCTTGGACATTTCAAATTTGGACATAGTGTCACTATGCCTTGTTATACAATAATTATCGAGGACATCTTTAAGCATGTCTTATTGAACTTTTCCAAGGGAAATCTGAGGGCTAATTATGTATAATAGTTTGGTTCAGAGCCACCACAATGGCTTAAACTTTTAGTAATGCAGAGGATACTTATTTTGTGTCAGTTTATTGTAGCAGAAACAACAGGCTCGCCAAAAACTCATCACCATGCATATCAACCCACGAAACCTTTGTTTCTTCATAGCAACTTTCACAGAACCATCAGGGTCTTGTATTGTGTTTCTGATGAAGATCTTACAGTTTGGACAGCATGTTTGAGTCATGTTTTTAGTGCGTATATGTGGGATTGCTGGCAATGACAGCATCCTTAAGAAAACTCAGCATTGTGATGGGTTTTATTATAAGGCTTATTTTCCAGAAAGAACTTTAATGCTGCCATGAACGCGGACTGGTCAATACTGCACTCTAGCCATACTAAAATACATGATATGATAACAGTTATGTCATGAAACGTATTGTGTGTCACTTCGCACATCTATAGCAACATATCAAGACTGTATCTTCTATTTCTAAAAAGTAGTATGTAAAAATCGATTTTTGTATTGCCAATGTGTGAACAGCTTGTAACGAAATGATACCCTGCCCAATTTACTAGATTTTCTATAAACACCTGACTGATTTTAATGTGAAAGACTCGCGGTTTCACCCGGGAAAATCCTAAGGATATGACGGTTATATGCGTGCTTCCGAGAGCCTCTGTTCCGTTCAATGAAACATGAAATGAATGCGTATGTTCAGGATAATGCCAAAAGAGCTATTCTATATGTCAATGTTTTATGCTAAGAAAAGGGTTTATTTCAAACTATAGCCTCACTGGGCAATGATTAATCGCATCCAAAATAAAAGTTTGTGTTTACATAATATAGGTGTGTGCTGTGTGTAATTATTTTTCATATATAAATAAACACATATGCATTTATATAATTAAGAAATAGTTGCATGTATTACATAATATATATTGTATATAAATAACAATTTTTCTTAAATATATGCATATGTGTGTATTTATATATACAAAATAATTATACACAGTACACACACATATAACACAAACTTTTATTTTGGATGCGATTAATTGTTGCCCAGCACTAGACTGTACATATATTTGCAATAAAGCACTCAGTAAAGCAACTCATGCTGTCTGCATCCTTTGAGATTAGTATTAGAATTTGAGAAACACACCCAAAACTGAAAACTTTTTGTCCAAATGCAGTACAGTAACCACTTATAAAACTGATTTACCTCATTATTGAATCATATTTCTGTGGAGACCGCCACAGCATTGGCTCTGACTCTATCTGTGCTCCCCGAGGCTTTTGCTCCATGACTCAACCCTTGCCACAATCATCTCCCTCATCAAATATAGATGGGGAAAACAAGCCAATGGTAAGTCTGCGGCTCAAAGTTGGAGAGTCTTCAAGGAGAAATTTTGCAGGAGAGGCATTAGGCAGCAACAAACGCACTACACAAAATTGAAAGTCAGTGTTTGTTTGATGTGTACGGTAGTGCTTGAGTCTTACTTTTGTAATATGTCATGAAAATTTGAAAAGTACGAACAAAATCTAAGACATCAGTCACAAAAAAATTAGATGGATCATCAAAACAGAGTGTTTACACCTTAGCTCTCAGGGAGTAAAAAAAGTTTATGAAGGCCAAAAGAATTAGATAACATGCTCTTTTTAAAGTTGAATTCTGTCAACCTTTTCCCCGAGTGATGTGAACTCAAGAAAAATCTCCAACAGGAATTTGTGTTGTATGTGTGTAATGAAACTTGGGCGCAGTGTATTGATCTTAAACTTGATATTGAACTTCCTTGTCAGTGTCATAGTTTTGCACTCTGGTCGGTTGACAGGAATTGTTTATTTTTTTTTTTTACAGAATATTAGAAGTAGAGCTGGTATTTCATCTATTTTATGATGTCTTTCCTTAAAAAAAATCCAAATGCCCTTGATATTTACAAATATACTGCAGATGTCATAACACAAAGGCAAAGCTAACTCGCTAGTTTTTGTTTTCAATCCTCCAGCAACACCAGGATTTGTAATCACCCCATTCATGGCTTCACAGTTTTCCTCTACAAACCCGTTAACATGTGTATGTAAATCAAGGCGAGGTGCTCTTATCTTATCATGTCTGTCCATCAGTCACAAGAGTTACACTGCTGTCGAGTAAGACTGTCAGACGACAATGTAGACAAACTGCACCTCTATAAACAGCATACCATTCCAAAAGATCAAAACATCAGAAATGCATGGCTGAAGATAATTTTTAACAATGTTAATTTGACGATGTCCGTTTGTCTCCTTTCACAATGGACTCTTTCCTAATTATTCTCAACATGCTGCCGGTTTTTCTAAATCCGGTTTTTCTAAATATATTGTACTGAAAGCTACAGTAGTAAAGTGTTTTTGTCCTTGGAGGCAATCGCTAACTAATACAGATAATAATGGTCATTATAACAGCTCAAACAGCATTTATCAAAACATGATTTTGTAGGAATTGTAATCAGGCACTAAAAAGAGTAGCTATTAAAAAGTAAAGTGAGCCAATGGGATCGCTAACAGAGACCCGATTTTGAGGGAGGACCTGATTTGTCACCACAAAGGTTCACACAGAACGTGTTTTTCCATTCCACAGCGCTTAGTTTATCTTAATGTCTTATGGTCACATTTAGCAGATTAGAGTTTGGTGATATTATAGTTTACATTTTTGCATTGCATTACATTGCAGATAAAGTTGTAATTTATATATCCAAGTTTATATATGAGTCGTGCAATAATATAGTTTACATTTTGTGGTTATCTATTCTAAACAATCACACAGCCGAGATTTGCTATATTGTATTTATTGCTTTACGTGTGTGTGTGTGTGTGTGTGTGTGTGTGTGTGTACTGTAAAGTCCTGTACTATATCCAGCTGAGCAATAATATAGTATACATTTTGCAACGTTATAAACAATAAAACAGTTGAGATTGTCTATATACTGTGGTATATATTGCTTTATGTAAATTTAAGCATTATGATTTCCAACATTTTTTTCAGTGTGAACTCATAACAATTGCTCTGAAAATAGTTTAAATATCCTACAAAGATGTATGTAATTTAAAATGTATATTCTAACACTATCATATATTTCACAAAGATTTTAGTGAGATCTCTTAAAGTTTACATGCATCAAAGATCAAAAAACACTTTAATTTTCTCATAATATAGGCCTACAATTTTTCAATGATTCAATAAAATACAGACAATTTTTCAATGATTCAATAAAATACACCTGCCCATACCATAACCCCACCGCTACCATAAGCAACTCGATCCACAACGTTGACATCAGCAAACCGCTCACCCACACGACGCCATACACGCTGTCTGCCATCTGCCCTGTACAGTGAAAACCGGGATTCATCTGTGAAGAGAACACCTCTCCAAAGTGCCAGATGCCGTCGAATGTGAGCATTTGCCCACTCAAGTCGGTTACGATGACGAACTGCAGTCAGGTCGAGACCCAGATGAGGCCTGCATGCTCATCTCATGAGCATGCAGATGAGCTTCCCTGAGACGGTTCCTGGCAGTTTGTGCAAACATTCTTTAAAGGAAAAGTGTTCACTAACACAGATTTAGACAGATTTGTGAACAATATTTGAGAGAAATAGGCCTTTTGTGTACATAGAAAAAGTCTTCGATCTTTGAATTCAGCTCATGAAAAATGGGGACAAAAACAAAAGTGTTGCGTTTATAATTTTGTTCAGTGTAGTTATTCAACACGAACCTCCATCCCAAGGACGAATTGAGCAGGACGTTTCTCAACAATACGCTACTCAGTTCAGGGCCGTCGCCAGAACATATAGAATGGGGGGGCATTTCATTTTCATGGGGGGGCACACTTTTTATGATCTACAAAACAGACAGTCACAAAAACAATAACATCCCCTATTTAGTCTAATATAACTGAAATAGACCAAATTCTATATTTAAACAACACCAAAACACAAAATATTAAGTTTCTGATCATAGGCGGAGGGTGAACCAAAACCACGAGGATATGCGCTTCCCCTTTAAAAACATTTACTAGCTATATGCAGGATTTGGCATGGCAGCAAGCGCCTATTTTATCATCTTTAAAAAGCGGTTATACAACTTCATCGCGATCTCACAAAGTTCCTAGGCTATCAGTAAAGCTGATACTGCTTATTATAACGAGAGGATTTGCACGCGCGTAATCCACCGCTCAAAACACCGGAGTTTAGCCAATATTCTTTTATTACGGAGAAAACTGATCCTAGACCAGCATTTGGACAGTTTTTACCTCTAAAAGCAATCGGAAGTATATGGAAGCTTGTTTTCGCCACGGAATTAAAAAAATTAAAAGATAATTGCGACTTTTTATCTCACAATTCTCACATGGATTTCTCTCAATTTCAGAGTTTTTCTCACAATTCTGACTTTATAACACGCAAACGTGACTGTATATCACTCAACTCTGACTTTATAACTTGCCATTTTGATTTTATATCTCGCAATTCTGAGAAAAATTACCTTTTTTTACGTGGAAACAGTAGGCTGTTTTTAGCAGGCAAATGAATCAGAAAATTCGACAAGCCCGCTTGGCCAGGGGAAGGTAAGCCTTGCGCAGAGCCACACGCTCCGACTAATTTTCATATTTCTGAAGACAATGTGTTATTTAAAGTTACAGAGATTAGTGCACCTGTGTGCTAAATGCTGCTGTGCTGACGACATTTCGTTATGGAATATGTGAATACGTTTTTTTGCTCTCAATAGTAAGTTTGCTCAATGACCATATGATTAGGGGGGCACGTTGTGTCATCTGGGGGGGCACGGCCCCCTAATGCCCCCCCTTGGCGACGGCCCTGACTCAGTTTGAGGTACATTATAGAGGCTTTCGCACCGAGTAGGAACTAGCCACCAGGGTGGTTCCCCGAGAACTAATGGTTCCCCTACGTTTTCCTGGTTGTATTCGCACCGCCAGTATGAACTCTGAAGTGACGTAAGACGCGCTTGTTGTTGTGACTTTTATTTTGAAGGTGCGGCTGACCTTTATTTTGACGGCGTTGAGAACGTCAGCCATTCTCCGTCTTCATTAGTTTACGATCTGTCTAACAGTCTCGTCTAATGCGTTATTAGATATAACTGTTATACATAGAGAGTAGACAGTAATGAAAAGTTATTAGCATATGCTGCGTGGTTAATGTCCAGTGTTGCTAGCTGAGCAGAAATACATAATCATGTTTCGCTTGGTCTCCTCTAACCTCCACAATATAAAATACAAAACTACGTATTTTGAACACTGATACATCAATAATTAAGCTGCTAGTAGCGGTGTTCAAGCTGTTAAGGCCTTTAAGATTTTTAAGCACACAAGCATCAAAAGACATTAAGTTTTATGTAGCAAGCATTTAACCACTGACATCATAGATGGAATAGACCATGTTTTAGCATGATTTACTATGATATACCACATTTAGTGTTTTTTCATGATTTCCCATGTTCCAGTATGATTTACCATCAATCTAGCATGATTTACCATAGTTTACCATGATATACCACATTCTAGAATGATTTACCAGGATTCCAGCATTATTTACATATAATAAATACACATATTTTTTTACCGTATTTTGCCACGGACCATTTTCTAAATGGCCCTGTTACAGCCAACCAAATGCAAAATTTCAACTTCTTTTCGATAATTATTGATATTCAGACTCCAGAGAACATTTCTGCACTGGTCTGGTTCCGATTGGGAAAAAAAACAGGGACTAGTTCGCAAAAGTAGGTTTTGGACAAAATTGGCCGTAACATTTTTTTTTTATGCCCAAATCGAAATCGGAGATATACATCTTGTTTGTCTTGAGCCAGGGATCACAGACTTGATTCTAAGTCAAACTGTCTAGGAGTTATGAGCAATTTAGTACTTTTGGTTGCTGTAGCGCCACCTATGGGCCAAACGGGGTCATATTCTGTTAGGTTGTCCCCATATTTGAGGCCTACCATCTGGGCGAGTTTCAAGTCTCTAGGCCTTACGGTTTGGGCTGCACGATGCGTTTTAGTTTTTTTTTTTTTTTTTTCAAATAGCAATTACAATAGGTTTTCCGCACTTCGTGCTTGAACACCTAATTATTCATACTAACAGGTTGTGATTCTGAGGAGCAAGCTGGTCCAAATAAACTGGGTACTGACCCATCTTTCAAGAGCAAGCGTTTTGCGAATCCCGCTTTGAACATCCGAGATTTGAGAATCAGTCGTCAGTTAAATGACGTGTTTGAGGGCAGGTCAGGCTGTTCACGGTAGGACAACATACAACATAGACGGCCATTATGCAAATGTCTTATCCAGTGACGTAGAACTGTAACGCAGTGGGGTTCTTATTGTAGTGGGGTAGTTATTGTCTGGGGACAATAACTTTTTTTTCGTGCACTTTCGACTTTACAACTTTGCAGAACGTTTACATTTACAAACAGCTATTTTACACTGCATGAAAGGGAATATTTGAAAAAACATAATAGGGGCACTTTAAAGCAGTCTAACAGAAACATTATCTTGTTCTTTGAAGCGCTTTGCATCACTAAGACAGAGGCCAAAGCTGTTTTCCAAAAATTTGACTGCAACCCACAAGTTTTTTTATCATCATGTGAACTTTTGAAGCTTTCGAAAGGAGGTTTTTTATGACTGGCGTAAGAACACAGCCAGTTGTGATTCTAAAAATGCCTGAATTTTGGATAATCACCAGTGAAATAGGGTTTCCTGAGATGGCCATGAATTATAATATAGCGATTATTCCTCCTGAAGATGACCCATCAGTCATTCGGTAAATATATATTTATTTTCACAATACACCAAGCTCAAACAACCATTGCTGGTTGGAATGGCCCTCATTTTGGAAAGGATAGGCTCTATTAGATCACTGCATTGCTCACATGTCTCTGTCTGTCTCTGCAGTGAGGGTGACAAACCAGTCAGTGACCAGGTCTTTACCTCACTGTTGAGGTGATTTTCCATCAGGAACGCTGCTAGGAATAAAGAGTTCTAATTCAGTCTGGGATTTCATTGCAACTTCAAATACATTGAGTCCTGTCAGAGTAGCGGTCCTTTTGGGACAACCAAGCAAGCGCTATACTGACACACAATACGACAGAGTGCTGTGTACCGATTTCCCCACGGTCCTTAGTGTCTGAAGCTATCCTGCGAAAGATTTCTGTGTGCACATATCTGGAAAATGTGCTGCAGTCCCTACAAAGATTACACAGGGGTTTTATTTGCGGATGCTCGACAAGGTCAGAGTTTGTATTTCATGAAATGTTCGTGGTGCCTCATTCAAATGCTCTAAATGCATTCATTATATGTCATTGATTGGCTCCATAGAGGGGTTGTGAATTAAATATACATTAAAAGGCATGCATTAATAAAATTTTCTTCAGCTGCATGGCCTCATTGTGAGTTGTTATTTTCATCAGCGTAAGTGGTGATTTTTTTTTTAATATCCCAAAACATTCAGACACTCGTCCTTTCACATGCAGGAAGATTTTATTTCCTTGAGTAGAAAAAAAGGAGCCTGACATTTTCAAATAAATAGCATTTAAAATTTCCACAGATGAGCTGAATGTCATTGCATGGTGATCAAAAATCAATAAGCCATTTTTATATATGGCACTTCTCTGATGCAGTCTATTTTGAGCTCAACTGCTGGAAATTGTCTGTAAAGTTCAAGGCCCATTCTCGAGTATCGCTTCACAAGACAAACACTCGAGAGTGAAGGTTGCCGCACTTGGCCCTGTCACCTAAAGAGGTTTGTGTTACAATGGTAGCAGACTGAAATGAAAAATGTATAATAAAACCAATCAATTTGGTGACCTTTTGGGTCCTACTATATGGAATCCTAGTTTAAAATCCTATTTTTATCGATGAACTCGGTGATGTGGTGGAGAGGTTTCTGAACCGCTTTAATAATGAATGATGACTCAAACTACAAATCAGGCATCAACAGGCTTCAGCTGGCAAACCAATTGAGACCAGTTAGTGTAAACCTCAACACAGTTAAAAAAACAGTGAATTCAAAGCTAGTCTTTAGTTCACAATGGTGAACAAAAAAACAAGCAGTTTCATCAATATACGGAATACACCAAGTGTTTGTACCTAGCTGAAATGGAAAATTTGTATCTATCTATAGCGCCTTTCCACTGCATGGCACGGTTCGGTACGGCTCACTTTTTGGTGCTTTTCCACTGCATGGTACAGCTCAGTTCGGCTCACTTAAATAGTACCACCTGAGGTTCCAAACGAGCCGTACCGATACTGAAATGTGATGTTTAAACACTGCAGATCACTGATTGGTTAGAGAGAATCATCACATCATTGGATTTGCAACACAAGACACCAAACCCGAACAAACAAACTGCTTTGTCTTGCAGTGAAAACAACAAAAAAATTTTTTTTATTCTAGCTTCTTGCATTCTTTTTTTTTATCAACACTTGAATGTGGGTAGGTTTCATTAAAAAAAGCAACATTTTGAGCAAAAAGCGGAGAAAAATGCTTTCAGAAGGATCAAAACAGATGGAATAGATCGAGTTCATCAACACCCCCAAAGCTCCCTATAGCTCATCCTGGGTCGACATTTCATCAGTGACGTTAGACAGTTTTGATTTATATGCTGTTTAATGTCGATGAATGCATTATTTAAAGCTAGGAGGCTTTAGTCAACATTGTTTTTAACAGATTCCATTCACTTTTTATCTTGACTTTAAAAACCTGAGACAGCTGTTATTTTCCACCATGGCTTCCACTTTTCATGAGTGACCTAAACAATATGTATTCATTGGATATCATTAATGAATCATGATTTAATGTAAAATGTATGCTTGCATAATCACCAGTCATTCCAAAATACACTGCACATCACTTCATAATCACTTGGCACCTCACATGGATACCTTGCATCATCAGGTAGTTTGGTAAAAAAATTTAGTAATCTGCTTTTTCATTTTAAGAGCAAATAATGTGGCATTGAGATGGATTGTATATTGTATGATTGTATGGTGAACGTGATTTCACCAAGTTCAATGTATGTTCAACTATAATCTGGATCAACCATACCATGTTCCAGGGTCAACACAATTATAGTGACCATGATTGTATGCCTTCTTTTCCTTTATAGAGGTTATCCTGACCTATGACTGAGATATCTGAAAGATGAGACGTGTCTCAACGTTTAAAAATTGTATTAGCCTAAGATTGTGACTTCACTGAAAGTACAGGAAATGTGACTGTATTTAGGCTACTAAAAACTCTAAAATGTAATGTGGGAAATGTGACATAATTTGGCCCATTTGCAGATGACCTGCTCCATTCCAGGCAAGTAAATTTGGGTGATAACAGCATGGTGAGTCTTCCATGAAATTCAGTGAAAAGTGTCTTTTCAGGTGTCAGATGCTGACTCGGGTCCTTCTTTCTTCGGCTCACTATCTGATTTAATGAAGCTATATTAGTAAATGAGGGTAATTTTCAGTTTCTAGGGTACTGTTTACACCTGGTATAAAGATGCGTTGTGGTCAATCGGATAATAAGTGGACAACGCTAAATACAGGTGTAAACTGGGTCTAAAACGTTTTGAGCTTGTCCACTTTTGACCACTTCCAGAGGTAGTTGAAAAAGCATTCGACTGGATTGCTTTCGTAGTGGAAACGCTCATGTGGTCAAACAGCCATCTGCCTACTGACTTAATGCGTAAACATTGTGGGAAGCCAGACAGGATTTAAACTTTGTTAGCTGGAGACTCAAGTTTGGTTTGAAGATGAAAAACATACCAAGCACAATGTTCTCTCAACATTCCTGATTTCTAACACACACTCACAGTATTCAGCTGGTCTTGCGACTGTCAGAGCAGAAACGAAAGCTGCTGCACTCTGTATGTTTTTCCATCGTCTCTCCGGGCACATTCATATATCAAAATTGTCCATTAGATCAAAAGATCTGGAAAAACCTATAGATTTATTCACCCATAGACCCTCCCCTCGAAGAAATCAGGACAGAAGTGGTTGAAATTGGACAAAAGAGACAAATTAAAATACCCGGTGTAAATGGGTATGTGTCTCCCTCGTCTACTTGTGATCTGATCGACCAAAACACATCTTAATAGCAGGTGTAAGCAGGGCCTAGAGGTGAGAATTAAGACACACTCACTTACCCCTCAGTGTGACATTTTCAGACCTTCTCTTTTCACGATACCGTTCCGGGCTTGAGCAGCCTTCTGGGTAAAGGTTATGCTCTTCAAAATGTCTTAATTCCCTCACTTTATTACAATCCATCTTGCCTTTTTGTGTATATTTTCTGTTGTCTGGTTTAGTAATCCAATAAACTCGTCTGAATATATACTGAATTCCTCAATTTCTGTGCCTCCAATTTGGGGGTCACATTCATTTGCTGGTTAATTACAAACAAGATGCATGACAAATCGTGTAAGAGAGCTTGTAAATGGTGTTGGTGGCCTTGTTGTTGCCATCTATCCACCCTTAGTTGCTTAATTCGTTTTCAAAGCATTCTTTATTCTCTCATTTTTATTATTCTGTTTTTTATGTACAATTTTTTGCCTAACCATGTAAAAACATAATGAAGGTTATCATTTATAGCAAAATACTTTCTAAGCAAAATACTTTAAGTTCTCAGTCTTTATAATTACATTGATTAATTCAATAAATGCTTATTTTAAGTGGAAATATGGGCCTACAACAGAATGTATAATTTATTACAGAGGCTCATGCATATTTTTCACTTTGTGTGCCAATTTTAATGTTCCAAATCCTGACACAAAATATTTGTTTCTGAATGGTGCATTGTTGCTCTCTCCACCATGGAAAGAAGTTCAAAGTTGGGCCGGTTTGCACAAGCTGTGCGTAAGTTACAACTTAGCCTAGTTTTGACGTAAATGGTCACTAGAACTTACACACTTCTAAATATGTTTTGCGTTGCATCATTAAACTAAGTTGAAGCGTAACTATGTAAAAAAATAAATATTTACGGAAGCCTCCGTTCAGGAGTAACGGTTGGAATAAAATAGCAGACAGATTGACCTGCATCAAGCTCTTCTTTTAGCTGACAGACTTCAATTCTTTAGACATATATGATAATGCTGACATTTACACTCGCTTACATTTTAAGAGAGAGAACATTATATGAATAGATTACTTTGTAAGCGGCTCATCAACACAAACCCTTCCTATAGCACGCCACAGTGTGCATCTGTCCCATCGGTCCGTGCTGTGCATGTCAAATAAAATCAGTCATAATCAATAAATGTCATTTCTTATGTTTTTTTTTTCGTATCAATACTTATTTATTTATCCTTCTTAATTTGAATGGAAACATATTTTACTGTTAGTTAAGTGAGGCAAAAGAAGTTAGAATGAAGGATAAACTGAAATTCCCAGCATTTAAACAACTTCTGCTCACGTATTTGAAGGCTGCTATTGGATCATCGAGGGTAAACGTCATATTATGCGACTACGCATTACTTTACGGAGAGTTTACGACCTACTAGCTACATTCTGTCTCACGAACGGCTGGTGCAAAACCTACCCTGGTGATTAGCACCCCTGAAGAAATAAAAAGTGAGGTTCCAGATGTGGTGCGGTTGAAGTAAAGATGAGGCAGGATCCAAATGCAGCACACGCTTTATTTAACAGACTATAACTAAACTTAGATAATCAGGGACACACGAGCTAGACAAGATAACAAGGGGGCATGGTTAATGGGAAACACCTGGGATAACTAATAGACAAGACAGGGAACCACTGAACAACACGTAACACCAGACATGTTTAGTCCATTCATGGTACATTTACGTTGGTTTGAGTAACCGCAATTTTCCATTGAATGCCTCAAGATAACATGGGCGTGGTTTGTGGACCATGTTAACGTGAAATCATGTTAATCATGTTATTTTCACTTAAACTGTAACAAACACATTAGAACAGATATTGAGGAAACAACACAGTAGGCCCTAATAAGTATCAACATTTATTAAAAACACTAACGCTGCGTCCGAAATCGCGTACTCCTTATTATTGAGTCCTCCTTAGTAATTGCTCCAAAATGATGCCTTTAATTGATGACCTCTTCTTAAATATAACTAAAAAGCCCTACATGTCGACTCCATGTCATCTAATGCCTAGTTCACACTACAGGATTTTAAGCCCGATTTGCAAGGTAACGAGCTCGCCGACAAGTCGGGCTGTAATTGCGTGTAAATCTGTGGGTGATCCACGCTTGCCAATCTTTAAGTGTGAAATACTAAACGACGCATCAAAAATGCTCTCTGACACCTCGCCGATGCCTTGCCGACGCCAGACAAATTTCTAACATGCTAAATATCTGGAGCTGTCGGCCGACTCGGTAGCTTTTGGTGTCACGTGTCGCGATGAGCAACAGCCAATGATCAGTTTGTAATCACATTACACACGCCTTTTGTATTTGTAACCATCGTTGCCAAACCAAAACACAGATTACTGATTTATGGTCATACAGATTAGAGTAAGGCATCATTCAAAACTGCAATGGGTTTTTCTTATTAGTGTAGACTCACAAGTCACAATAACAACACAACTTTGTGCTTTAGTAAAATAAAGAAAACAAACAGGGTGAGCTTTCTGCGATCTCTGTCTCTGTGAACTTCTTTCTAAAGCACATCACAAAATGGACAAAAATCACTGTTCACACAGACATGACAAATTCATTTATAGAAACCGTGGAATGTCTATTTTAAATGACCCAATTCAAATCAAATACAAATATTCTCTGATTATGTAATCCATATGAAACAAAAAACATCTGAGCTCATTATATGCTCATTATATGCCTATGGCTAAAGGCATATAGAATGGTGCATCATTCAAATTTATAAGAAAAAAAAAAAATCAGCTCCATATCAGATTCCAAGTTCTGCCAGTAGTGTGCACTTGTGCAACGCAAGCAATGACGTACATCCAAGTCAACAAGAGGGAGGTATGTTAGTGAGGGAAGGGCATAAGAAAGTGGAATGCAGCCCTGTTTGAGATGATGAATTTACTGTTGGCGCTAATGAGCTCCAGGGCTCCATTAGCTGAACTGTCACCTGGAGTTCTTTAGCGGATGAAGCTTCACTTAAACTCCTAACATGGTGCTATAATCTACAAATGATGTCTGAAAACAGCTTATGTCTGTGCTCGGACTCTTTAATTATTAGCTCAAGATTACGAAAACATTTTTGATTCACACTTTTTCTCTTTAATTTTATGTGTTAAGCCCTGATCCATATGATTTGTGGCATTCAGTCTGAGAAAGTCTCAGAGTTAGGCCTGACTTTTACATAGTGGCTTGTCTCTTTAGGTTGACTGCCCTTCACAAAGCAAGGCCATGGTTTCCCGTTATTACTATTGATTCCGTGGACAATATGTGTGGTAGCTAAAGGCAAGAATGAGATTGTGTCTGCTTTGCAGGCTTCGGTGTATCAGTATCAATGTCTGAAGGTCTCATCTGTGATCCCTGAGGAAAGGATGATGAAACTGAATTTGACAGTCGCTCAAAGCTTTCCACTAGGTGCTTGTGTTATAAAATTTCAACCGTGCATGTGCAAAGAATGCGTTATGCAGGTGTTCTCATTTAAAAGAAGATACAAATGCCTACACCTGTATTTAGCGTTGTCCACTTATTATCCGATTGACCACAACGCATCTTTATACCAGGTGTAAACAGTACCCTAGAAACTGAAAATTACCCTCATTTACTAATATAGCTTCATTAAATCAGATAGTGAGCCGAAGAAAGAAGGACCCGAGTCAGACATTAGCTTTGTTTTGAAACTTAAACTTAAGTTTCTCAATGAGTCTACTTCCTACATTTTAAACGAAATACTGCCTCATATGTGTATGAATTATAACTCTCTACAGACAGTAACTCAATGCACCATACCCCTACGGGAAACTCAACTCACAACTGCGGGGATAACATGTAATTGTGGCAACACAGTCTATAATGCATTGATATTGATGGAAGCTGATGGAAAGCAATCTGATTCGGACTGAACTCAGGCAGAAATCATGTTCATAGATGGGGTAAAGTATTATACGTTTGGTAATACTTTATAATAAGTATACAGTAATAAAGTACATACAAATCATTAATAAACTATTAGTTTCAAGTTAATTCATAGTTGATATATTGTAGTCTCTTCATTGTAAATATATTAATAGGCTAAATTTAAATAGTGAGTTCTTCAATCATTGTCTCAATTAACCAAATTTGTATTGTTTAATTATGCTTTTGTTAACACATTTTTAACTGTATAGTTCTCAATTTAGAAGAGGTCATGGAAAAATGTCATTAATTAAGTGCTAAACCAACCTTTATTAGACATTAATTGCATTAGTAAAAAGGGTCCCTTTAAAACACACACACACACACCACACGCACACAAAGTAATTGAAATTATTTAACCTCCATTGCAAATTGACAGACTTTCAGCTGTTTGCAATGATCAAATTCAACAAAAGTTATTGAAATAGCTGAGTGAAACACAACAAATGTTTCAAGTAGTTTCCATAATTCAACAGAAAATGCTTATTTTAATGATTTCAAAATTATTCAACCACCTGAATAGAATACGTCCCAGCAGCACAAATCTGCAAAACAGGTGTTGTCTCAAGAACACCTGATGCAACTAATCAAGGGCTTCATTAGTTGCACCAGCTGTGCTTGATCTAGAACACATTAAATATCTGAACTGACTAGGCACATTTGACTGCATGTTAGAAGTCAAAAGAATGGTTCAAAAAGTTAAGAGAAGGTATCACAAACAAGGAACAGGAAACTAAAAGATAACGAAGGCATTAAATGTTCCTAGAGACACTGTTGGAAGCATAATTTGCAAGTTCAGAGTTAAATGAACAGTGGTTACACTATCTGGACGGGGCAGAAAAACTAAGCTATCAACTTCTGGAACCAGATTTCTGAGAAGGTAGGTTCAGTAAAACCCTTGAGTGACTGCAAAAGACCTGCAGCAAGACTTGGTGGCAACAGGCACTGAGGTTTCAGCTTGCACAGTAAAGCACGCACTAAACGCATGCCAGAACTCCAATGTACACCACTACTGACCCAAAAGCACAAGAAAAGTTGGCACCAATTTGCTCAAAATAATTTAAACAAGCCACCGAATTCTTGGAATTCTGTTCTGCGAAGTGATAAAACAAAACTTTGATAGCTGAGATATTACCAAAGTGGAAAAGGCCAGGGCCCGTATTCATAAATTTTTTAAAATATTAATGCAAAGAGTAGCTCCTAGTGACAAAATTCTAAGGAAAATCCTAATAAAGAAAAAGGTAATTCAGAAAGCATCTTAACCCTTAAAAGAGGTCTTAAGGTCAAAATTGTTAGTATATGGACGAGGAGTACGGACGAGGACTTTTAAGAGGCTTAAGAGTTTCTTTAGCAGAGGAGAAAATGGCAGAAAGATGAAGAGAGAGAAGAAATGTGTAGCAGACAATGGATGACAGTGAGTTAATAAGACGCTATAGATTAGATCGTGCAGGGATCATGTTTGTGACCGATCTTATTAGAGACACGCTAACATCTCCGACACAGCTCAGAAATACCATAGTGCCAGAAATTAAAGTAATCACTACATTAAGATATTTGGAAACTGGGAATATGCAACAATGCAGCAGTGATGATTTGGGTCTGTCTCAACCTTCTGTAAGCAGAGTGATCACACAAACAATTACAGCCCTTTCAGAACCTCTTATTGTGTCGCAGTTCATTTCGTTTCCACAGGACATTCCCACCTTGCAGGCTCAAAAAAATGCATTTATGAATATAGCAGGCTTCCCTGGTGTTGTCGGAGTAATAGATGGAACCCACATCCGAATTACTGCACCGTCGAAAGACGAGGACGTTTATGTAAATAGAAAGAGGTACCACAGCATAAACGTTCAAGTTGTTTTCAGTGCAGATTATATGATTTTAGACATTGTTGCAAAATTGCCCGGCACAACACATGATGCCAGGATACTGGCGGAGAGTGACCTGAGACATATGTTTGAAGGACGTTGTATTCCAGCAAATTGACACTTGTTAGGGGACAGTGATTATCCTTGTAAACCATGGCTCCTCACACTTCCCATAAATAGCCTACCATCATGTTTGGAAAATATCAACTGAATTCTGTTCTTTTTCATTATCTCACAGAGTTCACAATAAAACACGAGCCGTAGTTGAGCGAGGTATTGGTCAACTAAAGAGGCACTTTCACATTTTGCATGGAGAGGTGTGACTGGCGCCAGGAAAGGTCTGCAAAGTGATAATAACCTGTGCAGTGCTTTATAACATCTGTAAAGCTAAACAAATTGCAGACCATCCCACGGACAATCAGGCTGATGATGAAGAATACAGTCCACAAGGGAGGGAAAACATTTAATCTCTGTTATTTACATTTTTGTAGGTCAATTTGTTCATAGTTCATAGAATGGCAGATAGAAATATGAGAAATGGCCTTGCCTATGTTAAATAAAAATGAGTCTTTATATTATTACTTGGCTGTTGGTTTATTAAAATTACCATTGGTAACACTTTATTTGAAGGGGTGTGCATAAGACTGACATGACACTGTCATAAACATGACATAACACCTGTCATAAACATGAAGGAGTCTTTATGAATGTTTATGACTGTTGTCATTAAGTGTCATTCGGTAAATTATGACACTTTCAATGCAAAGTTGACATTGTTTAAAATGTCTTTGTTATAACAACTTGACATTACCCAAGACAAAAATGTCTTGATTATGACAACTTGACATTAACAAAGACAGAAATGTCTCTGTTATGACAACTTGACATTAACCGAGAAATCATAACCTGTCAACCTGTCACAACTTTGGCCGTCATGACACCATTATAACTGTGTCATGAATATTACCTGTCCTCAAGTAAAGTGGAACACATTGTACTAGTTATAAAGATGTCATTAAGGGTTATTACACTGCAAAATGCTTGAAGTTTGATAATTAGACCTGTTATGACATATTTGTGACAGGTTGACAGGTTATGATTTCTTGGTTAATATCAAGTTGTCATAACAAAGACATTTCTGTCTTTGTTAATGTCAAGTTGTCATAATCAAGACATTTTTGTCTTGGGTAATGTCAAGTTGTCATAACAAAGACATTTTTGTCTTGGGTAATGTCAAGTTGTCATAACAAAGACATTTTAAACAATGTCAACTTTGCATTAAAAGTGTCATAATTTACCGAATGACACTTAATGACAACAGTCATAAACATTCATAAAGACTCCTTCATGTTCATGACAGGTGTTATGTCATGTTTATGACAGTGTCATGTCAGTCTTATGCACACCCCTTCAAATAAAGTGTTACCGCACCATTTGTAGTTCCACCAGCTCCTTCAAACCTGTAATTCTTGTTTCTGAGTGACCAAAGATGTTGAACAAGGTTTGGGCTACTTGGGACAGCTGTTTAGCAGGTGGTCCACCACCTAGAAAACAATACAGTGGGCCACATGTACAGTATACAAATACTTGTTTGAGATAACTTTGACAGCGGCTTTAAAAAAGTGTTATAGCACTCACCTGTGCATGATGACTCCTGCTTGTGTGCTGCAATTTCCTCTCTGGCTTTTGATTGCAACACGTACCAGCGTTTCTCACCGTCTTCACTGGTGCGCACAAGCAGGGGAATGAACCATTAATAATTTGCGCTATAAGCTCCCACGTCTGATTCTTGCCCCGTGCTGTGACACCCAGCCCGAATTTTCCTTTAAGGATGGCCTTGTGTTCATCCACTAACTGTGCTAACAGTAAACACTGTTCCTCTGTCCAGTTGGGCTTTCTCGTCCTTGTTTATGATTCTATGTTTGCTACATTAAAACCAACATTCAAACCAACACTTAAATAGACATGCCAGCAATCAGTGCAATTGGAAAGAGTGGAACAATTTTTATCATTCTAAGCCAATCAAGTACCATATAGGAAATTAACAGCATGGTAAAAGAAAAAAAGGATATATATATATATATATATATATATATATATATATATATATATATATATATATATATATATATATATATATATATATATATATATATATATATTGTGTGTGTGTGTGTGTGTGTGTGTGTGTGTGTGTGTGGGTGGGTTGGTTTATGTGATTTATGAGGACACAAATTTGTATTATGACAT
This sequence comes from Chrosomus eos, assembly GCA_036326025.1. Taxonomy (NCBI): domain Eukaryota; kingdom Metazoa; phylum Chordata; class Actinopteri; order Cypriniformes; family Leuciscidae; genus Chrosomus; species Chrosomus eos. Next base: position 7,670,860 of record CM070830.1, on the reverse strand, counting down.
GTGTATTACACTGGTATTGCAACTTATGGGTGGTTTATGAGGACATTTCAAAAGTCCTCATAAATCAAATGGCTTAAAAAACCAACATGACATCATGACTTTTGCGTAAACATACACGCCACTTTCAAGTCAAGTGGCGTGTTATTTATACGCATTTTGAGCTATCCGCGTGTACGCGTGTATATCTACGCCGTTATGTCCGAGTGATTCCGCGTGTATGTACACGCCGTTAAAAATACGACCGAAATAAAGCCAAAATTTTGATATACATCTGGGGAGCGATAGTTTTCTTACTAGGATGGCAGGGAAAGACTCATAAATGGTATTAACCAGTGACGGGTAGGTTTAGGGACGGGGTTGGGGTAGGTCATATACAGTAATGTAACGTTAAGTCAACGGCGTTCATAAACACGCTGAAAAGCGATTTTGCGTGTTGATAGCACGCCAAAAATGGAAATAGGAATTGGCGTGTCATACATACGCAGTTTCATGAGATCAGTCTGTAAAAAACAATGTTTTATTAAAAAATTAAAAATGCAGCATGTCTCCTGTGATGGGTAGGTTTAGGGATAGGGCTAGTGTAAGGGGATATAATATACAGTTTGTCCAGTATAAAAACCATTACACCTATGGAGAGTCCTCATAATGCTGTTGCACCAACATTTGTGTGTGTGTGTGTGTGTGTGTGTGGAGAGAGAGAGAGAGAGAGAGAGAGAGAGAGAGAGAGAGAGAGAGAAGAGAGAGAGAGAGAGAGAGAGAGAGAGAGAGAGAGAGAGAGAGAGAGAGAGAGAGAACGGTAAAATAGGAAAAATTATGCATGTAATTTCAAAGTGAAGGCTTAGAATAGACCCTATACTTCGCTCTTTTTTTTCCTTCTTGGACAATCAACCAATCATAGTCTTCAAAAGATTGTGTCAAACGTAGCAACGCGGTCAGCCCCGCCTCCTCATTTAGATGAAAGTTTTTGTCTTTTCCTTGCACAGAGTTGCTCTCAGACCGGTCCCGAATCGGGAAGTTTTTAAGCTAAATTAGGAGTTTTCTGTGAGGATTCTTAGAAGCTTTAATAATACGGGCCCAGATTAATTTAATTGGAAGAAGGGTTACAATCAGGCAAGATAATTAACTGCTAAGGCTAGTCTTACAAGTTACAAGACTGTTCATAACTTTTTTAAATCGGTTATATAAAAACGCAGTTACATAAAAACGTAGATTGGTCTAACTTAATACCAAAACATAAGACTGATTACCCCTTGACGAACCGCTAGTTGTCCATACTACTTAAGACACAGTCTTGACATAATGACTATGTTTATGCAACTGGCCGCTGAGAAGTTAAAGCGTTTGATTTATAGCTGGAGCTTTTTGTAACATTGTGGTGGTGTGTCCGTTTGCACTAGTATAAGATCAGTTGTACTGTTTCCTCACTGTACTTTGTACTCAGGGTCTCCTATGGTTCACATTTTGTATTCTGCCCGAAGCATACACCCACCCAATATAAAAATGTGCAAATGACTCACAGCACTGCTGCACAACGGTGGAAATATAGCCATTTCATTATGAGCAGGCTGTTTGAGCATAGCACAAAGAATTTTTTTTTTTTTTATCATCTGCATCATGTGTGCAATGGCAGTCAGCCCTACAGCTGTCACAGGCACAATAGATTGGCGTGAAGAACAGTGTTATATTCCAGCCACACAATCAGCATGTGATTTGTATTTCACCATATGCACAACATCAATGTCAAATCACTCTGCTCATGGCCGCTGTTTCTTAAAGCCCCTTATTTTATATAGCCCTTACATTTTAATGGGACTTTCTTTCATTGTTTATGCACCCCATTCTCTGTGTTGTCTCTTTTTTATTCTTCTCATGGTGGATTTTTAATGTTATTCAAAGTTAACCATGAATTAAGTATACATTGTTATCCCATTAAAAATCCCATGTTTTTTTCCATTTTGAACTTTGGAAGAACTTTTTTTTTTTAGAACTATTAGGGTAACTAGTTTTTAAACACATCACATGCCCTTAAAAATTTGATTTTTGGACTGTCCCACCTCAAAGGTCTTGTAAAAACAGTACCATTATTTAAAATTCCTAAAATACATAATCTATTAACCTGACATTAAAAGATTAGTTCACTTCAGAATTAAAATTTCCTAATAATTTACTCACCCCCATGTCATCCAATATGTTTACGCCTTTCTTTCTTCAGTCTAAAAGATATTAAGGTATTTGAGGAAAACATTCCAGATTTTTTCTCCATATTGTGGACTTCATTGGCAACCAATGGGTTGAAGGTCCAAATTGCAGTTTCAATGCAGCTTCAAAGGGCTCTACGCTACCCCAGCCGTGGAATAAGGTCTTATCTAGAGAAATGATAGGTCATTTAATTTTTTTTACCACAAATCTACTTTTTTACAACAAATGCTCCTCTTGCAGAACTCTGCGATGCGCCCCGCATTACATAATCACGTTGGAAAGGTCATGTGTGAGTGACGTATGCAGAAGTACCGCGGTAGGGCAAAAAACGTCTCGGGTTACGTATGTAACCCTTATTCCCTGAGAAGGAACGAGACACTGCATCGATGACGACACTAGGGGAACGCCCTTCAGCGTAGCGCGTCTGAATTTATGAATGAAATCGAATCCAATCCTATTGGCGTTGCGTGATGACGTAGCGTGTGACGGCATATGCGGATGTGTACAAAGGCACGCCGGCACACTGCAAATGTAGCTTTTGCTATGAAGCAAGTGCTCTAGGCGGGGTGAGGTGTGGCGAACCGATGCAGTGTCTCGTTCCTTCTCAGGGAACAAGGGTTACATACGTAACCCGAGACGTTCCCTATCGAGGAACTCGACACTGCATCGATGACGACACTAGGGGAACGAGATACCCACTATACCACAACGAACCCCGCTCATCCTAGTGTGAAGCTGTCTTCAGGCACAACTTAGGACGAAAGCACTCGTGCACCGGGTGTAGAGGGAAGGTCCAGACTGTAAAACCTCATGAATGTGTGCGGAGTGGCCCAGCCAGCCGCCTCACATATGTCATGGATAGAAACCCCTGAAAGGAGGGCTCTAGAGGACGCCATGCCTCTGGTGGAGTGAGCCCTCACGGCCATAGGTGAAGGCAAATTGCGCACCTGATAGGCCAGGGAAATGGTCTGAACGATCCAGTTGCTGATGGTATGCTTAGAGGCGGGAAGCCCCTTCTTGGGCGACCCAAAACACACCAGCAACTGGTCCGACTTCCGCCATGAGGAGGACCTCTGGATATAACATTGCAATGCTCTGACAGGGCAGAGCAGGTGAAGTCTCTCCTCATCCGCCGTCACATGAGGTGGAGGATGAAAGGCCTGCAGAACCACAGGCCGTGCCACATTAGATGGCACCTTGGGCAAATAGCCGGGCCTGGGATGCAAGATGGCCTTAATGTTGCCGGGAGCAAACTCCAGGCACCCATTAGAAATAGAGAGCGCCTGAAGATCTCCTACCCTCCTCAGAGAAGTAATGGCCAACAAGAAGACCACCTTAAACGAAAGGTTCTTGGCCTCAGCCGACTCCAATGGTTCGAAGGGAGCCTCGGCCAGCCCTTCGAGAACCACCGCCAGGTCCCAGGAGGGAACCCTGGTGCGAATCGCAGGTCTCATCCTCCAGGCTCCACGGAGGAAACGTACGACCAGGTGATGCCTCCCCAGAGGACCATCACTCAGAGGAGTGTGGAAAGCCGCAATGGCAGCCACATAAACCTTGAGTGTGGATGGGGTAAGCCCGGCAGAAAAGCGGTCTTGGAGAAACTCCAGCACTGAAGCCACTGGGCAGTGAACTGGGTCCAGATCACGCTCTCTGCACCAAATGGAAAAAACATTCCACTTAAGGCCGTATAACTTCCTTGTGGAGGGAGCTCTGGAAGTGAGTATGGTTTCAACCACTTCTGCTGACAGGCCGGCTTCTAGGTACTGTGCCCCCTCAGGGGCCAGACCCACAGTTTCCACAGCTCGGGCCGAGGGTGGAGAACTGAGCCCCCCACCTGAGACAACAGGTCCTTCCTCAGAGGGATCTGCCATGGCGGGCCTGCCAGAAGCGTGATGATGTCCGAAAACCATACTCGGGCCGGCCAAAACGGGGCTACTAATAGTAGGCTGACCCCGTCTTGACGGACCCTTTCCAGAACTGCTGGGAGCAGAACGATTGGGGGAAAGGCGTACAGACGCAGCCTCGGCCAGGTCTGCACGATGGCATCCAACCCCAACGGGGCTGGATGAGAAAGGGAGAACCACAGTGGACAGTGTGTCGTCTCTCGAGACGCAAATAGGTCCACTTCCACTGGGCCAAACCTCTCGCAGATTAACTCCACCACCTCGGGGTGGAGTCTCCATTCCCCGGGCCTCAGCCCCTGCCTTGACAGCATGTCTGCTCCCTGGTTCTGGTCCCCCGGGACATACATCGCCCTGAGAGACGACAGTCTCCGCTGGGACCACAGGAGGATCTGATGCGCCAATCTGCAGAGAGGGCGCGACCTCAGACCCCCCTGGCGGTTTATATAGGACACCACTGACGTATTGTCGGTTCTTACAAGAACGTGGCGACCCTGGAGGTCTGGCAGAAAGCTCCTCAGAGCTCGGAACACCGCCAACATTTCTAGGCAATTTATGTGCCACGAGAAATGATGGTCCTGCCAGAGACCTCTCGAAAAACGGCCTTCCATGACCGCGCGTGAGGGAGGCATCTGTCGAAACGGATACTCGGCGACATAATGCTCCCAACTTGGGACCCTGGGACAGGAACCAAGGTTTTTTCCACATTGAAAGGGAACGAAGGCACCTGCGCGTAACCCTTATCAAGCGGAACGGATTTCCCCTCGGGGAAAACCCCTTGGCTTTCAGCCACCACTGCAGGGCTCTCATATGTAGCAGGCCAGAAGGTATCACGCTGGACGCTGCTGCCATGAGACCCAACACTCTTTGGAAGTGTTTGACAGTGATAGCCTGGCCTAGCTTCATCCTGGACACTGTGGTCAGGATAGACTCGATCCGAGCAGGAGACAACTGTGCCCGCATCGTGACCGAGTCCCACACCACTCCCAGGAACGTGGTTCTTTGGGCTGGTGTCAACACGCTCTTCTTCATGTTGAGTCACAACCCCAGGCTCTGGATGTGGGCGAGGACGACATCTCGATGCCGAATCGCCAGCTCTCTCGACTGGGCCAATATTAGCCAGTCGTCGATGTAATTGAGCACCCTGATGCCCTCGAGCCTCAAGGGTGCTAGAGCTGCATCCATACACTTGGTGAAAGTGCGAGGGGAGAGTGCTAGGCCGAATGGAAGAACCCGATATTGGTATGCTTCGCCCCCGAAAGCAAACCTCAGGAACTTCCTGTGAGATGGAAGGATGGAGATGTGAAAATAGGCGTCTTTTAGGTCTATCGTGACAAACCAATCCTCGGATTGGATTTGACTCACGATGGTGGGAATAGAGAGCATCTTGAACCTGAATCTCCTCAGAGACCGATTCAGGTGCCTCAGATCTAAAATTGGACGCAACCCTCCATCCTTTTTCGGAACTATGAAGTACCGGCTGTAGAACCCGGACTCCCTGACTGGTGGGGAAACATGCTCTATGGCCCCTTTTTCCAGCAGCGAGTGAACTTCTTGTTCCAACACCAGACCCTGCTCTGGGGTCCCAGACATGACACACACATCTCGTGTGTGTCCCCTGCCGTGATAAAACGGGGGCATGGGAACACACACTTTCTAAACTGCTCACTTTCCATGATATTCACAATATGACAAACAACACCAAATAAGACGAACTGGTTCAGACAACAGAGAGCGCTTGCTGAATAGCAAAAAGCTACATTTGCAGTGTGCCGGCGTGCCTTTGTACACATCCGCATATGCCGTCACACGCTACGTCATCACGCAACGCCAATAGGATTGGATTCGGTTTCATTCATAAATTCAGACGCGCTACGCTGAAGGGCGTTCCCCTAGTGTCGTCATCGATGCAGTGTCGAGTTCCTCGATAGGGAACTACCATATAATTTTCTCCTCCAACTTCAAAACCGACCGACATCGTTGTTTTACCTTTTTTTGTAAAGGGCATTTGACTTTGCACGTTCGCTTTGTAATTGAATGGTACTTTCGTCTACGTGGCGATTGACCTTTCCAACGTGATTACGTAATGCGTGGTGGATCGCAGGGTTCTGCAAGATGAGCATTTGTGGGAATAGTATATACATGTTTTTTTGGGGGGGGGTTTTAATGGTCGTTTCTCTAGATAAGACCTTATTCGTCGACTGGGATCATGTAGAGCCCTTAGTAGCTGCATTGAAACTGCAATTTGGACCCTCAACCCTTTGGTTGCCATTGAAGTCCACTATGGAGAAAAATCCTGGAATGTTTTCCTTGAAAAAATGTATATCTTTCTTTCTTCAGTCAAAAAGAAACTAACATCTTGAATGATATGGTGTGTAAATTATCAGGAAATTTTAATTCGTAAACTAATCCTTTAAATTCTTTGTAGTAAAAAACTTAAGTACAACTTACTATAAGTACAACTTAGCTGCATACATACAATACACTCACTTTGAGTGTGTACTATATAGCAAATCTCAACTGCTTGATTGTTTTATTGTCAAAAAATCAAATATATATTTTCTTCCAACGATATATATTAAAAGTCGGATATATAATACATCCTACTTTACCAGCATACAATATATACTATATAGCTAATCTTAACTGCCTGATTTTTTTATTTGGCTGCCCAATGTAACTATGCTGTCACTTAGCTCTTTATATAAAGTTGGATTTATATGATAAAAATATACAACTTTATCCGTATACATACATTATACTTGTTTAGAGCGACTGTATACTATATAGCAAATCTCAACAGCTTGATTGCTTGTATCATCACAACATTTAAACTAATCTAATCTAATTTAATATAAACTAAACTAATCTAAAAAAAAGTAGATTATAGATCCCCGAATATAATCGCCCCCTCATTGTGCACATTAATATCATATTTTTTTTTATAAACCTGCTTTTATACAATTTGACTTGACTTTATTCTTTACTGAAATTAAATCATTTGAATGACTTAAAATTTAATATTTACCAGTGTCCCACATTTTTATATAAAATCATAACTGACTTCTCCTAATCTTGATAGCACGCTTTAACCATCGTGTGTGAAAAATATAAATTACTTCTGTTTGGGTATCTGAGACCCCAGATAAAAAAACAAGAATACAAAAATAAATACTGTGAATTTTCATATGTTTGAATGGCAAACCCCTTCAGAAATGTACTTACAGCAAGCCATTTCAGCAGATGGAAATCAAATATTTCACCTCTATCTCAGAAAGCTTTAATTCAATCTCATATGTCAACAGCTGTATTTTACCAGGATATACATAGATCAGACTGGTAAAAAACAAACAAAAAAAAACAATCTTCACGAATATAAACATATATATCGGCAGGCTAAAAGTATTGTTAGAAAAAAGTATTATGGTGTATGGAAATAGACTAAATTCATTTGCATAATATTTTCATAAAGCTGACGGTTCCTTTCCAGTGTTTGGCAATTTGTTGGATTTTGAATTTAAATACAATTGTGTTGTGCTGTGTCTACACACTCATAAAAATTATTTTTGTTTTTATTATTAATTATTGAAGCCAATTTGTTTGTGCTCATGGGGGCTAAAATAGGCATGTAATTTAGTCAATTTATCCAATGAGGATTTTATGAATGTAATGAATAATTAATTGAAAGGAAAAACTTTATTGATGCCTTGAAAGTCTTTGAGAAATCCACCTTTGTCTAATGTCAAATGCAAGCTTGTGATACATGTTTGTTAAAGGACATAATAAAATAATTCATTAAAGAATTTATGGCAAATCACCATGATGATAAATGGTTTAATGCATTTTACAGTGTTTTTGCTGAGTTCATTGTGTGATGTGCAATGCGGCTTCTGGGATGGAGCAAAATAAATATGTGCCACAGACATAGGATGTGTGAAACAGGCTTATACACTCACCTAAAGGATTATTAGGAACACCTGTTCAATTTCTCATTAATGCAATTATCTAATCAACCAATCACATGGCAGTTGCTTCAATGCATTTAGGGGTGTTGTCCTGGTCAAGACCATCTCCTGAACTCCAAACTGAATGTCAGAATGGGAAAAAAATGTGACTTAAGCAATTTTGCGCGTGGCATGGTTGTTGGTGCCAGACGGGCCGGTCTGAGTATTTCACAATCTGCTCAGTTACTGGGATTTTCACGCACAACCATTTCTAGGGTTTACAAAGAATGGTGTGAAAAGGGGAAAACATCCAGTATGCGGCAGTCCTGTGGGCGAAAATGCCTTGTTGATGCTAGAGGTCAGAGGAGAATGGGCCGACTGATTCAAGCTGATAGAAGAGCAACTTTGACTGAAATAACCACTCGTTACAACCGAGGTATGCAGCAAAGCATTTGTGAAGCCACAACATGCACAATCTTGAGGCGGATGGGCTACAACAGCAGAAGACCCCACCGGGTACCACTCATCTCCACTACAAATAGGAAAAAGAGGCTACAATTTGCAAGAGCTCACCAAAATTGGACAGTTGAAGACTGGAAAAATGTTGCCTGGTCTGACAAGTCTCGATTTCTGTTGAGACATTCAGATGGTAGTGTCAGAATTTGGTGTAAACAGGATGAGAACATGGATCCATCATGCCTTGTTACCACTGTGCAGGCTGCTGGTGGTGGTGTAATGGAGTGGGCAATGGAGTGTAATGTTTTCTTGGCACACTTTAGGCCCCTTAGTGCCAATTGAGCATCGTTTAAATGCCACGGCCTATCTGTGCATTGTTTCTTACCATGTCCATCCCTTTATGGCCACCATGTACCCATCTTCTGATGGCTACTTCCAGCCATCAGAGGTAAATATTTTTTTCCAGCCAAAAAAAGTAAATAAATAAATAAATAAATATATATATATATATATATATATATATATATATATATATATATATATATATATATATTTACTTTTTGAAAAAATTTAATTAAAAATGTAGCCCTCATTTAGTAAGAAAATTAAGGCAAAGCACTACAGGGAAGCTAATTGTGTACTTTCACACAGATATGATAATAAGATGCTTACATGTTGTATTTTCACATGTATATACATATGAGCACCGAGAGTTTTTGGTGCAAAATCTCAGCTGCTACTAAACAAATGACCCGCACTTTACATGTAGTTACTTTATTGTTAAAGATATTGAAAAATGATGTGTCTATATCATATATGTCTTCATGTAACATACAATTTGTGTTAATGTGAAATAATAATAATAGTTGATATTCCTTTGCAACCTTGTCTCTAATTGTTTATTATAAAGTGATTTTTAGGGCAATTTGAAATACAAAAAATGTTGCAATAAAAATAATGAGAGTATAAGTTTTAAAAGGAGTATTTCACATTTTAAATGAATATTTATACATTTTCTTTGGGGAAAACAACTTTTTTTTTTTATGAAAACGAAGGTTACACTTTAAAACAAAGTGTTACCAAAATCAATTTCTGCTTTGAAATTTCTGCTTTGTTACGTCCCTGTGGTTCCGCGTATGTGTTTTCTTTTGGTTTCTCTTTCTCTGCTATCACCTTCTTATGCTACGTTCACACCGGATGCGAATAGCGCGTCAGGCGCGAGTGATTTCAATGTTAAGTCAATGCAAAGATTTTTTACGCGCGTAAAAAATTCCTGCGGCGCGAATGAGGCGTAGAGCGCGGCGCGGTAGACGCGAATACGCCTCATTCGCGCGTCAAGTTCGCGCGAATGGCGCGAATTGAGCGTCTGGCGCGTTACGCGCGTATGGTGCATTTTGTGCATTCACGCGTTTGACGCGAATTCGCGTCTGCCGCCCGAGTTGAAAAATCTGAACTTCTGCGTCAATTCGCGCCGCGTTAACCAATCAGGAGCCTAGCTGCTTGCTGCTGTCACGTGGTTAAGTATCTGGATGCTTCAATAAATTATTTTGTAATATGACAGTGGTTCTAATGTAGTTCTAATGCACAACAAAGCAAATATTTTATCACATAAAACTTGATTTCAATATAGGCCTATTAGACATATTCATTTTATATTGAATGCTATTTATTCCATATCTAGATTATATGAAATATTATTATAATGTAAAGACAACCAACATATAAGTTCGTGTCTGGACCATAGGGTCTGGACAGTGATGTGTGTGAGAGAGAGAAAAAAAATCACAGGACAGATTAATCACTTTTGCATGCTGGCTCCATTTATCATCAAAACAAATATAAATGACAGATTAGGTGGATGAGGGCGAGGGTGATCCTCGCTCCGATGCGGGACAACAGGTCATCAAGCTGGGCGCGGGACAGGCGGAAGTACCGCTGACTGCGGCCGTCATCCAGGCGAAGCTCCTGGAGCGAGCAAATGGTGAAACTCGCCACACTGGGTTCGCTTTTGAAGGGTCTTGTGAACACAAATACGGCGACGATTACCCCTACACCGCCGTTCTGCTCTCGTATTCAGAATATATGCTGTATTTAGAGCAAATACAGAGCGGTGACTCTCGATGAATGCTCGATCAACATAATAAAGATGGCCGCCAAAGGGTTTCGAATCTGACGCGCGTAAATTTCGCTTTAACTTTTGTTTTTTACGCGCGTCAATTTCGCTCTTGACGCGCGAATGGATTCAAAGTGGTCAAGCGTATAACTAGACGCGATAGGCGCGAATTTGACGCGCTATTCGCATCCGGTGTGAACGTAGCATAAGGTGTGCGTCCTCACTCGTCTGCTGTTGGCTGGGAGAGATGTCAATCATCATTACATCGTGACGTCATCTCCCTCCCGCCGCCTATCAAGTTCAACACTCGAGTTTAAAGGGAAGCGGGAGAGGAACGCATGTCGCAGGAAACGCAGGAAAGCTTGCTTTCTTTTCTGTCGCTCTGCTTGCCGCTTTTGTGTTTATTTTCTGTTACAGACATTGTCCTGTTTTTTTTCTTTGTGTTCTGCCATGTTGGCGTGTTCTGAGATTCGTGTTCTGAGATTCGTGTTCTGAGATTACCAAGAGAAATTCGGACAGGTAATATGTCACGTGACGTACACAAAGCAACACTTAGCAAACTCGATGTATACAAACACCAGGGGCCTGTACCATGAAGCCGGTTTAGGTGGCTAGCCAGCTATGTTTCAGCTTAGTTTCCGCCAACCCTGGGTTTTAGGTACTATGAAAGTAGCTCTGCTTTAATCGGTGTTCGTTGCCATGGTATCTTACGCTGCACGGCTAACCTGCTCCGGGGCAGGTTAAGTTCTGGATTCGAGATCTCAGACTGAAGTTTGACCAATCAGCTGTGAGCAAAGAAACATATAGGTGACGTAACTAATTCCGAGTGTTGGTTGCAATTGCTTTACATTTTCTTTCAAATCCTGTGGACATCTCAGCGCAAACTGTAAGACGAGCACATCGTAGACGAGAAAGAGTTTTTAGCCGGACAAAATCCCCTTGCCTTTCCTGATAGTTAGGCTACTTGTATCAAAGATACAGATTTTCTGCGGAAGGAATATCTTATCTTTGCGAACTTATTGAGCCGCTCATAAATAATTTAACACGTCGAATTCATGCTCTTACTGTACCAGAAATGGTATTGCGTTGCGTTTTTTTGCAAGTGCTTGCATACTTGCACGCAATTGCAACACGCAAACATACTTGCGGTGATGAATCTAGGAGAAAACACGGTTTGTCGAACCATTCGCAAGGTGGTCCTCGCTCTGCAGGAGTACATTAATAGTTTAATAGTGTTCATTTATTGACCATGTCCATAAGAGAGGCTTTTTATAAAATTGTCGGTTATTGATAGGGTGACATCACATTTTTTTTTTCTTTCAAAAAGCAAATTTCACAAATGTACTATACAATACAGTACTTGTTAAGCATTATTTTAATATTTTTTTATTCGGTTAATCTTATGATAGGATTCCCTATAGAGTCATTGGAGCAATATCCTGCACACATGTTGCAATCTCCACTTCTCTAGGAGAACATGAGGCAGATTATATTAATAGAAAGTCCTTTCACAGCCTTAATGTTCAGGTAGAGATTATGTGAACATGTGAAATTATTATTTTCTGTGAGATGACGCTTTAAATTAATAGTAAAATTAACAGATAACAATCTACTTTCTGTGAGTATGTTGTGTCAGCGCTTTGAGGAAAGCTAGTTAAATTTGGTACAGTACAAAACACTGTTAATTTGAATTGGGACACCAAAACCTACACAATAACACCCTATCATGACCCTCATGTGTCAGTAAAACCATAGTCAAAATTAGAGATGATCTTTGGCATCCTAAAGGCACGTTTCAACTGTCTTCGGTGCTTAAGAGTCACCAGAGTGGGCATCACAGATAGTGTCTGCATGTGCCATTCTGCACAATATAGCCACCATAGAAAGGAGCCAGAACCACCACAGAAAGCTTCTCCCCGATGAAACTGACCCGAACACACTTGACCACCCAGCTGGTGAAAATGTAGTTGCAATCACCATACAATATTACACTTAATAAAAGCACATTGGAACTGCAGATAGGTCTCAAACTGTTTTATTGGTTTTGTGGGATGGGGGAGAGAGAAAGAAAGCAATAGAAAGTTGCATTAATAAATATTCATGCTAAAGTGTTACTTGGTTTAATAAGTTCACTGAGATCAGTTTAATCTAGCTGTTGCATTTATTTTTTAAATGTGGAGCCTCCTCAGCTCACAGTCAGGCTCATTTAGTGTGCAGTCTAGCTCTATAGACTCCTTTAGTGTGCAGTCTAGCTCCATAGGCTCCTTTAATTCAATTCAATTCAAGTTTATTTGTATAGCGCTTTTCACAATACACATTGTCTCAAAGCAGCTTTACAGAAAGTGCAATTCAGAAATGTACAAAGAAAAATACAGATAGTTAATCATGTATAAATTTAGGCATAACATATCGCCGGTGTTTAGTCGTCTCTTCACAGGCGTCGAGTCGTCTCTCCACCGGCGTTTAGTCGTCTCTCCACAGGTGTTGGGGCATCTGAAGTCTTCGTGAGAGGCTGGATACAAACTGGAGCTGACGAACGCTATTTACCTCGGGACTAGCGTCCCGAGATAAAAGCAGAAAGACAGATGGGAGATAATTAGCATAGCTGATGTTCATAATATTAATGCATTCGAACTGATTCAGAAGTAGTATAAAAGGTAAGCATTAAGTGAATGCTTGGTTAAAGAGATGCGTCTTTAATCTAGTTTTAAACTGGGACAGCGAGTCTGAGTCTCGAACAATATCAGGAAGGCTATTCCAGAGTTTAGGAGATAAATGTGAGAACGCCCTCCCTCCTTTAGTAGACTTAGATATCCTAGGAACGACCAGAAGCCTCGAATTTTGTGATCTTAAAGAGCGCGATGGATTGTAGGGCGATAGAAGGTCTGTTAAATACACAGGAGCTAAACCATTTAGAGCTTTATAGGTCAATAGTAATACTTTGTAATTGATACGGAACTTAATAGGTAACCAGTGTAGAGATGATAAAATTGGTGTTATATGATCATATTTTCTTGATCTAGTAAGAACTCTAGCGGCTGCATTTTGCACTAACTGTAGTTTGTTTATTGAGGATGCAGGACAACCAGCTAATAAAGCATTACAGTAATCTAGTCTCGAGGTCATGAATGCATGAACTAACTTTTCTGCATCTGAAACAGATAGCATGTTACGTAGCTTAGCAATGTTTCTAAGGTGGAAAAAGGCTGTTCTTGTAACATATGAGATATGATTTTCGAAAGTCAAGTTGCGGTCTAGTATAACACCCAGGTCTTTTACTGTAGTGGATAAAGTAACAGGACATCCTTCTAAATTAAAGTTGTATTGTAAGGGATTTTGTGGGTAGTTTTTTGGACCAATAAGTAATACCTCCATTTTATCTGAATTTAATAGCAGGAAATTACACGTCATCCAGCATTTTATATCTTTTAGACACTCTGTCAAGTTAGATAAGTTAGTGTTTTCATCTGGTCGTGATGAGATATATAATTGAGTGTCATCAGCATAACAGTGAAAATTAATTCCATGTTTTCTTATAATATTACCAAGTGGCAGCATATATATTGAGAATAGCAGAGGGCCTAGGACAGATCCTTGCGGCACTCCATAGTCTACTGATGTTATCTTTGATTTTTCCCCATTTAAACAGACGAAATGGTAACGGTCTGATAAGTACGATCTAAACCAGCTTAATGCCTGTCCCTGAACACCAGTGTAGTTTTGTAGTCGATCTAAGAGTATTTTATGATCTATAGTGTCGAACGCAGCACTAAGATCAAGTAGAACTAGTATTGAGATACAGCCTTGGTCAGAGGCTAAGAGTAAATCATTTGTAATTTTAACTAGCGCAGTTTCTGTGCTATGATGCGGTCTGAATCCCGACTGAAATTTTTCGTAGATATCATTTTTTTGCAAGAAAGAGTACAATTGAGCGGACACAATTTTTTCTAGTATTTTAGACATAAATGGAAGATTTGAGATGGGTCTGTAATTTGCTAGGTTATTTGGATCTAATTGCGGTTTCTTAATGAGAGGTTTTATTACTGCCAGCTTGAATATTTTTGGAACGTGACCTAAAAATAAAGACGAGTTAATAATATTGAGAAGAGGCTCTTCCACTACAGGTAACAATTCTTTAAGTAGTTTAGTGGGTATTGGATCTAATAAACATGTTGTTGGTTTAGATACAATGATTAGTTTATTTAGTTCTTCCTGTCCTATAGTTGTAAAGCGGTGTAGTTGTTCTAGGGGGGCCATAATTGAGGCCGAGTCATAAGACACCATAGAGGATTGTACATTTACAATTGTGTTTCGGATGCTTTCTATTTTCTCATTGAAGTAATTCATAAAATCAGTACTACTATATTGTAACGGAATATTTTGCTCTGGAGATGTCTGATTATTTGTTAGTCTAGCCACGGTGTTAAATAAAAACCTTGGATTATTTTGGTTATTTTCAATTAATTTGCGGATATGCTCAGCCCTGGCTGATTTTAGAGCCCTTTTATAACGTGACATACTGTCTTTCCACGCGATTCTGAAGACCTCTAAATTAGTTCGTTTCCATTTACGCTCTAAGTTACGAGTTTCTCTCTTGATAGCATGCGTAGCACTGTTGTACCATGGTGTTTTAGTTTTCTCTCTAACCTTTTTTAATCTAATTGGTGCAACAATATCTAGTGTACTAGAGAAAATGTTGCTCATACTGCTAGTCATTTCCTCTAGTTCATCTGTTTGTTTGGGTTTACTGAGCAGCTGAGATAGATCAGGTAAGCTATTTGAGAATCTATCTATAGTGGTTGGAAGGATTGTTCTGCCTGGTCTATAACGTGGTGCAACATGACAAATTTCAGCAGTGCGTATTATGCAAGTTACCATGTAATGATCAGTGAGATCGTCACTTTTCGGTATAATATCTATATCGGTTGGATCGGTTCCATATGAAATAATTAAATCTAGTGTATGATTTAGCCGATGAGTGGGACCACTGACGTTTTGCTTCATCCCAAAAGAGTTTAATAGATCTCTAAACGCAGCCCCTAACGCATCATTTGTATTATCTACGTGTATGTTAAAGTCGCCAATAATTATTGCTTTATCGACATTGACCAATAGGTCTGAGAGAAAGTCTGCAAAATCTTTTAGGAAATCAGCATATGGCCCTGGGGGTCTATATACGGTAGCCAATGCTAGAGACAGTAAGGATTTCTTTCTTACATCTAAGAGCGTAACATTTAGCACAAGTACTTCAAACGAATTAAACCTATGACAAGTTTTCTGAGTAACATTAAGAATATCTCTAAAGATTGTTGCAACACCGCCGCCACGACCGATCAGACGGGGCTCATGCTTATAACAGTATCCTGGTGGAGTAGACTCATTTAGACCGAAATAATCATTTGGTTTAAGCCAGGTTTCAGTAAGGCACAGAACATCGAAATTATTATCTGTGACCATTTCATTTCCAATAACCGCCTTAGGTGTGAGCGATCTAATGTTTAGAAGACCTAGCTTTAGAAATTGTTTTTGTTCACTGATATTTAGATTTTCTGGTTTAATTACAATAATATTCTTGCTAGATCTTACAGTAGATTTGTTGTTTGGCTTCACTAAGCGAGGAATAGACACAGTTTCTATATAATGTTCTACATTGGTACTTATATCAATTAAGTTGGGACAGCAAAGACTATGATTTGGACTTTGACTTACTAGTCAGATGGTGTGTAGCGTCTTGGAGATGTTGTCCGACAGAACAGCCGCTCCGACTCTGCTGGGGTGCAGACCATCAGGACGGAAGAGCCTAGGTCGCTCCCAAAACAGATTCCAATTATTTAAATTATTTATTTACTTTAGTGTGCAGTCTAGCTCTATAGGCTCCTTTGGTGTGCAGTCTAGCTCTATAGGCTCCTTTAGTGTGCAGTCTAGCTCTATAGACTCCTTTAGTGTGCAGTCTAGCTCTATAGACTCCTTTAGTGTGCAGTCTAGCTCCATAGGCTCCTTTTGTAAAGGGCCCTGATTGAGTCTGTTTCCACCTGAAACATAATTCCACCACAAACATGATCATTACAAGTTTTTGGGAGGCTAATCAACTCACAAAAAGGTCCTTGACAAACACCTGTAACATATGTCAAGGGTTTTAAATCCTTACCTTGTTCACATTTCTTTTGAAGCCTGTTGAGGTAGAGGCTTTAGTTTCTGGGACAGGTTGTGAAAAATCCTACAATAAAATAGATGTGTAACTTGGGCCAGTCCCTGTTTTATGCCACACATTCAAATGTTTGCCTTAATAAAAAGCCCAGTGCATTCACCTCAGCAACTGTCCCAGAACACAGACAGAGTGTCTTCATCATTTCCTCCTCCCTGATAAATAATAGTAGGCCCATATGTTTCTGGTGTTCTGTCTGCTGCATACTGACCTCTGTGTGGGAGACTGTGTGTGTGTGCTGGCTTCAACAGGGACACTGCATTTCCCTCTACTGCAGAACATACAGTCAGCCATATTTAAAACTTAAAATAGTAATGTATCGCACACGTACCCAGTGTTACTTGCTTAGAGGAGCCAGCACCAGGGTCAGATTGTACAGCACCTGTAATCCCATCCATAATCGGCCGTCCCTTATTCCTATCAGAGCCAACTCAGTGTATTCTGGAGGAGTGGCCCTCCAATGGTTTTCTGAATTTCACTCTTTTTTTCGGTTTGCCTCAAACAAATAAAAAAATAATAAAAGGTTGTGTGTAAATAAATACTTACTAGGCTACTTTTAATTATATTTTTATATTTTGTCTTTATCAGCTGCCAAAAACGTTTGGAGTTGCATCTAAAAATCAATGAATATTAATCCTTACAGGTATATACATGCAATTTTTTTATATATTATAAAAATATAGGCTATATTTTACACACACATACATTCATAGCCTATATATACATCATTTCACATGAATAAAGAACGTATTTATTTAGCTTACACATTAACACAATCAGCAATCTTTCTCCAACAGTCTTCTCTTGCTTTGGCAGCAGAGACCGTATTGTGTCGAGCTTGTAATACATATTTAAATTCATCGTAATTCTGAATGATTATCTCTTGCTCCTCCGCGGAAAGAAAGTATCGCTCTCGCTCTATCCATATCGAACGCGATTGGTTGTTCGGTGCCAACGTCACTTTGGTATGTGCACGCGCTCGTGGAGTAATCATAGCTTAAGATCAAAGCCTGAGTTGACAGAAAAAGTTGATGAGCTGCTTCATGGTACCAATAAAGCCTGATTGCATCGGTTTGGTTTTGTCAACTCAAAACTAATCCTGTAACTCTGAGTTTGTTCAGCTACCTTCATGGTACAGGCCCCTGGTAAGGAAGTGAACGCCACCCATGGATGTTTTTGTTATTAGTTAGAACAGCTAGAGAGGGCGCTTTGGCGCTGAAGATACTGTCTTTTCTTTTCTTTTTGTTATTAGTTAATAAGAGGTTGGGACTAGATAGTCGGAGTTTGTTTTGTTTCTTTCATTTGGCTTCACTATTTATGTCCTTATTCTCTTGGGTTGTTTATTTTTGAACTCTCAATCTGTTTATATTTTGTTTATTTTCATGGTGTCCACAAGTATATTTATCTTCATTATTATTATTGTCCATCTTTTGCATTTACACTTCAAGTACAATAAACCGTACTTTATTTTCTTTCATAATACTTTGTTGTGTCGTCTCTTGCCACCTTAAATACACCATCTTCTGATCACGACCTCAATGTTGCCCCTTTAAAGACTTTGTGTCTAAGGGTGCGTAACAGGAGTATTTCACATTTTAAATGAATATTTATACATTTTCTTTGGGGAAAACAACTTTTTTTTTTTTATGAAAACGAAGGTTACACTTTAAAACAAAGTGTTACCAAAATCAATTTCTGCTTTGAAACATCACTGAAATAAAAACAATATGACAATTCTACATCAAATATTCTAAACTTGACATGACAGCCATTTCTAAACACCAGAGAAAGCATGTTCTCAGGGCTTCTAAACATTATAATAAATAAAATATCCCTTATTATGACTGATCTCAGAGACATCACACAAAAAAGGACATTGCAGGAGGTTAAATCTAAAGTATTCATGCTATTTAATGCAAGTCTGACTGTACATAAAAATTAGAATGTAGATAATGATGTTTGCTATCAACGCTTAGATGACCTTTTAATTGTGCTCACAATATTCAGAGTTAATCATTTGGAAGACCCTATAATTACACAGTAATTCCACGTTTTACTCATTTACAGGGAAGTTTAAACTCCCATGAGCATTTGCGAGATAATCCGGATAAATACACCAATGGCTTAACTCCAACAATGGGATCTCAATAGTCTTCCTGTTGCGCGGTTGTTGCATCAGTGGTGCACTGCATGCTTACACCGTACTTCAGATATATGAGACAAGATGTTGATCAAAAACAAAAGAGCTTTTGAGTGAACCCATCTCTGCCTCCCCACAGACTTGATCAACTGCCATGATTATAGTTCAGCAGCCATGTCTGTTCTGCACCGCTCTGATGAATTTTTCCAAGGGCATCTGGAGACGCGTGAAGCAGAGACAGTTCTGAAATCTTAACAGTAAGGCTAATTTGACATCTGAATTCATCTGAAGATTACCTGACCCGAGAAAAGTTTCCAGATTAGTCATCCCGGCAAAATACTGGGGTGCTGTTGCTTGGAAGCGCTTGATGTTGTTGTTGTTGTTGTATCACTAATCATCTGCCAACTGCAGCAATTGTTGCAGTAATGTTACATTGCAGTTCACAAAAACTGTGAGAGTGTTTTTGCGTGTTCAAGTCACAAATGAAAGCTTTTGTGCCCCTTTCGGTCCTATAAGCTCCTAACATCTGACTGTGATTGCATTGGCCTTGTTATCGAAGAAATCTGTCGTCACTTATATGCAGTTTCATAACAGAATTTCAAGATGTGTCATGTTATTCTACGCAACTGATGCACTCTTCACTTTAAAGGGTCATGTTTTAGGTGAGTTGAATTGTCTGTCTTTACTAATAGGCTACTAGTATATGTTGGAATATAATTTTGCCTTTAGAGCTGGCTGTTTTAAAGTGCAAAGAGCTAACTAGAAATCAGTCTCCTATGAAATTGTTTTTGAAAGAAGTCTCACCAAGGCTGTATTTATTTGTTACAAGACACAGTACAAATTAAAATTTTCTATTTGATAATATTTTAAAATGTCATTTATTCCTGTGATGACAAGGTGAATTTTCAGGTTATTACTCCAGTCTTTAGTGTCACACATATATATGTAACGGAGGCCAGCTAGTAGACTTTAAACAACAAAACTTTAAACAACAAAAACGTCAGCATTGATATTAATAAAAAAAAGGTTTCTTGAGCAGCAATTCAGCATATTATAATGATTTCTGAAGAACACTGAAGACTGGAGTAATGATGGTAAAAATTCAGCTTTGCATCCCAGGAATAAATTATATTTTAAATAATCATAAATAATAGATAACAGTAATTTTAGATTGTAATAATGTCAATATTTTTACTGTAACTTTATTTTACTTCATAAAATTCATAAATTTATAAACTTCATTTAAAAGGATGATGATGCCATTTGACAGAATTATTTGGTTTATAAACAAAATTAATTTGTTCTCATGGTATCATGGTTGAACTGTTGTGCGTTTGGTATGTATAACTGAAAAAACGACTACATATACAACGCATTTAAAAGGAATTTCTTCAAATAAGTTGGAACCATTTAAATGACAAATATTTGTATTTTGTGCAACTGCAGTGTAATGCCAATAATGTAATGTGAATTTTAACTTTAAAGGAATACTCTACTTTTTTTGGAAATAGGCTCATTTTACAACTCCCCCAGAGTAACCAGACAGTTTCTGGTCTCATTGATTCTATAGTATATTTTTTTCCTACTATGGAAGTCAATGAGACCAGAAACTGTCTGGTTACTGATATTCTGCTAAATATCAGAAAATCGGCTGAATGGATTCAAAAACGGTAAAACTCTGTTTAACTCTGGGGGAGTTGTAAAATGAGCCTATTTCCAAAAAAAGTGGAGTATCCCTTTAATGTCAGTACAGAAGTGACGAATTGAACCAATGTCAGTGCAAGAATGCATTATTGTATTGTTGTGCTTTTCACAACCACTGTCATGAATGCAGACACCCCTACTAAAGCTTTCAAATTAAAGTCTGAATGATAGCTGAGAATCATAGCAATGACTAAACAGATCTAATCGCAGCTAAATGCTAATGCTTCAAACGTGTCATTGATTTCAGACAGGAAATTAAAAACAAAAACACCTTGAGAACCTGGCATGGTCGACTGGTCCCAGAGCATCGGTAAACTGTGCGTCAGATAGGCCTACTCTCACCTTCACTCCGTCAAGGAGAAAAAAGGAGAGAAAGAAGACTTAAAAGGATTGCCAAACCTTTCCAAAAGAGATTAATGCTGATCGGCTGCTTGCTTTCACAGAAATTTGATAAGACTCTTTTGCATCATTTAACTTTGAATGGCTTTGCAAAAGCTGTGATTGGCCTAAACATCCCCAGTGAGACGAGACAGAGCTGATTGAGAAAGTGCCTGCGATTGCCAAATAGACATTTCTACACTTATATTTGACCTTGTAGTTGCAGATCTCAAACCGAACATTTACAGACCGCTTTGCAGCCAATAAATATGAAATTCTGAAATTTAATGTGCCCTAAACACTGAAGTTACTAGAGTAAGAGTAGGTGTGTGCCAAAAACAAGCTAGAGCCCTAGAATTTTTACACAATGAATGGGACTTTCGAAGAATTTTAATTAGATCAAGCCCTTGATAGTGCATTATACATTTTTTTTTAAAGAGGTGGTTAATTATGATTTCACTTTTTAAATGTTATTTAGTGTGTAATGTTGCTGTTTGAGCATAAACTACATCTGCAAAGTTATGATGCTCAAAGTTCAAAGCAAAGGGAGATATTTTATTTTATAGAAATCGATTTTAAAGGACTACAAAAAAAGGTTTCTTCAGGGTTGTGACATTACTACTCCTAAAATGTAAACCCTGCCCCCAAGAACGTGATTTATAGATTATCATAGCTGAATATGCTAATCAATGACTAAAAGATCACACATCAGTCCACATCAGCTGCATAAACCATTCAGAAATGTCCTGTTGCATTCTACATGTTGTCACTTCTTCTTGCACCTCCCTGTCTTTGTCAGACTCTGGTTTGAACATAAAAGGCCAAATAGGTTTTTGAAATGTTCAGTGTGTGTCTGTGTGAGGTAATCGAGCTGCTAACATACACAAGCTCTTGAAGCTCCGCCCTCTGTGCCGGGAGCAGAAGCTCATTTGCATTTAAAGGGACACACAAAAACTTTGCGTTTTTGCTCACCCTCAAATAGTGACTATTTTAACATGCTAAAAGAATATCTGTGAGGTATTTTGAGCTAAACTTTTACATACACACTCTGGGGACATCAGAGACTTATTTTACATCTTGTGAAAAGGGCATTATACAACCCCTTTAAAGTTTTTAAAAATGATACTGTAGTAGGCTATGTTTTACAATTTCATAATGTCATGTTTAATTCAACGTGTTATGTAGTGTTTCTTTGTAATTGTTTGCGAAATTTACTAGCCATTTCTGAGTGAAAAAATGTTCTACGCCAATTTTTCTTTCTTCAGCGTTGTGGTCAAAATGAACCTTTATCATGTGGAAACCAGTGTAAAAATTCTCCCAAAGATGTCCCAAAGAAAGCATCATATTACAGGTTCAGAACATTGTGACGGTGAGAAAATACTGAAATTGTAGTTAATTTTTGTATGAACGACATGTTAAAGTGCCTTTAAAACATGCTGTTGCAAAAGAAACTGGAGAGTTACGTATTTTGTAGTAAAAATTTACAGAAAAAAATGATTAGCGCTTTTGAGTGATATCAATAAGATGAAGCGTTTGATAGTGGTGCCAAAATGAACACTGGTTGAGTGGAAAAAAGTATAAGATCCTCCTATCGTGGAAACGGAATGATGTGACGGTGAGAAAGTACTGACATTTAGTTCATTTTCGAGAGAATGATTCCATTAATGTGCCTTAACACAGTGTAGTTACAAGAGGAATGACAATTGTGTGACAAAAACAAATAAGCTAGAGAGGTGCACATTTTATATGGTATAATTTTACACAAAAGCAATGAATAGCTCTTTTGAGAGATTTCAGTAAGATGAAGCACTTGTTAGGGCTGGTCAAAATGAATGGCTTTTGTGTGGAAAACAACCTTAAGATTCTCCTATTGTGGGTTCGGAATGATTTGACAGTGAGAAAATACTGATATTTTACTTCATTTTTGAGTGAATGATCCCTTTAATGTGCAGTAATAAGCAGTTACGAAACAAACTGGAGAGGTTGTAAAAGCTTTTGAGCATCAATTGATAGTGGTGGTCAAGGTTGTGTGGAAAACACTGAAAATTCTATTATTGTGAGTTCAGAATGTGACAGATGAGAAAAAAATTCCTTTTTAGTGCAGTTTTGTGTGAATGATCCCTTTAATGTGCCTTTTACTCAGCAGTTACAAGAGAAAGAGCGGTTGTGTAGCAAAAACAAGCAGATGCAGCAAACTTAAATGATCGTGAGGCCTGGTGATGGTATCTCTCATTGGAGCTCTGGAAGGGGTGAGAAACACGAGCTTGCCTTAGAAGGAAAACTACCATCCTTAAATTCTGACATCGACAGATTTGCTGAATGATTCATTATTGGGGCTCAGAGGAATTCCGGTCTGCTTTTGCATTTTTAAAATCTTCAATCTGCTGTGAGCTGTAAAAAGCCCACACTTAACAATGGATTGATCCCTTCTGCTTGAGCAGCCCTCTAACATTTCAGTGATTGATCAGAGGCTAACCTTCCATCATTCATACCGCAGCCTGCGTGATAATGCAAACTAAACACACATACATGATTAATAATTAAGATGGAGCATTGATAGGGCATTAAAATGCCTCTCTAGGGAAGCATTTATCATCGCTTCTCTATGATCACGGTGACATTTCTCCTCTTGGTTTGGTTCCGACTAGTCAACTGGACAAAATGGCTCAGCTGGAATCATATATTTTGCAGCAAATTGATTTAATGCAAAGAGCGCATGTGTGTGTTAATGCCTGGAGACTATAGCATGGATCTTTTAAAAAGGTTAAATTGAGTTCTCTTACGAGAGTATCTCTCGTACTGCGTAATATCTTACGCTATGGGGAAAACTCTTTTCCACGAGATATTGAAGCCAAAAATTATCCTTAATTTTTTATTAATGTAAAACGCTTTGCAGCAGCAAGCAGACATAGGCGAGACAGCTCGCGCGCCTATTGGCTGCCCTGCGGCAATAGCAGCAGCCTATCGAGAGAGGCTCTGCGTGACGTCACGACGAATGGGGGCCTTTCGCGCCCATATCGTCACGTCCCGCCAGAAAGGGCGTGGTCTCGCCCCATATCTAGGCTCGATAGCTGGTCTTACGTTGATTTTCATCTCTTCAGCGAAGCCTCCCGCATCGCTGGATCCAGAGTGAGAAGCCGCGCCGTCGACCTGTAGCCTTCAGCGGGACGTGCCATCGAGCCTGGAGTCGCTGGCCTCGCCGCCTTCAGCCGCCGTACCTGCTGCGCTTTCCGGCGTACATATCCTTTCCTCTGCTTAGAGTGTGTGTGATTGCATTATCTGCCTTTTTTTCCCACCCCTCTAAAAGAGCGGCGTCTTTTTAAAGATGCCTTCCTGTGGTTCTTGCCGAGCCCCACTCAGCGATGAGGACCGCCATGTCATCTGCGTGTCCTGCCTGGGTGAGGATCACGCGGCCATCGCGCTCGCTGACGGCGGATGCCATCATTGTGAACGTTTGCCTATGGTGACTCTGCGGACTCGCCTAGCTGCGTTATCCGAGCCCGCATCCCAGCCTGCCGTGACGCCGCGCCGCAAGAAGCGCCGCGCCCAGCGCGCGCCCGAGCTATTTCCAGCCCGCCAAAGCTCGCCGGTTCGCCCGCCAGCTTCGCCGGCTTCGCTCGAGTCGCCCACGGACGGACAGTGGCCGCCGTCTGCCGCCGCGTCCGCACTTGAGCTCGACGAACTTACCGGAGACGGCATTGAAACTGAGCCGATGCGTCCGCTCTCTCAAGCCGTGGATTACATCGGCCTCGACTGAAAGGCACTCGCGCAACTAACGCGCAATAGGCTGGACGGACGCTTTCTCGGGAAAGACGAAGCTCCGTCACAGTCGAGACCCGCGCCTTTCCCCCCTGAATGGTGAGAAACATTTGTGGCTAACTATCCGAGATGACGGAAGCTGAGCGCTCCGTGTTCCTCGACGTTCTCGCTCTGCTGGACGCCGCCCCCCTCAGCGCGGGCCCCGGCCGAGGATTGAGATAAAGCCCGAGGTCTCAAGGCCTTCCTAGTCTCTCTAGGAAAGCGACGGTGTTCAGTTCCCGCTGCGGCCGGATTTCCACCAAAACTTCTCGCTCGTTCAGTTCCAAGCAATGTGACTGTTCCAGTGTATTTCGCAGTGAGCAAGCTGGTTCCACAGCCCGCTTGCCTGCGCACAAAGGCCGTCGTTTCGGCTAACTAGCAGCGCCGCCAGGCCCGAGATCAAACACCGCGCTCTCGCTCTGCTGGACGCCGCCCCCCTCAGCGCGGGCCCCGGCCGAGGATTGAGGTAAAGCCCGAGGTCTCAAGGCCTTCCTAGTCTCTCTTGGAAAGTGACGGTGTTCAGATCCCGCTGCGGCCGGATTTCCACCAAAACTTCTCGCTCGTTCAGTTCCATGCGTTGTGACTGTCCCAGTGTATTTCGCAGTGAAGCAGCCGGTGTCTCAGCCCGCTTGCCTGCGCACAAAAGCCGTTTCTATGGCTACCCAGATAAATCCAATAAAGAGTGCATTTTCTGGTGTCCCGGCCACGGCCGATGGTGTTACGAGTGTTGTAAGAATGCCCACGTCCCAGTGCCCATTCCCACACCCAGACACAGCCCGCCATGGTGCAGGGCTAGCACAAATAAAACCAACTCATGTTGGTTGTGCAGAAAATGTAGTGAACGCGCCCATACAATGCCCGCTTACACTACATGATGCGTGTCCCTTGGTTTCTGTAAAAACGAAACTAACACACATTTAGTCGGCGCGAGCCGACAGTGTTCTCAGTGCAATGTGCCCGCTGTCCCGCATTTCCTCACTGACACGCCGAATCCCACGGGATTCACCCCCGCTCGCTTTCTATGCACAACCCGTCACAGAGAAGCTGAGCGCGGCCAGGCTGCCCGCTGTGATTAGCGCGCACCTCGCACGCTGTGAACACAGCGTTGATTCAGTCGGCGCGAGCCGAGTGTTCTCCGTGCTGAAAATGTGCCCGCTGTCTCGCGCCCGCATTTCTCACAGACACTCCGAATCTCACGGGATTCGCCCCCGCTCGTTTTCTCTGCACAACCCGTCACAGAGAAGCTGAGCGCGGCCAGGCTGCCCGCTGTGATCAGCGCGCCCCCCGCCTCGAACGCTGTAAACACGGTGTTGTGTTCCCAGTACACAGGGGCTCTCGAGCCGCCGTCCTGCCGCGGCCAGAGCCCAGATTTCATTCTACCCCTAGCTATTCACGCAGATGCGTGGTCAAGGCTTCCCGGGGTATCAGAATGGGTGTTGAACACTATAACGAGAGGCTGTTCGCTACAGTTCGCTCGACGCCCCCGCCGTTATACGGCGCGAGTCGAAACTACGGTGTAAAGCGAAGTGTTTCATCTACTTCGAGCCGAGATAGCGAAACTACTGAGAGAAGGGGCTATAGAACCTCTATCTCAGGGCGAAGGGGGCTTATACAGCAGATATTTTCTGGTACCGAAAAAAGATGGTGGGCTCAGACCCATTCTAGATCTGCGACTGCTGAACAGAACGCTTGTGAAGCGCCAGTTCAGAATGCTTACGACCAGGAAAATCCTCGCGCAAGTGCGCCAAGGAGACTGGTTCATGTCAATAGATCTGAAAGACGCCTATTTTCAAATACAAATAGCGTCCCATCACAGGCGATTCTTGAGATTCGCCTTCGAGGGCCAGGCATATCAATACACAGTCCTGCCGTTCAGCCTGTCCCTAGCACCCCGTACGTTCACGAAGTGCATGGACGCGGCCCTCGCCCCCCCTGAGACTTCGGGGCATGCGAGTTTTTGAACTACTTGGACGATTGGCTGATTCTAGCTCGTTCACGAACGGAGCTCATAGAACACAGGGCCGCATTACTCGAGCACCTCGAGGAGCTGGGCCTTACAGTCAGTTGGGCGAAAAGCTCACTGCTCCCCAGTCGGAGAATTTCCTTTCTGGGAACAGTGTTAGACTCGCTATCCATGACAGCACGCCTGTCACCGGAGCGCGGATTGAATATTCAGCACGTCGCGAGATCCTTCCGCCACGGCTCTATAGTCCCGCTCAGAAGGTTTCAGAAAATGCTGGGTCTGATGGCCTCAGCAGCCTCCATACTCCAGTTGGGCCTGCTCCGCATGCGCCCACTGCAGCTATGGCTAAAAGCACGAGTTCCCCCCAGGGCGTGGACCGCAGGTCTATTTCGCCTCAGGGTCGACCTTCAGTGCATTTCGGCTCTGAAACCATGGAAAGCAACCGACTGGTATCAGTCAGGTGTGAGTCTGGGGATCCCCTCGAGTGTAGTGTGAAGGTGGTGTCTACGGACGCCTCCACTTCGGGGCAGGGAGCGCTGCTAGAAGGCAGACCGCTAGCTGGCCTATGGTCAGTACGGGAGAAGCTCCTTCACATAAACTGCTTGGAATTAATAGCAGTCGACAAAGCGCTACGGCGCTTCTGTCCCCAGATAAAAGGCCACCACGTATTGGTCCGGTCGGACAACATGTCAGTGGTGGCGTACATAAATCACCAGGGCGGCGTCAGGTCCCGAAACCTTTACAGGCTGACGGAACGCCTCCTGGTCTGGGCTCAGCACAACCTGCTCTCGCTGAGAGCGGCGCATGTGCCTGGTCACCTAAATGTGGGGCCAGACAGGCTGTCCAGAAACAACGTCCCAGCAGGAGAATGGTCTCTGCACCCGCAGACGATCCAGCTGCTGTGGGAAACGTTTGGCAAAGCGCAGGTGGACCTGTTCGCGTCCCAAGAAAACGCTCACTGCCCGAGATTCTTCTCGAAATGCCGGGAGGCGCTGGCCCATGTTTGGCCCCGCCGCCCCCTATATGCTTTTCCCCCTGTCTCACTCCTGCCTCAGGTGTTGGAGCGAATCAGGAGGGAGGGATGCCCAGTGCTACTCATAGCTCCGCTCTGGACAAACCAGTCGTGGTTCCCTGTCCTGATGCAGCTGACCAGCGCTGCCCCATGGCCTTTACCGTTGAGGAGAGACCTCCTCTCTCAGGCGGGAGGCTCGATTTGGCATCCTCGCCCGGATTTGTGGTCCCTGCACGCAGGGGCCATCAACGGGTACCCGCTGACCTCCCAGAGGGAGTGTTAAACACGATCGCGCAGGCTAGAGCCCCGTCTACCAGACGGCTCTACACCTCGAAGTGGTCTGTGTTCTCTGCTTGGTGTCAAGCGCAGAGCTTTTCACCTGTAGACTGCGGGGTTACGGAAGTGCTTTCCTTCCTTCAGGAGCTACTGGATAAGGGCAGGACCCCTTCCACGCTCAAAGTATACGTGGCGGCCATAGCAACGTTTGTAAAACCGGTGTCTGGCCAGTCACTAGGAAAGAACGACTTAGTCGTGCGTTTCCTTAGAGGAGCTCGGAGGCTAAACCCTCCCAGGCCCCCTTCAGTCCCGACATGGGACCTTTCCACGGTCTTGGAGGCCATGAAAGGTGCCCCATTCGAGCCAATCCAGTCGTCAGACATGAAACACTTGTCTTCAAGACAGCGTTTCTTATGGCTCTCGCTTCAGTGAAGCGCGTAGGGGACTTGCAAGCGCTCTCAGTGAGCGCGTCATGCATGGAGTTTGGACCTAATGACTCTAAGGTCATACTCAAACCGAAGCACGGCTACGTGCCAAAATCCCTCAACACACCGTTCAGGGCCCAGGTGATTTCCCTGTCTGCCCGTCCGGTTCTCAATGAGGAGAAGGACGCGAGTCTCCTTTGCCCTGTTAGGGCACTAAGGGCTTATGTGTCCCGCTCGTCTGGTTTCAGACAGACTGAGCAGCTTTTCGTTTCGTTTGGCGGCCGTGCTAAGGGACTTGCCGCTTCGAAACAGAGCCTATCCAGATGGATAGTTGGTGCCATAGCGCTGGCTTACACTTCTAAGGGCCTACAGTGCCCTTTGGGTGTTGGAGCGCACTCCACAAGAGGCATGGCCTCCTCGTGGGCATGGTCTAGCGGGGTTACCCTGCAAGATATTGTATGGCCGCGGGCTGGGCCTCGCCGTCTACATTTATAAAATACTATAACCTGGAGGTTCCCGCCTTGCAAGCTAAGCTTTTGGCGGTATAAAGTCCAGTGCTATCTGCCGCTGTGCGGCTCAGATACTGAGTTTGACCTGCGTATTGCTCACTGACCGGTACAGCAGCTCATTAAAATGTCGACACACTTGTGGCCACCCAGTTCAGGCTGAATGTTCACCCTGACGGTATGGTCTATTTGTCACATGATCAGCTCCTTCGGATGCTATTTACAGGGAATGATGCTTCTAGCCTCTCTTCCCTCACTCTCTGTGAGTTTATGGTGATTATGCACTACTGTATATGCGCCCCGGGCTTCGGCCCCTGGGACTTTGGTGTTGGATCCCTACCAGCACGGCGTGTTGCATTGTGTTCCCCATAGCGTAAGATATTACGCAGTACGAGAGATACTCTCGTAAGAGAACGTACTCGGTTACTAACGTAACCTCGGTTCTCTCTAGAGAGGGAACGAGTACTGCGTATCTTGCCGTGCTTGGAATACGCTCTGGTTCGCTTCGGCGATGAAAACCAACGTAAGAGCAGCTATCGAGCCTAGATATGGGGCGAGACCACGCCCTTTCTGGCGGGACGTGACGATATGGGCGCGAAAGGCCCCCATTCGTCGTGACGTCACGCAGAGCCTCTCTCGATAGGCTGCTGCTATTGCCGCAGGGCAGCCAATAGGCGCGCGAGCTGTCTCGCCTATGTCTGCTTGCTGCTGCAAAGCGTTTTACATTAATAAAAAATTAAGGATAATTTTTGGCTTCAATATCTCGTGGAAAAGAGTTTTCCCCATAGCGTAAGATATTACGCAGTACTCGTTCCCTCTCTAGAGAGAACCGAGGTTACGTTAGTAACCGAGTACGTTTTATGTATATGGTTAGTTAGCTTTTGTTGCTGCACTCTTTGTACAGTATTGAATTTTTTTCACCAGCCAATCACATGAATATGTTGTTTTTAAAGCATTAGAGGCACAAATCTTATGTTTATGAAAGAAATATGATTAGATATATGAAACAAACTGAACTGTCAGAGTTTGCTGAAATGTTACTTCAAAATTTCTTAAAAATGTGGTGGAAATTACACCATATTACAGTTATATCCTCATTCAGGTTTACAGTAACTGGCTCCATTTTTTTTTGTTAATTTTACAAATATTGTAGTATTGATTCAATTAGTCAAATTCAACCCTTTTCATAGAAATACAGAAAGTTACTTTTTTGAAATTGGAATATGGTATACACTTTTCTATACAGTTTTCTATTTGATTTTTTGTTACTTGTGACATTTATTTTATATTTTTATTGCTAGATAATTGCAAAATCACAGAATTTTCAAAAAGTGTATTTTTTAAAAGGTACCCTATATACCTTTTTTTTTTAGTTCAAAATGAACAAGATTTAAGTAAATCCATCATCAATTCATCTTCTAAAATGTGTTTTTGTCTTACCCTGATTCACTATGGTAAGCCTATTATAAGTGTAAATATTTTACCTATCGGAATGGTTTTTACAGGAAATTGCATCATTCGCCCATGCGTATCTCGTCATATCAGTGAATAGTAAAAAGTTGCTACGGCTACTTTGACGTGTGTATGGTGTCGGAGTAGGTTAGTCATTACAGCTAGCAAGAAAGGTTGACATGGAGCAGCTAAATCTAAAACCTCTGGGGAATCACCCGTTTAGACAACAAAACAGAGAACAGAGAGTCTGCTGGCAAAAAGAGAACACGACACAGCTCGTAATAAAACAAGCATCAACATTAGCTCTGCCTTTCAGAGATGGCAAGACCTGAGTGCTTTGAAATGTTGTAAAAGTCACTCGAGAGATGGTATTTTTATCACTCAACAGGTGAGTAGTCTAAGGTATTTTATTGAACAGATATATTGCCATATGTATCTCTCTACTTTGAGTTCATTGTAAAGCATTATTAAGAAGAGTCATGACTCGTTTCATTAGGTTGTTGTAGAGCTGTGCTGGAATGTATTTTCAATGAAATACTGTCTATTAATGAGTATAGCTACAGTATGTCTTCAGCTAGTCTGCTTGAGATCCTTTCCATCTAAACTGGTAATATCTCCTTAGCCTAGTTGTTAAATGTTTTATGAGCAGTATGATAACCATATTCATCCGCACAGTCATGCATAGCCGGAGCACAACCAAAACAATGTTCTTCCGCAAAATGCACGCAGTTTAGACTTTTAGTGTACCTTTAATCACTTCCTTTCAAAATAAGAGACTTTTCAGGCTTTGTTTTGTACCCTCTTTGTAGAAAAAGCCACCAGTGCTTGCCCACTATTAGTGAAGTCTCAAAGTAAGTCTCAAAACTACATATTGAATCATTATTTCGAGTTACGCATTTTAAACGAATGATATCCTCTGATTTTGATCTTGTCTTCTATTCTTTTTGTAGTCACTCGAGAAACACTAATGAGGTTGGTTTTTTGAAGTATAAGATTTCCCATCTTTCTCTCCTGCCCTTTGTGTTTTAAGCCTCTTTGTGTATCATTTGTATGCAGGTTGTGATACTGTTTAAACATTAGATCTTAAATTAGACAACTATCACTATTTTTTTAGACACAAGGTCCAATAAAAAAAATGATTTAAACAATTTTATTCTTCTCTCAAGCACAATTTCGAGGCACCCAAGTGTTGTTGTGTCATATTGATCATATATGTTGAGTCACACTACACAAAAGAAACTGCTTTTGAAACTGAAACTGAAAAAGAAAACCAAAGCAAATGTATGCACTGACATAATTAATAACTAAAAATACTTCTTTATTTTGCAAATGTGAAGGTTTAACACATTTTTAAAGTCTCACTCTGACATTAAGTTCTATTCAAGGCAAGAATGTGTATTGTATAAATGATAAAAAGCTGTATTTAAATGACTTTCAGTCTTTGTCTTTGCCTCCAAAGGACAGACCATCTTTCAAAAAAAGTTGTATTTATTACAGAGAATGTAAATACTTTTATTGGAATACAGGCTTAACCAGATTAAGGTTAATGCTTTATTTGTACATTTACAGGATTTCTGTATATGGTAATCAACATATTCCAAGTAAACCTATGAATAAACTGCGGCATGCACATTCTTTTCCTGCTATTCTAATCTTTTGGTACTTTAATCCAAACATTTAACCTCATTGATATCCTTAACTACAGCAGATGAGCATATAAGGAATTAGGATTTTCAAGCCAGTAACCTTTCAAATATGAGACTTTTTTTTTCTGTGAGTATACTTATTCACACTTGATGCTGCCGGATATGAGCAAATTCAGATTCATACTGTAATATTGTTGTGCATGTCAATTTCGTCAAACAGCTCTGTATGAGAGAATCTTTGAAAAGGATTAAAACTTTAAAACGAAATGTCATGGGCCAGAAGTGGTTATACACCCTCGCAAATGCATTTAAATAAATTCAGGCATGAACTGCCTGGTCCCCATAGGATGTCTTTTTCTTTTCAAGTTAACTTTATTGGTGAATCAAATTGATAATTTTCTCATTTTCTGTTGACTTGCTGTTGTAGTTGAAGTACACTGTTCAGTTCATTGAATCATAAGATGTTTCTTTTGAGTTTTTGATGATTTGACTTGCAGTAGACTATATTGCGTTTGTCATTAGTTGTGTTATACTTTTGTTCCTATAACATCAATCAACAATTTCAATGACATTTTAAGTGTGACTTAAGGTGTGTTCACACTTGTAGTTTAGTTCTGTTAATTCTAGGGGTGTAACATCAATATGTAGATAGTGACAATATCAAGCACAGTACAAATAGGATACAGAATCCAATTTATTCATCGTCCTCTGCGTTTCAACGGCATGGTCTCCACTTCCGTGAGACAAACTCTTCTGAGCAAAGAGGCCATAGAACATTTTACTCTTCCAGAGAGGGAGTCGGGCTATTACAGCAGATACTTCCTGGTTCCCAAGAAGGACGGGGGGTTGCATCCAATCTTAGATTTCGAGGCTTAAACCGTAAAGTCAAAGTGCTTAAGTTCAAGATGTTAACCGTCAAGACAACATCAAATTCAACATCACGATTGGTTCGTCACGATCAATCTGAAGGACGCATATTTTCACATACAAATATTGCCACAGCACAGGATGTTCCTGAGGTTCACTTTCGGGGGCAAAGCATACCAAATTCGGGTTCTTGCATTCGGCCTAGCCTTGTCACCCCGCACATACACAAAATGCATGGATGCAGAACTGGCTCTATTAAGACTCGAGGGCATTCGCATTTTGAATTATATAGACGACTGGCTAATACTAGCACAATCGCAAAATATGCCACTTCAACACAAAGACATTGTGTTAGCTCATCTAGTTTCTCTAGGGTTGAGACACCAAGAAAACTGTTCTTTCTCCTGCCCAGAGAACGACTTATCTTGGGATTGTTTGGGATTCGATCACGATGCAGGCACAATTGTCTCAGAGCAAAGTCAGGCTAGATCAAGGTCGCACTCATCGCCTCAGCATCCACGGTAATTCCTTTGGGGCTTTTGACCATTTCAGTTGTGGCTAAAAGACAGGGGATTTCATCCAAGAGCCAATCCTTAAAGGCAAATAAAAGTGATGTGCCGAGGGCTTCATACACTATCTCTGTGGCTCAGACCCCGGATCCTTGCCTTGGGTCCCACTCTAGGGGTGCCTTGTCATCGTAGATTGCTAACGATAGACGCCTCCCTGATGGGCTGGGGAGCGGTCTTAAGTGGTTGTCCAGTTCAAAGGGAATGGGAGGGTCATCAGCTCGATTGGAACATCAACTGCCTCGAGTTGATGGCTGTATTTCTGGCCCTGAAATACTTTCTCCCCCAGTTGAGAGGCTGTCGTGTCCTAGTGCGGGTGAACAACACAGCGGCAGTCTCTTACATAAATCACCAGGGAGGTCTGCGATTATGCAATCTGAACAGAATAGCGAGACATACTTTTCTCTGGGCCCAGGAAAAGTTCCTGTCACTCAGGGCAGTTTACATTCTGGGGTATCTTAATGTGTGAGCGGATTTACTTTCCAGACTGAAACTATAGATGGGGGAATGGAAACTCCATCCAGAAGTAGTAAAACAGATCTGGACCAGATTTTACGAAGCGGAGGTGGACCTCTTCGCCTCCCAACAGACAGCGCAATGTCCCCTCTACTTCTCTCTGAGTCACCCAGCCCCCCTGGGTCTGGACGCGATGACACACACATGGCCCAAAATTCGCCTGTATGCATTTCCTCCAGTATCTCTGCTCCCGGGAGTTCTAGCCAGAGTTCGCCAACAAGGGTCTTGCCTCTTACTGATAGCGCCACGTTGGCCGAATAGAGTATGGTTCTCGGAGATGATATCTCTTCTTGATGGCCAGCCATGGGCGATTCCAGAGAGGAGGGACCTTCTGTCCCAGGCGGAGGGCACGATATTCCATCCCAGGCCCAACCTGTGGAACCTTCATGTTTGGCCCCTGATGGGTACCAACTGAGGGACACTGGGCTTTCGCCTGCCAATATTGAGACCATTCTAACTGCTAGGGCCTCCTCCACTAGAAAGTGTTATGCCAACAAATGGGGTGTCTTTGAAAGGTGGTGTGTCATACATAATGCAGATCCGGTCAACTGCCAGATTGCTTCAGGTCTGCACTTCCTGCAGGAAAAATTATCAACAGGCACATGCCCCGCCACTCTCAAGATTTATGTGGCCGCTCTTTCGGCTTGCCACGCCTTGGTTGACGGGGTGCCACTCGGGAGACATCCTCGGCTCGCTCGGTTAATTCCTGGGGCCAGACGACTGAGGCCTCCCATAAGATCCAAGATCCCTTTGTGGGACTTAGCTATAGTCCTCGAGGGTCTGGTTGAGACCCCCTTTGAACCTCTAGAGTTAGCGTCGGACAAACTTCTGACCCTAAAGATGGTTTTTCTTATGGCTATAACCTCTCTAAAAAGAATCGGGGACATGCAGGCTCTGTCAATATCGCCTAGACTTTGCCCCAGGAATGGTGAAAGGGATTTTGCATCCTCATCCTGATTACCTGCCTAAGGTACCTTTCTCCGCACCAGCCAGTGGCATAAGTCAGAGCAACTGTTTGTTTGTTATGGGGGCAGCAACAGGGGTGCTGCTGCCACCAAACAGACCATGTCACATTGGGTCATGGATGCTATTGCTCTTGCCTATGAGGCATGCAGCCAAGCTTCGCCAACGGGTCTAAGGGCTCACTCCACCAAAGTGGTCGCCTCCTCTGCTGCCTTGACAAGGGGTGCCCCCTTGCAATGTGTTTGTGATGCGGCAGGCTGGTCCTCTCCGCACACATTCATAAGATTTTATAGCTTGGATGTTCATTCCACTCCGGGCTCTCACGGCCTTGAGTCGACATCTAAAGCTAATGTCTAGGGCTTTCTTGCGTTCTTGTGAGCACACCTACAGAACCGTAAGGAGTCTAGACACCTTCAATCACGGCGGCGTGGGCATTCTCGTTCCCAATGCGCTAAACAGCGCAGCATCGATTGTAGCTTTTGAAAGGGAACGTTCCGGGTTACTTGACTGTAACCCTGTTCCCTGAAAAAGCGGAACGAGATGCTGCGCTGCATTGCCGTGCTGATGATGTTCCAGGACTGCTCTTCAGACAAAATATCCTGACTATGCACCCGTGTCTCATCTAACCATAGCCTTGTGTCGCGCCGATGACATCACCGACCAAGGCTAAATTACCTCCGGGTCGATTCCATCGACGTGTTTACACACTATATTCACAGCAGGTCACGATTAAAGACGCTCCCAATGTGCTAAGCAGCGCAGCATCTCGTTCCGCTTTTTCAGGGAACAGGGTTATAATCAAGTAACCTGGAACTTTCTGTTAGAAATTTAATTATTTGACACTTCTCATTATCAATGATAATCATCATGAACACCAGAAAACGTTTTAAAAGTTCGAAGATGTCCAAAAATAGATATCGCTCTTTGTAACACCTAATTGCTGTAAGGTGTGTTTACACTAGTATGTTTGTTTGGATTAAAATTAACCCTGGTGCGATTGCTCTGTTAGTGCGGTTCATTTAAATAAAGTGTGAATGCTGCCTTCCGAACTCTGATGCGGAACAAACAAGCGGACCGAGTAAGGTGACCAACTGTCCTGTTATCCCAGGACATGTCCTGTTTTCATATAACAATATAACACATTTCTATCCATACAGAGGAGGCATAACCTACTTTAAATGTATTGAAATTAATAAGGAATCTTTTGAGTAAACTTCGAGTATCATTTGAGTAGGCCTATCTGTTTGCTGGGCCGAGTGTCCTGTTTTTTGGTAATCAAAATATGGTCACCCTAGGACCGAGACCGCTGAAAAGACGGGTCGCGCTCCCCTTCAAAACGAACTCTGGTGCGGTTCGAATGAAATATAAATGCAACACAGACCAAACACATATAAACAAACCAAAAACAGGACATGATGTCACAAGATGCGACCCCAAAAAGGAAAAAATGCTGAAGCTTGCCTATTTTTTTTCTCGTCATAGTTGTAATGTTACCATCACAGTTCTGTGCAGGCATCAGAACCACGTCTCCGTGCAGCAGATCTTCATTTGTGTGTGTGTGATGAGGGGTTTCCTGCCGCTGTTTATCAACTTCTCAGCTGGTCAAAATACTATCATATGTAGGCTACGAGCGCATTTCCCTTACGGAACAAAAATATATGGGAATGCGATATATTACATAATACATTTCCATATATTGAAAAACTAATGCTTATATTTTTCAATATAGGCTACCGCAATATATGCATTGACCATGTATGGCTATGTATTAATACAAATAAAATATTTTTAAATTAAGACAAAAATAGCACTACATGTAGGCTAATTCGCAACGTTTTATCCTTTAATGTGTACATTGCACATACATGTTCCCATATAAATGTGAATGTATGTTCACACATATATACATACACATTCATGGAATGAGTTACAACAGATTTCTAGTTCCCAGCATGCTTTGCTTCTGACTGTTAAAGGAGAGCAAATGTCAAAATGTAAGTGTTATTTAATGTGTTTTGCTCAATATTAATATGGGGGAGATCTGTTAGAGTTTAATGTTCTATTATTTTGGAATTTAAAATGTTTTCTGGAATGCCTGAGTTTTTGGGGTTACCAATGTGCTGAAGAGTAGAGCTTTTGGTTTGGTTGACGATTGGCCGATTCACCATGCACCCCAAAGATTATAATTACTTTATTTTAAAAGTTGTGGCTGTACATTTTTCTGCACAGTGGTTGTTTCTTGGTTATATCTTTAGTACATACAGGTTTTCTTGTACCTTTAACTTGAACTTTAACTTAAATTAACTTGAAAGTATGGGACATTAAATGTAAATAATTATAAAATATAAGAAATATATTGCATTATATATTTCTCTATATATGTGTGTTTTTAATGCATGAGTAAATATAGCTGCAATATATTACATATGCAGTGCCATATCTGATCACATAAACATCTATTTATTATGAAGTGTATTACTGAATATAAAATGACATACATTATGATATATTAGTATATATATTGTCACATATTTTCAATATATGAAAAGCGGCAATTCCTTATGTATTATTCAATGTATTGTAATATATTAACACAATATATTATACTGTATATTTTCAAATATACTGTTATATAATTTACTATATTGATCATTCATATATTGGGAAATATATTTTCTTTTCGTAAAAGTTATCCCAGCACAGCATTTTTTTGGATGTTCGGTAAGTTCCGTTGTGAAATATACGGAAAATATCCGTGTGCCTTTAGGCTCGGTATCTTTAGGTTAGGTGTTAAAATGCAAATGTGAATACTAAGTGTTTTTTTTTTTTTTTTTTTGGTCCAGACCAACCGAACCAAGCAAACCGAACTACAAGTGTGAACACACTCTAAAAGTATGTGGACCAAATCAAACTCAGGAATGGACCCTTTGCTTCTTATCCTAGTCTTAAGAGTTTAGTCCATTAGTGCGTAGAGACCTCTGAGTGGCTGGAGAACAAAACAAGACCCAAACCTGTCCACTGCATCAACACTGGAGAGAAAAAATCACATCAGTCAGTGTGCAATTGAATTTGAGTGCAATGACTCAGACCTTGTTCACTGCAGGTTATTTGTTAGATTCTCAAATAGATTAGATTTGTTAATGGTCTGCAGGTTCTGCGTACCGCCAGTAGAGCAGAAAGTTTTGCAATGGGTTTAACTATGACAAATGAGGGAAATAAGGAGGCAATGAAGCTCATCTTAAGCCATGATAGTTTAACCATTTGTTTGCAACATAACAAATAATTTCCTTCATAATTTGCTCTTACACATAAGCAATACAGATGTTTTATGATCTAAATCAGCAGTTCTGATTCACTGGTGGATCATGACCCAATATTTGGTCGCAGACGGCAGGGGAAAAAACAATGCTAAATGCAGATAATAATGTAACCATGCATGTTAAAAAGAAGTCCACTTTAACATGCATTTAAAGTACATATTACAGAAATAATATATAGTTAAGTGTGAACTGAATGTAATATTTTCAGACACTTTTCAAATATTCACAATAGCTTGTTTGCATATATGACATCACGTCACTGCGTTGCCATGGCGCGAAATGCAGATGGAGGGCAGGAAGTGATTTGCTATATTTAGAAAGCACTATAACAAATTCAAAATGCCTATGTTTTGCGTCGTTTATGGTTGCTCAAATGTTTGTGTAACGTACCAGTTTCTGAACTTTGTAAAGTCAAAGTATGTCTGTAAGACAAGGTAGTTGCTGATATGTACCGCCTCGATGGCAGGCAAATCTTTCAATTCAGTTGAAAAACTCCTCTTCATAACGTAAGGATCGCGTCCAACATATGTTTTGATTTTTTTGTTTATATCTTTCTCTTGTAATAGCGTCTAAAGTAGTACAGGACGGACTTTCCTCCATTTTGTCCATTCCGCTCTTCACTTTCTGCCCTCCATCTGAATTTCGCGCATCATCACAACCACATATTAAATGAAAATGTAAACAAATTACAAGTTTAATTATAAGTTTAAAATTGTAGTTTAAATATATATTAAATGCAGTTGATTGATTGTTTCGACCCACTTAAGTACATCTTTACGTAATTTCATAATTACTCCTGTTGTTTTTAAAAAAGGTTAAAGTGTATTGCAATCATTTATGATTAAAAAAGGTAAACAATGCTAAATAAAATATACTTTAATGTAATTCCTTTTGAAACCTCTGTCATGTATTTACATATAATTGTAATATAACATTTTTAATGATGAAGTTGTGAACATTTAAAATAGATTAATTTTGAGTGTATAATAAGTACACTTCAGTGGCCTTTTATTTTGATAATATTTATTATCTGCAAGCACAGGTTTTTTAAAAAATATATACTTTTAAGATATGAAGAGCACATTTAATACAATTAAGCACACATATTTTTCCATGAGTGCATATCAAGTCAAGCCACATTTATTTATAGTGCTTTTTAATATACAAATTGTTTCAAAGCAGCTTTAATAACAGGAAAATAATGCAACAAAGTTTGTTTCGGCTGTACAGCAGATCTAGAAGAAAATAATGCCTAGCTTAAGTGAGTTCAGTGATGATTCATTTCTGTTGTAAAAAGTTATTAATTTAGTTAATTTATCTATACAGCTGCTCTGTTCAGTTCAGTTCTCCTCTGGCCAACGAACGAACAGTGTATGATTATGATTCAGGCAGCATTACAGGTCAGAAGTCAGATTAGACCGGAACATTCAGAATATTTATTCAGTTCAATCTGGTCGAAGATCGGAGTCAACTGGTATGGAGACAGGTTTGTTGAGGATCAGGATGGCTATCGTGTCGATGAGGCCTTCACAGGAGAGAGTCTAGTTAACACAATGTCTGCTGACATTTCGGGGATGCTTTGTGGTCGTGTGTAGGCGCTGGTCCACCATCTGATCTGGATACGGCTCGGAGCCGGCTGACTACATCATGCGCTGTGGTCAAATCTAGGCGCAGGTCCACCATCTGACCTGGATATGGCTTATTATCATGCAGTGTTAGAACAGCAAAATAGGGGAGGAGAAAAGGCTTTTCTTAAGTTGTTCACATTATAGGCTTTTTGTCCAAATCTAAGTCTATGGTATTTTGATGCACATTCATCTGTCCCTTGCCATAAGCAGCCAAATTAGGCGGATGCCAACATGGACAGGGTGCGTGACATGTCATCATCCATGTCGCCACTTGATGTCCAATTGTAAAATCAGGGTCCTGAATCAAAACCACTTTGAGAACCACCTAAACGATAAATTTGTATCCACAGCAGGGAAGATGGCATTCTAAATTATCTTTTCAACCACTACATTACAGTGGCAAAATTTCAGTTCGGTGGGCCTGGATTTGACACAAACAAATGCTGATTACATCAGATAAGACGTTGTAGACCATCTCTTAGGGGTTTAAATGGGGACCATGCATAAAATATCTGCTATTTCCACAGAAGAAAAGGATGTTTTGGGCTTTCAAAATAGCAGAGGTTGAGGGGCAGAATAATGTCCTCAGCAAGTACATTTTTCAAAACCGCTACTAATTATAACTAATTGCTCCTATTATAATCAATGAATCTGTCTGCACTTCAATATCCCAATGTGGCGCCTCACAACAGGACTCATTCAGTTGGAAACTCAGTTTCTATTTCTGTCATGTAGCATAACTACACCAGTCATTTT
The DNA here is from genome assembly GCA_036326025.1 of Chrosomus eos. Lineage (NCBI taxonomy): Eukaryota > Metazoa > Chordata > Actinopteri > Cypriniformes > Leuciscidae > Chrosomus > Chrosomus eos. Next base: position 7,630,126 of record CM070830.1, on the reverse strand, counting down.
CCTTTTTACACCAAAAATGTTCATATTTACATCATAATACATAATACATATTTCATTTCAATACTGTAAACCATATGTTTGAATTTATTTTATCATGAAATATTGGAGAAACACTTTAAACTTCTGTCGACATAACTGTTGTTATAAATCAATTGTTAGTGCACATTGCGATCCCAAATGCATGTTAAACTTGCAAGGCTTGCAGAAATGGAGCCTGTGAGAAGCAACATTTACTGTGAAACAAACAGCACAAAAAAGCGTTTCGCATCTCAGGCTTCCAATTTCAGCCAAATCAACTATCCATTTAAATGACATGTGACACACCTCACCATGTAAGTGGTGCAACATGTGAGAACTACTACAGATAAACGAATGAATAAATTTGTCATTCTCAAATGAGCTATTGCATACAGTAATTACTTAAATGGAGACAAAAAGTTTGAATGATCTTTCACTTTTAGATTGAACTAGTGACCTGCCTCTCACTCCCAGTTCATCCTCACAAGCTGTCAGAGAGTGTAAGCTGCAGCTGTTCTTGTCAACACACCATAAACACACATACACAGTGTGAGCGGGAGAAATTGACATGCCGCTCACGACTGGTGTGGGGAGACTCATCCAGCTCTGTGCTGTCTGCTGAACTGGTGACAATGAGCAACAAAGATGCCTTATTTTGAAATAATTTGACTCTCAGAATGAGACACAAACGATACACAAGTCATGTACAATGTAAAAAGAGGCAAACTGAGTGACATTATGATGATACACATGATGATACACAAAATGTACAAATTAAGTTCTATTTTGCATCGTATTGAGATTGAGTTGTTTTAAAAACACTTAGAAGTTTTAAACTGTCAGTTACAAACGTATTGTAAATTGCAAATTTAAAACCGTGTAACCACGATAGAGACGAACCAAAATGTACTAATTTGGGCTTTAAAAAAATAAAAAAAATAAACTGTGTCAGTATATCTCATCCACCTCTAGGCTATAATAGAAACTGAGGTGAACTGAGTGAAATTTCCAAACATTACATTCAGTGGCTTTAATATTTAAGGGTTTTTTTGTTTTTTGTTTTGTGTTTTGCGTAAAATATTGGTGGATGATATGATAAAAATTTTACATCATGATATAAGCTATTTTAATTTTTACAATAACAATATATATATTTCAATTAATATATATATATATATATATATATATATATATATATATATATATTAATATATATATATATATATATATATATATATATATAATATAATTTTTCAATTAATTTTAAAAATTAATTCAATTCATTTTATATAATTAATTTTTTTTATAATTAATATATTTTACATATATATATTTTTTCTTCTATAAAATTCTAGTGTAGCATTAGTTCTGGCAGGTCAAGTCAGTCAAGCTCGCATTAGCTGACTCTCAGCTCTTAGGGTGTACTCACACTAGCCGTTTGAACCGTGCCCGAGTGCGTTTGCGCGGTTCGTTTGACTAGTGTGAGTGCTCCGAACCGTGCCCGGGCGCGGCTCGATTAGCCGGCCCTGGCCCGCTTGGAAGAGGTGGGCCAGAGCACGGTTCAGTTGGACTCGGGCGCGGTTCGCATGCAGTGTGAGCGCTAACCGTGCTGGAGCACGAAACAGCATTGTGTTCAGAGCAGCCCGTTCTCATCCCAAGGCGTCATACAGGTGACACGCTCTAAAGCCGATGCACATGGCATCCTTTAGCATCAATATGAGACGCAGATCCCAAGGTGTCATAACCTAACGCTACCCCAGAACTAAACCTACCCATAACAGTGCGTTATATTGACGCTAAAGGGTGCCATGTGCGTAAGATTTCGACGAAATGTCATATATATAACGCCAAAGGATGAAAATGCGTTGGTTCAGAGAGCGCCGCTCTTCTTGTTTATCCCGAAAACCGTCGCACCATAATGACGTAAGCGTGCTCCGGCACGAATGCTGAAACCCTATGTGAGTGCAGGCCAGAGGGGGAGTGGGGAGGGGGGACAATCGTACTCGGGCCCGGTTCATGGCAACCGTGCCTAGTGTGAGTACACCCTTAGACTCTCAACTGATCCAAGTCTACCAATAGGAATACAACAGCTATCACAGCATCCCTATATATACATTCAGCATTATCAGCAGCTTTTTTGTGTTGCTCAGGAGTTAATTATACTATCAAATAATAATCAAAACACCCTCATCATGAGCAGAAAACAAAGTTAACTATTTCAAAAAAGATCATCACCATAAACAACCCTGAGCATTTGTGATGTGTACCACTCCATTGTTTTGATGCACAGTTAACTTTAAACTGTAAACAGTAAAATGGTGCTACCGTTGACATTATGTGTCACGGTTTACCAGGGTCTGGAACAGGACCACGGTCTGCTATTTAACGACCCCTGCCCTACATTATGGTTTTGTGATATTAAACAGTTCAAGATCCCTGGAAGTCAGTAAGGTTCGGAAATATGAAATTACTAGATGGATACAGAAACATAAACAAACCAGAAACAAACCTTAATCTTTAGAGCTCCTGATTTGATGTTTCTGACATGCTGTTTGAACCTGGACTCTGTGGAGAGTCTAAAATCGTCACACTGGAAAAATCATGTGCACCACAGCAGGTGTCTGCAGCCTCTTTATTTTCTCAGTAAACGGGCCAGGGCGTCGTAGCTCATCCAAGAACAGATTTCCACCCAATGTTAGGTTAGAGAAACTCTGGCACAGGCCAATTCTTGTAAAAACCTGGGACAGTGGGACCAAATTAAATGTGCTGTAAGTATGCTTCCGACCTCATCCAAAAATCCAGCCCTCCGAAGACATGATTGGCTAAAACAGCACAGGCCACTCCCTTACGTGTAAAAAATAAAGAGTACGTAGGGCTTAAGTGTTCATTTAAACCGCTCTCCGGCAAAAAAAAGAAAAAAAAATCCATTTCCATTGCGTTCATCATAGAAGGGAACATTTCTCCAGTTTTTATGGCCTAATCGTTACTTTCAAAAGGGAATTGAAGAGAACACAGATGTTTATATCACAACATCTACAAGGATGGCAAGAACTGTACAATCACAGAAAACTCAACATTCAGCTGCAGTCTAGGGTCAGGTTCTTTCCACACCCTCTCTATTTTAATGGTCGAGTCTCAAGAGTCTTAAAAGTCAGAGAGAGGTATTGATATTCCACAAAATGATATGAATATTTTATCCCTTGAAAGCTTTGGAATTATGTAAATACTCCCTCTGGCCAAACGGAGACATGCCTTGGTCGAGAGAATAAAATGGATAAGAGATGGAAAGTCATCCCTCTCTCTCCTAGTCAACATTCTTTGACCTTTCTTTTCTCGCCTAGGGTTATTCCCATATTGATTTTTTCAGATCACCCCAGATTAACGGCTGTTATCAACTTCTAATGCTTAATACCATCTAAGCTCACTATCCTCTGTGTTTGTTTTCAGTCCTTAAGATTTACTAGTGATCACACATTTAGCGTGGCCTTAACCACCCTGTGCACTCCCTCCTGACCGATATCAGCAGTGAAATGACAGGTCACCAGATTCTGCTCAGTCCTGTTTAAAGAATAAAAGTCAATTCAATCTCTTGAGTTTCAGATACCAGTTATTATTATTATTTGCTTGAGGTGTATAAGTGGATTTGATTTGATTTAATAAGAGAGGCGTCATGCACCTCTTATTTTGAGTGGCAGTGGTGGTCAGAGGTCCCTGCCCCAGGCAAAATGACCAAAAACCAACATGCAACACTACTCATCCAAAACAATTTTGTAGTACTTATAGATTTAAAATATATAGATATTAAATTGAATAAACAAATGATAATAATGAATAATACTAATTATAAGTGATTATGATGGCTAATCACTTCATTTTATAAAAACCTTTATATTTACACAAAAAAAATCTTGGCTCAAAAATCTGAGGAGACACCGAGTCCCTGCAAAGGACATGACATTTTGGGGAAAGATGACTTTAATATAGACAATTCATAAATAGTATCATAGTTCAGCATTCTAATTCAACCAATCCAACCAATCGCCAATTGATACCGCAAAAGACCAGTGAGAATTGGCGAATGGAATTTGCATGTGCCAATCCCCCATACAAATAGGAATAAGATGCTGGCATGCATCCACTCATTCAGGTTTGTCCTAAGGGCTGAAGTGTGTCCGGCCATCCAAGCTGTAGTCCAGTGTTAGTAGGAGGGACACCATGTCTCTCCCCTCCATCAGGAATGTGACACAGTACAACAGGTTACAACACGACCGAGATTACTTGTCAGACTTGACGTGTCATGACTCCATAGGGGTCCTAGCTGACATTCCTTAACAAGAACACTGGGTAGACCACATACCTCTAGGAAATACCACTCACAGGTGAAGGAAGTCCTGAGTAGGTCCTGATAAAGGGAGGATATACTATAATCAACAATGCGGAGAGACGGGGACTCTGTCCTAAGGGAATGTGAACAGACACAGGTTAAATACAGTTAAATTTAGTGAAATTCCAAGGGTCATGGACTTCCTTAGAAAGAAATACTAACATATTCTAGGGATATACCACGGGAAATCGCTATATGTAGGGATAATTCACCTCCAGAGACAGGGACTCTGCATATGGGCACATTGGGGCCATCACGAGAAAGGATTACAAGTTTACAGATGTAACGATTTACTCAACTCACGATGCGATACGATTCACGATACTGGTTTCACGATACGATTTTCTCACAATTTTAACAAGTGATTAATTTAAGAAATTATAAATGAAAAAGTGTCCCTTTTATTATTTATCAGACAAAATGCTACACATTTCTTTTTAATTTTAAAATATATTTGTCAAATAAAAAAACTACATTGAAAAAAAAAATACCTTCAAGGTTGTTTCAACTCAGTCTTTCTGTCTGTCTGGTCAAGAGGGTGGGCACTGGTACCTTCGCACACTAAGTAAAAGACTATGTAAAATTAGTACCACATTTAGAGGGGTTTTAATTTTGTTATAATTTGTATCATTACACTAGCAAGAGTAAAAAAAAAAAAAAAAAACGCATTTAAAAATATATGCCATAACCATCAATATATATATATATCCATGTACACATTCATAGAAAGAGATAGTAAAATAAATACAACACCTGGTTGCCACGGAAACACTGATGCACCTTGTGATCTCCGTGGCTCTCACACTTGTCGTATTAAAGGTGTAAGAATTGAGGTAAAAATATCCAAAAAATGAGCTACACGCATCAAAAGAATGAGAAGAAATAAGGGCGATGATGTCATTAAAAAAATGACACGTTATAGTGCTGCAGAGATATCAACCTGAATTAGCATGCTAAATTACTAGCCACGGCCCGACAGGTGTCATAATACCAGTTCCGGCCATGGGAGGCGGTATGCGGGCAACATAACCACCAGCCAAACTGCAATACACTAATAACTCGCACGGCTTGTGGGTGTAACCCCTCCACCCGGTCCCACTCGACCCGCTCCGAGCAGGCCTCGAACCCGGTCTCCGCATGAGAGTCAGGCGCTCTAACGAGGAGGCTAAAGACTGCAGCCCCTAGCATCTGTCGCTAGAGCGCCTATTGAGATCAGAGGAGTGAGGTTTACTCGCACAGCAACTACTAGCTGGCCTCCGTTACATGGGCGTACTTGAACCTGATGTCAATCGTGCTTACATGCGCTTCATGAGACACACTAGCACACGCACGCAATGTCTTACGCTCTCTGCCTCTCTGCCTTGCACTCTGTTTGAACATACATATTCACTAGGGGTGGAGCCGAACCCGAAAACGGTATTCGGAAAGGCACAAATAACGTCTTTTTTACGAATACATATTTCGAACAAATACTTTAAAAAATATTTGTATTCGGGAACAAGAAAAACTTTATATCAAAAAGCTGCGTTTCCTCACGAGACCGCGGTGCATTTCTGGATGAGTGAGTGAGTGACGTTCAGGAAGAGGTGACTGACACAGGCTGCTCCCCACAGCAACAGAGATGGCTCGGCTGAGCGAAAAAAACACTTAACTGCATCACTATTTTTGTTGAATAGATTTTTTTTACCTTAACTGGGTTCAAGAGGCAGTTTATAACTTTCGGGAAGCGGAGTTTGATCAGGAGATTATTCCATTACGCTGCATTATTGACGTCTGCAGTCGGGTGCTCTCATGTTCGCTCTGTTTACATAGCTCTGTTAGCTCAATAATTTAGACAATAAACTGTTGACAGAGTAACGTTAACGTTCGGTTAAAAAGGTTAAAAAAATGCTTGTGTAGTTGTGTCGAATTGTATGCACTTGTGGGAGTTATATGGTACGCAGACATCCCAAGTCTCCCGGAAGTTCAGGGAATCTCCCGCATATTGATAGCGGCTCCCTGATGCCCGCAAATTAGTTCAAATCTCCTGTAATCTTGTCTCGTAGTGGCATGCGAGACAGAACTGCTTCAAACCGTGTAGCGCGCCACGGAAGAGAGGGAGAGAGCGAGAGACCTTGCGTGTGTGCGTCATGAAAGCTAGTCATGAAATCACTCCCCCCCCCGTCAACAATCCAACTCCAAACTGGATTTTTACGCCTATTTTGAATTTTACTCGAATACAAATACAAATAAGATACAAATAACGGCTGCTTTGCACACCCCTAATATTCACGTAGACTTTCGAAAACCGGGACATATTCACATAGCCTTTTGAAAACCGGGACATTCAGTGTCCCAGGAGAGTTTATAATTTTCCCGGGACAGGTTGTTAAAAAGAAGAACAATCCCGGAAAAACCGGGACGGGTGGCAACACCAGCTACAACAGTTTCACAGCGATTTCAATATCCTAACTACAATTAGCCTATTGCCAAATCATATTTCGGCTACTGAATATATCATGTTACAGTTATAGCCTTGGTCTGCATTGTTCCATGTACACAGCAAGCCAACTTCCTATAATAACAGACTAATAGTCACAAATCTCAAGTTAAGTATTAAATCAACCATGCAACTACGACACACTCACACACATATAGCATATCAGTGTCAAATGCATAATTTACACCACGGCTTGTGCAACTTACGAAGAGTGATAAAAACAACTGGCCTACTCACATTCTTAATACAGCTGAAGTCGACGTTTTTGGGAGTGGAATCTCCTCATGAGTTTCTCTTTCCATTCGTTTCTGAATAGGCAAAACCGAGCACGTCGCGTCGCTATAAATTTACCGAGATGCTGCGGTCAGAGCGGCTCAGCGGGAAACCCCTTTTTTGTAATCAATCAGACAAACTTCTGGGTGTTTTTTTTTAATAATTATATCAAACATTACACTTAAATACACATCAATAAATATATAAATACTGCACGTAAATTATTATTATTTTTAAAATAATTTATTAAATGCAAATTGGATGGAGGGGGGGCACAGGAGCTCTGTAGGCGGGCCTGGCCCCCTATGGCCCGCCCATAGCGCCGCCTTGGGCGGAGCATAGAGACTATGCCGTTTCTCGTTTGTTACTCTAGAGTAGACCAACTCACTTTCTGGAGGTATACTGCCCCCATCTGGTATGGAATGTGGAGTATGAATTGATTTTTTGGGGACATTACACAAGGCACCTAATGCCTTTTACATGAAAACGGAGGTGACTTGTGCTTCTCACGGTGGTGATTATTATTAGTCTATGGAAAGTCAAAATGCCACCACACCTCCGATTTGAATGAGTCAACATCTATGCTTGCGTGTGTTTGACGGCGCGTGCACACCAGTCTATGGCACACACTGGCGCAGCGCGAGCGGAGCAAACCGAGCGTTTTCAGTTCATTCCTATGGAAGTTGAGCATGGCTCACACAAGCTTAGGTTCCATGAATGAAGTGAAAACACTCGCTAGCTTCGCGCCAGTGTGTGCTTGCTGCTATTGTGCCTGTAAAGCGAGGTTCACAACTTCACAGTAGGCTACAGTAAACGCCCCTGCTGTTTAAAATGTGTATCGCGATTCGTTTAACATTTCAACCGACTTGAATCGTCACACATTTTTATCGATTATCAACCGGTTGAGAGTGAATTGTTACATACCTAATCACGAGTACTTTGCCTGGTGACATATTCCTCTGCCGAATTCGACTGCCATAAGGTGTTGAAAGGCAGGATACATCTAGGGTTCATCAGTCTGGGAACTCATGTGGACAAAAAAAGCATATGTTATCACTTCAGGAAGGGGGAGTTGCCTGCAACTTACCTGCTCTTACCTGACAACACACAGGATGAAACTGACTCAAACCAGAGATTGTAAAATCGTGTGAAAGGTGTTAGGTGTCACCCAGCCAGCATCTCTGCAAATGTCTGTTAAGGAGGTGCAATTGGCTAAGGTACAGGAGGATGCAACACTCCTCATGGAGTGTGCTCAACCTCCAATGGGCTCGGCACATTCCTGTGTGTCTGATAAGCCAAGGCAATAGTATCCAGATACAGTGGGCCAACCTCTTTTTGAAGACAGCCTCCCCTCTCTACTGACCCCATAACAGACAAATAGTAGCTCAGAGCTTCTAAAGCCTTGCATGCGGTTCAAGTAAATATGCAATACACGTGTACTGATCACAGCAATGAGAGTAGGCCATCACGTCGAAAAGGCGTGATGGACCTGCAGGATGGCCATGGCATGCAGGGCGGAGGTGGCCTGTCCAGTGGCACTGTAAGCCTTCGCCGTCAGAGACGAAGTGAACCAGGCCCTGGATGGGAGCTTAGGACGGTTCCCCCAGGTGGCAGCATTCTGCAGGAGCAGGTGGCCCACAATTGCATGCACCACCTAGGGAATCTCTGTGTCCCCCTGGCCACTATTGAGAGTAGTGAGTGGGGAAGAGCTTGTGAATCAGGACAAGGCAAAAAAGGGTGCCCTCCACGGCTTAGTGAGCTCTTTATGCAGTTCTGGGAAGAAACCTACTGGATTGGGGTGTGGCTGTAAGTCATGTGGAGCAACATCAAACTCATCCTGGAACTCCACTTGGCGCAGTGTGTGAGACAAGGAACGAGAGGCTTGTGGGGATTGACCTGGTGAAAACTCTCTCATTGTTGTCCTCAGATCAGCCTCAGTGCTAACCAACGCGCCTTGTGCATTTGCAGAAGGACCAGCGCAGGGAGTAGCTGAACTGACACTCTCTCTAAGAGAGTTGCGATCACAATGTTGCCATAGTCATGTAATTGCAGTGAAGACTTGAGCCATCCACAAACACTTTCTCAGCATGGGAATAACCCAAACATGTGAGGCAGTGATAGTGGCCGCCCGAGGACGAGATATATTGACCACAACAAGAAACACACAGGCAGAAAAGCATCTTTAAAAAGACACTCTTCGACTATGTTTTCCTCTTTTTTGCTGAAGCACCGAGGGGAAAACTCTGTCTGCACTTATCTGTGCCGCTGTTATGCAAATGAGTGGATGCACGCCAGCTCCTTTTATACCTGTTTGTGGTGTTAATTCCTTGGCGTTAATTCCTTGGAAAACATGGAGTGGCGTTAATTCCTTCTGATTCCCTCTTGGGTAGAACACCCTCCAACTGTCAGTCTGCTGCGTGTTTTGACAGCGAGCTTAATGGAAGGCTTCTTTTCTATATCCAATCAATTCTCAGCAAAAAAAAAAAAAAACAAGCCACACCCTCTATTTTTCTCATTCAATATTCTGTTTCACTCTGAAAATATGTCGCAATACTTTAGTAAAGTCAGTCGCAACTTTTGGTTCATGCAAACTTTGTAATGTATTATGTTTTCTTAAAAATAATTAAATGTGTGTGTCCTACTTTTCTGTATTAGTATTACACAAATTAAACTATTACTGAACTATTAGAAAGCTGGTGGTGTTCAAGAAACAAACTGACCATAGCTCTCTTTATCAGTGTTTCCTAAATTTGCTCACTATTATGATTTTGATCATATCCTTTGGCCAGAGGAGAACTGGCCCCCTGACTGAGACTGGTTTCTCCCAAAGTTGTTTTCTCCATTCTGCCACCTGATAAGTTGGTTCCGTGCCACTGTCGCTTTTTTCACCTTTGTGCCATTGGCGTTTGGCTTGCTTAGTTGGGGACATTAAATGTAACATTCAACAATAATATTGATCTGCATTGACACCATTATATTGGCGCTTTTCCACTGCATGCTACGGCTCGGTACGGCTCAGTACAGTTCGGCTCGCTTCGCTTTTCCACTGCGTGGTACGACTCGGCTCGGCACGGCAATAACTCGCTTTTCCACTGCAGTTAGTATCGCTTCAAAATGGGTGGGATTATAGACTGATCATTATAGTTTATCCGCTCCTCGGTTACCAACGAGAGGAACGTCTGCACTTAGTCCACTGAACATGATTCAGCCTTTTTTTTTTGGAAGTTTTTTTTTCTTTCTTTTTTCTTCAAGCAAGTAGTTTTAAAACAGGTGCTACAGCGGTGGCTGTTACTGGCTATTTAAATCTAGCTGGTAGTGCCGATTCTGTCTGACCAATCAGTAATCTGCAGTGTTTTCACGTCACATTTTAGTACCGGTACGGTACACTTGGAACCTCAACAGAGGTCGTACCATTTAAAGCGAGCCAAAGCGAGCCGTACCGTACCATGCAGTGGAAAAGCACCACAAGTGAGCCGTGCCGTGCCGAGCCGTAACGTACCATGCAGTGGAAAAGCACCACAAGTGAGCCGTGCCGTGCCGAGCCATACCGTACCATGCAGTGGAAAAGCGCCAAAGCGCGCCGTGCCGAACCGAACCGTGCCGTACCATGCAGTGGAAAAGCGCCATATGAGAACTGAACTGAGCTGGACGATGATATCACGTTTTTTTCAAGAGTGGCTAAATATATATAAATATATATATAAATAAATGAACTAAATTAATAACTTTTTACAACAAAAATTAAACATCATTGAAGTTAATTAAGCTGGACTGTGACGCTATGTAGAGTTATGTGTTTGTCCCCTTAAGGCCAGCCCCGCCTCCCATGATGTGTAACAGAGAGCACGGAGGTAGAACGGGTAGTTCAATAAACTAAGTGTATGGAGCAAGACGGCTTCTGTGTTTCTGTCCATCAAAAACTACATGGTGTAAGAAGTGGGGATAAAAATGGCCCAGGGGCTTCACCGTATCGATCCGTTGGTCTTTGATGACAACATTGCCGATGACTGGAGAAAGTTTGAAAAGGATTGGTGCATCTACTGCTATGCAAGGCTGTCAGATAAATCAAAGAAAGTACAAGACTACACATTGTTAAACCTTGCTGGTCCCAAAGCGGTTGAAAAGTCTGAAACATTTGTGTATGATGACGGGGAAGATCAGGAGGATCCAGAGGTACTTCTAACTACCTCTGAATTGTGCTTACCCGCAAAAAATGTCATCATGGATAGACACGCGCTTAATACCGCTGTTCAAAACCAAGGCAAATCTGTGCAAGCATACGTCTCCACTTTGAAAATTCTGGCAAAGAAATGTGAATTTGGATCACTGCAAGATTAACTCATTAGAGACCACATATTTTGCGGTATAGAAAATGACACTGTTCGCAAACAGTTACTCCGTGAGTAACTTATACTTATCCAAATTCATTCCCCAGTACAGTGACATCACTGGTCATCTAAGACAGTTGCTTCATCAGGATTTGGAGTGTTCCAATATTTTGACACGTCCGTACCAGTAATTCTCTCTGCGGATGCCTCCCAACATGGCCTTGGTGCAGTATGCTTACAGAGAGGGCGGCCTGTGGCATTTGAATCAAGGGCCCTCACACCCACTGAGTCCCGTTACGCTCAAGTTGAAAAAAAAATGCTAGCACTTGTGTTTGCAACAAAAAAAATTCCATGATTTTATCTATGGCCGCCCTGTCACAGTAGAAACTGATCATCAGCCCTTAATAACCATATTAAAGAAGCCACTCCACACGGCCTCACCCCACCTTCAGGGTATGATGATGAAACTGCATCGTTATCACCTAGATGTCATGTTCAAACATGGTAAGGAGCTGTTTGTGGCTGATGCTTTGTCCCGGGCCCACCTCTCCACATCTGACTCACAACTCACTGATGACCTGCTGGAGGTCATGACCGTCCAGGTACTATCTTCCCGTCGGGTAGATGAACTTAGGGCTGCTGTGCAAAAAGATGTCACATGCCAACAGCTTTCTGACATGATTAGAAACGGCTGGCCAGCCACCTCAAAAGAACTTCCATATTCCTTGCGTCCCTTCTTTTCAATGAAAGATGAGCTGACCATTCAGGATGACTTGCTGGTTCGTGGGGAGATAATGATTATCCCACCTGCACTACAGGAAATTTATGTAGGCCAGTTACATCCTGGTATTACAGCAACAAAGTGCAGGGCTAAGGAAATTATGTATTGGCCATCAATGTACACCCTGCAATGCACCCAAACCTCATCAGACAAAAGAACCACTACAGCTCCATGAAATTCCAGATCGTCCCTGGTCTTGTCAAGTACATCAGGAACAGACGGCATCTACTCCACGTCTCAGAATCCCTTTCAGCTGACTTTAAGGATGATCTCCCAGTGGTGACTAATGCTGAGACACACGCAACACCATCCAATACTGAGGGGCCCATGCAGCAACCACAGTCCCCTAAAGTGGATTGTTACATTGACAAGAAGGGCAAACATTCAGTGGTGACCAGTTCTGGAAGAGTCAGTCGTCCTAACCAATGTTACAAAGACTATGTTATGACCTGATTGAAACGTGCTATTCATTCTCATATTTATTCATGTGTGGTACGCATGTTATGTGTGATTTTTGTGCAGTCAGATGTTCTATCGTATTGCACCTGTTTTGTCATCCAATGTTATGTGGTTGGTTATACTTTTTTTGTCTTTTGCAATTTCATCTGGTCTTCTACTAAAAGAGGGGGGATGTAGAGTTATGTGTTTGTCCCCTTAAGGCCAGCCCCGCCTCCCATGATGTGTAACAGAGAGCACGGTAGTTCCCTTTATCGAAAAAGGGAACTTCGAGATGCGTCGTCAACGCTACGGGAATGCCTCCTGCGTGATTGCGTCTGAAGCATCTATGCCAACTAGTCCAATGATAAAAGAGAATGAGCGACACGGGCGGGTGACGTCATGACCAGGAAATGATAAAAGCACTTCCGCTGCGAAACGCCAGTTAGCTTCTGTTGCCTCAGCAAGCGATCTGTGTCAAAACTGTCTCTGTCTATTTATTGTTGTCTGTTGCAATATTGTTGGAAACGTTATGGCGAAACAAATGTACAAACAGTGTGTTCCTCCCTGCCCGCGTTATTTAACGGGTGGGGATACACACCAGCTTTGTGTCATTTGTTTGGGAGTGGAGCATGCGGTCTCAGCCTTCGAGGGGGTTGAGTGCCAACACTGTGAGATAAAGCTAACCGCTTCGCATGCTCCGCTCTCGCCTGTCACTCTTCAATGAGAGTGGGCAGGCTCGCGATCCTCAAGGATCAGGACCCGCGTCTGAGAATGCATTCCTGGGGATCGCAAAAGGATCTTTCGGAGGGGTTGGAGACGGGTCTGTGGGCCTTTTCTCCCTCCTTACCCGGGAGATTCAGCTCTTTTCCCCCGGTGTCGGAAGCACGCTCTGCGGTTTCTTCCGCCCGGGGAGAGAGAGCCCTTTTTTTTCTTCAAATGCTACTTCCTCCGAGGAGGTCTATTTATGAGTATAGAAAGTGAAAGCACACACACTGTTGAATATAGATTCGCCATCTATTTCTCTAGCATATGATGAGCTGGTGGATTTTATGTTCCGCGCTGTTAGTAATTAAATATTTAATGGCCAGCTGAGATAAAGGGACGCTCGTTCTTAAAACAAATTAGACGAGCGTTTCCTACATCTATCACATTATCTCCACCATGAGGCTTTCCCTTTTTTTCCTGATTTACACACTGAATATCTAAATCGTGGAATAAACCGTATTCATCACTTCTTTTCAGCCCTCACGTTAATGTTTATTCAAATATAAGAGGGTTGAAAGAGTACGGTTATGATATGATGCCCCAGGCTGAACAGAAATAGAAACAAAAAAATAGCCAGCTATTTTTTCACCTGGTTCAGCATCGTCATTAAAAGCCTCTGCTTTGCCCACTAAGTCTTTAAAAATGAAACTAAAAGAAAAGTGGTTTAGTGGGTACAGCTTATATGGCAGCAGGTCAAACTGGAGAATGTTTATACAAAACTATGGCATTGCTCCAGGCTTAATCAGGCTGATCTGCTGGGGGATCTGGATATAGTGAAATATGAGCCCTCGGGTTTCTTCGGCGACGCATTCCTAAAAAAAAAAAAAATGCGTTCATTGATAGGTGATGTTTTTTCTTTAAAAAAAAAAAAAAAAAAGGAGTTTCTCCCTCACCGTGTCCAGCCCCCTGGGGCTGCTGGGCGTGAGCAGCCCCAGCCGTTGAGTTCATCATATTATGTGCACAGAAAGAGAGTGCTGCGTCTCGTTCACCTCCACGTAAAAAAAATAAAAAAAATCTCTGGAGACAGACGCAACCCTCTCAACCGAAGTCTTCTAAGCCGAAGCCGGATCTGAGGACCGTTCTTCAGGCGAAGAATACTTCGGCTTAAAAAATAATAAGGGTCCTGATGTTCATGCATCAGGCCTGTGAGGACAGCCCCGACCGAAGTAGAGTGGTGTACACCTCATTATACGGTGCCCGTTCCATTTCGGGGTCCTCACGAGACCGTTCTGCCAACCCTGCCACCCTTGGTGCTTCAGGGCGCAGCGGTCTCCAGCGAGTCGCTGATGCTATGCTGCGGCACAGCATCGGTTTTCGCACCCTCTGAGGGGGGTTTTTAGAGCAGCCAGTTCAGGTAGTTCCTGCCATTATGTTTCAGGCTCCAGGATTAGCTGTCTCGGTGACACCAGAGACCAGCCTCGAGGGCTGGTTCCCTTTTTTTCTGGCAGCGTGAAAGCTTCTGCCGAATATTTCTCTTTGGGTCCTGTAGATTGTAGAGAAGGTTACAGAGTCCAGTTTGGTTCTCGTCCTCCTTGTTACAACGGGGTGTTGGCCCACAGTGGTGCATCCCGAGCAGGCTCTGGTAATGGAACAAGAGGTAAAGGCCCTGTTAGCAAAGGAAGCTATAGAACAGGTGTACTCACCCGACCGAGAGTCGGGTTTTTACAGCCGTTATTTCATTGTTCCAAAGAAGGATGGAGGGTTGCGTCCCTTTTTAGATCTTCATCTGTTAAATCGGTCAGTTCAGAAACTAAAGTTCATGATAGCTGACACTCAAACAGATCGTGACTCAAACCAGATCCGAGGACTGGTTTGTCACGATGGATCTGAAGGACGCTTACTTCCATATCTCCATCCTCCCTAAGCACAGGAAGTTCCTATGGTTTTCTTTCGGTGGCAAAGAATACCAATATCGGGTTCTTCCTTTCGGTCTAGCTTTATCACCCTGCACGTTCACGAAATGCGTGGATACACTCGTTTCCTTCGTGGCACCCTGAGGCTGAGGCCTGCAACTTGCACTAGGGTGCCGGCTTGGGACCTTTTAATAGTTTAGGCCTATCTGGGGCTCTTTGAGCCCTTAGATTTGGTCTCAGAGTAGTTCCTTTTATTTAAGACTATTTCTGCTAACTATTCGTCCCTATGAGTCAGACCTTCAGGCCCTTTCGGTCCCCAACTGCCTGAGTGCACCGGGATGGCCAAGGCAATCTTTCCCGGGACATAGATATGTTCCTAAGTTGCCTACCATTATTCCGAGGCCTATTGTGCTGCAGGTTTCTGTCCTCTCCCATTTTTCGGACCAGGAAAAAGCTGACCTCTTGTGCCCAGTGTACCACTGGACACTTTTGTGTATCGGACATCCTCATCGAGGAAGTCCGACCTATCTCTGATTTACTTTGGATCACCTAAGAAAGGTCTTCCTGCTTCTAAACAGACGGTCAGTAAGTGGATAGTTGAGGCTATTTCACTTGCATGCGAGTACTTGGACCAGCCTTGTCCTTTGGTGGTCCGAGCTCACTCGACTAGGAGTATGGCGGCTTCTAAGCCTTACTGTATGGAGTTTTTTCTTCAAGATGTCTGTGATGCGGCGGGCTTCCTTTCCGCTCACATTCGTCAGATTTACAGTTTAGACCTGGATGTTGCCCCAGGTTCTCAGGTGCTTAGTGTTTAGTACAACAGACTGACACTCAGGTACTTGAATTATGGCGCATTGGGTATTCTCGTGCGTTGAACACGCATCTCGAAGTTCCCTTTTTCGATAAAGGGAACGTCTCAGGTTACTATTGTAACCATAGTTCCCTGAGAAACAGGGAACGAGACGATGCGTCCCTCTGCCATACTTCTTGCGTCCCTGCGATCGGCTTGCTTCGGCAATTTCGAAGCTAACTGGCGTTTCGCAGTGGAAGTGCTTTTATCATTTACTGGTCATGACGTCACCCGCCCGTGACGCTCATTCTCTTTTTCCATTGGACTAGTTGGCATAGATGCTGCAGACGCAATCACGCAGGAGGCGTTCCCATAGCGTTGACGACGCATCGTCTCGTTCCCTGTTTCTCAGGGAACTATGGTTACAATAGTAACCTGAGACGTTCAATAAAGTATGTGTAGGGAGTAAGACGGCTTCTGTGTTTCTGTCCATCAAAAACTACACTCTATTTTCTTCTGCAAACAAACTTTGTTGCATTATTTTCCTGTTATCTCTGAAAAGCTGCTTTGAAACAATCTGTATTGTAAAAAGCGCTATATTAAATAAATGTGACTTGACATGTCACCAGAATCCTTTACTTTCTCCAGGGTAACAGAATAACACAGAGTAGCATGGACAGTATGGCCAATACTGTGCAAAAACAAGACCATCAGAAACTCTAAACAACTGATGGCTCATGGAGTCACACCTACAGAATCCCTGATGCCAAGAGGTTCCAATTCCTCCCTGAAAACTCTCAACAGCAACAAACCAAAAGTTAAGAAAACTTAACCCTTAGTTTTAATTGTAAGGACATTGGAAATAAAGTAAAGTGATTTATTGACACTGGCTACAGACCTACAAGCCTTCAATAAAGAAAGGAAGAATCAACAGTAACAACAGAAAAAATGTGTACTGTCTGAATAGGGCTCGGCTTTAGAGTGCAAAAAAAAATATATATATATAGACATAAAATACCACAGTCCAAGGATTATTATCTACACATCTTACTCTGGGGAAAAAAGATTTAACGGAGTTCTATTTAGAAACTCAGGGTTCTTGACTTAATTTAAAACTCAATATAAAGAGAAATGTCGCAATGATTGCACAATACTCTCATGTTTACGAGCTGTTTAATTCAGAAAAAAATTAAATGAACTTAAAAAAATAATTTAAACTAAATCAATAAATTATCCTATAATGGGAACCCCTAAAAAGTCCTATGAATGAAGTGCCTTACACAATCCCTCTTTCTACTAAGAGTGATCATGTGGAGAGTGAGTTTGGGACAATAAGTATAAAACCAAATTCAACATTTAGTTCCAGGACAGGGCCTTCATTGCAGTTAGTTAGTTTATTTATTTATTCAATATATACAATGTTTTATTTCTGTTCATTAAGTGTTGTTCCTATCATCATCTCTTTCTTCTCTTGTATTTGATCTAATTTCTTATTACGGATGATCATTTCTCAAGATATATTGCTCAGCATTTTGTATTTTAATCAGAGTTTGATAAATTTGTATTCAGGCTGCTGATGCTGTAACTGTGTGTATTTGTCCATTAATTATTTGCTCACATAACTTTTGCATTACCCTCGGATGCTTTGCATATATATAATGATGGAAATAATATAAGGTCGGAGGAAAAACAATATTTGAATTGTTTTGGGAGTGAATACAAAGTTTAGCAGGAAGAACAATAATTCTGTGTAGTTAGTTAGTTAGTAAGTTTTATTACTTTACTAGTTAGTTAGTAAGTTTTAGTAAAATAGAGTTTGACAAGAGTTTGAACAAAACCCTGAAATGTATTAAACATAACACATACTCAAGACAACCTTATGTACCTCATTTAAAAAATAAAATAAAATAAAAAACAAACAAACAAACAAGTGGAGTAAAACAGATGCACAGAAAAAAAGAGAAATACATCAGGGTTCATACAATAAAACTGTAAGTTTTTATAAAACATGTGGAATAATGTGAGCGAGTGTAATAAAAGAAAATTCATGTCTTTTTGTTTTACTCATGGGCACAGGAGTTTAATTTATATAGCGCTTTTATGGGTACTCATAGCGCTTTACATGGAAGGGAGAATCTCCTCAACCATCACCAATGTGCAGCATCCACCTGGATGATGCGACGGCAGCCATATTGCGCCAGAACGCCCACACACACACCAGCTTACTGGTGGAGAGGAGACAGAGATTAAGCCAATCAGTATAGGAGGCTGTGATGGACAAATGAGCTAATTTGGCCAGAATGCGGGGTTATACTAGCCTGACTTCGTCATACTCATATTCTAGAAAGAATGTGAGTCTGAAACTGCTCCATTGGGCTGTGATTATGGGGCGTGCGTCAACCGAACCAGGAAATAAAAGGCCTCTGCACTCAATTGGATAGACCTACAACCAGTCAGAACAACAAAGTAAGTGACGTTGAGAGATAGATTAAAGTTGATAGATTAAACTTTTTCCGAATCCCGTAGGAAGGACGGCAAAAACATATTTTCCATCGACAAATGCCTTGATCGCGGTTCTCTGTTCCTCTTCTAAAATGAATGCGCTGTCTATATCTTCTATAACACACGCGATAGCGGAATATACACAACTCAATTCTCCAGCGGCAGCCGTGGATGATTACGTTACCGTTGCGTTGCTCACATAGATATGATGTCTATGGTTGATCATCTGTCCATCATCGTATAAAGCCCGCCCTGACAATTTGATTGGTCCGAACAATTTTTGATCGGGCATAATAGCTCCTCAACGGATCGAGTCCAGACCGAACTTCCCGACCAAAAAATGTTGTGGGCGGGGTTCGGGCTGGCAGCCAGGCTAGGGTTATACTCTTTTTCGAAGGATTTTAATGACCACAGAGAGTCGGGACCTAGGTTTAACGTCTCTTCCGAAGGACAGTGCTCTTTGACAGTATAGTGTCCCCGTCACTACGCTGGGGTGTTAGGCCCCACATAGACCACAGGGTGAGCACCCACTGCTGGCCTCACTAACACCTCTTCCAGCAGCAAGCTGGTTTTCTCAGAAGGTCTCCCATCCAGGTACTAACCAGACTCAGCCCTGCTTAGCTTTAGGCAACCAGTCTTGGGCTACAGGGTGATATGGCGGCTGACTAAAGGTGTTGTAGGTGTTGGAGCCACCGACAGGAAACAATGCAGTGGTGATGAACTGTCCTTGAATAGTTTAGTAAAAGTACATATAGTGGCCTCATCATGCCTCTCACTCAGTGAGGGGAGAGTAGAAGTTGGAACACCTATTATCCGACAGCAACGTTTTTGGGTCTCTCTGGCTCATCAGAGAGACCTTTTCGGTAGTCCACACCATACTGGTCTAGCGTACTCAAGAACTGGCTTTATAAATTTCAAATATACTTTCATTAGAACATCACAAGGCAGACCCGCTTTTTTAGCAACACAGAGATAGTGGAATCTAGGACGCACCTTGGAAATCATGTACTTAATGTGTACATCCCGCGACAGATCAGAAGAAATTTGAACTCCAAGCAGTTTAAAGTTGGAAACTCTGCTAATTACATGTCCTGAAATTACAGGAGAGGAAGGGTCCTTTTTCATCTATCCTGGCACTAATGACCATGTCCACTGTCTTACCTCCATTCATTACCAATGAAAATATTTTACCGGAATTACTGAATGAGGCAGATGAGAATCCAAGCTGTTTATGGAGATGACAAAAAGTAGAGGGGATAGAAGTCCCCCCTAAATTGGGAATCAGGACATATGGATGGAATTACTTCTAGGAGATATTTGATGAATTCTAGGAAATGCAGCCTACTCGTTTACAGATGGATGGACAAAAATCTTCACTGCAACCATTCAAGTAACTGTCCCTGTCTTTCACCAATTCAATAATAACACAACTTGGATTTAAGAATAATTAAAAAAAATTAATAAGTCTGAAAAGATATGCTTCCTCTGGCTCCTGAAGTTAAAACCATCCTGCAGCAAACTGGGATTCTATGACTTAGATCTTGCCCAAGGGGTAAGAAAGCTGGGAAAAATTACATTTGTACATTTTTTGGAAATCGTCCTTCTTTCTGTGGGACTACAGTGGATGTTATGTTACAGGTATGCTGACTGATGCTACCATCCTAAGATCTTAATTCGCATTAGGATAAACCAACAAAAATCAATGCCAACCATGCCTGGTATTCTACTTTACAATCTGCGCTCCTTACGCTACAAATGCGATTAGCTGTACAGCCCATAACAATTTGAGTTCGGTTATAACTCATCAGTCTTGGTCATTAGACAGAGGTGATTGACTAATATCAGGTCAAGTCAAGTCGACAGAGAGGCTTAGAAACATTGGACAGAGGCAGAAGTTTCTGATGAGTGTAGAGGGGCTGTCCCCCTTACAAACTACACTGAAAGTTTGGCAGGATTGTAATAGGTATTTGAGTATAAAAGGTCATATAAGTAAAAACTCTCCTATTGCATTTAACCCTGACTTTTTAGCACTTTCGCAAACTGATTTTCGAAACTGGTCACTTCATGGGCTGAAAACTTTTGCGCATATGTTTGATGAAGACTCTAAGTCTGTTAAATCCTTTACTGCTATTTGTGTTGAATATCAAATTCCTAGAACAGATTTTTTAAAATATTTGCAGGTTCGTCACATTATTACATCTCTACATAAAAAGGGACAACTTAGATTATATCCTACAGAGTTGGAAAAAATTATTATTTCTGCTACTTCGGTTAAGGGGAAGATCTCTCATTTGTATAAAATTCTGTTAGAAAGCTCCCCAAATTATTTTTTTTCTCTGAGAACAAATTGGGAATTAGAGCTTAAAAGAAAATTCAGCGAAAAAGAATGGTCAACTTTGTGTATTAATTTGACTTTACCCCTGAGTGTGAACATTAAAGTTAAAGAAACTAATTATAAATTTCTGTATAAATACTATATAACTCCAGTGAAGCGTAATACATTTAATGACACAAACTCTCCTATGTGTAGAAAATGTGGAATTGAATTAGGAACATTCATGCATTTATTTTGGTATTGTAGAGTTATTTTTTCTTTTTGGGAGAAGATTCATAAAGCAATTCAAGATATGTGTAATTGTACTTTTGAACTATGCCCTATGTTATATTTATTGAATTATGATATTGAAAATAAGTTTCCTTTTACAAAAAAATGTGTGTTTACAATGTTTTCTTATTTTGCAAAAAAATGCATACTTACTGCATGGATTTCCCAGTCAGGACCCACACTGGGTCAATGGCTGGATCAGATAATAGATTTGTTGCCCATTGAAGAAATTACAAGTAAACAGCATTCAAGACTTCAAGAGTTCCAAACCACATGGGCTTTAGTATTAAATTATATAGAGACTATACAATTATCAATTTAAATGGAATAATGGATAACCCACAGACTGTGTAGATTTTTTTTTTTTGTTTTTTTTTGTTTTGTTGTTGTTGTTGTTGTTGTTGTTGTTGTTGTTGTTGTGTCTTGTCGATATATTTAGCGATGTCCTTCTTGGTAAATTGTTAAATTGTGAATAAAAAAGAAAAAAAAGAAAAAAAGAAAAAAAGAAACATTGGACAGAGGCGATTGACTAATATCCTAGACGGCCGTACTCTACTTGCTCATTCTACAATATATTAATTTATTCCTCAATGGATCTGAACTCACATAATTAAGGTGAGACTATATCTAATCAGAGGACATGACCATTACCATAGAACCAAGCTGCCCAACTTTCCTTCTTTTAATGGTAACTTTGTATAATCATGCCATGGTTTCCCACATACACTTAGTTAGAATAATTTTTACAATAATCAGAGGTTGGTCTAATAATTTAGATTGGTCTAATAACACTCTGTTGTTCTAAATGGAAAACCCATTATTAGCCTCTACAGTCTAAGTATACATGACTTATGCCTATGTGTTTGTCGGAGCTCTAAAACATCAGTCGGTGTTCTCCTATGCAAGACCTAAACTGTATTTTAGTCCGTTACTAACCTGAGCATAGGTTTGGGGTGTTATGGACTTAAAGTAATCTGCTAAAGTTAATCATTTCAGAGTAAGTCAGAATAAATCCAAATGTAACAATTTATTACTAGTCAGGTAAATGATTACACAATTACATAATCAATTAAAAGATAATCAATACAAAACGTCTCAGGTTACTATTGTAACCATAGTTCCCTGAGAAACAGGGAACGAGACGATGCGTCGAACGACACGGTGGGAACGCCTCTTGCGTGATTGCGTCTGAAGCATCTATGCCAACTAGTCCAATGGAATGAGAGAATGAGCGTCACGGGCGGGTGACGTCATGAACCAGGAAAGGATAAGAGCACTTCCGCTGCTCGCCGGCATTTAGCTTCGACAGTTGCCGAAGCAAGCCGATAGCAGGGACGCAGGAAGTATGGCAGGGGGACGCATCGTCTCGTTCCCTGTTTCTCAGGGAACTATGGTTACAATAGTAACCTGAGACGTTCCCTTTATCGAAAAAGGGAACTTCGAGATGCGTCGAACGACACGGTGGGAACGAGAATACCCAACCCGCCATAATTACAAGTACCTGAGTGTCAGTCTGTTGATCTAAGCACTCAGCACCTGAGAACCTGGGGTATCCAGGTCCAAACTGTAAAATCTCACGAATGTGAGCGGAGAGGACCAGCCCGCCGCATCACAAACATCTTGAAGAGATACCCCCTGCAATATGGCTTAGAAGCCGCCATACTCCTGGTCGAGTGGGCTCGGACCACCAAAGGACAAGGCTGGCCCGAGTACTCGTATGCCAGTGAAATAGCCTCGACTATCCACTTACTGACTGTCTGTTTTGAAGCAGGAAGACCTTTCTTAGGTGATCCAAAGCAAATCAGTAATTGGTCGGACTTTCTGATTGAGGATGTCCGATGTACATATGTGTCCAATGCTCGCACTGGACACAACAGGTGCAGTCTTTCCTGGTCCGCAAATGGAGGAGGACAGAAAGCCTGCAGCACAATAGGCCTCGGAGTCAAGGTTGGAACCTTAGGGACGTATCCCTGTTTTGGGTATAGGAACGCCTTGACCACCCCCGGTGCAAATTCAAGGCAGGTGGGGGAGACCGAAAGAGCCTGAAGGTCGCCAACTCTCTTTAGGGACGAAATAGCTAGCAGAAAGATAGTCTTGAAAGTCAGGAACTTTTCTGAGACCGAATCTAAGGGCTCGAATGGGGCCCTAGACAGGCCTTCTAGAACTATAGTCAAATCCCAAGCTGGCACCTTAGTGCGGATTGCAGGCCTCAGCCTCAAAGTGCCACGAAGGAAACGTGTAATCAGGGGGTCTCGACCCAAAGATATACCTCCCACCATAGTATGGTAAGCCGCAATGGCTGCCACGTAAACTTTTAGTGTGGAAGGACAAAGACCTGACACAAAGCGCTCCAGCAGGAACTCGAGTACTGTGTTGACAGAACAGTTAACTGGATCCCACTGGTGTCGGTGACACCATAAGGAGAAACTCTCCATTTAAGCGCATAAAGTTTCCTCGTAGCTGGAGCTCTGGAGCTTAGGATGGTCTCAACAGCCTCAGCTGAAAGACCACTATCTATAAGTTGGGCCCCCTCAGAGGCCAAACCCAAAGATTCCACATGTCTGGTCGAGGGTGAAATATTGTGCCCCCGGCCTGAGACAGAAGGTCCCTCCTCAAAGGGATCTCCAATGGAGGCCCGTCTAGCAGAAGGATCAGGTCCGCAAACCAGATCCGACTTGGCCAGCGTGGTGCTACTAGCAGTAGGCTTATTCCATACCGACGGACCCGCTCCAGAACTCCTGGGAGCAGAGCAACAGGGGGAAAGGCGTACAGACGTAGCCTCGGCCACGTCTGCACCATGGCGTCCAGCCCCAGGGGGGCTGGGTGCGTCAGAGAATACCAGAGAGGACAGTGCGTCGTGTTCTGAGACGCGAACAGATCCACCTCTGCCTGACCATATGCCTCCCAGATTTTCTCCACCGCCTCGGGGTGGAGTCTCCAATCCCCTGGCCTCAGCTCCTGCCTCGACAGGATGTCTGCTCCTATATTCTGGTCCCCAGGAATATACCCTGCTCTCAGGGAGAGTACCTTTCCCAGAGACCACAGGAGGATCTGGTGCGCCAGTTTGCAAAGCGGACGCGAGCGCAGACCCCCCTGGCGGTTCAGATAAGAGACCACTGATGTGTTGTCTGTTCGAACGAGCACATGATGGCCTCTTAGGTCCGGAAGGAAATGTCTCAACGCATTGAAGACAGCCATCATCTCCAGGCAATTGATGTGCCACGAAAGATGATGGCTTTTCCACAGACCCTGAACCGAGCGGCCTTCCATTACCGCTCCCCAGCCGGTGAGGGAAGCATCTGTCGAGATCACAACTCGATGGCAAAGAGCTCCCAACACCGGACCCTGGGTTAAGAACCAGTGTTTACTACATATAACTAAGGCACGAAAGCATCGCCGCGTGACCTTGATATGCAAGTGGGTTTCCCCTCGGGGAGAATCCTCTGGTCCTGAGCCAGCACTGTAAAGGTCTCATATACAGCATGCCAAAAGGAATTCCGTTGGACACTGCTGCCAGTAGACCCAACAGTCTCTCGAACTGTTTACAATGCGTGACTGGTTTTGGGTTAAGAACCAGTGTTTACTACATATAACTAAGGCACGAAAGCATCGCCGCGTGACCTTGATATGCAAAGTGGGTTTCCCCTCGGGGAGAACCCTCTGGTCCTGAGCCAGCGCTGTAAAGGTCTCATGTACAGCATGCCAAAAGGAATTCCGTTGGACGCTGCTGCAACAAGACCCGACAGTCTCCTGAACTGTTTTACAGTGCGTGACTGGCCTAGCCTCAGCTCTTCTGTAGCTGTTAGGATACTAAATCCCGTACCACACCAAGGAAAGTGGTTCTCAATACTGGAGAAAGCACACTCTTCTTGGTATTGAGCCTCAACCCCAACATCTGCATATGAGCGAGAACGACACCTCGGTGCCGAACCGCCAACTGCTCTGATTCCGCTAGAATCAGCCAGTCGTCGATATAATTCAGAATGTGAACGGGTGACAAAGCTAGGCCGAAAGGAAGAACCCGATATTGGTATTCTTTGCCCCTGAAAGAAAACCATAGGAACTTCCTGTGCTGAGGGAGGATGGAGATATGGAAGTATGCATCCTTTAGATCTATCGTGACAAACCAGTCCTCGGATCTGATTTGGGTCACGATCTGTTTGAGGGTCAGCTATCTTGAACTTTAGTTTCCGAACTGACCGAATTAACAGGCGAAGATCTAAAAAAGGAACGCAACCCTCCATCCTTTTTTGGAACAATAAAATAATGGCTGTAAAAACCCGACTCTCTGACGGGTGAGTACACCTGTTCTATAGCTTCTTTTGCTAACAGGGCCTTTACTTCTTGTTCCATTACCAGAGCCTGCTCGGGATGCACCACTGTGGGCAGCACCCCGCTGTAATGAGGAGGACGAGAGCCAAACTGGATTCTGTATCCTCTCTCTACAATCTGCAGGACCCAATGAGAAATATTCGGCAGAAGCTTCCACGCTGCCAAAAAATTACTAAGGGAACCAGCCTCTCGAGGCTGGCCTCTGGTGTTACTGAGAGAGCCAAATCTGGAGCCTGAAACATAATGGCAGGAACTACCTGACCTGACTACTCAAAAGCCCCCCTCAGAGGGCGCGAAACCAATGCTGTGCCGCAGCATAGCATCAGCGACTCGCTGGAGACCGCTGCGCCCTGAAGCACCGGAGGTGGCAGGGTTGGCAGGAGGGTCTCGTGAGGACCCCGAAATGGAACGGGCACCGTGTAATGAGGTGTACACCACTCCACTTCGGTCGGGGCTGTCCTCACTTTCTGTGCACATAATATGATGAACTAGACGGCTGGAGCTGCTCACGCCCAGCAGCCCCAGGGGGCTGGACACAGCGAGGGAGAAACCTTATTATATATATTTTTTATATATATATATATATATAATGCATCACCTAACAACGAACGCATGGAATGCGTCGCCGAAGAGACGCGAAGGCTCAAATTTCACTATATCCAGAACCCCAGCAGATCGGCCTGATAAGCCTGGAGCATTATACTATAGTTTTCTATAAACATTCTCCAGCTGACCTGCTGCCGTATAAGCTTTACCCATAAAACCAAAGTAGCTATAATTAAACCTACGCGCTGCCTCGGCAAACGCGAGATCCCAGCCACAGAATCTTATTTTGCAAAGTACACTCGAAATCTAAGCGGTGCCTCGGCAAACGCGAGATCCGAGCTAGATTCTGATTACAACATTGAACCTACGCGCTGCCTCGGCAAACGCGAGATTCTTTAGTGATAGGTTTATTGAGCAAAGCAGAGGCTTTAAATGACGATGCTGGACCAGGTGAAAACAGCATTTTTCTATTTTTTTTTTTTTTTTTTTTCAGCCTGGGGCATTATATCATAACCGTAATCTTTCAACCCTTGAATAAATCATTAACACGAGGGCTGAAAGTAGTAATAAAATACGGTTTATCCCACAATTTAAATATTCCGTGTGTAAATCAGGGAAAAGGGAAGCCTCGTGGTGGAGATAATGTGATAGATGTAGGAAACGCTCGATAAGTTTTTAGGAGCGTCCCTAATCTCAGCTGGCCATTAAATATTTAATTTATTAACAGCACGGGACAAAACCTCCACCAGTTCATCATATACTGGGGAAATAGATGGCGAATCTAATTCAACAGTGTGTGTGCTTGCTTTCACTTTCAATATTCTAAAACATTTAACCTCCTCGGAGGAGAATATGAAGGAAAAAGGGCTCTCTCTCCCCGAGCGGAGAAACCGCAGAGCGTGCTTCCGACACCGGGGAGATAGAGCTGGATCTTCCGGGTAAGGAAGGAAAAAAAGGCCCACGGACCCGTTTCAAACCCCTCCAAAAGATCCATCTGCGATCCCCAGGAATGCATTCCCCACGCTGCCTCGGCAAACGCGGGTCCTGGGAATCGCAAGCCTGTCACTATCATACAGAGTGACAGGCGAGAGCAGAGCATACTATTTCACAGAGTTGGAACTCAGCCCCCACCTTTTTTTCTTTCAAGGGCTGAGAAGTATGCTCTACCCCAAACAAATTAAACAAAACTCGTGTGTGTCCCCACCCGTTTAAATAAACGCGGGCAGGGAGAAACACACTGTTTGTAATTTGTTTCGCCATAACGTTTCCATACAATATTGCAACAGACAACAATAAATAGACAGAGACAGTTTTGACACAGATCGCTTGCTGAGGCAACAGAAGCTAAATGCCGGCGAGCAGCGGAAGTGCTCTTATCCTTTCCTGGTTCATGACGTCACCCGCCCGTGACGCTCATTCTCTCATTCCATTGGACTAGTTGGCATAGATGCTTCAGACGCAATCACGCAAGAGGCGTTCCCACCGTGTCGTTCGACGCATCTCGAAGTTCCCTTTTTCGATAAAGGGAACCTTACATGCTCTAGAATAAAGAGTAAAAGATGCATACCTGACATTAGAAAAAAATACATAATATTGAGTGTCTGAGGACATTCAGCATTGCAGGCTGATCTGACTATAAATCACCCTGAGCTCTTTGCAATGTTTCCTTAAATACTCAGACCAAGACAGTGAGGCATGAACTTACAATAGGAATTTGCATTAATCAGTTCTCCAGACCTGAGGTGCGTTTCCCAAAATGGTGCATTTACAATGGATCCTGCTAACTTATGCAAATACTCAAGGGGAATTATGCAAGTTACATATATAATTGGATGTTTTCATTCAAAATATAATTTGAAGAAGGATTTTTTGAAAATGCACTGTACCCACTTCTAGTGTCCTCTTTGCAAATTACTTTTGAATGAATTTTTTCATTGCTAGTTCCCCAGCACGTCTGCATTTTGATGCCTGTAGTATACAAGCTGATCTGGTTCAACAACATCCTACATCTTTTTTAAGAAACATGGTCTGATTGTTGATAAGGCTGGGAGTTGAGAAAAGCACTACTGTAGAAACTAAAGTTCTCAAGCACATGTACTGTATATACTGATGAGCCAAAGCATTTTGACTACCTGTCTACTAGGCATTTGGTCCTCCGCGTGCTGCCAAAACAGTGCCGACCCGCCGGTGCATGGACTCTACAAGACCCCTGAAGTTGTCCTTTGGTCTCTGGGACCAATACGTTGGCAGCAGATCTTTCAAGTCCTGTAAGGTGCAAAGTGGAGCCGTAGTGGATTTAACTTTTTGTTTTAGCAAATCCCACAGTTTCTCAATTGGATTGATATCTGGGGGATGTGGAGGCCAGGGCAACACCCTGAACTCTTCATCATTTTCTTCAAACCATTCCTGAACATTGTGTGCAGTGTGGCAGGGTGCATTATCCTGCTGAAAGAGGCCACTTCCAACAGGGAACACCGTTGTCATTAAGGGGTGTTCCTGGTCTGCAAAAATGTTTAGGTAGGTGCCACGGGTCAAATTTACGTCCACACGAATGGCCAGACCCAGGGTTTCCCAGCAGATTATTGCCCGGGCTAGAGCATTACACTCCCTCCACTCCCACAGTGCATCCTGGTTCCATCACTTCCCCAGGTAACCAGTGCACACGTACAAGGCGGTCCATGGGAAGTAAATTAAACGGGACTCATCGGACAAGGCGAACTTCTTCCACTGCTCCAAGGTCAGTTCCGAAGCTCGTATGCCCATTGTAGGTGCTTTTGACGAGGGCGAGGATCATCATAGGCAGTGATACACTGTGTGTTAAAACATTCCTCTCATAACCATCACTATAATTTTGTGTGACTTGTGCCACGGTAGACCTTCTGTTGGCTCAGACCGGACGGGATAGCCTTTGTTGCCTTTGTGTATCGATGAGCCTTGGGCAGCCGGATTGTGGTTTGTCCCTCCTCGGACCACTGTTTGTACATTCTCACTATTGCACTATTAATTCCATTGAATTGGCTCTATCACTCTCTCTTCCCTCCACCTAGCTGGTGTGTGGTGAGCACACTGGCACCGTTGTACTGTGGCTGCCGTCGCATCATCCAAGTGGATGCTGCACACTGGTGGTGGTTGAGTAGAGATCCCCTGATATGATTGCAAAGCACTTTGGGTGTACATGCAGTAGTACATTTGAATGCGCTATACAAATGCATCCATTCATTCATAATTGACTTCTTAAGTGTATTATTCATCTTGTGTCTCTCACTAGAACTGGTAAGAACAGTAGAATAGAAAAAAAAAAAAACTTTGTTTAAAACGATTAAATATAAATATTAATCAATTAATTATGTGGGCAATATTTGTCCGAAACAAAGATATTGAGCAAAAATAACACATAAATATGAGATTAAGTACATATCTGGGTGAACTGAATTTTGTTGTTGTTGAAGTATTTACTTTGAAACTATTTCACTCAGAAATGGCTGGTAAATTTCACAAACAAGTAAAGAAGCGGCAAGAAACACATTGAATTATACATGAATTTTTAAAGTAGAAATACTGAAATAGTATGTTGTTGTAAAACATAGTCCAAGAATCTAATCTGCTTTATTTACACCTTGGAAAAATAATGCCATGGTAAAGGTATCAAGAGCAACGTGACATTGGTTATTTTGGTTTGATCATTTTGCATGTTGAATAAAAAGGGCACAACTCAAGCTTTTTATCAGGAATAGACACTCATTAAATCTGAAATTAGATAGTTTTTTTTTAGCAGCTTTTCCTCACAATATAATACTCTATAGTTTTATATAAATCAGTGAATTACAAATTAAAAAAATAGTTAAGAAAAATCAGAACAAATGCAACAATATTAAGTGTAATCACATCTGTTGTACAAATGGTTCTTAGAAACAGCACCACAAACAAAGATCAAGCAAAAGTGTTTCAACACTAATGAAGACTCTGAGGCTATTTGATTATATGGCAAGCTGCTCTAAATCATGTCATTAGTGCATGTACTGCTCCCCCTGAGGTGTAAAAATAATTTATTCAATTTTTTTTATAAAGTTCAGGAAAGAGTGTGGGTAAATTCTTGAAGTGAATACTTGATAAATAAGAGTATCCTGGGATTTTGTGGTTCTTTTTCCCAGAGAGTACACTAAACTTTTCATTATAATTATTATATTTAAAGGCACTCCGCGGAACTTTTGGCCAATAGTGACGCTCAACCTGTAACTTTCACGTCTAGCATCCCTAGAGGCCACAAGCTCCGTAGCACTGTCGCAAAAGTCAACAAACAGTCAACCGGTCAGCCTCCCGTGTCTTTAGATTGTGTGTGCAGACAGTAGTTGACTTGTTGGTTGGAGAGAGATAATCGACTCACTATTGAAGAGAAGAATAATATAAATATAAGATGAATAATATAAATTATATAAACAAAATAAATTGAAAAAAAAGTAAACAGAAAACAATGTCTGATCAGGTACAGTAAGTCGCATAGACAAAGGGGTGCCTAATCCTGCTCCTGCCGATTGTCTGTCCTGCACAGTTCATCTACAACCCTAATCAAACACACCTGAAGCATCACTTGAAAAATTAAAGACAGGTGTGTTTGATTAGGGTTGGAGATGAAATCGTGTAGTCCTTTTACATACATACACACATATATGAGCTAAAGCCTAAAAATAACGGCAGTATGTTGTGACATATCCGTTTTGTTACACGATTTCCCGACTTCGCAGTAAATATTACATTATATATACACTTTTATGCCGATGTTTATGTTTTATTTTCAGTCATCATTTTCTTCTCCGTTTGAAGAATCTTCAGAGTCCCCTCCCGAAACGGGGAGAGGACGCGGAGGACGACGAGGGAGGGAGATTCAGGGATAAATGGAGGACCACATAGATTCCGTAACATGACCAGGCAGACAACAAATTCGAAAAAATTGTGCAAACAATATATTTAACTGACTAGTCCAAAAGCATGACGGCCAGGTCAGCATCGGTCGGGCACCCCTCCTTCTCCTTTAGCTCACGCCAGCGAGCGAACGCTGGACCAATGTTGACCCTCGTCCTGGCTTTTAATTTGTCACTCTCCCTTTTTCTTTTTTTAATGTGTCCTCTGACAAAACCTTTGCCTTCCTTTTAGCTGTTGGTTCGGCCATGACGAAAACGTACAGACGGCAATCAAACGCAAGTTGAGCTCTCACGTCAGAATCTGAGGAGGTTGGGGTGGTGAGGGAAGTGACGTATGCCGTAAAGCGGTCGAATTTTGTAGTTCTTTTTGTGCTCGGGTTCCCACCCGAAACCCGAAGTTACATAGTGCCAGTAAAAGCGATACAGACACTGTCAGGCTATGGCAGACGTGTCATTCAACCTATTGTAAGTCGATGTACCATCTCAAGGGTTTTGGTAATATATTATAAAGGTTGAAAAAATACATAGTGTGCCTTTAAATGTAGGGTAGGTGATTTGTTCCAGAAACATTTTATACTTGGAGGAGCTAGTGACTCAAAGTGGCAACACTATCAATGCCGAAATGAATCGGCAGCAGTCAGGTGGTATAGGTTAGTGCTCTTTAAGTTGTTTTTTGTTATTGTGATGTTATGTGCTTTGAGACGTTAGGTAGTTTAACTGCTTTTGTTTGCTCCCTGCTGTACGCATTCATGTGTTTTGAAGGAGGGGTGGCTTTGGAGACGCTCTGAATGGGATCTTATGCTTTCAAAGCTAGCTGGCTATTGCTAGCCCCTCCGAAAATTGTCTACCCTACCTTTACCTTAATTATGATTGTTTTTCTCTTACGGTAGGCCTGCCATCTTTCTTTTTGGTTGTCTTTGTGGCCATAAATTACTTATTGGGACATAAAGTTGTATTCTATTGTACTCCTAGTTATGAATGTTATACCTTTATTGCATTTTTTTGAAACTCCATGTATATGTTTTTGCAAATGTTTATCAGCCAAAGACAGACTTTGACAGGAGGATGCCAGCTGTCAGTATGTGAGGCCATTTACATTATTTTTACTCTAGTTCAACTGCTTTCTCTTGTCAAGTCAACTCATTTTCTTTTATATAGCGCTTTTTACAATACAAATTGTTTAAAAGCAGCTTTAGTGATAATAGAAAATGAATTCAACAATGGTTATTTTGGCTGTACAGCAGAAAGTCATTGTCCAGCTTAAGCATGTTTTAATTGATTAATTTTCAATGTAAAAATCATTAGATATTAACTTAGGGGCCGCTTACACAACACCATTTTTAACTGAAAATAGAAAACTTTTGATGCGTTCTGGCTGTTCATTTATGACAATGGCATAGTACGGTTTTGAAAACAAGTTTTGAAAGCGTTTCCATTATAAGCGATACGTTAGAAACCATTACACCCGTATAAACGTGAATTTGTGACAACGGTAATGGCATGCACATGCGTATTTCGTGTTTAGTCTATAGGCATGCACGTTTGAATGCAAATGTGCGCGGTGCGGTCACATAGTCTTTTTTTTTTTCTACAAAGTTACAATTCAAATAAAGTATAAAGTTATAAAGTAATACCGCGTTTTTAGTCGTTTCCGTGGATCCGTGTGAACTGGATTTTTTTTTATAACATTTTCATCTGTAGAGAGGAAAAACGTTTGTCGTGAAAAAACAAAACAGAAATTTGAAGATTATGCAAACATACTAGTTTCACATCATTTGAAACTGCTACAGCAGCAGGGAAGATGCATGGGCATTAATTTGCGTTATTTTAATGTTAGGTTTAGTTTTTACTTAAACCCTGTTTAGACTGTAAAACACAAATCTGGACAGGTTCATATTCAAGTATTTCATTTAATGGGTTTACAACAACTCCTTTTACATTTTTACTTCACAAACAACTGACAGTCGGTACCAAAATAGAATTTCATTTACAGTAATAAATCTTAAAACAAGTAAAAAACTACAATATGCTTTGGAATGTAGTAGAGTCAGAAGTAAAAGTTTACCATAATAAAAATACTGATAAAGTACAGCTTGAAAAAGTATTTAAAGGTGCAGTGTGTAGCTTTTGGCGATATCTAGCGGTTCGTTTGCGAGTTTACACTAAGGGCTCAGCCCACTGCTCACCCCTCCCTTTCGAAGAAGCTGCGGTGGCTAAAACGGGACAAACATCGTCGTCTGAGACAGCAGAGAATAGCCAGATTGAAACAAGCTTTTGTACCACAGTCCATTATAAACCACATCATGGATAAAGTTTACAAAGCCATAGTCAGGTGAGGATCAAGGGTCTTAATACATAATATAATAATAGTAATCAGCTGATTGTCTCATGAACGTAACCAGCACATTTCTCCCCACATAGCAAACCCATAATACAGCGAGGGAGAAGAACCACATGAAACTATGCAACTATAGATTTTTTCTAACAGGGTAGTAAAAGTTTAGCTGGCTAATATGAGCTGTTACTGTGGCTGAGCTGGTTAACCCTTGTATGGTGGTGTTCGGGTCTGTAGGACCCGTTTTAATTTTTTATCAAAAGAAAAATTATACAATTAATATTTTTTTCAACCTCAGACTCATTGGCCTTGGCTCATTTTCTGTGAAGAACATATATCCAAACACATTTTCAATGACCACACACTGTACACCCCCCTACACATTTCTATTAGACACAGAATGTTCGGGTCCACTGGACCCGGGGCAAATAAAAGTGTGGAAATTTTAGGTCCTGTGTACCTTTACTCTGTCCTCCTCCTGTCAGGGCTTGCTGTTGTCAGTGTGTGTGTGTGTGTGTTCTTGTATATGGTTTATGAGGACACAAATGTGTATAATGACATGGGTATTACAACGTAAACATGGTTTATGGGGACATCTGTGTACTAAACCAAACGGCTTAAAAAACATACTAAATGCAGTTTTTGGAAATTCAAATAAGGCCAAAAGTTCTCTTACGAGAGTATCTCTCGCACTGCGTAATATCTTACGCTATGGGGAAAACTCTTTTCCACGAGATATTGAAGCCAAAAATTATCCTTAATTTTTTATTAATGTAAAACGCTTTGCGGCAGCAAGCAGACATAGGCGAGACAGCTCGCGCGCCTATTGGCTGCCCTGCGGCAACAGCAGCAGCCTATCGAGAGTGGCTCTGCGTGACGTCACGACGAATGGGGGCCTTTCGCGCCCATATAGTCACGTCCCGCCAGAAAGGGCGTGGTCTCGCCCTACAACTAGGCTCGATAGCTGCTCTTACGTTGATTTTCATCTCTTCAGCGAAGCCTCCCGCATCGCTGGATCCAGAGTGAGAAGCCGCGCCGTCGACCTGTAGCCTTCAGCGGGACGTGCCATAGAGTCTGGAGCCGCTGGCCTCGCCGCCTTCATCCGCCGTACCTGCTGCGCTTTCCGGCGTACATATCCTTTCCTCTGCTTAGAGTGTGTGTGTTGCATTATTTGCCTTTTTTTCCCACCCCTCTAAAAGAGCGGCGTCTTTTTAAAGATGCCTTCCTGTGGTTCTTGCCGAGCCCCACTCAGCGATGAGGACCGCCACGTCATCTGCGTGTCCTGCCTGGGTGAGGAAGGATCACGCGGCCACCGCGCTCGCTGACGGCGGATGCCATCATTGTGAACGCTTGCCTATGGTGACTCTGCGGACTCGCCTAGCTTCGTTCTCCGAGCCCGCATCCCAGCCCGCCGTGATGCCGCGCCGCAAGAAGCGCCGCGCCCAGCGCGCGCCCGAGCTATTTCCAGCCCGCCAAAGCTCGCCGGTTCGCCCGCCAGCTTCGCCGGCTTCGCTCGAGTCGCTCCCAGACGGACAGCGGCCGCCGTCTGCCGCCGCGTCCGCACTTGAGCTCGACGAACTTACCGGAGACGGCATTGAAACTGAGCCGATGCGTCCGCTCTCTCAAGCCGTGGATTACATCGGCCTCGACTGAAAGGCGCTCGCGCAACTAACGCGCAATAGGCTGGACGGACGCTTTCTCGGGAAAGACGAAGCTCCGTCACAGTCGAGACCCGCGCCTTTCCCCCCTGAATGGTGAGAGACATTTGTGGCTAACGCTATCCGAGATGACGGAAGCTGAGGGCTCCGTGTTCCTCGACGTCCTCGCTCTGCTGGACGCCGCCCCCCTCAGCGCGGGCCCCGGCCGAGGATTGAGATAAAACCCGAGGTCTCAAGGCCTTCCTAGTCTCTCTAGGAAAGCGACGGTGTTCAGTTCCCGCTGCGGCCGGATTTCCACCAAAACTTCTCGCTCGTTCAGTTCCAAGCAATGTGACTGTTCCAGTGTATTTCGCAGTGAGCAAGCTGGTTCCACAGCCCGCTTGCCTGCGCACAAAGGCCGTCGTTTCGGCTAACTAGCAGCGCCGCCAGGCCCGAGATCAAACACCGCGCTCTCGCTCTGCTGGACGCCGCCCCCCTCAGCGCGGGCCCCGGCCGAGGATTGAGGTAAAGCCCGAGGTCTCAAGGCCTTCCTAGTCTCTCTAGGAAAGTGACGGTGTTCAGATCCCGCTGCGGCCGGATTTCCACCAAAACTTCTCGCTCGTTCAGTTCCATGCGTTGTGACTGTCCCAGTGTATTTCGCAGTGAAGCAGCTGGTGTCTCAGGCTCTCAGCCCGCTTGCCTGCGCACAAAAGCCGTTTCTATGGCTACCCAGATAAATCCAATAAAGAGTGCATTTTCTGGTGTTCCGGCCACGGCCGATGGTGTTACGAGTGTTGTAAGAATGCCCACGTCCCAGTGCCCATTCCCACACCCAGACACAGCCCGCCACGGTGCAGGGCTAGCACAAATAAACCAACTCATGTTGGTTGTGCAGAAAATGTAGTGAACGCGCCCATACAATGCCCGCTTACACTACACGATGCGTGTCCCTTGGTTTCTGTAAAAACGAAACTAACACACATTTAGTCGGCGCGAGCCGACAGTGTTCTCAGTGCAGTAAATGTGCCCGCTGTCCCGCATTTCCTCACTGACACGCCGAATCCCACGGAATTCACCCCCGCTCGCTTTCTATGCACAACCCGTCACAGAGAAGCTGAGCGCGGCCAGGCTGCCCGCTGTGATTAGCGCGCACCTCGCACGCTGTGAACACAGCGTTGATTCAGTCGGCGCGAGCCGAGTGTTCTCCGTGCAGAAAATGTGCCCGCTGTCTCGCGCCCGCATTTCTCACAGACACTCCGAATCTCACGGGATTCGCCCCCGCTCGTTTTCTCTGCACAACCCGTCACAGAGAAGCTGAGCGCGGCCAGGCTGCCAGCTGTGATCAGCGCGCGCCTCGCACGCTGTAAACACAGCAGTGATTTAGTCGGCGCGAGCTGACAGTATTCTCAGTGTAGTAAATGTGCCCGCATTTAGTAAATGTGCCCACATTCCCTCACACGCGCCGAATCCCACAGGATTCGCCCCGCTCGCTTTCTCTGCGCGTCCCGCCATAGAGAAGCTGAGCGCGGCCAGGCTGCCCGCTGTGATCAGCGCGCCCCCCGCCTCGAACGCTGTAAACACGGTGTTGTGTTCCCAGTACACAGGGGCTCTCGAGCCGCCGTCCTGCCGCGGCCAGAGCCCAGATTTCATTCTACCCCTAGCTATTCACGCAGATGCGTGGTCAAGGCTTCCCTGGGTATCAGAATGGGTGTTGAACACTATAACGAGAGGCTGTTCGCTACAGTTCGCTCGACGCCCCCGCGATTATACGGCGCGAGTCGAAACTACGGTGTAAAGCGAAGTGTTTCATCTACTTTGAGCCGAGATAGCGAAACTACTGAGAAAAGGGGCTATAGAACCTCTATCTCAGGGCGAAGGGGGCTTATACAGCAGATATTTTCTGGTACCGAAAAAAGATGGTGGGCTCAGACCCATTCTAGATCTGCGACTGCTGAACAGAACGCTCGTGAAGCGCCAGTTCAGAATGCTTACGACCAGGAAAATCCTCGCGCAAGTGCGCCAAGGAGACTGGTTCATGTCAATAGATCTGAAAGACGCCTATTTTCAAATACAAATAGCGTCCCATCACAGGCGATTCTTGAGATTCGCCTTCGAGGGCCAGGCATATCAATACACAGTCCTGCCGTTCGGCCTGTCCATAGCACCCCGTACGTTCACGTAGTGCATGGACGCGGCCCTCGCCCCCCTGAGACTTCGGGGCATGCGAGTTTTGAACTACTTGGACGATTGGCTGATTCTAGCTCGTTCACGAACGGAGCTCATAGAACACAGGGCCGCATTACTCGAGCACCTCGAGGAGCTGGGCCTTACAGTCAATTGGGCGAAAAGCTCACTGCTCCCCAGTCGGAGAATTTCCTTTCTGGGAACAGTGTTAGACTCGCTATCCATGACAGCACGCCTGTCACCGGAGCGCGGATTGAATATTCAGCACGTCGCGAGATCCTTCCGCCACGGCTCTATAGTCCCGCTCAGAAGGTTTCAGAAAATGCTGGGTCTGATGGCCTCAGCAGCCTCCGTACTCCAGTTGGGCCTGCTCCGCATGCGCCCACTGCAGCTATGGCTAAAAGCACGAGTTCCCCCAGGGCGTGGACCGCAGGTCTATTTCGCCTCAGGGTCGACCTTCAGTGCATTTCGGCTCTGAAACCATGGAAAGCAACCGACTGGTATCAGTCAGGTGTGAGTCTGGGGATCCCCTCGAGTGTGAAGGTGGTGTCTACGGACGCCTCCACTTCGGGGCAGGGAGCGCTGCTCGAGGGCAGACCGCTAGCTGGCCTATGGTCAGTACGGGAGAAGCTCCTTCACATAAACTGCTTGGAATTAATAGCAGTCGACAAAGCGCTACGGCGCTTCTGTCCCCAGATAAAAGGCCACCACGTATTGGTCCGGTCGGACAACATGTCAGTGGTGGCGTACATAAATCGCCAGGGCGGCGTCAGGTCCCGAAACCTTTACAGGCTGACGGGACGCCTTCTGGTCTGGGCTCAGCACAACCTGCTCTCGCTGAGAGCGGCGCATGTGCCTGGTCACCTAAATGTGGGGCCAGACAGGCTGTCCAGAAACAACGTCCCAGCAGGAGAATGGTCTCTGCACCCGCAGACGATCCAGCTGCTGTGGGAAACGTTTGGCAAAGCGCAGGTGGACCTGTTCGCGTCCCAAGAAAACGCTCACTGCCCGAGATTCTTCTCGAAATGCCGGGAGGCGCTGGCCCATGTTTGGCCCCGCCGCCCCCTATATGCTTTTCCCCCTGTCTCACTCCTGCCTCAGGTGTTGGAGCGAATCAGGAGGGAGGGATGCCCAGTGCTACTCATAGCTCCGCTCTGGACAAATCAGTCGTGGTTCCCTGTCCTGATGCAGCTGACCAGCGCTGTCCCATGGCCTTTACCGCTGAGGAGAGACCTCCTCTCTCAGGCGGGAGGCTCGATTTGGCATCCTCGCCCGGATTTGTGGTCCCTGCACGCATGGGCCATCAACGGGTACCCGCTGACCTCCCAGAGGGAGTGTTAAACACGATCGCGCAGGCTAGAGCCCCGTCTACCAGACGGCTCTACACCTCGAAGTGGTCTGTGTTCTCTGCTTGGTGTCAAGCGCAGAGCTTTTCACCTGTAGACTGCGGGGTTACGGAAGTGCTTTCCTTCCTTCAGGAGCTACTGGATAAGGGCAGGACCCCTTCCACGCTCAAAGTATACGTGGCGGCCATAGCAACGTTTGCAAAACCGGTGTCTGGCCAGTCACTTGGAAAGAACGACTTAGTCGTGCGTTTACTTAGAGGAGCTCGGAGGCTAAACCCTCCCAGGCCCCCTTCAGTCCCGACATGGGACCTTTCCACGGTCTTGGAGGCCATGAAAGGTGCCCCATTCGAGCCAATCCAGTCGTCAGACATGAAACACTTGTCTTTCAAGACAGCGTTTCTTATGGCTCTCGCTTCAGTGAAGCGCGTAGGGGACTTGCAAGCGCTTTCAGTGAGCGCGTCATGCATGGAGTTTGGACCTAATGACTCAGAGGTCATACTCAAACCGAAGCACGGCTACGTGCCAAAATCCCTCAACACACCGTTCAGGGCCCAGGTGATTTCCCTGTCTGCCCTTCCGGTTCTCAATGAGGAGAAGGACGCGAGTCTCCTTTGCCCTGTCAGGGCACTAAGGGCTTATGTGTCCCGCTCGTCTGGTTTCAGACAGACTGAGCAGCTTTTCGTTTCGTTTGGCGGCCGTGCTAAGGGACTTGCCGCTTCGAAACAGAGCCTATCCAGAAGGATAGTCGGTGCCATTGCGCTGGCTTACACTTCTAAGGGCCTACAGTGCCCATTGGGTGTTAGAGCGCACTCCACAAGAGGCATGGCCTCCTCGTGGGCATGGTCTAGCAGGGTTACCCTGCAAGATATTTGTATGGCCGCGGGCTGGGCCTCGCCGTCTACATTTATAAAATACTATAACCTGGAGGTTCCCGCCTTACAAGCTAAGCTTTTGGCGGTATAAAATTCAGTGCTATCTGCCCGCTGTGCGCCTCGGATACTGAGTTTGACCTGCGTATTGCTCACTGACCGGTACAGCAGCTCATTAAAATGTTGACACACTTGTGGCCACCCAGTTCAGGCTGAATGTTCACCCTGACGGTATGGTCTATTTGTCACATGATTAGCTCCTTTCGGATGCTATTTACAGGGAATGATGCTTCTAGCCTCTCTTCCCTCACTCTCTGTGAGTTTATGGTGATTATGCACTATATGCGCCCCGGGCTTCGGCCCCTGGGACTTTGGTGTTGGATCCCTACCAGCACGGCGTGTTGCATTGTGTTCCCCATAGCGTAAGATATTACGCAGTACGAGAGATACTCTCGTAAGAGAACGTACTCGGTTACTAACGTAACCTCGGTTCTCTCTAGAGAGGGAACGAGTACTGCGTATCTTGCCGTGCTCGGAATACGCTCTGGTTCGCTTCGGCGATGAAAACCAACGTAAGAGCAGCTATCGAGCCTAGTTGTAGGGCGAGACCACGCCCTTTCTGGCGGGACGTGACTATATGGGCGCGAAAGGCCCCCATTCGTCGTGACGTCACGCAGAGCCACTCTCGATAGGCTGCTGCTGTTGCCGCAGGGCAGCCAATAGGCGCGCGAGCTGTCTCGCCTATGTCTGCTTGCTGCCGCAAAGCGTTTTACATTAATAAAAAATTAAGGATAATTTTTGGCTTCAATATCTCGTGGAAAAGAGTTTTCCCCATAGCGTAAGATATTACGCAGTACTCGTTCCCTCTCTAGAGAGAACCGAGGTTACGTTAGTAACCGAGTACGTTTTCTGTGATTGGTAGGTTTAGGGGTAGGATTAGTGTAGGGGGATAGATTATACAGTTTGTACATTTGTAAAACCATTACACCTATGGAGAGTCCCCATAAACCACATATCCAAGTGAGTGTGTGTGTGTGTGTGTGTGTGTGTGTGTGTGTGTGTGTGTGTGTGTGTGTGTGTGTGTGTGTGTGTGTTTGTGTGTGTGTGTGTGTGTGTGTGTGTGTGTGTGTGTGTATGTGTGTAGTAGTGTAGTGTAGTGTAGTGTAGTGCAGTGTGTGTGTGTGTGCGTGAGTGTGTGTGTGCATGCATGTGAGAGAGAGATTGTGTGTAAGTGTGAGAGAGTTTGAGTGCAAAAGTGAGTTTTGTTCCTACCCCTGCCATTCCCGCACAAGGTTGCAATTCTTAAATGTGATCTAACAAAGGTAAAGGGAAAATATTAACCATATATGCTGTTTATATTGCTTGTAATTGGGATGAGGTAAACATCTGTTGAGTATTTTAACATAAATTGTTTGATTATGTTGAATTAAAAACCCAAAAATGCAGCGGGTCCACCAGACCCACGAACACTGGCTGAATAACAAAAATATGAACACCACACAAGGGTTAAAGCCTTGTTTATACTCGGCGCGTCCGCATGAGCCCAAAGGTGCGTGCGGCAAAAATGACGTGATTGTAACAGCGCACACGCCTCCGCATCCCATAGACACCACTTACTACACACAATAGGCTTTTTTCTCTGATTTTGAAAACTCGATCGACTTAAAATGCTTCCAAGATCGACGGGTTGGTGATTCCTGTAACTGTTTTCCGGTCAATGACAAGAGTAGCCTACTAATCAGCTGTCTCACGAACGTAACCAGCACATTTATCCCCACATAGCAAAGCCATAACACAGCGAGGGAGAAGAATTAAGTTACATGAATATGGCGACCTTCATAGAAGGGGATTCCCGCGCCTATGTAGATATAAATGCCTCATTCTAAGGTAATAAAAACATTACGGTTTATTAAGTAAGTTCTTTATACACCACTGAACACATAGTTATGGATGTCATATTGCATTTCTGTTAATAAATACTCAAAAATGTTACTATGCCTATGGTGACTCTGCGGACTCGCCTAGCTTCGTTCTCCGAGCCCGCATCCCAGCCCGCCGTGATGCCGCGCCGCAAGAAGCGCCGCGCCCAGCGCGCGCCCGAGCTATTTCCAGCCCGCCAAAGCTCGCCGGTTCGCCCGCCAGCTTCGCCGGCTTCGCTCGAGTCGCTCCCAGACGGACAGCGGCCGCCGTCTGCCGCCGCGTCCGCACTTGAGCTCGACGAACTTACCGGAGACGGCATTGAAACTGAGCCGATGCGTCCGCTCTCTCAAGCCGTGGATTACATCGGCCTCGACTGAAAGGCGCTCGCGCAACTAACGCGCAATAGGCTGGACGGACGCTTTCTCGGGAAAGACGAAGCTCCGTCACAGTCGAGACCCGCGCCTTTCCCCCCTGAATGGTGAGAGACATTTGTGGCTAACGCTATCCGAGATGACGGAAGCTGAGGGCTCCGTGTTCCTCGACGTCCTCGCTCTGCTGGACGCCGCCCCCCTCAGCGCGGGCCCCGGCCGAGGATTGAGATAAAACCCGAGGTCTCAAGGCCTTCCTAGTCTCTCTAGGAAAGCGACGGTGTTCAGTTCCCGCTGCGGCCGGATTTCCACCAAAACTTCTCGCTCGTTCAGTTCCAAGCAATGTGACTGTTCCAGTGTATTTCGCAGTGAGCAAGCTGGTTCCACAGCCCGCTTGCCTGCGCACAAAGGCCGTCGTTTCGGCTAACTAGCAGCGCCGCCAGGCCCGAGATCAAACACCGCGCTCTCGCTCTGCTGGACGCCGCCCCCCTCAGCGCGGGCCCCGGCCGAGGATTGAGGTAAAGCCCGAGGTCTCAAGGCCTTCCTAGTCTCTCTAGGAAAGTGACGGTGTTCAGATCCCGCTGCGGCCGGATTTCCACCAAAACTTCTCGCTCGTTCAGTTCCATGCGTTGTGACTGTCCCAGTGTATTTCGCAGTGAAGCAGCTGGTGTCTCAGGCTCTCAGCCCGCTTGCCTGCGCACAAAAGCCGTTTCTATGGCTACCCAGATAAATCCAATAAAGAGTGCATTTTCTGGTGTTCCGGCCACGGCCGATGGTGTTACGAGTGTTGTAAGAATGCCCACGTCCCAGTGCCCATTCCCACACCCAGACACAGCCCGCCACGGTGCAGGGCTAGCACAAATAAACCAACTCATGTTGGTTGTGCAGAAAATGTAGTGAACGCGCCCATACAATGCCCGCTTACACTACACGATGCGTGTCCCTTGGTTTCTGTAAAAACGAAACTAACACACATTTAGTCGGCGCGAGCCGACAGTGTTCTCAGTGCAGTAAATGTGCCCGCTG
This sequence comes from Chrosomus eos, assembly GCA_036326025.1. Taxonomy (NCBI): domain Eukaryota; kingdom Metazoa; phylum Chordata; class Actinopteri; order Cypriniformes; family Leuciscidae; genus Chrosomus; species Chrosomus eos. Next base: position 7,587,428 of record CM070830.1, on the reverse strand, counting down.
TCCCGCATTTCCTCACTGACACGCCGAATCCCACGGAATTCACCCCCGCTCGCTTTCTATGCACAACCCGTCACAGAGAAGCTGAGCGCGGCCAGGCTGCCCGCTGTGATTAGCGCGCACCTCGCACGCTGTGAACACAGCGTTGATTCAGTCGGCGCGAGCCGAGTGTTCTCCGTGCAGAAAATGTGCCCGCTGTCTCGCGCCCGCATTTCTCACAGACACTCCGAATCTCACGGGATTCGCCCCCGCTCGTTTTCTCTGCACAACCCGTCACAGAGAAGCTGAGCGCGGCCAGGCTGCCAGCTGTGATCAGCGCGCGCCTCGCACGCTGTAAACACAGCAGTGATTTAGTCGGCGCGAGCTGACAGTATTCTCAGTGTAGTAAATGTGCCCGCATTTAGTAAATGTGCCCACATTCCCTCACACGCGCCGAATCCCACAGGATTCGCCCCGCTCGCTTTCTCTGCGCGTCCCGCCATAGAGAAGCTGAGCGCGGCCAGGCTGCCCGCTGTGATCAGCGCGCCCCCCGCCTCGAACGCTGTAAACACGGTGTTGTGTTCCCAGTACACAGGGGCTCTCGAGCCGCCGTCCTGCCGCGGCCAGAGCCCAGATTTCATTCTACCCCTAGCTATTCACGCAGATGCGTGGTCAAGGCTTCCCTGGGTATCAGAATGGGTGTTGAACACTATAACGAGAGGCTGTTCGCTACAGTTCGCTCGACGCCCCCGCGATTATACGGCGCGAGTCGAAACTACGGTGTAAAGCGAAGTGTTTCATCTACTTCGAGCCGAGATAGCGAAACTACTGAGAAAAGGGGCTATAGAACCTCTATCTCAGGGCGAAGGGGGCTTATACAGCAGATATTTTCTGGTACCGAAAAAAGATGGTGGGCTCAGACCCATTCTAGATCTGCGACTGCTGAACAGAACGCTCGTGAAGCGCCAGTTCAGAATGCTTACGACCAGGAAAATCCTCGCGCAAGTGCGCCAAGGAGACTGGTTCATGTCAATAGATCTGAAAGACGCCTATTTTCAAATACAAATAGCGTCCCATCACAGGCGATTCTTGAGATTCGCCTTCGAGGGCCAGGCATATCAATACACAGTCCTGCCGTTCGGCCTGTCCATAGCACCCCGTACGTTCACGTAGTGCATGGACGCGGCCCTCGCCCCCCTGAGACTTCGGGGCATGCGAGTTTTGAACTACTTGGACGATTGGCTGATTCTAGCTCGTTCACGAACGGAGCTCATAGAACACAGGGCCGCATTACTCGAGCACCTCGAGGAGCTGGGCCTTACAGTCAATTGGGCGAAAAGCTCACTGCTCCCCAGTCGGAGAATTTCCTTTCTGGGAACAGTGTTAGACTCGCTATCCATGACAGCACGCCTGTCACCGGAGCGCGGATTGAATATTCAGCACGTCGCGAGATCCTTCCGCCACGGCTCTATAGTCCCGCTCAGAAGGTTTCAGAAAATGCTGGGTCTGATGGCCTCAGCAGCCTCCGTACTCCAGTTGGGCCTGCTCCGCATGCGCCCACTGCAGCTATGGCTAAAAGCACGAGTTCCCCCCAGGGCGTGGACCGCAGGTCTATTTCGCCTCAGGGTCGACCTTCAGTGCATTTCGGCTCTGAAACCATGGAAAGCAACCGACTGGTATCAGTCAGGTGTGAGTCTGGGGATCCCCTCGAGTGTGAAGGTGGTGTCTACGGACGCCTCCACTTCGGGGCAGGGAGCGCTGCTCGAGGGCAGACCGCTAGCTGGCCTATGGTCAGTACGGGAGAAGCTCCTTCACATAAACTGCTTGGAATTAATAGCAGTCGACAAAGCGCTACGGCGCTTCTGTCCCCAGATAAAAGGCCACCACGTATTGGTCCGGTCGGACAACATGTCAGTGGTGGCGTACATAAATCGCCAGGGCGGCGTCAGGTCCCGAAACCTTTACAGGCTGACGGGACGCCTTCTGGTCTGGGCTCAGCACAACCTGCTCTCGCTGAGAGCGGCGCATGTGCCTGGTCACCTAAATGTGGGGCCAGACAGGCTGTCCAGAAACAACGTCCCAGCAGGAGAATGGTCTCTGCACCCGCAGACGATCCAGCTGCTGTGGGAAACGTTTGGCAAAGCGCAGGTGGACCTGTTCGCGTCCCAAGAAAACGCTCACTGCCCGAGATTCTTCTCGAAATGCCGGGAGGCGCTGGCCCATGTTTGGCCCCGCCGCCCCCTATATGCTTTTCCCCCTGTCTCACTCCTGCCTCAGGTGTTGGAGCGAATCAGGAGGGAGGGATGCCCAGTGCTACTCATAGCTCCGCTCTGGACAAATCAGTCGTGGTTCCCTGTCCTGATGCAGCTGACCAGCGCTGTCCCATGGCCTTTACCGCTGAGGAGAGACCTCCTCTCTCAGGCGGGAGGCTCGATTTGGCATCCTCGCCCGGATTTGTGGTCCCTGCACGCATGGGCCATCAACGGGTACCCGCTGACCTCCCAGAGGGAGTGTTAAACACGATCGCGCAGGCTAGAGCCCCGTCTACCAGACGGCTCTACACCTCGAAGTGGTCTGTGTTCTCTGCTTGGTGTCAAGCGCAGAGCTTTTCACCTGTAGACTGCGGGGTTACGGAAGTGCTTTCCTTCCTTCAGGAGCTACTGGATAAGGGCAGGACCCCTTCCACGCTCAAAGTATACGTGGCGGCCATAGCAACGTTTGCAAAACCGGTGTCTGGCCAGTCACTTGGAAAGAACGACTTAGTCGTGCGTTTACTTAGAGGAGCTCGGAGGCTAAACCCTCCCAGGCCCCCTTCAGTCCCGACATGGGACCTTTCCACGGTCTTGGAGGCCATGAAAGGTGCCCCATTCGAGCCAATCCAGTCGTCAGACATGAAACACTTGTCTTTCAAGACAGCGTTTCTTATGGCTCTCGCTTCAGTGAAGCGCGTAGGGGACTTGCAAGCGCTTTCAGTGAGCGCGTCATGCATGGAGTTTGGACCTAATGACTCAGAGGTCATACTCAAACCGAAGCACGGCTACGTGCCAAAATCCCTCAACACACCGTTCAGGGCCCAGGTGATTTCCCTGTCTGCCCTTCCGGTTCTCAATGAGGAGAAGGACGCGAGTCTCCTTTGCCCTGTCAGGGCACTAAGGGCTTATGTGTCCCGCTCGTCTGGTTTCAGACAGACTGAGCAGCTTTTCGTTTCGTTTGGCGGCCGTGCTAAGGGACTTGCCGCTTCGAAACAGAGCCTATCCAGAAGGATAGTCGGTGCCATTGCGCTGGCTTACACTTCTAAGGGCCTACAGTGCCCATTGGGTGTTAGAGCGCACTCCACAAGAGGCATGGCCTCCTCGTGGGCATGGTCTAGCAGGGTTACCCTGCAAGATATTTGTATGGCCGCGGGCTGGGCCTCGCCGTCTACATTTATAAAATACTATAACCTGGAGGTTCCCGCCTTACAAGCTAAGCTTTTGGCGGTATAAAATTCAGTGCTATCTGCCCGCTGTGCGCCTCGGATACTGAGTTTGACCTGCGTATTGCTCACTGACCGGTACAGCAGCTCATTAAAATGTTGACACACTTGTGGCCACCCAGTTCAGGCTGAATGTTCACCCTGACGGTATGGTCTATTTGTCACATGATTAGCTCCTTTCGGATGCTATTTACAGGGAATGATGCTTCTAGCCTCTCTTCCCTCACTCTCTGTGAGTTTATGGTGATTATGCACTATATGCGCCCCGGGCTTCGGCCCCTGGGACTTTGGTGTTGGATCCCTACCAGCACGGCGTGTTGCATTGTGTTCCCCATAGCGTAAGATATTACGCAGTACGAGAGATACTCTCGTAAGAGAACGTACTCGGTTACTAACGTAACCTCGGTTCTCTCTAGAGAGGGAACGAGTACTGCGTATCTTGCCGTGCTCGGAATACGCTCTGGTTCGCTTCGGCGATGAAAACCAACGTAAGAGCAGCTATCGAGCCTAGTTGTAGGGCGAGACCACGCCCTTTCTGGCGGGACGTGACTATATGGGCGCGAAAGGCCCCCATTCGTCGTGACGTCACGCAGAGCCACTCTCGATAGGCTGCTGCTGTTGCCGCAGGGCAGCCAATAGGCGCGCGAGCTGTCTCGCCTATGTCTGCTTGCTGCCGCAAAGCGTTTTACATTAATAAAAAATTAAGGATAATTTTTGGCTTCAATATCTCGTGGAAAAGAGTTTTCCCCATAGCGTAAGATATTACGCAGTACTCGTTCCCTCTCTAGAGAGAACCGAGGTTACGTTAGTAACCGAGTACGTTTTCTGTGATTGGTAGGTTTAGGGGTAGGATTAGTGTAGGGGGATAGATTATACAGTTTGTACATTTGTAAAACCATTACACCTATGGAGAGTCCCCATAAACCACATATCCAAGTGAGTGTGTGTGTGTGTGTGTGTGTGTGTGTGTGTGTGTGTGTGTGTGTGTGTGTGTGTGTGTGTGTTTGTGTGTGTGTGTGTGTGTGTGTGTGTGTGTGTGTGTGTATGTGTGTAGTAGTGTAGTGTAGTGTAGTGTAGTGCAGTGTGTGTGTGTGTGCGTGAGTGTGTGTGTGCATGCATGTGAGAGAGAGATTGTGTGTAAGTGTGAGAGAGTTTGAGTGCAAAAGTGAGTTTTGTTCCTACCCCTGCCATTCCCGCACAAGGTTGCAATTCTTAAATGTGATCTAACAAAGGTAAAGGGAAAATATTAACCATATATGCTGTTTATATTGCTTGTAATTGGGATGAGGTAAACATCTGTTGAGTATTTTAACATAAATTGTTTGATTATGTTGAATTAAAAACCCAAAAATGCAGCGGGTCCACCAGACCCACGAACACTGGCTGAATAACAAAAATATGAACACCACACAAGGGTTAAAGCCTTGTTTATACTCGGCGCGTCCGCATGAGCCCAAAGGTGCGTGCGGCAAAAATGACGTGATTGTAACAGCGCACACGCCTCCGCATCCCATAGACACCACTTACTACACACAATAGGCTTTTTTCTCTGATTTTGAAAACTCGATCGACTTAAAATGCTTCCAAGATCGACGGGTTGGTGATTCCTGTAACTGTTTTCCGGTCAATGACAAGAGTAGCCTACTAATCAGCTGTCTCACGAACGTAACCAGCACATTTATCCCCACATAGCAAAGCCATAACACAGCGAGGGAGAAGAATTAAGTTACATGAATATGGCGACCTTCATAGAAGGGGATTCCCGCGCCTATGTAGATATAAATGCCTCATTCTAAGGTAATAAAAACATTACGGTTTATTAAGTAAGTTCTTTATACACCACTGAACACATAGTTATGGATGTCATATTGCATTTCTGTTAATAAATACTCAAAAATGTTACACACTGCACCTTTAAATACAGCAATGAAGTAAAAAATACTTTACTGTCCACTACTGCTCAAAACCTTACTTTACATAAGACATGTTCTTGCATGCCATCTTAAAAATCCAAAGCTTGTTCGGCAGGGATGGGCAACTTCGGTCCTGCAGGCCACTATCCTGCAGAGCTTCATCCTAATCAAACACACTTGAACAAGCTAATTAGTGTGTTCAGGACAGTGGCCCTCCAGGACCAAACTTCTTTCCTGTTGTACAGGGACACTCAAAAACAGTGTGAGATCTAACATAACTGGCAAATATGTCTGTCTGAACGTGTTTGGCTATAGATCCAGTTTTTTTAATATATATATTTTTTTAAGGCAAACCTAGCAGACCACTCAAAAACTGTGAGATGTGGCAAAGGAGTCCATCTCAATTTGTATGACTTTAGTGGTGGTGCTTTATAGGGGATGTTGTTTTCGAACAGCTAAACCACGCTAATGAGAAAAAGAACCCTACTACAAATGTCCAAATGCCAATATGTTAGAGATGCTGCTCACAATGACCCAGGTTCCTGTCTGGGCCATGTACAATAATGGTCAAATGTTTAAAATAATTTGTAGAAATCCTTCTAATATGCTGATTTGGTGCTGATTAGTGATCAATAATATGATTATTATGATTATTAATAATTAGCAAGGGAGAAAACAGTTAATATTTTTGTGGGAACTGTGATAAGAAATGTCAGGATTCTTTGATGAATAGAAAGTTCAATGAACGGCATTTACTTGAAACATAAATATTTTGTAACATTATAAATGTCTTTACTGTCCTTTCTGAATAAAAGTATAATTTCTTCATTTTTTTAACTTTACTTAGCCCAAACATTTGAATTGTATCACAGCTTCCACTAAATAAAAAGCAGCAAAAGCTGTATTTAACAATTATGATAATTATAGGAAATGTTCCTTGAGCAGCAAATCATCATATTAAAAAAGGAATTCTGAAGGATCAGGTGAAACTGAAGACTGGAGTAATGATGCTGAAAATTCAGCTTCGTCATCAAAGGAGATATAAATAAATATATTCAAATAGAAAAGACTGGATAAACTTCTGTACGGGAAAATACGAAATTTGCTTTTGTATAAAAGCTATCGCAAATGACATTAAAACACGTCCATCACTTCAAGTTTTCTTTTCTCATCTGAATGTACATCCCTTTTTAAAAATTCAGAACAAGTCAAATTATTCTTTACTACTTTCTCTCCTTCATCAGTACAGGAACAGCTTCCCATTGTCACCACGCAAATTTGTCGCAGAAGACTACAGCTGTGATCTCTCCTGTCTGCTGTTATTTTGAAAGCAGCAGGGTGACGTGTTGACGAGGAGCAGTCAAAGGAACCAGAGCTCAGTGGGATGGCAGATGTGTAGGAGTCGCTCGTGCTTCCAGAACACACTTCACCTCTGGCTTCCAGTCTCACCGCCTCAGGCCCAACCTTGATTTTACCCAGGCGAGACCATGGAATCTTAATTTAGCATTACTTGAGGCAGAGGCCACGCTGAGAATCTAAAAATACAAGCGACCAACAGTAGGCGTCATCTTCAATATCAAGGTGTCTTTGAAGAACAGATCAAATGTTCATGATAGGCACCATAAGACATTATTCAGTTAAGGGTTTGACCAAAGAAAATTACTTATAATAGATAATGTGTTTACAAAAATACATCATACAACCGATAAAGTATGATCTGTAGTGCGGCACGGTCACCATGATTTTGCCAAGACAGACATGTTATGTTCCTGGATCAACATTTGGTTGATCCTAGAAAAACATTCCTCTCCGCAGATTTAGTCTTAACCCTATCCCTACCCCAAAACCCCTACCCATAATTTATCCCTAAAATCAGAGGGAAATGATGGGTGAATAACACTGATGTAGAAGCACCTAACCCCTAAACTTGATATTAACTGTAAACTTGTACCTCAAATCTGATTAGTTGATTGGAATGTTGGGTAACACTTTTTGCATTAATTCATGCTTAACTAATGCTCAGATAATCATGTGTTAATGTATGACTCATGAAGAACTAAATCATTAGTTAATTATTACAGCATCAGCAACTAATAAATATTCTATATGATTAATAAATTTAGTAATATATAATTTGTTATAAGTTAAATGTGTCATAATATATTAATTCCTTAATAACATATAACGTAAACAATGGGTTGAAGCAGTGTATTTCAACTTCAAGTTGTCTGTTTTAATCAATCATTAGCAAATGATTTGCAAAGGTGTCATTAAGGTTATGACTTTACTTGTTGAGACAGGACAATTAACTAATTGTTCATATGTCGTTATGGGTTTTGAAATCCTCTCTAAAGGTTTGTGGGGCAGTTGCACATGAATAAGGTGAATGTTTTTTCATTCTGAGTGGATTACTGATGAGCGACGCATCGGTCTCGTATCTCTCAGGGAGCAGCGGAAGCATAAAAGGAGGAGCGACGACAGTGAAGATCGAGAGAGGAACAGGCCTGGACTTAATTTGTGTTTTGTTTTATTATATGTGACAGCAGTCGTCCACAAGGGGCTGCTGTCTTTTAAATTCGTTTTGTATTTATTTTATTTTTGGTATTAAAATGTGTGTCAACATTCGCCGGTTCCCGCCTCCTTCTCACAACACCTAACCTTGTTACAGTAATGTAAAGCCTGAGACATTACATGCATTAAAGGTGCATTGCGCAACATTTCATGTTAAAAATACCCGTTTTTTAACCCATACATGCGTAAACAATTGCCTGATGGGCTGAATGAGCCCTTCTCTGATCACTGAGATTGCCTCTATAGTCCTGTACAGTAAAATAAATATAAGAGGGATTCGGGCTCGAATCTGAGACTGGGCGTGATGTCATGAGCGTTCACGCTCACCAGGCGATGTCTCGGAGGTTTGTTATTGTTAGCCGCCATTCTCGTATCAGTGAAGACAACTCGAGCGACAAAACTTTAGTCAACTTTCCACAATAGTAGAAGATGGATTCAAAGAGACCGGCTTGTAGTTCATTCCAAACCCCAACGCAAACTCCACGTAAGACAAAGAAAAGAAAACTTTTGTCTAGTTATTGACCAAAATGGCCAAATTGGAGTCAGGCGTCGGAATAAGACGAGACGAGAGTCAGCATCGGGAAGGCTTTCAACAAATGGATAGATCTCCGGTCTGCTCTACGGCTCAAACGGGATCCTCAGTTGGCTGTTTTCTTAAAAAAACGCCAACAGCCATCTGATAAAACGGTAAGATATACCCCAGTCTCTAATGTCTGATGCGGCAAATCTATGACAACAAATGACGATGCGTAAAATGTGTAATGCTTTAGCCTAAGCTAGATAAATGTACAATCAGAATTGATTTGACTAACGTTACCATTGTCAGTGAACAGGTTCATAAACTAGGAATTGTCTTCGGAAGAATAGTACAACATAAAACATGTCCCATAAAAGATGCTAACTATGTTTTTGTGTATGGCCTACCGGTAGCCTTGTGTTCTTTGCTAACATCCTTTGCCTGCGCTCTGCTCTTCTATCTTCTTCCATCATATTACTTTAGACTTTCCACCATAGTCTTTAAACGCCGCTGTTCGTACTCCGTTATTAAGGTCCCGGTAGGCAGAACGGGAACATTGCGATAGCCTCCTCCATGCTGGTTTGTTGTTGTATGTGGCGCCGCCGCCACCGTGCTCGCGTCACTCCCTTACTCATCGGTTCTGGCCACTGGCCAGTGCGACCGCAAACAGCAAAACCGAGTTTGGGGGAGAGTAGTTCTTAGAACTGTTTAGAAGTGGACAGTTCCTATAACTAAGTTCCTATAACTACTTGTTATGAAAGCGGATATAGTGCCATTTGATTGTTTATTACCTTGAGACATTTGAGTGTACTTTGTTGACCAACTGTGTATGGTATGATTATTATTTTAAGCTTTTACAAATTAATAACTTATATTGTTCATGAACGTGTTTCCATAATAATACAATCATAAGTGGATACAGTAAACGCATAAAACAGTTCAACATGGAGATAAATGGAAACAAAAACTGTTTTCTTCAACCCCCGTTTACCCCTCACACATAAGTGTGTAATTTACTCAAATGCCTTTCCTTTCATATATGTAAAATGACTTGCAGATTTATAACTTTATAACCTCTGAAGACATTATGACTGTGAACAAAAGATGTGTGCGGCTGATGCTGCTTTGGTTATGAACAGCTCGTGCTCGTGCAAGCGTGCGTGTGCGTGTGATCCATGAGCGTGCACACCTCTGGTTGCAGTTTCGCTTGTCGCCAGAGGGGGTGTAGTTCTGCAAAAACTCAGAGACCTGCGTTATGCACCTTTAAAGTAGCTTATAGTTCCTATAAGTGTCACGGTGTGGTGTGGGTTGAAGAAGACTCAAAAGTCCAAAGGCTCCGATTCAACAAATTTACTAATAACAAAACAACAAACAGGTACAGATAGGCAGGCAGTATGACGGGCAGTATACACACACGTTAAATACAACTAACTAACAACCAACAAGGACTGACTGAACAGAGAGAAACTAAATACAGATACAAATGAACACTAATGAGGTGAGGACAGGTGACACAGATGAAGATGACGATGAACAGGTGGGTAATGAGGGAGTGAGTTCAAGTGTGGAGACAAGAAGGATTCTGGGAAGTGTAGTGAAGACAAAGACAGACTGGTTCAGACGATGACTTTGACAATTAGATAATTTTGATTATCATATTGGCGATTTTCGGCTCAATCGGAATGATGCATAAATATAAATCAGCTCTTTTCCACGGTATCAGAAACCTGAAGTCTCATTGTCAAGTGTCAATTTCATATCAAGATTGCATTCACATAGAGTCTTTATACCCAGAACAATTAAAAGTCACTACAGAAATATCCATGACTTTTTAAGGTGTGTAAATCCAACATTTAAAATGACCTAATATGGTTTGACTGGAAACCCAATGTGCAGTTCTGACTCAACTCTTTTGCTTTTTGTTATTTATCATTTATGGCTAACTCCAATCCATTTCAGTGCAGACTGTGGGCTTCCTGTCAGATTAATTGGCACAATAATTCCTTTGTAAATTTAATTTCTGAGATTTTCCTCCGATAATAGACACGAATTCTCTATCTGTGTACCATAACTCTAAGAAAGAAAGAAAATGTGATTTCAAACAGTTAATGACTCCCTGAAAAAAAATAAAATAAACAGTGTAGTGTCGTAACTTGTAGATTTATAAAAGCAACAGTGTAATTCATTATCTACCGAGCAGAATTTTTAATGCTAAGCGCACGCACACAGATGCAAAAAACAACCAGTGGGAACATGTTCATCCACTGAAGTATAGTTCAAATGGAGCCAGCTCTCATGATGCTGAGAGTGAATGCTGTGGGCTCCAGGAAGACCCGTCTTACCCCAGGGAGACTTTATCTGAAGATAATTTGGTGACTGTCAGATCTCATTCATGTGGGCAGTGTTCTCTGCACTGTGAAACCCTTCTGCTTTTGGGCACATGAAGCAAAGCCCACAGAAAAATCACGCTGGCAGTAATAGGTTTAAATTCAAAGGCCTGATAATATGATTCTCTGACACATTGCACAATGCTGCTTATATGGGTGATTCAAGTTCACATCTGGTTTGTGTCATTTCTCAAACCCACCTGCCTATTTTTGTCTTTCACCTCTTGCAGTATCCTCTCAATAGAAGTGGCAAAAGCTTCCCATTCTTTAAAGAGAAACATAACCAGCCCTTCCATGATTTCAAGACTAATATGACAACCATTTTCTTAAATATATCATAAGTCACACTGTATTTTAAAGTATTTCTGAATGTAATAAAAAAATGTGACGAATACACGAATGCAACTTATCTGTATTTTATTCAAGTGTCTATTTACAGTGCAACGTAGGGAGTAAGGCCAAAGCCGCTAGATGAGAAGCCTGCAAACTTTAGCCAAAAAAGTGTAATGACTAATGCTAACGCTGGTACGAAAGGAGAGCAGTGGCCGTTATATATGAATGGATGTCAATGGAAAGGAGGCTTCACTACACCAAATAAACCGCTTTAGTAGGAAACACCTTATCATTGAAGTAATAGACAGCCTGTACGCTAATCTTCAACATCTTTTACGCTAAACAATACTTTTGTTGGGGGGAACGATATGCAGATTTTACTATGATAAAAATTTTATTTTATAAGGGAAGGCAGAGAAGGTAATGTCACGATAGGCAGGCTCATTTATGGCATTACCAAAGTTTTGTTTTCTTTGGCTTTCAGATTTTACCAGTTATGATAAAACTTGAACTGTAATGACTATTATAACTGCATGTATGCATATGATATGATGCTGATATTATGCACTTTAATGAATAAAGCTGAGTTTGAAACCCAAAGTTTGAACATTTTGTACATGTTCCAATATTTTTTATTGACTCTTGAACTTGACATATGGGACAATACGGATGAATGTTCTCTAGGCTTGACGTTAATGAAAGCCAATCCCAAATGGTTATAGCATCTCATTACTGATTTTTACGATCAAAACTGTTTTATATAGATGCATGAGCTACAGGATTTTCAGTGAATATCTTAATTTTGGATATAATTAGGCTCCCTGGAACAGTCATTCAGAACACAGCAAGAGCTCTTCATCTGGACAGGCTGTTGGAGTAAGCAGACATCAGGACTTCCCTTTTGGTCTCACGAAGCACTGCCATGCATTTTGGAATGAATATTACTTCTTGAGCTTTGAGAGAGCTTTCAGAAGGACCAGAGCTCCAGTACTGTTGAACAATTAACTATGGGCCAAAGGAATTGATCAAGAAAGTAACAAGTTAATGAAAAAATGAAACGAGTACATGTCTGTGTCTGTGTCTGCATTGAAGTATTAAGGTTATGATACACTGGGCAACTTTTTGAGCAATGTTGCAGAGCGATTGTTGCTTAAGCAGTTTCACATTGAGAATGGGCAACATATTTCTATCTAGATAATTTAGATCGGTTGTGGGCCCGGTGTCTCACCTGGTTGCCAGTTGACGGCAACATTGCCCAGCAACATTGCTCAAAAAGTTGTCCCAATACATCACCACCTTTAAGCAGCAAAAGATTTAACATTTATGAATAGTAATGAAACCGTTATTTCTCAATGTTACTCTGAAACAAGTAATAATAACATTCAAAAAATGTTAAACAAATGCCCAAGTAAATTGAATTGCTGTTCAAAATAGGCTACTACAAGCATCATAATGAAGGGTAAAATCCAAGCTTGACTCCATGTGTTTCTTTGCTCTCCGATGTTCCCGTCAATTTTGATCATATCAGAATAGTTGAATGTTGATGAGCATCATGTCATACAGCCTCAGGCATGGCTGACTGTTACCCATCTCGTGCCCGACATACCCCACAGCATTTGGCACTAACAAGCACTTGTCCTCCTCATACAAGGGCTAAATGACCTATAACGCCCAGGGATCCAAGGGTGGTAAAAAATGATCAGAAACGAGAGAGGGTTGCATCTCAATTCCTGGAGAAACTCCTGTCTTGCGGAGAGGGACCATGTAGGACAGAGCAGACAGAGAATGCGTAAGAAGGAATCAGAGTGAAAAATGAAGATATTTTCTTTGACAAAGAAACCATGTCTTGGGGAAAGAATGAAAAATGTATCACACTCCCCCTTTCTTGTATTTTTAATGTATATTTCTATTTTGTGCTCTTACCATAGAAAAAAGGGCTGATGGTCAACTGGATTGTCTGATCATATCAAATGTATAACATTTTGTGACTTTTCCCTCTGTAAAACTAGGAATCGGCAATAGATAACATCATTTCAAAGTCATCACTAAGGTGGACTTATTTGAACAGTCATGCTAAGTGTGTTGTTTTAATAAGGGGAATTTAAGGCTTTGTGTTGGGGGAAAAATAAATCCATTAAGTGTTTCATAATCTTGTATTATTCATTGTATTATTTTGATGTAAAGTAAGTCGAGGAGCCGACTCCTACAGTGGAAGTCAGGATTCTGAGTCAACTCAAAAAAAAACCTGGAATAGAACAACCTATTTGCCCTAAATATAAACAGCATCTAACACTATTAAGGATTATCTCAATATTTTCAATTTGCTCTACGGATAAATAGCATCTATCATATAGGCCTATAGCCTCTCCCCAATTATTTTGGTCTGCACGGGCTGATTTTTCATCCCCCGACAATTTAAATCTTAGTTTTATTCCATTTTTTGTTTTTAAATATAATGTCAAAAGACCTGTGGAATATAATATACTCAATTTTAATGTTTAAATTACATGCCAGAAATCATTAGTGTCATCTTTTTCTATCAAATATGTTGTTCAAGTGGTGCTTCACTGCTGCAGATTCATACACCTGAATCTATTCTTTAAAATGTAAAGAGTGTATCTGACGGGATATATATCATGTTGTAACACTCTTATCCATCATTTGGTCATAGGGATTGTGCAGTACTAGTACATTAAGCTTCTGTTTAAGATGGATTGTGGGTTTGTAAATAAGATCCACACTATTTTACTACTTGTATTGTGAATTTGCCCAGAACATCAACTTGATTCAGCTTTAAGTTCATCAAATACATTCTATTTATATGTTCTGTCACGGAATCACATCAAAACAACTAGATCTCATGGCAAAATTCAACCAATTATTGTGTATCAAAAAGCACTTGCATCCATCCACACTGTTATATTAGTCCAAAACAGCTCCTCAAATCAATGGTGTGGGAATGTTTTTTGACTAAAGGCTGGAATACAGCACACGACTTTTGCTCAAATTTGTGACCCGATTTGTAGGTCGATGAGTCAACAATAGTTGCCGAAAGTCTATTGTGCATGATGGGTACAGTGTGGGGTGTGTAGTGGAGCAAATATTTATAACATTCTTAAAATTATGTCTATCTATATTCGGATGAAACCAAAAGGATTAAACTGGAAGTTCATCACATGGCATCAAATGCCTAGGTTAATTTCAGAGGAACTTTGTTTACAAAATTGTCAGAACATACATCCACTAATAGACTATAGTAGAAAAAAAAAGCTGATAAAAAAGGGAAGTTGTAAGAATGTACAGTAGTTGAAATTGCAAAAACAAATCTTACTATGCATGCATAATGTAAATCTGAACAATTTATGAAGAAAACAAATTACGGCCCCTAAATCCTTAACTTTGTCGCATTTTTCTGTTTATTTTATATGGATTACTGAAATTTGTGAATTTTAACATTCAAAAACATATGAACACTAAACAGTTTAATGTGTAATATCTTTTTAAACATGTAAGAGAGAGTGCATCCTTCGATTTGAGTACCTTCATTTCTAAATACAGATTCTTAAAGCAGGTTCAGCTTTGTATAAAACATTTTAATGCATCAGAAACTTCTTGTTGAATTTACAAGCTGAATCAAATGACATGGAAGAAGTCTTGGCCGATGTGGAGAAACAATCTCCTGCCTGCTGTGCTAAAAAGCCATTTGGATGAGATACCTGTAGAAGGGCAGATCAAGTATTTCAAGGCAATATGTGCCAGTACAGGATTCTTATCTGCCTGTTTTAACCAGTAAGTTGACATTGGATCTGGTGTTAGTGACACAGAGCAACTCTCACCGAAGTAGCGATTTTATGGCAGCACTGGGAGTCATCTGAAATGTGGCACTTTAAGTTAGATCGCTGCTTTCCTTGCACCCCAAAAAAGACTATCAGACTGAGCTGACTCATTCATGGTTGGAGATGTGGTAGTTGAAGCAGAAGCTGGCTGGAGCTGTAACATCTCATGCTCTACTACTTCAATGATAACACTTTCCTTCAGCCTGCTGAAATCTGTATCACTGAGAAGAGATTTTGGCATGCTTTTGAATCTGGGGTCCAAAAGGATTTCCTTGAAGTATGGGCTAGTGGGGTTGTGAAATACTGACTAAAACTGTGAATCCAGTTGTGTTTTTGGTATTGAAACAACCTTTCTTGTGTCTCAAAGCTTCCTGATAGCTGCACCACCTTCATATTCTCCAGTTGAAAGAGTTGCTTTGAGGGCTTAAACACATGGGATGCACAAGACAGAAATGCCTCATCTGTGCTTATGGTGCGTTGCTTCCTTAAAAGGGGGCGATTTTTTCACTGAGGTTGCCAGCAGGGTCCATTTTAGTTTCTATAAAAATGAGGGTCTTCTGCTCCAGGACCCTTTCAAGCATGCATGTACATGGTGAAATTCCATTGAGCAAAGACATTGTGTATCATGGCATTCTGTGGTAAGTCTTGTTTTAGCTTTTTGTTGTAGATTTGTTGGATGAGTGGAAGTTCGGACAAACTTTCAAGGCACCACTAACCAGTAAGTGTCAACAATGAGCCATACAATGGATGTGGCCATTATTAGTCATGGCCTTGACCATATTGGCAGTATTATCAGTCCCTAAATAGTCCACTGATTATGGTTTCTTCACCGTTAAAAAACAAGGTGGACAAAAGAGTGTCTCTTTGACATAGCGACAACACTGTCTTCTCTAATGCAGCTCAACCAGGACTCGCCCCGCTTTTTTGCATATTTCGTGGGCGGGGATTATTTAAATGTGTAACATTATGACTTCACAAAGCTCAGGAAAAAAACGTGTTGTAGTCCAAACAAGTCGTCCATTGTAGTTCTACCAGAAAGACTCGTGAGAATAAATACTTTAACAATTATACATTTATTAACAGCCCAGCAATCAATAGTGTGATATAAAGTTCATTGGCGTAGGCCCCGTCCATATCTCGCAATCCGAGGGTCTCTGAATTACCTGCCTGAAGATGAAGGCAAGTGCGCAGCCGACCCCCTGGGAGATATAGTAAGGGACCATTCTGGTGGTAGTGGGGAGGATGGAGGGGAAGGAACCGTCTTGGTGGTGGTGGGGAGGATGGAAGTAAATGGAAGCGTCAGCATCTGCAAACTCAGACATGTGTAACTAACGATCTTTTATACGATGAGTATTAGAACACGATTGGATAGATGAGAAGGTAATAAGTGACGTAGCAATTGAGTCTTCCCGGCAGAACTTATTCTAAAGCTTCAATTTCTTGGAAAGGGAATTCTGTTAAATAAAATATCTTTTTGGGGGTATGGTTACCATAATTAATTCTATGGTTACCATAAATAATTATGGTAATAATTAATTACCATAATTAATTCTCTAATTATGGTAATATACTACCATAATTAGAGAAAAGGCTTCACTGGTACATGGATCAGTGCTTTGAGAAAGCCTGTGCTTCATAGCTGGTGACAGGGCAATAGAGTGTTTGAAATGCATGTGATTATGCATAACAGATGTACTCAGATGTTTGGTATCTTTCCCCCTGCTAATGGTTGTTTTGCACAGATTGTGCACTGCCTTTGTTTTGTCTGTACACTGTAAAAAAAAAGTTGGATTAACTTAAAAAAGTAAGTTACCTGGTTGCTTTAAAATTTTTAGTTAATTGAAATTAAAACTTTGAGTTAATTCAACAAAGGAGATTGGTTTAATAAATAGAAACTCAAAATATTATGTTATATGAACTACATTAATTATCTAAGTTGATTTGACAAAATATAAAAAGTTGTGATAACAAATCATGAAAATAATTTTTTACAGTGTACTACTAACAGTAAAATTAGTCCATCCATATATCGCCTAGATTCCTCTTGCCAGATGAAGCTGTGCATGTTTTGTCAGCTGTGGATTGCTCTTCCTCATCATCCATATCTTAAACATAAAAGCACAAAAATATTAAAATTGTAAAAAAAAAAAAAAAAAGCCAACTTAACGCAACAGTTGCATTTTCTTTCCAGAACCTGAATGCGTCTCCAAAACGGAGGCTAGAACCTCTCTCCTCCTCATCTGCTCACTAACCCCCCAAACCCCACCCATAAATCCTTCTTGTCGTTAAAAAATGCATGACATCGCTTAGAACACCTTTAATAGGAAAATGTTCCTATTGGTCCCTCACGATACACGTCACATTAAACAAATTTTACTCACATAGATTCATGCGATAAATTCAAGCAAGTGATTACGAGATTTTTCCGTTAGACCATCTGCACTGTGATTGGCTGCATAGTTCCACCTTGTCGTTGCATTGTATTCACTACAAGATCACATAGCGATCACAACATTGAAAATATTGCAGTGTCTGTGACTGCTAGAGACAGGTTCCGATCACATCACTAACCTGCTCATACTTATCGAACATCAGCGACCACAGTGAGCACCTATTTGGCCGCGATACAGGGTTTTGTCACAGACCTTGAAAATCTGTCTGCAACAAAAAAATCCAGCCAAAAGTTCTGTAGTGTGAGCTTGCTTTGTGCCAGTGACAGAGAGTGAGGGAGAGTTCTGTGTACTTGTGACAAGAGAGCCTTGGAGTCATAAAAGTTGAGAACCACTGGTTTAGACTATTGGCACCAATGGCTTCTATGATCACAATGCTTTTTGGAAAGGCAGGCCTTATTGGTTTGGATCAAGCTTTACAATACATGTGGAGAAAATAAATGAGGGGGAAAAAATCATCCAGCACTGAAGCTGGTAAATAAAAGGTTGGTGGTCACCTTAGCACTCTATGAACATCCATCTCTCTCTCTCTCCTCTCTCTCTCTCCCTCCTCTCCTCTCTCTCTCTCTCTCTCTCTCTCTCTCTCTCTCTCTCTCTCCCTCTCTCTCTCTCTCTCTCTCTCTCTCTCTCTCTCTCTCTCTCTCTCTCTCTCTCTCTCTCTCTCTCTCTCTCTCTCTCTCTCTCTCTCTCTCTCTCTCTCTCTCTCTCTCTCTCTCTCTCTCTCTCTCTCTCTCTCTCTCTCTCTCTCTCTCTCCTCTCTCTCTCTCTCTCTCTCTCTCTCTCTCTCTCTCCTCTCTCTCTCTCTCCTCTCTCCTCTCTCCTCCTCTCTCTCTCTCTCTCTCTCCTCTCTCTCTCTCTCTCATATGGAGCCGAAAGTGACCTGATAATAAGTAGCATTAATCACAGTTTTAATTGCAAATCAGGGTTCAGCGTGAGGTTAAAAGCTCACTGCTAATAGCATTCCAAAGACTCGATTCAATGCATACCAATCAGACTTGTATTTTGTAATTATGCTGTAAAGTTGTTTGTGTGATGGGAGGACTCATGTGAAAAATGAAGGGTTGTCATGAAGCTAAGCGACATTCCTGATTTACGATTCCTGCACATCACTGATGCCTTTTCACAACATCTGATTGTAAGTAATCACTGTTGCTTTAATTTATATCAGAGTTATGACATGGCTTGTTTACAGCTACACTTGAGTCGTCATATCATCATAATGCTTCAGTGAACCCTATTGAAAACTCCTCCTTTATAAACAGCCCCAATGTTCAAACAGTTCCATACAGATTTTTCTACATTAAAAAGCTGGAAAGATGTTGTTGTTGTTAATTGCAACAATTTTGTGTAGAATGGCTTCACACCACAGCATTCACATTCATTTTTCAATAAAATGTTTTAACTAAAATTGTTATGTGTTCTTGTCCTATCCTCCTCTATTTTTTTCTTCATATAGAAAGAGTGCTTGGAGGGGGTCTGGCAGATGCTGTTGGGTTTTGCGGGTTGAGGCTACTGGAGGGAGGTGGAGGAGAGAGATGATGCCAGACCCTGAGCACCAGAGCTCATTTCAACAGCCCGTCTCAGTGGACACACACAGAGATGCCACTCACAGTGCCAGCCTGCCAGGCCACCACTCCGAAAGGATTCACGCTCAGTTCCATTTCACATTGATCTTCATCTTCTGCACATACACGTACAAAACTCAAGTGAGGTTTCCCGACATGCTGTATAAATACATAAATCCTAATCAATTCATTTTATTTTGGCGATGCGGAATGCGAATAAGTAATGTTCTCCAGCTGCTATCAGAGAGTGAGCCACAGATGATCCTATGGGGGACAAAAGCACTCCAAATGAAATATTCGGAAATTAAGATAATAAATTACGTTAAATGTTCCAATTTTCCTTGACATTTACCATAACATGCAACTATTGAGACAAATATGTAATGATTACAATGAAAAATACAATCCAGGCTCATTGTAAAAACGTGCCTGTGTTAAAATTTCTGCAAAATTGTATTAAATTGCTTCTTGAACATTACGACTTTCACTTTCAAAGAGAAATGTCCAGTGACTGGTGCAAAACGCGTGTACAGTTCTCTTACGAGAGGTTCTCTCGTATTGCGTAAGCTAGCTTACGCTACGGGAAAGATTCCATCTTTCTGAGAAATTGAAGCCAAAAATTATCCTATAATTTTGTATCCATTGTCAACGCAGTTCAGCTGCAGCAGACCATGAGAAGGCTAGCTAGCCGCTCATTGGTTCGCTCACGGAGAACTGCTTAAGCCTATGAGGGAGCGCGGATGAACCCGCGACCAATGAGAGCCTGACTCGCTCTCCCTACGTCACCGCCCCCGAAGCGGGCGTGGACGAGGCTATAAATACCCCGAATAGGCTGAAATAAATCTGATTTTTCATCCTTCAGCGACGCACCTGCATCTGCTGATCCTGAGAGAGAAGCCGCCGTCGTTTGAAAAGGCACCTTCTAGCGAGCGTTTGGGAGACTGAGGAAGCCGGCCGTCTTCGCCACCTTCAGCCGTCCTGTGAGCTAGCGCCATCCGACGGAGCGTATCCTTTTACTCAGAGCTTTATAAAAAAATCCTATTGTATCTAAAAGAGCGAGCGTCTTTTTAAAGATGTCTCGAAATTCCTGCGGCTCTTGCCGCGCTCCTCTCGAGGCTGGAGACCGCCATGTCATCTGCGCCGTTTGCCTCGGACCGGAGCACGCTGAAGTCGCCCTCGCCGACGGCGGCTGCGACTTCTGTGATTCTATGCCTATGTTGACCCTGCGGGCTCGACTGTTGGCTGCAAAAAGCGCTCCCAAGCCACCTCTGTCTGCGCCGCGGAAGAAGAAACGCCGCGCCCAGAGGCCGCCGGAGCCCCAGCAAGAAGCGTTCATCCCGCCGGAGCCTGTAACCTCCCGCTCTCCTTCTCCGCCGCTTCCGGACGAACAGTTGCCGCCGAGTGGCCGCTCTGTTGTCTCCGATGACGCCGCGGACATCAAGGACTCATGTTCGCTTCTCGCTTCCGACAGTGAGGATTGGTCCGGTTCTCAGGTCTCGTCGAACCGCGAATCCTCCAGGACTCGCGCGGGCATTGAAGAGGAACTAATGCGCCTCCTCACGCAGGCCGTCGAGCGCCTCGGTCTCGAGTGGTCCCCTCCCCCCGAGCAGACCATCAACCGCATGGACGGCAGCTATTTCCGCCAGCGCTCGACTCCCGCTGCCAAACGGGCTGCGCCCTTCCTGCCCGAGCTGCACGCTGAGCTCTCAAAGTCTTGGAATGCCCCGCTCTCTGCCAGGTCTAGCTCTGATTCTTCCACCCCGCTCCGCGTTGTGGACGGAGCCGCAGAGAAGGGCTACCTCACCATCCCGCCGGTTGAACACTTGGTCGCCGCACACTTATGCCCGCCCTCTGCTAGATGGCGCTCATCACCTGTGCTTCCCTCGAAAGCCTGCAGAGCGACTTCAAGTTTTCACGGCCGTGCATACTCAGCCGCCGGCCAGGCAGCGTCTGCGCTTCACTCGATGTCTGTGCTGCAAATCCTGCAGGGCGATTTGCTGCGTGAGTGGGATGAGGGCGGGAAGAACCCCCCGTCAGTCGCGGATTTGAGAAGCGCCACGGACCTTGCCCTTCGCGCTACAAAGTCTGCTGCTCTAGCCTTGGGGAAATGCATGGCCGCCATCTGCGTGTCTGAGAGACACCTATGGCTCACTCTCGCCGACATGGGAGATTCCGAGCGCGCCGCCTTTCTCAACGCCCCGCTCTCTCCAGCCGGCCTCTTCGGATCCGCTGTCACGGGTATCGTCGACCGCTTCTCCGAAGTACAGAAAGCCTCGCAGGCCATGGACCTCTTCCTGCCTCGTCGCGCTAGCTCCTCTGCAGGCCGCCCACGTGATCGGCCTCCTGCACGAGCCCCACCCCAGCGCACAGCTCAGCACAACCAGACTGCTCAACGACGCCAGGGCGGCCGCCCGCGTTCCCGCTCCGACAGCCGCCACAGACCGCCGCCTCCTCGGGGGCCTCGGCCTAGAATCACGTTGAAACCTGAGCAACCAAAGTCTGCCTAGCACAGCTGAGAAGAAAAAGACGGCGCTCTCCCGCTGCGGCCGGACCGCCGTCAAAGCTCTGCCCTCTGTTAGTCCCCGCCCAGGCGGTTACTACAGCAGTGTTTTCTGCCATAACCAAGCCGGTCTCACTTCCCGCTTGCATGAGCACAAACGCCGTTTTCACGGCGACCCAGAGAAATCTCAAAAAGAGCATAAAAGCCTCTTGTGTACGAAATGTGCCCGCAACACTGTGTTCACTCATACACAAAAGCACTCCAGTTCCCCTGTCTCACACAGAGTCCACTCTCATAAAACGGGCCAAGCCCGTTCGAGTCCCAGAGTACATAAGCGCGCCCACGAGCCCGTGTGCGCGTCCCACCTCTGCTCACTCTGTTACAGGGCCCTTAAGCTCCTCTCCAAGTGTAAGTCCCGCTGTTATAAGCACTATCAGCGCGCTCACGCAGCCCGCGAAGTGCGACAATGGGGACCATGTAGCCATTCACCCCCTAGCGTCACGCTTCAAGGCGTGGAAAGCTATTCCGGGAATCTCCCAGTGGGTGTTAAACACAATAAAGCTAGGCTATCGCTTACAGTTTCGTCGCCGCCCCCCTCGCTTTCGAGCGCGGCTAGAAACTACGGTGAACCCAGAAGCAGTGTCACTGCTCCGTTCAGAGATAGCAAGTCTGTTGTGCAAGAAGGCTATAGAGAGAGTGCCTCTGGCTGTGAGCGAGTCGGGGTTCTACGGCCGTTATTTTCTTGTTCCCAAGAAAGACGGCGGTCTCAGACCAATATTAGACCTCAGATTTTTGAACAAAGCTCTCATAAAGAGACCGTTCAAAATGCTCACTATCAGAAAACTCCTCGCGCATGTGCGCCAGGGGGACTGGCTCATATCACTAGATCTGAAGGATGCATACTTCCAGATCCAGATAAATCCCCTTCACAGGCCATTCTTACGTTTCGCCTTCGAAGGCCAGGTTTATCAATACACCGTCCTCCCGTTCGGCCTATCCTTGGCACCCCGTACGTTCACGAAGTGCATGGATACGGCGCTCGCCCCCCTGCGGAGTCAGGGGCTGCGAATTCTGAACTACTTGGACGATTGGCTGATTCTGGCACAGTCTCAGGAGGAGTTACTGTCTCATCGTACAGTTCTCCTCGACCATCTGAAAGCTTTGGGCCTCTCTGTCAACTGGACAAAGAGCGTACTACAACCCAGTCAGACTATCTCCTTCTTGGGTATAGAGCTGGACTCGGTCACGATGACGGCGCGTCTATCGACGCAGCGCGCGCGCACCGTGTGCAGCGCCTCGCCGCATCTTTTCAGATGAACAGACTCACGCCTTTGAAAACTTTTCAGAGAGCGTTGGGTTGTATGGCCTCAGCCTCTGCGGTGCTCCAGCTGGGGTTACTGCGCATGCGCCCGCTTCAGCTCTGGTTGAAGAGCCGTGTGTCTCACCGAGCGTGGACCTCGGGCCACCAGCTGATAAGGGTAACGCAGACCTGTATTACAGCTCTGCAGCCATGGTTAGTGGCAGAATGGTTTCAGCGCGGCGTCTCTATGGGGACTGTTTCATGCCGAATAGTCATCTCGACAGACGCCTCCAACACGGGGTGGGGGGCGGTCTGCGAGGGCTCACCGGCCTTCGGCCTTTGGTCAGCTCAAGAGAGCCTCCTACACATAAACTGTTTGGAGATGTTGGCGGTCGAGAACGCGCTCAGGCGGTTTCTCCCGCGCATTCAGGGCCATCATGTGCTGATCCGTTCGGACAATATGTCCGTGGTCTCCTATCTAAACCGTCAGGGCGGAGTCAGATCCAGGAATCTTTTCCGGCTGACAGAGCGCATTCTAGTTTGGTCTCAGTGTCACCTGCTCTCGCTCAGAGCGTCGCACGTGCCGGGACAGCTGAACGACGGTCCAGACAGCCTGTCCAGGAACCCCATTCCCCCCGGGGAATGGTCCCTGCACCCTTTTACAGTCCAGAAACTGTGGCGTCTATTCGGCAGAGCAGAGGTGGACCTCTTTGCCTCGGCGGAGAACACCCACTGCCCAATATTTTTCTCAAGGAGCGAGGACGCACTAGCCCAGACCTGGCCCAGCCGCCCGCTTTATGCCTTCCCTCCGGTCTCTCTGTTACCACAGGTGCTTCAGAGAATCAGAGAAGCGCAGCACTCGGTGCTCCTCATAGCCCCGCACTGGGAGGGTCAGACTTGGTTTCCGGAGCTCACGCAGCTGTCTCAGACAGCGCCGTGGCCCATTCCAGTCAGAGCAGATCTCCTCTCTCAAGCTCGCGGCTCGATCTGGCATCCCCACCCAGAGCGCTGGGCGCTTCACGCGTGGGTGATCAACGACTACCCGTTGCTTTGCCAGAGGGAGTGATTAACACGATCATACAGGCTAGAGCGGCTTCTACCAGAAGGCTCTATGCGTCAAAATGGTCTGTGTTCTCGAAGTGGTGCACAGAGAGGGGTCTGGACCCGCGGTTATGCGAGGTTCCCTCCTTACTAAATTTTCTCCAAGAGATGCTGGACAAGGGCAGATCCCCGTCCACTCTCAAGGTATATGTGGCAGCCGTCGCGGCGTTTGCTGAACCCCGACGCGGCCAGTCACTAGGCAAAGACGGGCTGGTAGTCCGCTTCCTCAGGGGAGCTAGAAGGATGAATCCCCCGCGCCCCCCTTCGGTGCCGATTTGGGACCTTTCCATAGTTCTTGATGCTATGAAAGCTCCCCCATTCGAACCGTTAAACACCGTGGACCTAAAGTACCTGTCGCTAAAGACCGTTTTTCTACTCGCGCTCGCGTCAGTAAAACGGGTGGGAGACCTACACGCGCTGTCCACCAGCGCGTCCTGTCTTGAGTTTGGACCTAATGACTCATTAGTCGTTCTTAAACCTAGGCATGGCTATGTCCCCAAGGCGATTGGCACCCCGTTCAGGGCACAAGTTATATCCCTATCGGCGCTGCCTGCTTCCGATAGCGAATCGGATTCTAATCTCCTATGCCCGGTCAGGGCTCTGAGATTATATGTCACTCGCACAGCTCCGGTCAGACGATCCGAGCAGCTTTTTGTTTCGTTCGGCGGGCGCACCAGAGGGTTGGCCGCCTCGAAACAGTCCCTATCCAGATGGATTGTTGATGCCATTGCAGCAGCATACGCATCGAAGGACCTGCCATGCCCTTTGGGCATCAGGGCTCATTCCACTAGAGGCATGGCCTCATCGTGGGCATGGTCCAGTGGGATTTCCATTCATGACATTTGCGTGGCAGCGGGATGGGCTTCCCCCTCCACCTTTGTCAGATTTTACAATCTGGAAGTACCCGCTTTGCAGGCTAAACTACTAGCAGTCTAGTATGTTTCAGCTCTTCTGGTTGAGCTGCACTATAGGGGTTAATTCACACAGACCGAGTTCGTTCTGTCCCTCTCTTTTATGTGCTTATGTACTACACAATCATCGGCCCGCTCCGCTGGCCGTTTGTCACTGATACATATATTCATTCCCACTTTCGGTGTTCCCCGGGATGCCCCGCGGGACTAATAGTGGATGCTTAGCACGCACGGCGTTGACAATGGGTTCCCGTAGCGTAAGCTAGCTTACGCAATACGAGAGAACCTCTCGTAAGAGAACGAATCGGTTACCTAACGTAACCTCGGTTCTCTCTAGATGAGGGAACGAGTATTGCGTTCCTGGCCGTGCTTGTGCTACTGGCGATGTTCGCTTCAGAATTGAAAAAACCAGATTTATTTCAGCCTATTCGGGGTATTTATAGCCTCGTCCACGCCCGCTTCGGGGGCGGTGACGTAGGGAGAGCGAGTCAGGCTCTCATTGGTCGCGGGTTCATCCGCGCTCCCTCATAGGCTTAAGCAGTTCTCCGTGAGCGAACCAATGAGCGGCTAGCTAGCCTTCTCATGGTCTGCTGCAGCTGAACTGCGTTGACAATGGATACAAAATTATAGGATAATTTTTGGCTTCAATTTCTCAGAAAGATGGAATCTTTCCCGTAGCGTAAGCTAGCTTACGCAATACTCGTTCCCTCATCTAGAGAGAACCGAGGTTACGTTAGGTAACCGATTCGTTTTATCAGAAGAATGTGCATCTGGCAATGTTTTATTATGTTGTTGTATGTAATGGCAGTTTCGAAATGTAATGTCCATTGAGTGGCGCTAAAGTTTATTATGCTATTGGTATGAAAATAACATGCAGTCAACCATGACACTCAGCAAACCTCGTGTTCTAGCTTAAGCACACCTGGTGAAACTAATGAAGCCACTGTTTAGTGGCATCAGATGTGCTTGAGACAACACCTGTTTTGTAGATATGTGCTGTTGTGAGTAGTGTTAGGTACCATTAACATTTTAACCGGTACCTGAAATTCGGTGCCAGTACCCAATGGTACCTTTTTCGGTAATTTAGGCATGTTTACCTCAATAACTGTAAAGAAACTTGTAGAAAAGTCATTTGTAGAAGTGTTAATGACATTATGCCAGAGCTGCCTTGGTTGCTGTCTGCCATTGTCTGTGATGCTTGAATATTAAAATAAACAACCATTTTAGTAATAAAAAAAATTATTTCATTAAAATGTTTTGTTTTCCACAAATTCTGTTTACATCAAAGAACATTAATTTAATTGATCTTTTATATGAAATTAAACTTTTTTGTCAAACAACATGCAGCGCAACTGAGGTTTATACTGTTACAATTACAACATAGAAGAAAATAGATATTATCCATGTAATGATTTTATCAGTAAGTTTAAAGAAGGGGTTTCTCCATTATGCTGTTTTTGTAAAGAGGAAACAAAAACAATTGTGCATTTATTTTTTAGTTGTAATTATACCAAATTATTTTGGTCCAAAGTTTCTCTGTTTATTTTATTAGGTGTTTTACAAATTCATCACTATAACTGATATAATGGTCTTGTTTATGGATTGTGATACTGGTTTACTGGAAATGGATAATACAACTACAAATTTTGTTATTTTACATGTTTCATCCATTCATTACCAAGAAAATTACTAACTAAGATTTAAGAGAGAATCTAAAATAAAATAAGATTTTACTATTCTACATGTATCAATGTGATTTTTGGTCTTGTATCATAGATTTCTCAGTGTCCCATATTGGGGAAACAACTGTCCCACATTAGGAAACTGCAGATTATTTCAGACAACTTGCAATAAGATCACTAATATGTCTATAATGTATCTTATGAATGGGTTATCTGAATTTACTCTTTTGATTTGATTAGGACACATACTGGTGTTTTTAAAATGGTATTGGGTGTGGATTTAATGTTTTGGTTACACATCGCAATATGTCACAGAAGTCTGAAGTGCAAAAAATGTCCCACATTAGGGCAATTCACCCTAAATGTGATATCATTGTTTATGTGCACGTGCTGTCCTGTGCTGTTTTAGGACCTAAGGAATTATACAAATCAGGTAACAGTGAGAATGTGGCCATTAAATCTTGAGTGCAATTTGAAAGCCGCAAATGTTGACCTTTTGGGTCGATTCTGAGTGCTTAGTTGTGGAGGATGCAGCAGACTAACAACGTTAGTGCAATTTTAATTAGAGCAGGCAAATAGCACTGACTTTTGTGAATAAGGCACACTGTATAATGAGCCTAATTTACATATAAAGGATTATAATGGATTCTTGATATTTGACATCATATTAAAGAGCTGACAAACGACACCGAACCGGAAGCGAGACTGTATCTTGCCTCTGCTTTGCGGTGTTAAAATGAATCTATGCCGATGTCTTTGCCACCATCCTCATGCTTTTTGCCCTATTTAGATTTTTGCTTTGCCATGATATAATTATCCTTTTTTCCACAATCTGAAATATTGCCTATTGTCCATTTTGATCTGAAATCAAAAGTGTGTGTGTGTGTGTGTGTGTATATATATATATATCTGACCCCGCCCCTAAACCTACCCATCACGTGGGTTTAGACAAATCGTACGAATCCGTGCGAGTGAGTTTGTATGAATTGTTACGAATTAGCCACCTTTTAATCATTCATACAAATTCGTACGAATTGGTCGTGAGATAGCGTTGATTATATATATATATATATACACAGTACTGTGCAAAAAGTCTTAGGCAAATTAGTATTTTCATCAAAAAAATGTTTTTTTCCAGTTATTTATATGATGGTGGTGAGATCCGATCTCTGTGTCGAGCACTGGCTGTCGTCAGACTCCTTATGCATTCAAAAATCACACAGCATTATTACAATTAATGGCAAACTGAATGTTGGGAAATGTAAATTGATATTTCCTACTGACACACTACAGAAAAAGATATAAATAACTGGCTTAAAACCATTTTCTGGGTGAAAATACGAACGTGCCTAAAGGCCCTTGCACACTGAGTCCGAAATTTTCGTATGCAATTTGTATTTTGAAAGACAAGAAGAATTCAAACCGGACTGCACTAAGGCACATGCAACACAAATGTATTTATTTTACAAAATTTCTTGCAGAGAGACGTAGTAAAAACAAGTCTTAAGGGTAGGCCTACTGTGGCAAACAATTTTACATCACTGAATAAGAGACAAACATGTACCAATTGTCTTTAAAGGTTATTCATTTTCTTGCAAGATTCATACAGTCATACAGAATGGCTGCAGAGTGTGACAATGAGAGGAGGGCATCCTTCCTTCTTTATAGTCCTTACGTCCCCCCGTCCCCCCCGTCCCCCCGTCCCCCCGTCCCTCCCTCCCTCCTTCCCTCCCTCTGCCAAATGAAGATATGTCTTAGCCATAACTAACTTTGTTAGAGTTGCTGATCATATGCAACCATTGTAGTGAAGGCCCTCTGTATCGGTCGTACATTAGTCACACATTTGCACTTATACGAAAGTCATACATATAGTACATGTTAAATTTCTGCCACAGTACCGTAAAGCATTAAAGTGAAAACATCAGAGGAGTTGGTGAGTTCTTGTCCACTGAAAACTCCACAGTAAAAATTTTTGGATGCAATACAAATCAGAAAATAAATGAACCTAGCAACAAAAACATGAAAAGGAGACTGTTGAAACTATCGAAATTGCCATCACAGCCCTGTTATTTAAAAATGTCTGCAAATGAGAAGTATAGACACTCACCTAAAGGATTATTAGGAACACCTGTTCAATTTCTCATTAATGCAATTATCTAATCAACCAATCACATGGCAGTTGCTTCAATGCATTTAGGGGTGTTGTCCTGATCAAGACAATCTCCTGAACTCCAAACTGAATGTCAGAATGGAAAAGAAATGTGATTTAAGCAATTTTGAGCGTGGCATGGTTGTTGGTGCCAGACGGGCCGGTCTGAGTATTTCACAATCTGCTCAGTTACTGGGATTTTCACGCACAACCATTTCTAGGGTTTACAAAGAATGGTGTGAAAAGGGAAAAACATCCAGTATGCGGCAGTCCTGTGGGCGAAAATGCCTTGTTGATGCTAGAGGTCAGAGGAGAATGGGCCGACTGATTCAAGCTGATAGAAGAGCAACTTTGACTAAAATAACCACTCGTTACAACCGAGGTATGCAGCAAAGCATTTGTGAAGCCACAACACGGACAACCTTGAGGCGGATGGGCTACAACAGCAGAAGACCCCACCGGGTACCACTCATCTCCACTACAAATAGGAAAAAGAGGCTACAATTTGCAAGAGCTCACCAACATTGGACAGTTGAAGACTGGAAAAATGTTGCCTGGTCTGATGAGTCTCGATTTCTTCTGAGACATTCAGATGGTAGAGTCAGAATTTGGCATAAACAGAATGAGAACATGGATCCATCATGCCTTGTTACCACTGTGCAGGCTGGTGGTTGTGGTGTAATGGTGTGGGGATGTTTTCTTGGCACACTTTAGGCGCCTTAGTGCCAATTGGGCATCGTTTAAATGCCACGGCCTACCTGAGCATTGTTTCTGACCATGTCATCCCTTTATGGCCACCATGTACCCATCCTCTGATGGCTACTTCCAGCAGGATAATGCATCATGTCACAAAGCTCGAATCATTTCAAATTGGTTTCTTGAACATGACAATGAGTTCACTGTACTAAAATGGCCCCCACAGTCACCAGATCTCAACCCAGTAGAGCATCTTTGGGTTGTGGTGAAACGGGAGCATCAACTGCAAGATGCTATCCTATCAATATGGCCCAACATTTCTAAAGAATGCTTTCAGCACCTTGTTGAATTAATACCACATAGAATTAAGGCAGTTCTGGAGGGAAAATGGGGTCAAACACAGTTTTAGTATGGTGTTCCTAATAATCCTTTAGGTGAGTGTATATATAAATGTGTGTAAACTGAAATCTTTTTTGGCTGAAACTTTGAGGAAGCTTTGATCACAGCTGTTACAGAAACTGACTTCATGTCTAGAGGCAGCCACTCTCTGCACAAATATATTGTTTTACAATAATGTTCTGCAAGAAAATTGTATTTGTGCCATTTTCATTTCAAATAAACACCACTCGGTTTGATATTGTTACTGTATGTAATGCAATGACATTTTTATAGCTCAATAGTCCAAATGTATTAAGGGTCACTGTGTTATATACATAGATCAACTATGCCTGCATCTTGAGAACTGGGGTCTGTTTTATGGAGGTTTCATGGTTGGTGGGGTGAGAAATCGTCAGAGGCACAGAGCTGATTTGGGGAAGACTTTCAGCAGTTGAGTCTAATGAGAACAGACAACCATGTGCAAAGCTTCTCCCAGGCTGAGGGAACAAGCTGACAGCTGACAAAGCAATCGGAGAGACATCACCAACACCAGTCCACTGACCTTAACTCCAAATATAAGAATATATAAGATTAATTTTTTTTTAACTGATATACAGGTCTTTTCAGTTGCTCTTCCTATGATTGGCTGGTGACACCCACTGATTCTCTAATGTGCCAATTTCATTGATTGACCCAACAATTCATATGAGTGAAAAGTCATCAAACTTTGTGTTGATATTGTGTGTTCAGGTGCAGGAAAGTTAGAAAGGAAAAATTCCAGTTTCAGGGATGGTTCAGCAACAAAATGAAAACCATCACCATCATACAGTTCCAAACATGTTTGAGTTTCTTTCTACTTTAGAGCATAAAATAAGATATTTTGAGAAATGTCTCAGTGTTTTTGTCCATACAATGGAAATCAATCGTCATCAAACATTCGTTGGTTACCAACATTCTTCAAAATATTTTCTTTTGTCCTCACTGCGATCAAAGCAAAAAAATCAAGAAAGAGCTGCGTAGTGATCTGACAGAAAAGTTTAATCACATAATTAAACAGATGCTCAAAAATTAGGTAATTTACCAAACAACGAATGAAGTGTGATTGCAACACAGTTTGTGCCTGTTTGTCACAGTTTGAGGGGCAGTTAGTGATCTGACTTGAATCTGTGTCTCCATAATTCAATTTATGCTCATTGGAACACATTTTCATTTAGAAGATCTTTCTTATTTAATTAAATAATATTACTTTAAGAAAGCATTTAATAAAAATAATTTTCTCATAACTATTTATTTAGTTTTGCACTACTGAGATTAAATTTGTTATTTTACATTATTTGACAATGCACTGAAGGACCCAAATACTTGGTTGTAACTATGTAATACATATAAATATATAACATATATATAAAAAACGTCTCGGGTTACGTATGTATCCCTTGTTCCCTGAGAAAGGGAACGAGACACTGCGTCGATGACGACACTAGGGGAACGCCCTCCAGCGTAGCGCATCTGAATTTATGAATGAAACTGAATCCAATCATATTGGCGTTGCGTGATGACGTAGGGTGTGACGGCATATGCGGATGTATACAAAAGCATGCCGGCACACAGAAATGTCAGCTTTTGCTATGAAGCAAGTGTTCTAGGCGGGGTGAGGTGTGGCGAACCGACGCAGTGTCTCGTTCCCTTTCTCAGGGAACAAGGGTTACATACGTAACCCGAGACATTCCCTATCGAGGGAACTCGAACTGCGTCGATGACGACACTAGGGGAACGAGATACCCACTAAACCACAACGAACCTTGCTCATCCTAGTGTGAAGCTGTCTCCAGGCACAACTTAGGACGAAAGCACTCGTGCACCGGGTGTAGAGGGAAGGCCCAGACTGTAAAACCTCATGAATGTGTGCGGAGTGGCCCAGCCAGCCGCCTCACATATGTCATGGATAGAAACCCCTAAAAGGAGGGCTCTAGAGGACGCCATGCCTCTGGTGGAGTGAGCCCTCATGGAGGAAACGTATGACCAGGTGATGCCTCCCCAGAGGGCCATCACTCAGAGGAGCGTGGAAAGCCGCAATGGCAGCCACATAAACCTTGAGTGTGGACGGGGTAAGCACGGCAGAAAAGTGGTCTTGGAGAAACTCCAGCACTGAAGCCACTGGGCAGTGATCTGGGTCCAATTCACACTCTCTGCACCAAATGGAAAAAAACATTCCACTTAAGGCCGTATAACTTCATCGTGGAGGGAGCTCTGGAAAAGAGTATAGTTTCAACCACTTCTGCTGACAGGCCGGCTTCTAGGTACTGAAGACCCACAGTTTCCACAGCTCGGGTCGAGGGTGGAGAACTGAGCCCCCCGCCTGAGACAACAGGTCCCTCCTCAGAGGGATCTGCCATGGCGGGCCTGCCAAAAGCAGGATGATGTCCGAAAACCATACTCGGGCCGGCCAAAATGGGGCTACTAATAGTAGGCTGACCCCGTCCTGACGGACCCTTTCCAGAACTGCTGGGAGCAGAGCGATTGGGGGAAAGGCGTACAGACGCAGCCTCGGCCACGTCTGCACGATGGCATCCAACCCCAGCGGGGCTGGATGTGTGAGGGAGAACCACAGTGGACAGTGTGTCGTCTCTCGAGATGCAAATAGGTCCACCTCCACTGGGCCAAACCTCTCTCATATTAACTCCTCGGGGGTGGAGTTTCCATTCCACGGGCCTCAGCCCCTGCCTCGACAGCATGTCTGCTCCCTGGTTCTGGTCCCCCGGGACATACATTGCCCTGAGAGACGACAGTCTCCGCTGGGACCACAGGAGGATCTGATGCGCCAGTCTGCACAGAGGGCGTGACCTCAGACCCCCCTGACGGTTTAGGTAAGATACCACCGACATGTTGTCGGATCTTACTAGGACATGGCGACCATGGAGGTCCGGCAGAAAGCTCCTCAGAGCCCGGAACACCGGCAACATTTCTAGGCAATTTATGTGCCAAGAGGAATGATGGTCCTGCCAGAGACCTCCCGTAAAGTGGCCGTCCATGACCGCGCCCTAGCCCGTGAGGGAGGCGTCTGTCGAAATAGATGTCCGGCGACATGACGCTCCCAGTCTGGGACCCTGGGACAAGAACCAAGGCTTCTTCCAAATTGATAGGGAACGAAGGCATCTGCGCGTAACCCTTATCAAGCGGAATGGATATCCCCTCGGGGAAAACCCCTTGGCTCTTAACCACCACTGTAGAGCTCTCATGTGTAGCAGGCCAGAAGGTATCACGCTGGACGCTGCAGCCATGAGACCCAACACTCTCTGAAAGCGTTTGACAGTGATGGCTTGGCCTAGCTTTATCCTGGACACTGTGGTCAGGATGGACTCGATCCGAGCAGGAGACAAAAGTGCCTGCATCGTGACTGAGTCCCACACCACTCCCAGGAACAAGGGCTGGGCTGGTGCCAACACACTTTTCTTTGTGTTGAGTCTCAACCCCAGGCTTTGGATGTGGGCGAGGACGACATCTCGATGCCGAATCGCCAGCTCTCGCGACTGCGCCAGTGTCAGCCAGTCGTCGATATAAT
This sequence comes from Chrosomus eos, assembly GCA_036326025.1. Taxonomy (NCBI): domain Eukaryota; kingdom Metazoa; phylum Chordata; class Actinopteri; order Cypriniformes; family Leuciscidae; genus Chrosomus; species Chrosomus eos. The sequence goes on along the minus strand of CM070830.1, from coordinate 7,554,126 downwards.
TGAGCACTCTGATGCCCTCGAGTCTCAGAGGTGCTAGAGCTGTATCCATACCTTTGGTAAAGGTGCGAGGGGAGAGAGCTAGGCCGAACAGAAGAACCCGATATTGGTAAGCTTCGCCCCCGAAAGCGAACCTCAGGAACTTCCTGTGAGACGGAAGGATGGAGATATGGAAGTAAGCGTCTTTTAGATCTATCGTGACAAACCAATCCTCGGATTGGATTTGACTCACGATGATGGGAATGGTGAGCATCTTGAACCTGAACCTCCTCAGAGACCGGTTCAGGTGCCTTAGATCTAAAATTGGACGCAACCCTCCATCCTTCTTGAGAACTATGAAGTACCGGCTGTAGAACCCGGACTCCCTGACTGGTAGGGGAACATGCTCTATGGCCCCTTTTTCCAGCAGCGAGTGAACTCCCTGTTCCAACACCAGACCCTGCTCTGGGTGAACTGAAGTCCAGACCACCCCATTGAACTTTGGTGGGCGGACCCTTGGAGGTCTTATAACCTCTTTCCCTTAGCCTTCCTGGACTGAAGGACGGTCCTCAGATCCGTCTTCTCAGGAGGCTTTGGGTGAGAGCATCACCTAGAGTCTCAAGCTCAAGCAAGCTGTGAATGCCTAGCACCTAAACAGTATTATTTATCAGATCGCGTGTGTCCCTTTTATTGCAGACCCGTAATGCGCTGCCTTAACAAACGCGAGATCCGAGTAGTACACAATATATTTGGCTTTCATCTCTCAAGAAAGTCGACTGAGACACCCGAAACGCACGTGTGCAGCGAGTTTTTTCTCAATGAACACAGCAAGCACCCTCAGGAGCTGACTGTTCATGCCACGTACTCACACAGCAAACTGCAAAGTAGACTCGTAACCTACATGCCGCCTCGGCAAACACGATATCTGAGCTACTAGATTCTGTATTGCAACTGCAAGGCAAACATTAAACCTACGCGCTGCCTCGGCAAACGCGAGATCCCAGTCACAGAATCTTATTGCAAAGTACACTCAAAATCTAAGCGCTGCCTCGGCAAACGTGAGATCCGAGCTAGATTCTGTATTGCAACTGCAAGGCAAACATTTAAACCTACGCGCTGCCTCGGCAAACGCGAGATCCCAGCCACAGAATCTTATTGCAAAGTACACTCGAAACCTAAGCGCTGCCTCGGCAAACGCGAGATCCGAGCTACTAGATTCTGTATTGCAACTGCAAGGCAAACCTTAAACCTACGCGCTGCCTCGGCAAACGCAAGATCCCAGCCACAGAATCTTATTGCATTGCAGACTTTAACAGGACATACAACACCAAATAGGACAGACTTGTTCACACATACACAGAACGCCTGCTGAATAGCAAAAAGCTGACCTTTCTATGTGCCGGCGTGCCTTTGTATACATCCGCATATGCCGTCACACCCTACGTCATCACGCAACGCCAATAGGATTGGATTCAATCCTATGTAATTTAGTATGTAATATAGCTGTCTGTGAATGTTAAAGGATCTGCAAAGTTTCAAAGATTATTAAGATAGGTGACTATCTGAGCCACTCAGTTTGATTTTAATTGGATACTGTAATATTACATTGAGATTGCATTACAACTGAGCGGTTCAGGTTTTACGGTGGGTGTAGTGGAGGAGGAATGGACATTAACGCTGTACCCGCCATGCCAGAGTCCCCAGTCGTCATGGCTAACACACCAGGGTCTCCAGTCATCATGGCCGCCATGCCGGAGTCTTCAGCCAAGAGGGCCGCCACACCAGAACCTCCAGCCAACATGCCCACATCGCCAGAGCTTCCAGCTGTCATGGATGCCACGTCAGTGTTTCCGGTTGTCATGAACATTGCACATGAAGCCATTAAGGCAACTCCTAGGAATTTGAGACTGGCTTAAAATCTAGAAGACACACCGCTGATGTCGGTGCGAGAAACTGGTATCTCTACAGTGGCATCAAGTCTGGTGGTCTCAGAGGTGGTCCCACTAAAAATTGCACTCCCCATTATTTTGTTATTAAAAGCAAGTGGATTCTATCTCTGCCTCATCTCTCAGCAAACATTACAACAGCAACCCTTGAGCTTTGCTTAAAGACACATTAAAGGCTTATGACTCTATTCTTGACCAATTTGATTATTAATTCATACATATTATATCATAGAGATGTTTGAGTTCATACTGATACATTTGATTTGTAAGGTTGTTGAGATCTATTCTGGATCTTTAGAGGAGACAAATGTGAGACCACCAGAGTCTCTGGGTAAGAAGAAGAATATGAGCACAGTGTGTGATGTTGTTGAGGTCTCTTCTGAATCGCTAGAGGAGACAAACGTGAGACCACTGGAGTCTCTTAATCTGAGCACAGTGTGTGATATTACTGAGATCTCTTCTGAATCTTTAGAGGAGACACATGTGAGTCCACCAGAGTTTCTATGTAAGGATACAAATATGCAGAGGCGGACAGAGTACACAGCTTCATCACTTGAGTAAAAGTACAGATACCCCTTGTTTAATTTTACTCAAGTACAAGTAAAAGTACTACAGTCAGATGTCTACTTAAGTAAAAGTACTGAAGTACTTGTTTTTAAAAGTACTTGAGTATCAAGAGTACAAGAGTACATTTTCTAAGAGTACATTTTCTAAATATTGCTTTACTAGTACTGCCACAGTGCTTACATTTATGTACAGAAATGTCCTACATGGAGTTATGAAAAATGTTAATGCTAATACCTTGGAGAATGTAAAAGGAATTGAAAGAAAAATCAAGCCATTTTCATCATTTTACCATTTTGCTTTATTTAACAATTAAGAAAATTTCAGAAATTTGAAATAGTCTGGCGGGATGGACCTGCTGCGTCTTCATCCATTGTTTCGTCCATGGTTTCGTCTCTTATCTAAATCTGACCATGGAGCTGACTTTGGCGGAAAGCTGAAGGTGTTTGCTGATAGGCTGTCCCAATCAGTGGTGCCTGCACAATCCAATCACGTTTGAGAGGGAAACAACAAATTGAGGGTTTCCGAGAATTTTCTTTGTTCCTTTTTTTTTTTAGAAGTAGTATCGGGTACTCACGGTTATGGATAGAAATGTAGTGGAGTAAAGAGTACAATATTTGCCTCTCAAATGTACTTGAGTAAAGTCATGAGTACTCCCCAAAAACGATACTTGAGTAAAGTACAGATCCCTCAAAATTGTACTTAAGTACTGTACTCAAGTAAATGTACTCCGTTACTGTCCGGCTCTGCAAATATGATCCTAGTGTGTGATTTTGTTGAGCTCTCTTCTAAAACTTTAGAGGAGACAAATGTGAGTGATCCAGTACTCTAGATAAGGAGAAAAATCTGAGCATAGTGTGTGGTTGCTGAGATCTCTTCTGAAACTTTAAAGGAGACTGTTGTGAGAGTGTTAGAGTTTTTGTTTCAGGAGACAAGTGTGAGAAGCAGGAGACTCACTTAAGCAAAAGTCTCCATTTGATGTTAATGAAATGTAACATCATTTATGTCTTTCTATTGTTTGGAAAATGTGCTGTATATACAATGAATATACAATAAACCCTTAAAATTCTAAAATGTATCATGATTTTTAAATTATAGTTTCCGTATTTACAATATTATTCATAAAATTAACAATTTTCCTTAACATGTTCTCCAAGACATCTGAAGACAAAACTGGTACCTAAATGAGACATAAGAGAATCACCACTTAGTATCCTGGGCTTATAGAAACCTCTGTCAGAGCAATAGCCTTGTGGGCAACACATCAACATTGGGTTCTTGCCTTTCCCAATGTTTCTTGTCTCTCCTCCTACCATTAAAGGTGAAAAACCCCAATGTCATAAAAAATAAAAAAGGAGCAACCTTTGCAAAACAATAAAGAGATCACCCATGTTTCTTAGAGCCCATCCTCATTTTGGACTCCTTTTTCTCAGAACTTTCTCATGTCTCATTTATGTCTATTTCTCCTAAGGAATTTTAAGAGAAACATCTGAGACACTGTTGATACTAAAATGAGAGATATTTGAGAATCACAACTACGTCTCCTAAAAGAGCAACCTCTGAGCAGTAAAATATTCCTATAATGGAGTCTTGATAGAGATTGCAGAAAGTTAATAAAGATATGATCTTCCACCACATACTCAGTTTTGACTCTTTTTCTCTAAAATATTTCTCATGTATCATTTGTTGTTATTTTTATTTATCCTAAGGAACTTTAGGAGAAACATCTGATGTGTTGATACTAAAAGGAGAGATATTTGAGAATCACAACTAAGTCTCCTAAACCTCTGAACTATAAAATAATCCTATAATGGAGTCTTGAAAGATATTGCAGAAAGACAGAGAAGAAATGTTCTTCCACCACATGAGAATCACAACTAAGTCTCATGAGCTTAGGAAAAGCAACCACTGAGTAATACATTTTTCCTCTGGGAAGAACTGTTTCTCAATTCCCACTAGAGATACAAAACATACACGTTTCCAAAAGGGTCAGCAGGGTTACACAGCTGCAAACATTTCATATGTTTTACTTTGACTTGAATATGTGTGGAGGGATAACTGATTTATAAATACAGAGACAAGGTCAGATCAGATATTGATCTGAAAAATCAATGAATCAAGACATCTGAAGACAAAACTGGTACCTAAATGAGACATAAGAGAATTACCACTTAGTATCCTGAGCTTATAGAAACCTCTGTCAGAGGTCCTTTGACCAGGAGGAACTGTCCTTTTTCCTTGCTGTTCCTTCAGTGATATGAGGGAGAGATATTATTTAGATTTTAATGAAACAACCAGGGTGCCAACTTCGCTGAAGTTTAGTTCAGAAAGCAGCAGAGGGGCAAACTTGAAGTTTGCTAAGAAACTTTAAGTTCACTAAGGTCAGTGAACTAACCCTTTAATTCCCTGACATGCCATACTAAATTAATAATAATAATAATAAATAACACTCCATGGTTCACTCTATTCCAAACAGTGGAGGAAGACATGTATATTAGCCAAAAAACAAACAGACAAAAAAAAAAAAAAAAAAAAAAAAAACGGTTCCTCATACTGTAATGCAGCCCTTCAAGCCATGTCAAAATGAGATGATTGTACAACAGAGTCAAAATTATTTGAGGGAAACTGTATTTTTCTTTGAGCCTCGGCTTTCATGGTCAAATAAATGTGAGAGCTAATTATGAATTGTGAACTTAGTTTTTATACTTTTTGTGCACTGTTGATAAAGAATAGTGTAAGACTGAAACATCTGGAAGAACTGGAAGAGAGGACAACTCTCTGAGAAAACAAAAGAAATTAACATTTGAACTCTCTCTTGTGAAGTTAGCATCACCATTTGAGACACAAGTCTCACCTCAGAATACATCTCTTTCCCTCTTCCCCCCACTCCTTTTGTACATTTAATGTACATTTTTATCAGTAGTATACATGTTTGGTATCATTTGAAATGTCTCAGTGCGACTGGTACAAATGTCTCATTCCCAGGCACACAGAGGAGGGTGGGTATTCCAGGCAAATGGCATTCTGCTCCCAAAAGGTGTAAACTCTGAATGCAAGTTCCCATTGCTAGCAAATGTTTCCATGTGAAAGAAGTTTCTGTCTATATATAGAAATGGAACAAGAGGCTCAAGGCGATTCTGTAACTCAGATCAGCCCATAATGTTAAAGGATCTTAAAGACTTCAGCATTTTTTCAAATTGTCGGGTTTAATCTACATCTTTTACTCTTTATATCTGACCATTTGATGTTATTTGATTATCTTTGAACTGATTATGAAATTGACATGATACATTTACCTGACATAATAAATTGTTACATTTGACTCTGAAATTGTTATCCCAAGTAGATTAAACGGATTTGTACGTTACCGCAAGTTTTGCATCAGATTAGTGAAGTAGTAGAATTTATGGTCACTAGTCACAAGTACCAGCGAAATTAGCCAGTGACGACTAATATTTGGCTCTAATTCAAGTGTACGTGGTTTGCAAAGACAAGAAGTGAATTTCCGTTTAGAACAGCAAAAATGCTGCTTGACCAATCTAAATTTAGGTGTGTCTTACATCTGTTTTAATTTAATGTTACTTTAGATAAGTGTACGTGGGAAACCACAGCATGGCTAATCCAAAGCCATTATAAGATAAGTAATGTTGGTCAGCTTATATCTGTAATAGTGGCCATACCTCAGTACTGAAGTAAACCTTAATTTAATTTCAAGTGTATGCAACTTGTGTAAGCGTGAATGCAACCAATCTCAGGTAAATAGCAATTACCTCTGTTTGGTGACCAGAACTGACAGCGTGAAGACCTCAGAGCGACATAGATTCCTAATTTGAACGGGAAATATATAAGTAAAGAGTTGAAAAGAAGAATCCAATGCGCTGCTAAACTATTATATAATTGACCAATAACCAATTGGCAATCTAACCTAAATTCGAGGCCATGATAAAATGGAGTCAGACATAAAACGGAGTTAGATAAAAGCTTAAAGGGTTAGTTCACCCCAAAATGAAAATTCTGTCAGTAATTACTCACCCTCATGTTGTTCCAACCCCGTAAGACTTTCGTTCATCTTCAGAACACAAATTAAGATATTTTTGATTAAATCTGAGAGCTGGATCACTCAGGCTTCTAAGGGAATGAAACCTGACAGCCCCGAAAAGTTATTAAAGATATCGTTAAAATAGTCCAAGTGACTATAGTGACTCGATCTTAAGTTTATCAAGCGACGAGAATACTTTTTGAGCGCAAAAAAAAAAAAAAAAAAAAAACGATTTTCTTCAAGTATTCATTTCCTTCTCTGTTTGGCCTTTAGATTTCACTTAGTGTAATTGCGTAGAGCTTCTGGTTGAACGTCACACGCATCACACACATGACCAGCGTCGGCCAATAGTGAGCCTACGTGTGACGTATAACACAGAAGCTCTACGCAATTACACTAAGTGAAAGCTAAAGGCCAAACAGAGAAGGAAATGAATACTTGAAGAAAATCGTTATTTTTGTTTGTTTTTTTTGCGCTCAAAAAGTATTCTCGTCGCTTGATAAACTTAAGATCGAGTCACTATAGTCACTTGGACTATTTTAACGATATCTTTAATAACTTTTCGGGGCTGTCAGGTTTCATTCCCTTAGAAGCCTGGAGGAGTGGTCCTGCTCTATTTTAATTTGTGTTCCGAAGATGAACGAAGGTCTTACGGGGCTGGAACAACATGAGCGTAAGTAATTACTGACAGAATTTTCATTTTGGGCTGAACTAACCCTTTAACAGTAATGCGCAGAGACCTTCACCAGTTCTATCGGATGCCTCCATTGGGCCGATCTAGACGGGCTTACAATAGCAAAAAAATAAAATAATAATAATTAAAAGCAATTGAGAATTTGTTCAGAGACATCTTAAATGTTATGGCAAAATCAGTGGGAAAAAAGGTTCATGATGATGAATAATTATAACGTTATGCTTCACTAATTGGATACGGGACAAACTCTTAATGATGATGTTGGCAGAGAGCATGTCAATTTGTCTTAATATTCTTCAGTATGATAATATTAACTGTTATTACTCATAATCTCTAATTACTCATATTTCTACATTTAAGCTTTAGCATTTTAATAAAATATTACAATGCTCAATAAGCTGATGAGGTGGTTTTCAGTACCTATAAATAAAAAAAAATGATAAATTTGAGCAGTCAGTGGTCCAGAGAGGGCCATATAATCATGATTTCACTATTTCATTATTTCACATGGACCAATGTGATTTGTCCTTGTCTTCACAACCATACATTCAACTAAACATAACAGTGGAAACACTGGGCAGTAGGCATGTCTACTATGACATTGGTAAAAATAGTTTGAATCCCTAAAACCAACCGAGGAAAAATATCAACTTTTGTTTATTGAGACAGAAGTGTCAGAGGTATTTAACTTCAAATTTCTCTGAATTTTACAATGCTTGTTTTAGTCACACCCACCCACCTTGCTCTTAAGTCAAATCAATCACGACCCCTTGACACAAAAGAAACAAAGATTGTGAAGAACAGTAGAACAGTGAAGAATGCTTGTCATTGATTCTGCAGACTTTCAATTAAAAGTTGAATTGTGTGTGCCATTAGTTTGGTAAACAGACAGTTATGCATCAAACGCATTTTACTTGTTGAGTCATTTGCTGAATGGAATACTCAAAATAAATATTTCTGAAAGCTTAAAACAATAGAAATAATAATAATAAAAAAATCACTTAAACTCAGGGACAATTCCAAAAATAATCATTTAGTACAGTAGTTTTCAAACTGGCCTTGGGACCTCCAGGGGGCCACAATGTGGTTATAGAGGTATGGTTTTATTTTAAAGTTTTATACATATACCATGCGGTGTGTACAAATAAATCAATACAATTTTAATAAGTTGTATTCAAACTTTAGGCTTTAGTATGTTGCAAAGCAATACCAAGTTCTGTCATGAAACTCTAGATGGCACAGGCTGATAGGTCCTTAAATCAATCTTCTAGCAATCACATCGTTGTCGACATACAGAAGCAGGGACGTGCAGAGAGTTCCTCAGAGGCAGGGGCTCAAATGTAAAAAGGGGGCATATATATATGCAGCTAGAAGGACTTTTTTCAATATAGCATTGTTAATTTTATATAACAATACTTTTCAATACTGAATAAATTAAATTGATAATAGACATTTCTCTTGCTTTGTCCTGTGTCTTTTCACTGGGCTTGTCACAATGCATTCTGCTATTGCCCTCTATGTGAAAGATGTATGAGATTCTTCTTTGAAATTACCCAAAATTGGGTATTTTATCAAGCAGCAAAATATGCTGTCCACTCTTGAAACATCTTTCATTGTTGGGAGCATGACTCTGACACCCTTTAAATGCTGCCTTCTTTGGCCACTTATTAGATTTTAAATCAGTCACTTTTATCTAATGTGATACATGATCATTTGAACATTTTGCCACAGGTTGTTCTATAACAGCCAATAGCAGGGGCTCGCTATGGTGATAAAAACTGTGTTTAATGAGACACAGTTAAATGTGTGGGATGAATTAACATATTCAGAAAGATTGGATTTAGGGAAAAGAGTGGATAAAGGATTTTTTTGGAAGAAGAGTGGATTTCGGGAAAACTCCGCAGACAGTAATTCTAGTAAACATACACAAAGAATACTAATTTAGCATTAAATTAAACAAAGCTATCATGACATATGATTTAGATTTAAGTACTGTTAAGATTTAGTCAATCTGCAAGTCTTGATGAGTTTATGATATAAGAAAAACAATCAAGCATGACATCATTTGAAGCAACTCTTATTGATCATGCAAATCCTCATAAAACGGGATTAAAATACACACCAGAGACATCATCACTGCATGAATTACACGCATAAGAACAAGCTTCAAAGAAAAAAAACATCAGCGTCTCACCTCACGCTTGCACCACTCTAAAAACGTACTATTCTGTTTCTCTCTCTCTTCATATTTCCCATTCTGTCTGTGTGAATCTGGCTTCCTCTCAGTCAGGGATTCTGGGAGGGTGGATAATCCCTCAACATGTCACACTCACATGAGCATGTAACTCAGGTTCAGAGAGCACTCCAGTGTGTTCCTCTGTGATGAATCTTAGCTTGGTTCATCTCAAAGACGTGAACTGACTTTTCCTGTGGGAACAATACGATCTGAGAGACCCAACAGAGTCTGTCCAGTTCATCTCAGGTGTTTTTCTCCACAACTAATCTGCTGTCTCATTCCACTCCCTAGCAAAACAGCTGGATTGCAATAGATACATTTATAAATGTCTTTACATTATATAAATGTATCAACGTACCTGTAACAGGGGGTGGTTCAGATGCCACTTGGTTTAACATTTTTATCTAGTGCAAAGTAATTTTTCAGTATTTTCAAATTATAAAAATACATTTTGGATGAATAATCATGCCGCAACTTTACGTCTAAAACTGAGCTCGATTGTCATTGATAAACAACATTTGATTTATCAAATAAAACTTATCAAACAAAAGATCATAAAAAAAAAACTTTAATTTGATAGTGCAATTTGAGAAGAACATCAGCATGTCTTCCCTGCATGGGTGACCTCAGGATTTTAAAGAAAACATGAAATGTTATGTGGCAAAAATGTTTTTACATACTTTAAAGACTGACCTTTTAATTTCAATAGAATGTATTTTTCTTAGGGATGCACGATATATCTGTGCCATATCGTTATTGGTCGATAAACGATTATTATTAGTGATATGAATTTAACCTCTAACCTCCAGTAATTGAAACAAAGCACTTGGTCACTGTATTCATTTGGCTTTTGTTTTTGTAATCAGAGAAAATAATATCAAGATTTGTATTTATCAGCCAATATATCGGTTATCGGCGTACAAATGTAAAGAGTTATCGGTATCGGCCAAAATTTCCATATTAGCATCCCTAATTTTTCTGAACAGTAAGAAACTAAAGAAGTATATGTTGCCAAACACCACATAGGGTAAAAAGTTGCTGGACTGTGATGGCCAGTAAATATTGTTACGTTACCTTTAATGACACTTTACCCAGCTAACAATTTATGGTTCCCAGAACGTTCTGGGAACGTTAGTTTTTGGTTGTGGGAACGTTCCCTGAAGGTTATGGTTTAGGTTAGGTTTTGGTTCCCATGGAAAGTTTTCTGAACGTTTAGGGAACGTTAGTTTTTGGTTACATTGCAACCTTTAGGCAACCTTTAGGGAACGTTCCCCTAACGTTCTTTTTTACATTCTCCTAACCTTTAAATAACTTTAACAACAATGGTACCAATTTTATTATTACTTTAAACTGTCTGTGCATGAGCAGGAATTAATTATTATATATTAGCAGGAATGAATGAATGAACAAACAAACAGGCAAACTTGATGGGATTTAAAACTTTAATATAAAATGAAAATACAAAAAATATAAAAGGCCTAAAAAAAATAATACAAGAATCAGAGTCAGATTTATACAATTTTAGTATACAACTATGTAGGGCTGGGTATTGACACAAATTTCACAATTCGATTCACAAGCTTGCAATTCAATTCGATTTTGATTCTGATTCGATACAATAATGATTATTTTGGATATGTTACAATAAATAAACATTTATAATGTGTTTAGATTTTTTTTTTTAATTACCTTTACAGGGACTTTAAATTACCGTTTTATTTATTTTTTATAATAAGATTATATGAAATATAAACATTTAAATGGTGGCTGCCAGATTTATTCAAATATGCATAAAACATTGAAGAACATTAAGATTATAATGCATATGTAATATTGTGCTTATATTTTAACAAAATGCTCCTCTCTAGAGTTATTTTTTTCTAGCTGACTAACAAGTTTATGGCCACATGTGGTTTTTCTGAGGTAAATATGACGATTCATGACATTGATTACAAGCTGTTTAACTGACGTCTTTCCACGGTTGAAACACTGATTGAGCGAATCAATGTGACATGATACGGATTTCTATAAGTTTTACTCTATCTTTTAACACACTTTCAGATGCTCATTAATGTTTATTTTGCGCTGTATTGGTATTATTAAGCCGGAAGAGATCAAAGCGCTCCGCGCTGCTGCTTCTCTTGAGCTGAGCCAGAGCGATCTCACGCCACAGCGCCAAAACGGTATTTGTGTTTTTGAATTTCAAAAGAAAATGAACGTAATTTGAAAATTCACACGGTTGATCAATAGTAACAAAGGACAAAGATTATTGCGATGTTTTGGATGCGTGCTACAATGTTCCATTAATTTAAATGAAACAGGATTAATCGATTCTTGAGATTTAAGAATCGATATCGGTTTGTAAAAATGAGAATCGATTAATATCGAGAAATCGATATTTATTACCCAGCCCTACAACTATGACATAATATCAATACAAGTACAAATGGAGTGGGATGAAGAGTGCAAAGTAATAGTGCAAATGTAGTGTGCAAGATGCATAAAGTATGTAATGTGTAGGTGAATGGCCAAAGTGGCAAAAATATAATAACAAAAATAGGGCTCCATGGTTCTGAAGGTCCAGTCCTTCTCAGCTGGCCTAAAAAGAAAGAAACAAAAGTTTGATATGTCATACTAAGAATGAACACATTGACAAAAGCAAGACAAATTGCTTTACTAACAACCCTGTTTTTTATGATAACAAATATTGATAGTTTACCCATTCCATTGATTATTATGAACATCACATAGAAGAATTTCAATTTACCGTCTGTGTGGGGCAAACTTTAGCACTTGCCCAATCAAGTCTTCCGCGTCTGCTGCAGCGCGGGGAAGTTTTTCTCGGAGGTCGCTAGAGTAGAAGTCAAAATGAAACATAGTTACAAGTCAAATTAAAACCTTCAAGCTAAGAATAATACTGATGTGAACAATAAAATAACACCTACCTGTAATAACCCTGCAGATTGTCAGGTCCTGGAAGGCCTTCTTTGCCTTTCTGCCCCGCAGACTATACTGTTTCAGCACGTCATTGGTTGCCACTTGCCGTAGCATGCGACGCATGGTAGTACCTCTGGTCGAACCTCCAAGGGTTGTCAGGAAAAGTTGCTGTAAAACATATAGAAATACAAATTATACATGTAGAACAAAGTGGAGAGCTTGTACAATCTCATTTTGTAAGAGCCGTCAGTTCAGTTATAATGATATTTGAAGTTATGCAATTATATAGTGTTAATCTTAGGGCAGGACTATGGCCACTTAATTACCATGTTGTCCCTCCTCTCCTGTTGACCGAGACTCCTGTCGAACTCTGTGACTGTTGAGCATGGCGACAGCAACATGTCATCGACTGGAGCAGAGGTAGGTGACTGGGAGCTCAAATGCATCCATCTGCTGTGCCATGCGGGTAATGGATGTCCTCACGGCTATGGAAAAAATTATTGGTGTTAGTTTTAGTTGCTATACATTATATACTTGCATATGTGAACAACTTAAGTTAGTCTTCTTACCTCTCATTTCCGTCTCCATGGCTGAGCCACCTCCCTCTGTGTGATGAGTTCTGCTGTTTACAACTACAAAAAGAATCAAGTTATTCTCAAGTTCCTTGTCATGAAATTGTATTTAATTGGAAAATTCAAAGCCACTGTACCTTCAGGCTCAGCTTGCGTCACAATAGACCCATTCAATTCTGGGTGACTGGCTGGTTTTCTGTGTGGTGTTGACTAAAAAGAAAGTAGATATGAATATTGGTGTTCATTTATGGCAGGTTTCTTGCGCATGGCAAAAAAAAAAAACCTTACATGCAGGTGGTGGAGGCATCTGCAGGCCTGTAAAAAGGCAGAAAGAGACAAACACATCAGAACAGTCACATGATATGCACCAGGTTGAATGTCAGTACTCAGTAGTTCCATGGTAGGAAATATGACTCTGGTTTCTTAAATGCATGCATAAATGTTAACTTACGGACAGGGCTTCCTGACACACACTCTGTCCTGGAATGCTTTCTTGCTTGTGGAACAGTTTCATCTGAAATAAAAGACTAAACAATTTGTACAGATTACAAAAAGAAAATTTTAATGGTGTAAATAATTCCTTCTGTACTTTTTTGAGAGCCAGTAGCAGAACAAAGCAGTATTTCCATACAGAGAAAACTATTTATATATTTATTTATATATAGTATAGCAGCAATAGGTCACCTGTACAGAGCCAGATTTTCTTGACTGTATATTTGACCCAGAAGTACCTGAGTGAACCTTATGGGTGGTGTTCCTCGCTGCAGGAGTCACTGGTCTCATCCATAGGTTTGTCCATGGGCGTCGTAGCCCAGAGACTTTCTAATGGGGAGACACAGCAGCCATAGAAATGCTAATTAATTAAAAGAACCAGTATATCTTATTTGTAACAAGAACGCAAGCAGGTTAACATGACACAAAACATACAATGTGGCAAAGCATACACGTTGTGCACCAGCATACAAAGCCCAATATATATGCATTACAGATATATATTAGTACAGCCATTAGCTAGAGCTAAATCCATATTACAGCTACAGGACCCAAAACAGTCATATGAGCATGCGCAGTGACGGAATATAACAAAGCCCTACGAGGGAAAGGCTTAAGGTTAAACCCCAAACACTTGTATTACAACCACAACATCATGAAACTGTAGCGTATTTCACTTACTTTTTCGTGAGAATGTGAAGCTGTGTAGGTCGTTGGTTGTTTTTTCCAATTCTTTCTGATAGTGAACGGGGTTCTACGCAGAGTCGTATATAGAGAGAGTTGCGACACGCTTTGATGTCGCCGCGACGGCTGTCACGTGGTTCATGTAAGCCCCAATAGTTCCAAAACATACGCGGGCTGTCATGTTCTTCTATGGACAGACAGCAGCGATTGCATTATCAAACGGTTAAGCTGTTAGTGCATTTTGTTAATGTCAGTTTTGCATTTGGGGAGGCAGGGTGACAACTTAGATAAGTTTTAGGCTATGTTTTTGGAAGGAAAAGCTTAGTGTTCATGTTCGCATGGGTAGTAGCACGGGCTTTAGCGGCTCTTTAGCGGCTCTTTCCATGTCATTCATCTGATGATGGACGTCTCATGATATTTACTTTAGCACAACTGGGCTGTATTAGGCTATTGATTCCCGTGATATTGCGTATAAATTCCGATTCAGCCATTAGCCTACCTTCGTGATCACGCAAAGAGGTCTGCAGTCTGTTCAGAATTCCAACCAGCATAAAATATAATTACACTGTGTATGTACAAATGAATGATTTAGGAGGGAAATAGACTGCTCCCATAACGTAGAAAGCAACGACTATATTTACAGCAATGTTCGGTAAATATTAACTTCATAAAATTAAACCGGAGAGATAGTTAATGAGTGAATTACCTAATTCAGTATGGCTAATGTACCCCTTCATCCTACCCTAATCTTAGACTACCATTCATTCATTGTATTACACAAACACATATATGCATTACCCTAACCCAATTAAATAAATGAAGTGTGTGTGTATAATATATAAATATAAATGTACACAAACACACACACACACACATATTATATATATATATATATATATATATATATATATATATATATATATATATATATATATATATATATATATATATACACACACACACACACACACACATATATATATACATATATAAAATATTATTAAAAATATTATATATTATTTACATCAGGTTACCGTAAGTTAGCTACGTTAGTGAAGTGTTAGTCACGTAAGCTATCGCTGCAAATAACCTATTATCTTCCAATAAACATTTACTAAACCTGGCTACATAACATATAACTACAGACTAGATTCACGAGAGGTTGGCTAATGTGTGTAAAAGTAAAAAAAATACTAATTTCATTAATTTACAGAGCGAGCGTACTTCGGAAGCACTGAAAATGAATGCGGTTCAATGCTGGAACTATCAGTGTTTTGGAACTAATCGCTGCTCCACGACACGCGTACTTCCGCATTCCCGAGTTACTATGGCAGTCTATGCACGTGTCGGAACTCTTTCTCTCCATGGCTCTGGTTCTACGTAGACGTATCCATTTCTCCCAGCCAATCTGGAACGTCCTTGTTGCGTCACACGCCTTGACGTCAGGCAACCTGGCCAATCAGCATTTTAGAGGGTAATTTTAAACTAAAATGGAGTGTGTTGCTCTCTCCGACACACTGGTACTACTAACTAACGTTACCCACTCTTTCCTGCACTTAACCATTAGATAGAGTTTCTTATTATTTACTGTTTAAACGTAAAGTGTAATGCTAACGTTACAGTGTGTAACATCACACACCCTTATTTGCTCGACGGCACAGGGATGCCAACGGTACAGGAATAAATGAAACATGTTCTGAATGTATTATAACAGTGATAGCAGAAAACTATTATACAAATATTTTACCGAACTATTATTATTTGTTTAATCCTTCATGAAACTCACAAACAGTGTGAGTGCGTGTGTATTTCTATAAAGAGACGGGAAAAAATGTAACTAGCCTAACGTTACACAAGATGGCTTGTAGGCTACTAGGCAACATGAACTGGTCAGTTAAGTTGGGAGCTAACGTTAGCACTAACTAAAACATGTCTAGGGCTAATATACCTGTGCTCAAACACACCAATTAATCTCGAGTGTCCATTTACCTGAAAGAAGACGGGTTCCCAGGCATGTTCTGTGTATCGATCCAGACCAGAAGGACTTTGGTGTATGTAAATCTAGCACAACACGGAAGCCAGTACAACCGGTCACCTGAAAGCAGAGGCCTTTCCCCCTACTGGTGTGGGGGTGTAACGGTTGGATTTGTACACCGACCGAACTGCGCACTTAGAAGTGAAATGTGGAATGAAAGAAGTGAATTTTCTTAGTTGTAAAAATCGTTCTATTGATAGATTCTTGTTTTAAGTATTTTTAACTAATACAGTTAAAAAATCAAAATCAAGCAAAAAAGTATTGTTTTTAGCTAAATTTATTATCAGCATAAAAATAAATATATTCTCTTACTATGCTGTTTATCTTACTTATATTTCATAAGACGAACCATTTTTGAGTGAATCTAAATCAAGTGACTGCAAACCTTTTATATGCTACGTCATTAAATGGAGCTGAAATAAACATTTCAAACCCGCACTCAGAACAACCAAAAACAACCAAACGGGAACGTTGTGTGAAGGTATGGTGCAACCACAGGAGAACGTTTTAGTTGGTTGGTTCCCTTAACGTTTAGGGAACGTTATAACCCTGAGGGAACGTTCCCTAAACGTTAGTTTTTGGTTTGGTTCGAACTAACCTTTAGAGAACCATAAACTAACGTTCCCTAACGTTCCCTAAACGTTCTGTGTTAGTGGGGTACCTGCAAGGACTGCAGGTAAGAGCTACACTTATTTAAAATCAGTAGTCATTTTTGAGAAAAATCTAGTTAAAGTTTTCTGGAGGTTCCAAAACAAAATCACCTAGGAACCATTCCTGGTAATCCCACCAATTTGGCACACACCAAGTCAAAACCCATATCTATAGGAAAAATATATTATAATTTTTTGATACCACAATAGTTTGATCAACATTATTGAAACACCCAAAGCCCTCTACAATCATATCATGGGTCTCCCCTCAACCACAAAGCACTTGGATGATGTGACAGCAGCCACAGAACAATGGCGCCAGAAGCTGTGTGTCCCGATTCCATGGCTGTAGGTGTACTGGAACACCTACCTTGCTTCGCCAACCCCAACTGGAACCACCCGTTGGCGGATGAGAAAGCTTTACGTCCTCCGAACGTGCCACACTGGACTGTGTGGAATTTTGTGTGTGCCGCCTCCATCACATCCGTTCTGCAGTTCGCGAGTTCACACTTACAAATAATCAGATCAGAGGAAAGTAATATGCATTTTTGGCGTGCTGTCCGAGGAGCGGCTCGGAAGTATTCCCCCCATATTTCTCGATAGAAAAGTAACCAGGCGAGTGTGAGGAGACAGGGTGGTGGTGGGATAGTGAAAACTGTCGAGGAACATAGGTGAGTCGAATGTGTGTGTATATATAACTTATATATTTATAAAACGTTAGTTCCAATCCTTGATTCTGATTGGTCAATAGCTGTGTTTTATTCACAATAAAACACGGCTAAGACCGCTTTACCCAACGGTTCTATGTATCACAACACAACACCCCTAGCAACCACCCTTAGCAACTTAAACACTTATTTGATCTCATTGATATTGTTCATTTCAGGTAGAGTAGAGTATTTTTCGAGTGTACCTGCATTTACAGTAGACATAGTATTTTCCTTCAGGTCAGTCCTATATTCATAATACAAAAATCCCTTTGAATGTCTGCTGCAATATCTTGTCCTTTTAACAGTTATGGGGTTTTCCGTTCCTATAGTCATCTCATCTGTCAGTTGCGTCTTTCTTCTCCGTGATCACAAGTTTGAATCCTTTCAATGTAAAAGTCTTCTCTACTGACTGACTCACTCATAAAGACAGTCTTTGTCGCCATCTATTGGCGAAATGATGTATGTAACTTCTGTTGCTGTTTACGGTCAGGGACAAATTTTCCAGCGGAGGGAAGGCTTATAGTGATTTTGTTTCATGAAAGTTGCATAGATACATATTTTTCAGCTTTAATATTTTTTTTTTTGTGGTAACCGTTTTATAAAAGCAATAAGGTATGAGAGGCTGTGCTGTATGGTGAATAAGTCACCATACAGCACAGCCTCTCGTACCGTATTGCTCACATATATACTGGTGCTGCATGGTCATATAATTAGAATATTATCAAAAAGTTGATTTATTTCAAGAATTCAACTTAACAAGTGAAACTAATATATTATTAACTAATATATTATTATATAGATTTGCACCTGCCCACACTGCCAAAAGAACCAAAACCTGGTTCAATGACCATGGTATTCCTGTGTAATTACTGTGTGATTTCATGTAATATTCTAATTTTCTGGGATTTTGATTTTGTGGGTTTCATAAGCTGTAAGCCAAAATCATCAAAATTATAACAAATAAAGACTTGAAATATCTCACTTTGTATGTAGAGAGTCTATATAGGCCTAATATATTAATTTCACCTGTTAAGTTGAATTCTTGAAATAAATCAACTTTTTGATGATATTCTAATTATACACTCACCTAAAGGATTATTAGGAACACCATACTAATATTGTGTTTGACCCCCTTTCGCCTTCAGAACTGCCTTAATTCTATGTGGCATTGATTCAACAAGGTGCTGAAAGCATTCTTTAGAAATGTTGGCCCATATTGATAGGATAGCATCTTGCAGTTGATGGAGATTTGTGGGATGCACATCCAGGGCTTGAAGCTCCCGTTACACCACATCCCAAAGATGCTCTATTGGGATGAGATCCGGTGACTGTGGGGGCCATTTTAGTACAGTGAACTCATTGTCATGTTCAAGAAACCAATTTGAAATGATTCGAGCTTTGTGACATGGTGCATTATCCTGCTGGAAGTAGCCATCAGAGGATGGGTACACGGTGGCCATAAAGGGATGGACATGGTCAGAAACAATGCTCAGGTAGGCCAATTGGCACTAAGGGGCCTAAAGTGTGCCAAGAAAACATCCCCCACACCATTACACCACAACCACCAGCCTGCACAGTGGTAACAAGGCATGATGGATCCATGTTCTCATTCTGTTTACGCCAAATTCTGACTCTACCCTCTGAATGTCTCAACAGAAAACGAGACTCATCAGACCAGGCAACATTTTTCCAGTCTTCAACTGTCCAATTTTGGTGAGCTCTTGCAAATTGTAGCCTCTTTTTCCTATTTCTAGGGGAGATGAGTGGTACCCGGTGGGGTCTTCTGCTGTTGTAGCCCATTCGCCTCAAGATTGTGCGTGTTGTGGCTTCACAAATGCTTTGTTGCATACCTCGGTTGTAACGAGTGGTTATTTCAGTCAAAGTTGCTCTTCTATCAGCTTGAATCAGTCGGCCCATTCTCCTCTGACCTCTAGCATCAACAAGGCATTTTTGCCCACAGGACTGCCGCATCCTGGATGTTTTTCCATTTTCACACCATTGTTTGTAAACCCTAGAAATGGTTGTGCGTGAAAATCCCAGTAACTGAGCAGATTGTGAAATAGACCGGCCCGTCTGGCACCAACAACCATGCCATGCTCAAAATTGCTTAAATCACCTTTCTTTCCCATTCTGACATTCAGTTTGGAGTTCAGGAGATTGTCTTGACCAGGACCACACCCCTAAATGTATTGAAGCAACTGCCATGTGATTGGTTGATTAGATAATTGCATTAATGATAAATTGAACAGGTGTTCCTAGTGTAACAAGGTTAAAATGGTTTTATTTCACAAGATTTTTCTGTTATTATACAATTAAAGCTGTTCAAAAGTGTTTATAAAAAATATTTTAAAAAGGGTCTGTAAGGTGGTGATGGTTCAACCTTCCCCCCCCCCCCCCCCCCCCCCCCCCCCCTTTTTACAACAAAGTGGTTCGGGCCAGGCAGCTCTATCTACCGTATTGCTCGTTTATCGGTCTTTTTTGCCTTTCTCCCGAACTAAGAGGTATGCTGTGTTCCATGCTAAAGATTAGCATTGGTTGAAAATAATTCACACACATAAATACACTGTTTAAGTTGTTTTTATTTATTTTGTTATTTATAAATGTAAGATCATAAATATACAATATGGATTGGTATATTTGAGAATGTTATTTTTGTTGGCAGTGTTACTGCGAGCTAAAGCTGGTGTGACGGCCTGTCTATATATAAAAATACATTCTCTGTGCAGGTATGCATTGACGAATCATACTTTTGTGTTTATAAGTTTATATACCTTTGTTTCATGTGTATAAGTTTAAGTGTACGGAGTTACTGTGTTGTTTTCCGTTTCTCCTTTGCTGCTTTTTCTGCATTTCTCCCGAACTAAGAGTGTTACTGCGAGCTGAAGCTGGTGTGACGGCCTGTTTATATAAAAATACATTCTCTGTGCAGACCCAATCCAGCGTTCTCCTGTCGTTCTTCACTGATATCCAACACAACGCAGACTACAGAAGCATACGGTTACACTAATAATCCTTTAGGTGAGTGTATGACTAGCACCTGTATATAGGCCTCAACCCATTTTGCTGATTGGGTGGACATGTTGATTACTGATTGTTGACAACTGGCTGGAATGACATGATGATTGGAATGACGAGATGACTGGAATGACGTGATAATTGGATTGATGATTTGAACGTGTTCCTCCCGAACTTTGTTAATAAAACATCATGCTGTGTAACCCAGGCAATGCGGAGTCTGCTCTTGAATTGAAAATTTGGCTACTGCTGTCCCTTGAGATAGCGGCGAAACAAAAACAAAAGGAAACCAAGTATTCTTACCCCGGCCCTCCATCGGAGGAAGGAGCAGTGTGTTCACCATCTCCTGGACAAAAGCAGCTCCTGTCATCCCTGTGTCGTATGTCTCAGGGATGCTTCAGACAACAAGTATGACCTTGGCAGCCTGGTGGTACCGCTAGCCGCGATCCCTTGTGAATTCCATAAAGACAAGCGCGGGGAGTGGCTAAGGTGACTCTCTAACCAGAAACGAGAGTCAAGACCGCAACATCGCCATGGTCATGTTCTCACAGTGAGAACCTGAGCCATCCACGAAAGCTTCATTAGTGTGTGAAAGACCCAGACACACAAGGCAGCGATAGTGGCCGTCCGAGGCTGACAGGTATCGACCGCAACCAGAAACACACTGGCGGAAAGGCATCTTTAAAAAGATGCTTTCTGTCTGTGTTTTGATCTTTAAGAGAAAACCTCTCTATTTTTTTCTGAAGCACCCAGGGGAACTTATGTGTCCGCATGGGAGAGACCGCTGTGATGCGCCACATATCCAGCCGAATCAGATTCCTTGAATTCATACACACCGCTCTGCTATGAAGAACAAATCTGAATGAGTAGATATATGTTAAAGTGACTTACACATAGGGAACTGTGAAATTTTACCAGTATCTAAACCAAACTAATCAACGTTATTATGGTTTTTGCCATAATCGAACAGCCCTATAATAATAATAAGGTAATGTGATTACTCAAACACACAGTTTGAAGGAATAAGATTGTACACCAAATTAATAGTTAAAACAGGAGTTAAAATACCCACCCTGAAAAATCAATTAACATCCCTGGTAACTACTGTGGTAATGATTTTGTATCCAAAAAATGCTTATAAGCTGTGTGCTCCAATGTGCTATTGAATTGATAAACAGAAATAACGTCCTCATTACAATTGCCTATTAACCTTGCTCTATGTTTTGGTTATTTTAGGAAGGGATTCACAATGGGATTATTCTAATTCAGGCTTTACCCATCCATTGCAAATTGATTCTTATATATTATAGGTCACGCAAGAAGCCATAGCGGACTGCCAGCTGTGTTCTCTTTTGTAATGAGAAGAGAATGACAATGAGCAGGATCATTTTAAACTTTTTTTGCAAATTGATGTGGAAAATTCTGTCAGTCCATGGCCACTGATGAAAATATTTTATTTGGCAAACCCTGTTGAGACTGTCTATCTCTG
Organism: Chrosomus eos; assembly: GCA_036326025.1. NCBI lineage: Eukaryota > Metazoa > Chordata > Actinopteri > Cypriniformes > Leuciscidae > Chrosomus > Chrosomus eos. The sequence continues at coordinate 7,532,087 of CM070830.1, read as the reverse complement.
TCTTTTTTTAAAAGCCAAGCAACCATGGAGACTGCAAAAAATTTAAAATAAAGGGAGTGAAAATAAAGGCTCACCAAAAAAGCATGCACATCCATCAGAACATCCAAAATCAAAGATACAGATAATAAAAACTTTTATTTGAACAAACACACACCAATAAAGCTGCCAATTATGCTTTCTGAGTAACATTTGAAACACAATTTCTCTTCATCAGACACTGCATGTAGATGACCTATAGGCTTTCCTAAATTTACATGATCAAATCTGACTCAATACATGACTCAACTCAACTTTATTCCTAGAGCACTTTCAAAAACCACAATGGGTATGAAAGTGCTGTACATAAAAATATTCTTAGAGTTTTGTAAACAAGACATTAATATATACCTTAGCTTTTATCTATTTCTCACCGCATATGAAAACGAAGCCACTGCAGATTGTGTCTCTGAGCAACACACATAGTATAGATTAATTTCTGAATGAATCAGTACTTTTAAACGAATCGAAGGAGTGAATGACTCGATTCATTAAGACAGTACCTTGCCGCCACCTATTGGCATAGAAAACTCCATTTGAATAATTTGAAGCATATTACATGTTTTATACACTGGGGAAATAGCCAGTATTTGACGAAAATACGAAAAACTCTCTCTAGATAGCGCAGTGAATGTTTATATGGTTGCCAATGAATGAGACGCTAAATATCACACTGGCCGTCCGAGGCTGACAGGTATAGACCGCAACCAACAACACACCTGTGTCCGGCTGCCGCTTGGACAGGGGATCCGCGTCTCCCGTCTAAGGCCTGTGAGTTCTCGTCCGTTCTGACGGGCAGAGCTTATGTGGGCAACACTTAAATGTGAGTAGCTCATAATCACGACTTCAGAAGTGGAAGCAGGACATTTCCAATAGCATGTGAAGGCAACATAACACCATGGCTGAATTTAAAATTGCCCCCTATAACCTCAAGTAGGGCATTATTTGAGGGAACAGCCATTTGTAGTAGAGTGCGCTCATTCTATCCAACATTGCACCGCAATAACAAGTGTACAGCTGATGTATGCTCAACGGTTGTCCAAACTCGCTCGCTCCATTCACTCCATCAAGTGAACTATTAGTGGACTAATGTAGGGAATAGTGATTGAGTGTTTAGAGTGCGATTTCGGATTCAGCCCCTGTCTACACCAGACGCGAACAACGCGACAAAAGCAAATTGAACCCATTATAATTAGTTCCCTTTCAGTCGCTCGCGTTCAACATAGTTGACGTATTGACTGATTGGGATCATGCTTAGGGAGCCTGTCATCTTCAAGTATTGATAAAATGAACCAATGCACATACGTGTACTAGATTTGCATCTCATGCTCATGCACAGATAGATCTGTTTGCCTCTCTAGACTCATGCCATTGACAGTCGTTTTACTCCCTTACCGAGGGGACCCTCGGCATGGATGCACTGGCAACACAGTTGGCCCCGGGGCCTCCGCAAGTATGCGTTTCCCCTAATGAGCCTTCTTGCACAGACACTGTGAGGAAGAGGAGCAGGTCTTGCTAGTTGCCCCTTATTGGCCCAACCAGTCCTGGTTCCCCGAACTCATGCTCCTTTCGACAGCCTCTCCCTGGCCCATTCCTCTGAGGGAGGACCTTCTCTCTCATGGACGAGGCATCGTATGGCACCCGCATTTAGACCTCTGGAAACTCCATTTCTGTTCCCTGGTGTGTGGTGAGTGTAGCTTCTTACTGGGTGTTGGCACAGGGTGCCTCGCTGACAGATGTTTGTAGAGCTGTGGGCTGGGCGACACCAAACACGTTTGTTAGATTCTATAGCCTACGTGTTATGCGGGTTGCTTCCCTTTTGCTCTCTTCACATAGAAGCCAGTTAACACCATAAGCCCTGCACGAAGTTTGGTGCACCCCCCTCCTATGGACTGGAACCAAGGGGATCAGGAGGCTTTTGTCTAGGCATTGGAAGGTGGCAGCACTAGTGCTGTTTTAATTGGGATCCCAATCAGTCGACATGTCGATTACATCGTACTTGAGCGACTCAAAGGAAACGTCTCGGTTACTTATGTAACCCTCGTTCCCTCCATGTCGTAGTCCCATCACAACTATTCCTGGACCATCGCTGACTCCAGGCTCCGCTTGGCTCCTCAGCGAAAAACAATTGGTGCGTGCATCCACTTCCGTATTTATACCCGTGCTGCGGGGCGGAGTGTGAGATGCAAAGCTCGCACGCCAATGTGCATTGGCTCGTTTTATCAATACTCGAAGATGAAAGGCTCCATAAGCGTGATCCCAATCAGTCGTGTAATGGAAAATTTACATTTAGAGGTGTTTTCTTTTACTTTTAGATGTGTTCTTTTATTTTCTTAGATGTGTGCAACTTTTTATTAACATTAAAGACTTATATAATCAATAAGCATTTAAAGAAGAGATGTTCGCATAAGCTAAAGAACATTATTAAAGAATATAAGCAAGCTGATAGAAATGCATAAGTTAGGATAAGCTTTCTGGAACAGAATGTTCTGTCAAGTAGAAAATAGACCATTGTGTACTCCAAGTGAGAAATGTATGTGTATTTTGAGTGACCTATTGTATCTCAAGTGTGAATTGTATGTGTGCAGTTTTTGATCAGAAATAAGTATAGGCGAAAAGGTGTGATGTCAAACTAACAGCTAAAAACAGGAAACTTTAACGAAGATGTCATTTTTCTGTCTAGATGAATTTATGTTAGGACGAGAAGGCTTGCAAAACAAGTTTCCTTTTAAGGTTTTTTGAAACAGATGTAGCCTACCCAGGATGTGTGAGGGTATATAACCTGGGTGAAAGGGACCAGACCTTCGCCTTCACATTTAGACACTGTCTGTGTGTGAATGTCAATTTTACTTCTTATAAGAAATAAACATTTGATACTTTGACTTTTCAGAGGTTTCCACTTGTCTCCTTCCTCCTAACTTTTCGAATAGAATTATTTCCACAACAGTCGACACGTTGACTACGTCTCCGTTCCCTCCTTCAGGGAACGAGGGTTACATACGTAACCGAGACATTATGCTGTCTACACTGGATGCAACGTGGTGCGATGCAACACGGCAACTGTCGGGTCTGATATTACCCCGCTGGGTAATACTTTATTTTACGGTGTCCGTGATACAGAGTAATTACTTAATTAATTACTTAGTAGTAGACATTGTAATAACATGTAAAAATGTAATTAACATGTAACTAAGTTATGGAACAGCCTGTACTTACAGATTGTAATTACACTCATGTATTAGGCAGCTACTGTTACACATGTAACAGGTCGAGTCAGTTACATACGTGTTACCGAGTTGGTAAAATGTAATTACATAAGAAAGTACTTTGTACTACACAATGTAACAACAAGTATTTAAATGTTACTAAGGTGTGTAAAAAGCCTGCAGTTCCAAATATTCATTTTGTACCTTCTAAAATAGTGTATCAAGATTGTACTTAAGTGTACTTCATGTGTATAAGGTTTGTAGATACACATGAAGTACACAAGTACAATCTTGATACAATTTATTTTACGTAGCTTATCCCTGTCTAATATTATGTAATTGCAATGTAATTAGGAAGCTACCACATACATTTATGCTGTGAACTTGGGAGTTAGGCCTAATTCAAACTAAAGTACATATGGATAAGGTTTGTAGATACACATGTATTACACTTAAGTACAATCTTGATACACTTTATTTTACGTAGCTTATCCTTGTGTAATATTCTGTAAATTTAATGTAATTAAGAAGCTACTGCATGCATTTAAGCTGCAAACTAGAGGGTTAATTCAGATGGATAAGGTATGTAGATACACATAAAGTGCACTTAAGTACAACCTTGATACACTTTATTTTATAAGGTACAAAATGGCCATGTGTAACTGCAGGCTTTTTACCTTAGTAACATATTTAAGTACTTGTTACATTGTACCAAGTCGGTAACACGTATGTAACCGACTCGGCCTGTTACATATGTGTAACAGTAGCTGCCTAATACATGAGTGTAATTACAATCTGTAAGTACAGGCTGTTCCATAACTTAGTTACATGTTAATTACATTTTGTTACATGTTATTACAATGTCTACTACTAAGTAATTAATTAAGTAATTACTCTGTATCACGGACACCGTAAAATAAAGTATTACCGACACGCTGTTACACTACAGATGCTTGTTAGGTTAAACAGAGTTGAAACATACAGAAAAAATGCTGCCTTCAAGTGTAATTGGAATTATCGAAAATACATGTTTTCTAGTTAAAATTGGATATGAACACCCTCTCAAGTCGTATTTAGCACCGGGAAGCTTGATCGGAGATAATTTTGATACCCAAGTTCAAGAGTTGGGCGGAGGGGGGAACTTTTGCTGCTTATTTCAAACTTATTCTTTATCATTTTTTTCCCCACTACAGCTACATTGCCTTGTCTTATCGTATAGTGCATACTTGCATATATGAAAAATCATTTGAAGCAAATAATTTGTTTTATACACGCCAAAAATACAAAAATTCCAGATTGTTGGCAAGCTGATTATCCAGATAGGTTGGAGAATGTTTGTTTGTTTATCAATGAATCAGACACTTAATATCATTTTGAATATCATACCAAACACAACCTTTATTAAGATTATCAAATACAAAGGCAAGAATAAACCTAGTGTCTGTGATTCCTGTTCTTTCCACGTGTGTCTTTGCGTGCTATCGGAAATTTCCTACTGCTGAAATAACAAACATTTTTTAAGGAATCATTAAATGAAATGCACTTCTGTGTCAGTTCTTTTCAGTAAATTGGCCAAAATGCTCTGAATCAGTTCACAGTTCAGTTTGAATCATTCAGACAGTTCACCTTTTTGAAGCGATTTCTGCCTGCATAAAACAGTTAAGGGATGCAACAGAGTGTTGGAAGTAAAAATTTACCTTACAATCCTTTAAAACCACATGCAAAGTGTCCTATCGTTTCATATTGTCAATACTACAAGTTCCAACCAAATAATAGGCCTAATATTTTTTTTTTTTTTTTTATTACAGGACAGGTTAAAGCAACTGAGAAAGGCAGCAGCACATAAGCCTACAGGGAAAAATTTAAATCTGTTTCATAGTTTTATAAGGTGTGCACAAAAAAAGAAAAAAACATGTTATATACCATGTTATGTCTACCATGTTATAATGAAATATTTAAATGTTGTTTGCAAAACATATTTAATCATACTTGATTACTTTTGAATAGATTCCAATAGATAAAGATATTTTTGCCACCATAATGGTAGTTAACATGGGTCAGGCTATAGCCAGCCAACTTTAGCCCTATTCGGACGGTATACGTTTTTACACGGGTCGATGGAGTAAATTAATTTTACCACAGGACGTCTGTAATATTAATACTAAGGCTTGCCACAGACTTGATGTCCCACCACCTAGAATGTTACTGAATGCTTTTTCAAGCACCTCCATACCACTGAAAAGTAAATAATGACGGCATATTCACGTAGCCAGCAGGTCTATTCGCACTGGATTAGTATTACCTGAGGTAATTTTTCTGGACCTTTTTACAGAAGGTAAAGGTCACCGTAATCTTTACTGACATTGTCCATAATGATTACTGAGATGGCACATTCGGACGGGACTAAAATAAGTAATAATTACTTTACCCCACCTCTCCATGTTAAACTAATCCAGTCCACATAGGGCTTTTGGCTCTTTGTATGGAACACAAAAGATGCTGTTAAAAGAGCTGTTGCCTAGTTTTGGATACACCACTGGGGGACCTTATACCATTCATCTCAGGTAACTGTACCTAGAGGCAAGAGAAGTGCAAGGTATTCATCCAGTAAAATTGTTCTTTTTCCTCTCTATATTTAATGATTTATACTTTCCGCAGTAGTCAATTTGCCATCTGTTGCCATTAACAATGTTTAATTTAATGATTTCTAAAAAAAATGCATGACTCACTGTGCTGTTGTCTTAAAATGAATGTATGTGAATTGCTTGTCACATGTATTGGCATATTTGAATATTCAATTACAAAGAAAGCTAACCTTTTCCAATAGTACTCAATATCTAATATTTCTATTTCATTTTTTTGTTGGTTAGCTGAACAAGACGTGTTGGTATGATATTTACATGTGAATGTGGGGACACTCAAAAATAGGCTTCCAATTAGGCATACATATTGTTATATCCATACTAGTGTAGCATATGGTGTAATCCAAATCATTGTTTTGAATATAGGCAGGCAGGGTTATCAACTTTGTTAGCCTGGCTGGAGTGAGATTTTGATGACATTGGTGAATCAATGCCATGCCATTTGAGATTTTAAGGATGTAACAGTTTTCATTTTTCCACAATAAAGCAAATTACCCCAAATTCTTCAGCCTAATATTGTACAAGATTAACTTTTTAGAACCTATTAACTGTATCTATCATATGTGCTGGTTAGCTAGCTAAGATTACTAGGCAGTCAGATTTCTTATTGACTAATTAAAACAAAATATTTATATGTTCATGCTACTGAAAAAGGTGTAGTAGATAAATGTTAAATAAAAAGTGTTGTATACAATAGCCTATGCTTATTTTTTCAGTTTTAAAAAAGCAGATAGACAGTTTAAAATCACAAAATTATAGATTGACAAATGTGCAATAAAATAGCACACACATTCAGTCCCCTGAATACAGTAGTAGGCCAGTAAGCACTGTAGTTAAGTCCCTCTTACAGTTATAGTTATACAAATATAATTTCTTGTGTAAATTGTATGATGCACGAAAGTGAATAACTCTGAATAAACATTATTATTCTCTTTCTTTGTTGCACTTTGTCTATTTGACACACATGCACATGAGTTTTAAAGTTATAACTAGTTGGGTTCGGTTGTACACACTTTGCCAAATTGTTGCATAATTGTAATGCGACGGGTTAAAGATCTCTCTCTTTCTTGAATCCAATTTAAGAATGTCTGTGTTACCTCTTTCCACAGAAAATCAGTATATGGTCACAGACTCTGATTATTTTGCTTCTGACTTTGATTCGGTGTCGTTGTAGGATATAAAACATGTTTGATATTTGAAGCCAATTTTAGAACACATTGTTTTCATTTGTCATCCATCTCCTAGCAACCTAGACTAGACTAGGTTTGTTGTGTTTGGAATGACATGTAAGTCTGGTAGTGTGTGAAGATCCTCAGTCGTTTAGTGCATGATATCCAGTATTTTTCCCAATCATTTACAGAGTCAGCAAGTGTATGATGCCTAGTGTTTTAAAATTTGTTCAAATTTTGAAAGTGGTGTTTACATCCTTTAAAGTTTGAGCAAGTTTAAGTTAAGTTAAAGAGGTGTAAAGATGCTGAGCAAGCCACAGAAGGATATCTATATCCTTAAAAAGGATATAGTCTCCTTTTGTCCTCTTTTAACCATTGGTGTACATCACTTTGGTAAGATGATACAGTGAACTTTGAGCCCTCAGACTCAACCTGACAAGACTGCTATCCAACTGGCTGAACCTGCTGTAAACCTCAATCTCAGAGAGAATAAATTAAATAAATGCACTTAAAAAGGCTGTATAGGCCCTTCAAAATTTTATTAAGCATTTTCAAACACGCAAGTGGCAAGTTTTGCATATTGAAAACGTCTCGGGTTATGACTATAACCCTTGTTCCCTGAGAAGGGAACGAGACAATGCATCGAGAAATCGATACTTTGGGGACGCTCCCTAAGCGTGCGCCTCTGAAGTAAAATGAAACTAGTCCAATCCTGATTGGTGTTGCGTCGTGACGTAACATGTGACGGCATACCCGGAAGTATAAAGGTCACGCTGATGCATAGCATGCCAGCCTCGCGATGAAGCAAGACGCTCTAAGGCCTAGAGGGGCGTGGCAGAACGATGCATTGTCTCGTTCCCTTCTCAGGGAACAAGGGTTATAGTCATAACCCGAGACGTTCCCTATTGAAGGGAACTCCACAATGCATCGAGAAATCGATACTTTGGGGAACGAATGCCCACTAGGCCACGCACTGAATAGGCCTGTCCCGGAGTGAAACTTAATTAGGCACTCAACTAGGACGAAAGGACGTGTGCACCAGGTGTACTAGGGAGGTGTAAACTGTAGAACTTAATAAAAGTGTGTGGGGTAGCCCATCCGGCTGCCTCACAGATCTCCTGGAGGGGAACTCCCGAAAGGAGGGCCCTAGAGGAAGCCATGCCTCTAGTCGAATGAGCCCTAACAGCTAAAGGTGAAGGCAAGTCGCGCACCCTGTAAGCTGAAATAATAGTTTGAACAATCCAATTACTAATGGTTTGCTTGGATGCAGGGAGCCCCTTCTTAGGTGACCCAAAACACACTAATAACTGTTACGACCTCCTCCAGGAAGAGGACCTCTCAAGGTACATGCTCAAAGCTCTGACAGGGCAGAGCAAATGAAGCTTCTCCTCCTCTGCCGACACATGAGGCGGAGGATGAAATGCCTGAAGGGCCGTGGGTCGAGCCGTATTCATAGGAACCTTAGGAATGTAGCCCGGACTCGGATGCAAAAAGGCTTTTACTCTTCCAGGGGCAAACTCCAAGCAAGCTGGTGTTACTGCCAGGGCTTGGAGATCTCCCACCCTCTTAAGAGAGGTAATAGCTAAGAGAAACACCATTTTTAGCGTAAGATCCCTAGGCGAAGCCGACTGAAGGGGTTCAAAGGGGGCCAGGGATAACCCTTCGAGAACCACCGCCAGGTCCCAGGTAGGAACCCTGGACCTAATCATCGGTCTCATCCTCCAAGTACCACGGAGAAAACGAATGACCAGATGGTGCCTCCCCAGAGGCCCATCACTTAATGGTGCGTGGAAAGCCGCAATAGCAGCCACATACACCTTAAGCGTGGAAGGGGAGAGACCCGCAGAGAAACGATTCTGAAGGAATTCCAGAACTGAAGCCACCGGGCAGTTGACTGGATCCAACTCCTGTTCTCTACACCAAGTGACAAAAACATTCCACTTGAGGCCATATAATCTCCGTGTAGACGGAGCCCTAGAGCTAAGTATGGTTTCCACCACCCCAGCTGACAGACCAGCATTTAGGTACTGAACCCCCTCAGAGGCCATACCCACAGTTTCCACAGCTCCGGTTGAGGGTGGAAAATTGTGCCCTCCGCCTGAGACAACAGATCCCTCCTCAGAGGAATCTGCCATGGCGGAGCTATTAGGAGTGAAACTATGTCTGAAAACCACACTCGGGTCGGCCACATTGGGGCAACCAGAAGTAGACTGATGCCCTCTTGACGGACCCTCTCCAGGATCCCCGGAAGCAGAGCGATCGGGGGAAATGCGTACAGGCGAAGCCTCGGCCAGGCCTGCACCATGGCATCCAACCCCAGTGGGGCTGGATGTGAGAGGGAGAACCAAAGTGGGCAGTGGGACGTCTCTCGAGACGCAAATAAATCCACTTCCATTCGTCCAAACCTCTCCCATATCAACTTCACCACATCTGGATGAAGTCTCCATTCCCCGGGCCTCAGCCCCTGCCTCGACAGGATGTCTGCTCCCTGGTTCTGAACCCCCGGAATATACATTGCTCTGATAGACAGTATTTTCCCCTGGGACCAAAGAATAATCTGATGCGCCAGTCTGCACAGAGGGCGCGATCTGAGTCCCCCTTGTCGGTTCAGATAAGCTACCACTGATGTATTGTCCGAACGTATCAAGACATGGTAACCTTTGATGTCTGGAAGGAAGCTCCTCAGAGCCCTGAACACAGCCAACATCTCTAGGCAGTTTATGTGCCACGAATGATGATGGTCCTGCCACAGACCCCTGGCAAAGCGGCCGTCCATGACCGCGCCCCAGCCAGTGAGGGAGGCGTCTGTCGAAACGGTTTTCCGGCGACATGACGCTCCCAGCACTGGCCCTTGGGACAGGAACCAAGGTTTCTTCCATATTTGTAGAGAACGAAGGCATCTGCGCGTTACTCTGATTATACGAAATGGATTCCCCTTGGGGGAAAACCCCTTGGTTTTTAGCCACCACTGAAGGGGCCTCATATGTAGAAGGCCCAGAGGTATAATGTTGGAAGCCGCTGCCATGAGGCCCAGCATTCTTTGAAATTGCTTCACAGTGATGGCCTGGCCTAGTTTTAACTTGGACACCATCACCAGAATGGACTCGATACGTGCAGGAGACATGCGTGCCTGCATCGTAATCGAGTTCCACACGATGCCCAGAAACGTTGTGCACTGGGACGGTTCTAACACACTCTTTTTTGTGTTGAGTCTCAACCCCAAATTCCGAATGTGGCCAAGGACGACATCTCGATGCCGAACCGCCATATCTCGAGACTGGGCCAGAATGAGCCAGTCGTCGATATAATTCAGTATGCGGATGCCCTGAAGTCTCAGTGGAGCAAGAGCTGCATCCATACATTTGGTGAATGTGCGGGGAGAGAGTGCTAGGCCGAACGGAAGAACCCGATATTGGTAAGCTTCGACACGAAAGCGAACCTCAGGAACCTCCTGTGACATGGAAGGATGGAAACGTGAAAATAAGCGTCTTTTAGATCTATCGTGACAAACCAGTCCTCGGATCTGATCTGACTCACGATAACAGGAATTGTAAGCATTTTGAACCTGAACCTTCTCAAAGACCGGTTCAACACCCTGAGATCTAAAATCGGCCTTAATCCCCCATCCTTCTTTGGAACTATAAAGTACCGGCTGTAAAACCCGGACTCCCTGTCTGAAAGAGGAACACGTTCTATGGCCTCTTTTAGCAGCAGAGCTTGCACTTCTTGTTCCATCACCTGAGCCTGCTCTGGAACCACTGTAGTCTGCACCACCCCCGCGAATTTGGGGGGGCGGTGCCCGAACTGCAGTCTGTACCCTGACTTTATTATACGCAGGACCCATGCAGATATGTTGGGAAGATGATACCATGCCTCTACAAAATCTACTAAGGGAACCAGCCTCTCGAGGCTGGCCTCGGGTGTTTTTCGAGCACTGTTCTCGACCTCCTGAAGCGAGAGACCGGCAGGATTTAATCGAAACGGTTTTTGTGACCATAACAGACACTCGTTTTTTATTTTCTGACTCGAACGGTAAGATGTGCGTTCGCTGGAAATTGATGTGGCCCGAAGCGTCAGAGACGGCGGGAAACCTACATCGATTACGTGAGGACTCCGCTGTGAGAACAACCTCGGTTGCTCTGCAGCGGGGGGGGCAGTCCTCAGAGGTCCTACCACTACGGTTAGGACCTCTTTCCAGAAGCCCTCCTAGCCTGAAGGACGTCCCTTAAATCGCCCCTCGGGTTAGAGGGCTTCTGCTGGGAGCGTTTCCTCCGTTGCCAAGCTCCCGGAGGAGGGGCTCTAGAGGAAACACTCTCCTTTTGCTCTGCACGGTGTGAGGAACTGGCTGATGGCTGGGGCTGATCTGCTTGCCCCACCCTACTCGATTTAGATTTACATTTACGGGGGAGGAACTGCTGGAACGCGTCAATAAGAAACGATTTATCCTTTTCTTTAATACCGGATAAATTCAACCACAGATGCCTCTCCGTGGCCACCATAGCTGCCATAGAGCGGCCAATAGCGCGGGCCGTCTCTTTAGTGGCCCGGAGAGATAAATCTGTGGCCTTACGCAACTCCGCAATATCTTCAGGAGTCGGGCCCTCCCCCTCATCTAAATCTTTCAGGAGATCCGCCTGGTATGCCTGCAAGATCGCCATAGAGTGCAGGCATGAACCGGCGCGACCTGCCGCCATATAAGCCCTGCCTATTAAAGCAGATGTATCTCTGCAGGGCTTACTAGGCAGCATCGGGGCTTTAAGGGAAGATGCTAGTTCAGGAGATAAATAACCTGCTAAAGCTTCCTCCACACTAGGCATCTTCCCATAACCCATATCCCGTGCCCCCACCACATTACTATAATCAACCACACTGGGACTAGAGACACGGGATGAATGCGGTTTATCCCACGATCTCGTTAACTCTTTATGGAGATCGGGGAAAAACGGCAAGCCCCGGCGCTGAGGCTGTGATCTGTGCCGCAGGAAACGCTCGTCTAGTTTGCTTTTGACTTGCGTTCCCTGCTCATCTTGTGGCCAGTTAATATTCAGTCTGGCCACGGCACGCGTCACAACCTCAACCAGTTCCTCATAAGCCTGACCGTGAACTGGTACATTTAACTCACGGTCGTCCTCATCAATGCTGAGCGCTTCCACTTCCTCGGAAGCAGATAACTCAAGCACTGGGACCTGTTCGTGGGCAGAAGAAGCCGCGATGCGGGCTTCTGCACCACTAACAGTAGGCTCAGGATCCTCAGATGATGAATGAGAAAGTGCCTCAGCAGTCTCATTCTCATCTGCAAGATCCCGCTGCGATCCCCACGATCTCAGCCGTCGCGCTGCCTCAACAGACGCGGGACCAGAACCGCGGGGAGCGCGAGCCCGACCGTGCTCATCAAAACAGGCCAACCGGGAGCGCAACAATCTTATGGGCAGTGCTTCACAGTGATCACAAGCGGCTCCCTCGAGAGCCGCCTGTGCGTGTTGCGCTCCCAAGCAGTTCACACACAAATCATGCGTGTCCCCACCCGTAATGAAACGAGGGCAGGGGTGCACACACTTTTTGAACTGCTCGGCCATAATATTGAGATAAATAGATATATAACTGGGAATCAGACAATACAACACCAAATAAGACAGACAGTCAAAACACAGAGCGCTTGCTGAAGAGCGAAAGCTGGCATGCTATGCATCAGCGTGACCTTTATACTTCCGGGTATGCCGTCACATGTTACGTCACGACGCAACACCAATCAGGATTGGACTAGTTTCATTTTACTTCAGAGGCTTACGCTTAGGGAGCGTCCCCAAAGTATCGATTTCTCGATGCATTGTGGAGTTCCCTTCAATAGGGAACCTCTCACAAAGTCATCAACATTTACATTTTTAGGTCTACGAATTAATTTAATCAACATTTGCCTGAAAAACCAGGAACATGGTACAAATAAATAATTTTCTCTTTTTGCTCCAAAGCAGAGACTTCAGTCAGAAAGGCAATTAAATGGAAACGGCTCGTATGCCTTTACAGCTGCATGGGCTATTTTTGCAGAAACCTTTGACTTACAGCAGTTCTTCACTGCTGCAGTTTTGTTACCTAGCAGATAGTCTTTAATTGTGCTTAGTCTTGACACCAAAATTGTGGAAAAGCAACCAAATTGCATTGAAGCAGAGAGGGTAAATTAAGATGGATTTAGATTCTTTTGCAGTATATTTTAATTGAATGCTGATGTGATTTGATGTAGTAATGTCATAGAGTGATTATGAATTTATGTCTATTATTTGCCATACAAGTTAATGACTGAGAATGTGCAGAAACGAAATAAAAAGAACATAAAATGTTTAACTCAATGACTATGCTGTTTATGGCTCTGGATTATAATGAAAGGATTTGCAAGTGTGCGGCAAAACCTTGTCTGTTTTCAGCAGTGTTTCTGACTAACTTTCTGACTAGCACCTCTGACTGGTCATTACATTCACATGCTTAACAGATATAATTGAGATTGACTACAATGATTAGCACTTCAAAAACCCGTAGTAAATAGAAACCTTTGACGTTCAAAAGAGCTCTCAAGCAAACACAAACGAGAGCGTTTGAAAGCAGAGTCTATCAGCGGGTAACAAATATACCTGGTCTGTACTGCAAAAATGCTGGTACCATCAATGTTTAGCAATCCTATATTTGCAGCTATATACTGTTAGTGAACATCCCAACATGATCTCATGGCAATTTGTAACTATTTTTCATTTTGCCGAATCTCATTTTTCATACGATCTGTTTATGGTTCACATTGTACGGATTCATACGAACTTCAGTTTATACTAAAAAGTAGCTCTCCAATTATCTTTATGTTTTTACCCGCAGATGTAGGACCTTGACTGACTGAACAGAAGAAATTAGCTGGAGAAGATTTTTATGTAAAATAAAAAAAAAGTGTAGCCGGCCTCAGCACACACTCCTACCTATTACATAATCGCCACAAACCAATGGTAGTTCAAATGTTTTTACCAGCCAAGCTTTCTTGCCAAGATGTTTCAAACTCTGGCCTGATTTTGTTTGAAATGACGTCACATCACTACGTTCTTTGATTTCGCTTGAAGTCTGTCAGGCCCTTCAGACTGACTACTCGACTTGTTCAAATAACCCAATAATAGTCTGTGTAGTTTTGCACATTTTAAAGAATTAAACTAGAATAGAAATTTATTGAAATTTGCCATTATGCTTCCAGGCCTAAAGAACATAAAATTATTTATTTATCATACATTTATTTATCATTAAACAGTCACTTGTCTCACTACCTTCCCCACAGATTGGACAGTTGGCCACGCAATCAGGTTAATAAACTGGCTTAAGCTGGGTTAAGGTTTGTGCTGATCACAATCCAGCTAAACATCTTAAATATCTTAAAAATAAAATATGAAAGAGACAATCACCATGGGAAATATATTTAAAAAATAATATTAAAATGTACTCAAGTGTTCAGAAATTCTCCTGGTTCGCTCTGCCTGCAATAATTTAAGCTTTCAAATGAGTGTCAGTCTCAGGCTTTGTCTTGGTACATCCTGAGTTATGGCCAATTAGATGTGAGAATCACTTAATTGTCCAGTGAACACTGAATCCACGCTTTCGTGTGAGAGACGGATAAATTAAAACTCCCCCTGGAGTCTCTCTAATGGGAGCAGCTGAATTAAGAACAATGTCTCCAATCATATAAATGCTTGGCTTTCTCTCAGAGGACAAAGACATGGACACGATTTTCTTTTATTGCTGAACACATCAAGAGGAAGGTGAAACTAACAGATTTTATGATAAAAATCATCAAGGCTTTTAAAACATTGGGAAGTTCAGTGCCCATGCTAGGGTCTTGATGTGATGTGTGGTCCTCACATCTTTAAAAGGGATAGTCCACCCAAAATTAACTTTTTTGTCATTATTTACTTACCTCCATGTCATTATTTACTTACCTCCATGTTTTTACAGGTGTTATGATTGTTAAATAAATGTCAATAGACTTATGATTTAATTAAGTGGTTTCACAATATACCTTAGAATTTGATTGGACATGTGACCTTTGATGTTGGCATAAAAAGAGAAAGAAAAAGAAAAAGTAGTATTTATTGAGAAGCCATTTTATTCAACTTAACTTTGAATGGCTATGGTTACTTACTATTTTTATTATTTACAATGAATTTAACATTCCTCATTGAGTCTGGTTAAATGGCTGCATATATTGTTTTAAGAGCAATAACCTTTGTTTGGTGAAATGTGTAAAATAGGTTGAGTAAAACAAAATAATGACATTTAATCCTGAAGTTATGGATATTTCATCAACTTTTCATCCATATTTTAAGAGCTGTTTCTTTCTGAAAGCTGAATGTTCTTTTTCATTCTGTGTGATATATTATATCCATAAGGAAAGTATACTTCTGCTTATTGTGAATGTATTTTTCTCTACTCATTAGGTCCATAGTTGACACTCCTAATGATTATACTTCACAAAGTCATAGGGCCCTATCTTGCACCCAGTGCACGATCTGAAACGCAAGTGTCAAAGCGCAAAGCGCAAGTAACTTTGTGGGCGGATCCCGGCGCTGTTGCTATTTTCCCGGCAGGATAAATGCCTCTTGCGCCTGGCGCAAATCTAAAAGAGGTTGGTCTGAAGTAGCTTCATTATTCATAGGTGTGGTTTGGGCGTAACGTGAAATAAACCAATCAGAGCGTCATCCAACATACCCTTTAAGAAAAGGTGCGCATGTTGCATGGCGGATTGTTATTATTATGGCGCATTTACCAGGCGCGCGCCAGGAGCGGTTCACAGCCGAGGAGATCGATGTTCTCGTCAGGGCCGTAAAATAAAGAGAATTGACATTGTGGATGGGACAAACCCACCCAAATCAATAGAAAAAAATATGAGAAAGCTCAACTTAAAGGCACAATATGGAACTTTTCGGCTTTCAAAATACCAAAAATAACTGTATCTATGTTATATATTTATTTTAGTTGTGTACTAACATTATCCCAAAAGTTCCCACCAACTTTCAAATCCGGAGAAATTTATATTTTAATTTGAAGACACGGGCCGTGTCCTTATTTCCGTTTCGTCGCCCGTCTATGACGTCATATAACCTTTGACGTCTATGACGTCATTAAACCTCTAGTTTCTCTAACTTCGTGCGGATCCCGGCGAAAAACCGCCAAACGCAAATGTAAACACCGGACGCACGTCACTAAAATAAAAGAAGACGATAAAGAATCAATAGTTGGATATCAATAATGGACCATGATTATGCTTTGCCTGCACGTTCTGCTGCTGGAGGCAGATCCGTGAAGCGGAAACGCACGGGTGACAGAAATGACCCGAGAAGGGTTTGGGACAGGAGAAGAGACATGACTCGCGTTAACATTGGAGTTGCATTTCCACGAGCTTCGTAACAAACTGGAACTACAGAGAGATGCCGATCTCGCTTGCATTCTAATAAACAACTAAGCACCCATTCAGCTAACTATATCTATCCGTAACTTATATGTTGTGAAACGATGATGGCATGTGTAAAACGCAGACGGACTAGCTCTCATGTACAGTATAATGTAAATTCACATTTGTTGTAGATATAACTTAGCTGCAGAAAGTAGCTTCATATGTAGTTCACCATCTTTTTCAATATCATAGTATAAACGTAATTATAATTATTAACGAAAGGTGACCGTGTTTTTTAACATCTATTAATACTAGCTAGATGGAATATTGATTCAATAGCCCTGATAATTCATATATCTCTCCGTTCGAAGAGACGTGATTTTAAAAACACTAAGTTAGAATGAGTGAGGAATGTGGGGAGCGACAGAGCGCCCGTGTTCATTACAATGGCATTACATAGTTAATAGCCGTAACTAAACGTAACAAGAATAGAGATATAATATAAATAACAACACATTACCTCGTCAGTGAACATGTTATCTGCTGGAGATGCTAGATGGCTGGGGAATGACAGATCGCGCGTGTCCCAATGAACATCGTATAGTGGTTCGTGCGCGCACTCCCTCTCTCTCTCTCGACAACGACAACAACTCCCATGAGCACACGCTCTTTCACGACGTCATCAGAATACGTCTTTTGCTATTATTTTGATTGAGTGACCCCTGGTGGCCAAAAGTTACATACTGTACGTTTAACTGGTAAGTTAAAGAGTAAGGTTTTTAATGTACTTACATAATGGTAAAGGTGATTTCGCAGTCTTCAGTTTTTTTTTTTTCCTAGTTTAGGAAAAAGAGCTCAACTTGCTTGGCAATTTTGGATCTCATTGAAAGAATCAATGACGCTATAGATAATGGTGAGATTGGTATTGGTGTATTTCTAGATTTATCAAAAGCCTTCGACACCATTGATTTAGAAATTCTAATTGGGAAATTGTAACACTATGGTGTCCGAGGGAAGGCACTTTGCTGGTTTAAAAGCTACCTAAGTGATAGGGAGCAATTTGTCCAAATAAACAATAGCTATTCAGAATGCACAGATATTGTTTGTGCACTTTGGTCACTTAATTTCAAAAACAACACATTTCAGATCGCCTCTTATTTAACAAACAAACGAAATGAATGCTCTACTAGAGTTACCTGGATATGTTTTATTTGTTTGTATTGGTACATCCGTGGGGGACATATCACACCCGCAAATTACGCCTATGCTCGTGTCTGACTCCTCGCTCGGTCAGTCTGCAGTTTCCTCTTTCTCTGTTCCTCCCACAATGCTTTCTGCTTCTTATATGCCTGCTCAGCCATGACGATAGTGTGACAAACTCCATCCCTCTCTACCTTGTTCCTGGATGGGGGCGTGTATGTGTGCAGTGCCGTAAAGGAATACGTTACATCGCGAGAGCTTGGGGGGGGGGGGGGGGGGGATGACGAGGGTGGGGGGGTTGGGTGCGAGACGACCACCATTCAACCCGAAAGAAGTCATATAACCATTTCAATAACTGAAGCTGTTCTGTTAAGCTAAAAAAAACTGCATAGAATCCCTTGAAGTCCTGTTGAAACTCACTGCATCTTTGATTTTTGATTCTTCTTTTTGTCCTTCTTTTTTTTTTAATAAAATGATAAGAGCAAATCATTTGTAACTCTAATGAGAGTAGTCTCAGTATTACTTAGGATTTTTTCCTCAGGGACACTACAATGCACTGCCTGATGCAATACAGTATTTCAATATAAAATGTAATCTAAAATACAACATCGTATTAAATGATTAATACCGGTAACATTGTGCACTACCTAAAATAATCTTGAAGTGTCAAACTTTTCTCCACATCAGCTGCTACTCTTTGCACCTACAAGGAATAAAGAAAAAACTCTTGTGATTTTTGAATGCATATGAAATCAAAATACTCTCCCAAAAACAGATATTGCATGCTTAATATACAGTAGCCTATACAGTGGCTATAAAGCATAGAATGTTATTGCATATTGAATGTTATTAAATGTTAATTTAACATATTTTACTTTTCAGTCATTTTGTCTGTTTGTCAATGACAAACGTTCTCAATGGGCTTTACTTTAAAATGTAGTTATGTTAAACACTACTTTAAATGCTCTCAATAAGAAAATTAAACTTGGCCGAGGAGGGATCAGATGCAGTCTTTTTTTATACCATATTAGTAATAGCCTTATTATTGTTATTTTTCCTCTTCCTTGTTCTCCAACCTCCCCCTCATTCCTGAAGCTTAATGCATGAAGCTTAAATAACCCCCCCCCCCCTTTTTTTTAAAGCAGAGGGTCTGTTCTTTCTTTTTACATATTGCCTGTTCAGATATTCATGCAACAAAATATTCTGGGGCCCATGAAAAAATTGTGAAAATGATCAAAAACGCTGGTGGGGAAAGAGATCATTTAGAAATCGTTATTTGCTATTGTTAGTCAGTGTCAGGTGTTATCATTCTTAAGAGCATTTTATTGGACAAAAAATCAGTTTAGTCCAGGATGATTCCATCAATATTTCCCCAGAAGAGACTGTCATATTTAAATGAGTTTTTTAAATAATTTAGACAACATTTTACCATATAGATGACCTCAAAGCTCACATACACTGACTACAAGCCACAAAACTGGCTGAATTCATGGGTCTTTTTAAAATTTGGTTGGGACAGATCCCTACAACACATACCCAAATATAGTTTGAGATGAAACAAGCTCAAAGCGCATTCTACCATCAAACTTTTTAATGTTGATGAATGTTAATCTTTCTTTGATGATACACCAAGTTAATGAGTAGTTCAATGACTAACTCAAAGTAGAGCAGTATGTATGACTCTCCTTTCATGCTGTTTTATACAACATCCCAATGCAGATGAGCAACATACGGCAAGAGGAGTAGACCGAGAGATTAATCATCTTCACCCTATAAAACCTTGTCACCACAGAACATATTGATGGTGTGAATCTTATTGATTGGCTCATGACACAGAGTGATGAGTGAGCAGTACCGCTCAGTCATTACTTCTGAAGGAGACCCAAATGAAGACATCATACCCACAGGTTTAGAAATCAACCACATGTCACAAATGTAGATATTTCTTGAATGACTATCTTTTCAAATGAGTGGATTTGTAGTGATAGCTAACTATTGGAGAGGAGAGGCAGGAATGTTTTTTAAAAAGCTATAACTGCTAAATCGTAGTTTCAAAAGAACACATTGTGTGATACACAATCACATCCAAGGTTGGGTTGGCCGTATGCAGCATCAAGCTTTTTTCCCAGTTGGCCAGCTTTTCAAACTATATACACTTCCGTTCAAAAGTTTGGGATTGGTAAGATTTTTTTATGTTTTTAAAACATTAAAAATTACAATATTAGCATATTAGAATGATTTCTGAAGGATCATTTGACACTGAAGACTGGAGTAATGATACCGACAATTCAGCTTTGCATCAAAGGAATAAATTATATTTCAAAATATATTCAAGTAGAGAACAGTTAATTTAAATTGTTATATTATAATATATTACTATTTTTACTGTATTTTGGATCAAACAAATGCAGCCTTGGTAAGTATGAGACTTTTTAAAAACATAACAAATGATATACCTGATACCGATTATTTAATTGAAGAAATTGTAATTGGCTGCAAATGATCAATATTTGCTGAGGAAATATTAGAAGGCCGATCAAAAGTTTAGAATAATTGAAATGTCTCTGGTTTATGTTTTTAAGTCATGAGTAGAACACACCAAGCTATTGGGCTAGTGTGGCGGGAGGCTGGTATTACAGGTAAAGAAAATCTCGACTACGCCACCCGGGGAATTGCGCCCCGGGAAATATGGACAACACTCAAATTATTATTCTTAGGTCACTCAGGTTCATGTCCCTAATAAAGGTAGGCAGAGACGTGGATATGAAAAATGGTACAAAAGTTTTATTAATTCAAAATTTAAGTTAAAGCAGCAGAATAAGTCATATTTAAAAAAGAGGCGACTTGGAGCATTACTGGCAAGGTTTTCAGTAACAAACACACATTCAAATAAACAAGGACAAACATTGAGATAAATGAAAAGACACACAAACTGGCAGGGCTGAGGTAGACCACAGGAAGAGGAATCACTAAACTAATCCACCGAAAGCACACTCACAACACCCCAAAGACTTCAAAAGTGTCACTGCAAACATTTGGAGAAAACACCACCACCAAAAGAGATCCTCAACCCATGGAACCTCAGCACCTGAAATGAGATCACAAAACGAAAAGAAAAACACAATTAATGACAAACTTCACAAATACTAACTGCAATAAACCACAGTTGGATGTTATTTATGGTATAATAGTGAGCAGATAGTAATAATATCAATTAGACAATCACAAATATCTTAAAAAGGTATAAACAACAAAAAAGAAACAAATAGATAATTCAAGGCCCGCAATGGGCTCACAAGCAGATGATAGTGCTCCGATTTGAGCACTAATAACGTTAAACGTCCGCCTAAAGTTCAACACACAAAATAGCGTTAGCTCAATATATGAAGTAAAACCAGACAGCAACGATCCCCTTCACCAGTGGGGTGACACGATCTTCTCACAGATGGCATGAGGAAGCAACAAGTTGTTATCGTAAACTGTAGCGACAGCAGAAAAAAACAAATCGTCCGGACGAGAGGGAAAATCCGGAAGGGGATGATGCGTTCACATAATGTGTTTGTCCTTTCACAGGCACGGATACTCAAAATCATGCAATCCGCTGTTCAGCTGGACTACAGGGACACTGCACATAACTCAAAACAATCAGCCGATCCTAAACCCCCAAATAAAAACAAACAATATACTATCCACAAACGGTTTGCACATACCTGAAAGGTGAGCAGCCAGCAAACGCACCCATCGCAACAAGCCGAGGGAAACCGGAGGGGAAAAACAGGCTACACACAACACTAATTGTCAGTCCCATACATATGAGAAACTAAAAACAAAAAGTACTATACACACTAATGCAGATACCTGTAGACAGCTACTATCAACAACAGAAGGAGGAGGAGTCGGACATGACGCATCCCAGGCCAAAACCAACCAGCTCTTAAATAATGGATACTCCTTTCTGATTGGTGCTCACAACCGTCAATCACCACCACTCATCTCATTCATTCGGTTACACTAGGATGAAGTCAGGTGATGCAACGTCATGCTATATCAACTCTATAAATAACAGGAGTACTTGTATGGCACCAAGTATGGCGTGGTGTCTCTGTCCCAATCTCAGGTAACTGGGTTATATAACCCAGAGACGTTCCCTTATGAGTGACCATTGATGCCATGTCATGGTGTCCACACAATATGAATTTGTGCCAGATTTACGCCTCTAGCCTGAGCGGTGGATGTATACCAAGAGTCCTGATTGGACACAACTTATGAAGCATCTCCTGCTCCTGAGTTTCAAATTGGGGAGGAGAGAAGGCTTGAAAGAACTAGGGTGCAGTATCACCTTGACCAATCCAAGGGGAGAATCCAGGCATTAGGAGGTGACTGACAGGGCCTGCAATTCTCCTACCCTTTTTAGAGAAGTAATTGCAATAAGCAAAGCTACCTTAAAGGGGTCGCACACCGGACGAGAAGCTCAGCGCCACATCTTTAAAATTCGAACACATTATTCTCTATGAGTGTACACACACCGGCGGCGCCATTCGGCCTCTGTCCGCGGCGCCCAGCTACGGCTCAGGACCGTGTTCAAAACCCTGCCGCGCCACAGAGCGCCATTTACATAGTTTTATATTAAATTTACACGTATTTGTCTCAAATCGTCTTTAATGTATACTGACTTCACCCTGTGCTGCAATTTAGTTTAACATTCCTAATTTAACAGCTTGAATAAAGTCATATTGGTCCGGTGTGCGAACAGTGCGATACCAGTGAGTTGTTCTAGACGTGGCGCGCCGCCACTCCCACCACGCGCATCACACGCTGTGCAAGGGCACCAAGTGCTGAGGGGGCACCAAAAATAGCCTAACGAAAAATCACTCATCATATAATAGTTATAAGAATTATAATGCCGATATTATTTCAGTATAGAAATATTATTAGGCACTTTTTAGAGATGTATATAACAAAAACAGGCGGAACAAGAGTATTTAATTGCTCTAGAAAGTAACAATGGTGCCGTTGCCGCCCCTCCCCCCTACGCACTCAACTTCCATTCAACCTCCCAAGCTCAGTGGTCCATTGGATTGCGCGTTAAAAAGTGAAAGTTAACGGCAAAAATAAACGTTTTTTTCTCTCATGGATGGGGGGGGGGGGGCATCATAAAGGAATTATGCTTAGGGCAACAAAATGGCTAGCAGCGGTACTGAGGAAGCGTCTGACAACCCTTCAATGATTCAATGATCCCATGATAGAACCTGCAGTCTTCAGATAGTATGGCACCACGCAAGAAATGTGACACTGGGATATTTTCCCCCTCTGAAGCCCCCTCAATCTGGTTTTGGCAAGCTGAAATAGCAGCCACATAAACTTTAAGGGTGTCTGTCCAGCAGAGGGAAACAGAGAGTGCAAGACCTTCCACAACTTCCTCCTGATTTCCTGTTCATTATTTGCTCAATTATATAGGCTATATGCACGCATAAGTTCCGCATTTGACGCAAGGATGCTCTTTCCGTTTCCGGTTGGGGAGATTAAAAAAGAAAACCGAGGAAAACGGGATTATGGCAGAGTCTTCCAAATGTACTGTCCTCCCGTCTTTGAAACGAAACTTTCATATGTTTAGATGTAATTTTATATATAGTTATGTTTATTTCATATAATTTTAAAGAGAAGCATAAACACAACGAGGGGTGTCTGTTTTGACGGTTTTTGTGGACTAACGTTTCTTTAGTATAACCATGGAGTATAAAAATCAATATAAATTCTTGGTATTGCATTGGACTCTACGATCGGCGGAAGTTATCGAGCATCCTTAACCCTTCACCGGAAATACCGCCGTGCATAGAGCCCATTACCTGTGCCTGGCTTGTTGGAGTGTGTATATTTGTATATACTGTATAAGACCTGCATTTGTTTGTATCTTTGTTCAGTCTAGAAGTTCTTTTGTTTAGTTAGATCTTTTGTGTATGCCTGTTTGGATTACCTTGAGAGACTTTTTACCCAGATCTTTTGACCTGCTTGTTTGGGATCTTTGCTTTATGTTTTGGACATTTTTGCCAGCATCAAGTCATTGTGGATCTGTACCTTCTTCAGCCCTGCTTTTGATGCTTGATTTTTTTTTTTTGTATTCAAGAAGGACATTAATTAAAGACTGTTGTACTCAAGTCCTGCGTCCTGTGATTCTCTGCAATTTGGGTCCACAGTGCTATAGTAGTTAGTGCTCTGGGCTACCAGCAACACACTTCGAGCCCTGGTCATGACAGCGGGAATCGGTCCAGCTGAAAGATGCTTTTGAAGAATCTCCTCTACTGAACCAACCTGGCAGTCAGCTGGGTTAAGATGCCATTGCTTAGCCTGGCATGCCAGACCTACATCAAGATGTTAGGTCTGGGAACTCTCCATTGACATACCTCAATCCGAGGGGCGGGATAAACGGTTGTCTTTCAAAATCCCTCGGCACGCAATAGGATAGCGCTAACCAACCAGAGCAACGAACGGCTGTGGATGAGTGAGTCCCGTGCGTTTTCCCACTAGCGGAGATAGTTGATATATTAAACTTTTGCCGTATCCGGTCGTCAAAACTCTGAACACATCTTCCTTTTTTAAAGGGGTGGTTTACTGCCTTTTTTCTTTGCATGATTGTGTTTATGGGGTGCAATATAACATGTATTCGTGGTTTTTCTATTTTTAAAAGTCTTATTTTTCATAAATTTCACCTTTATTGTAAGCCTCTTTCTCCTCTGTCATTTGAACGACCGGTTGACTTCCTGTTTCTATGAAACCACTCCCTCAGAAACAGGCAATGGGCTCAGATTGGTTAGTTTGGGCCGGTGTGCTGTAATTGGCTAAACTGCTTAGTGCACGTTGTCCGGAACCGCCACGCCCCTTACCTTTACGGTCTCATGTGCTCCGGACCGGTTAATGTAAATAATACTGCCGTATCAGTTTGAGCCAGAATCAGACCCAGAAAGCGGCGATGAAGAGAGTCAAGCAGAACCCCCCCACGGCTGTTACAAAACGTTTCTGAATGGTACGTTTTTTAATTATTATTATTCTATTATTACATAAGAAGTTTGATACCCTATTATACTTGAAAATGCTACTGCTGCTTGTTAGCTTTTTGAGATACGTTTTTATCTTGATTAAACATTTAATACAAATGATTACATGAGTAATACAGTTTTTTAAAGTTATTGTTTTATCGATATAATGAACAACCGTTTAGCTAACCGTTTAACAAAACTTAGTTTACTCTGTGTATCGTTTTCTTAGCATCGATATAACTGGCTACTATAAACAAACACTGTTGATATTGATCACGTTCATGATCAAATCGAAAAATTACGTCATAAAGTAGCTATACGTGGCAAATACATTTACAAAATCTATATGATTACAAATTCAGGTCCAAAATGTTTGCACGCGTTTGCCATAGAAACACGAAATAGCCTAACCAAGTGACTATAAAGCCAGCGCTGGCATTTGTTTACGTCCTTGATAAAACGAAACCATTACGTCTAAAATTATACAAATACATTTAAAATTATTAAGTCTTACTTACAGGTTGTGACCCAACAACTGCTGGATCTGGTTTTAATGTTGGAACAGCTTCAGGTTTTAGCATTTGTTTCTTGTGGAATCCGGCATTGAATTGTTGGAGATTCAGGAAGCTGTCTTCAGTGAAATGTGCCGCACAAAGAGCTAAATTACGATTGTAATTGTCAGAAACATTATCAAACATAAATTGTAGCCATTGTTGGCAAACTACAGCGTCCATATGAAGCCCGAACACAGAAGAGCTAACAGCTGGATGAAAATAACACAATTTCGACGGCATGGCTAGCTCTCCCTGTAACTCTTCCTCTTCGGCAAAGCCGCAGAAATATGGCCATGCCCTTTTTTGCGTATTCCGGGGGGAGGGTTGATGGGTTAGTGATGTCTAAAACCCAGCTGTAGTCCCAATCGAGTCGTTTTTGTAGGCATTTACACTTCCTGGTTTTTAAAAGACGATATCTCTGCTTACATTGAACTTTCAGCGCTGCAACTTTGCAGATAATGTTCATGCACCAACAGCAACATCACACACTATTTAAAATGAAAAAAGTGAAATCGCAATCAACCACCCCTTTAAGAATGACTTAAGTGACGTTCTCTTAACTCCAAGTCCTCCAGAGTCGCGGCCAAAGCCGATTCGAAATACCGCTGCATCTTCATTGTTTTCAAGTAGCAGGGAAATCACCTATGGAAATCACGCGGAACGTCATGAACTGTGCCGTCATTGTGTTAAGCCCGCCCGCCGACTCTATACACGATGTGATTTGCCTGACCAGTTTTTGGTTTTTCCAGCTCAAAAGCCTATGGAGAGTTGCTAGACCACACTGGCAGCGAAATGATTTTCGCGGCCGCTAGGGTGCGTCTAGATTTCTAGGCTAGCCATTGCTCACACCATGATGAGAACCCCCCCAAAGGAAGTGTTTTCCTTGCACCAGCAAAAGGAGGCGCACTGCTGGTAAATCCATGTTGTTTTGCGTCAAAATAAATCTCATCTTGGTCTTGCTTTGTTACAGTTAGCTGTGCAGTGTAATCCAAACAAAGGGGAAGCGTGATGCAGAGTAAAGAATAAACTCAATATTTATGAAATGTAGAACTACATAGGCATGCTAATCAGCAGAACAATTGACAGGTGCATAACATAATCGGTAACCATAGAAACAACAGAAACCAACATAGAAACCAACAGAACCAAACTAACATACTCATAACAAATTTCTACTGTTCACATATTTTAAGCACAAATATTATGTTAGTGAAAGAGACCAAATGTGATGTCTGCAGGTTGCAGTGATAGATGCAGTAACCTTGAGTTCCAAACAAAGCACTGCTACATGAATAAACAATGTGGATTACTACTATCTTACTTTTATGAGTGATACAGCAAAGCAAGACTGGTCCCTATTGAAATTGAATGGAATTAATGGGAACACATGGTGTTTGGTTGTGTTGTGAGTCAAATCTGTGTGCTAATAAAGATTTACTTTGTGTAAAAAGCACTTTTGTGTCAGAAGATGAATGAATGTATGACAATAGGAGTATACTGTAGTTTCCTTGTAAAGATTGTAGCTGTAGTGGCAGATGTAGAGCAACTAGATAACTACACTGTAAAAAATAAAACCGTAAAAAAACGGTCAAATGACTGGCAGCAGCGGCTGCCAAACAAAAACCGTAAAAATAAAGTAAAATATCCTAATTTAAATTGAGTGCAAAAAACTTTTCCAAACTTTGTTATTAAATGTTTTACAGAAAAACACTGTTATTTTAATGTTATTTCCTGAATTATTATGATCAAACACCTTCACTGTGAAAAAAAGGTCAAATGACTGTCAGCAATGGCTGCCATACAAAAACCATAAAATGAATGTAAAATATCCTAATTTAAATAAATACTGTTGCAGAAATCTTCATTAAGCTTTTTAACAGAAACACAGTTATTTCACATATATTTATTTACTGAATTTTTACTAAAAAACATATTCACTGTAAAAAGTAAATATCTTGTTGTGATTATACATCAGCAACTACAGTGTTACTGCCTGTTCAATAAAGCAACACACAGCATTTCATCAGTGTTTCTCTGCTCATCCTGAACTCAAGCACAGGCTCTACTCTTCAACACAACGGTGACACACAAAACACAACATACAGAAACACTTTACATCCCAACGGAACACAGTAAACACTAAACACTAACGGATCTCTCAAGATCTCAGCATCTTCACTTATTACAATCCAGGCTTCCTTCATACTAACATTCTTATTGAGAAATAACAGAGGTTTAGAAGTTGATATTTTATTGAAAATAATAACGTTTTATGTCACCATGATAGAGATCAGTGTTGGCTTTAGTTGGGCTCTTGACCCTTCAGATATTATCATTAGATTTCTCTGACTGCTTTAACTGTGTGTCCCTGATACATATTTGTTATTGTAGAAAGTTGAGAGAAAACCAGATTATGTTAATCACTTATTAGTGAAAATATTCATCAAGCAATATTCTGCTTCATTGATACCACCTGATTGGTATGATTTACTAATGACTCATGAAGTTGCAAAATATTAATTGTTAATTTAGAATGACAGTATTGCTATAGAAAATTCTGCAATGCTGTGATATTTCAATTTTTTATGAAGTCATTATGCAGAAAATGTTTCAACAGGATTATACAGACTCACTCAGACATCAAGAATTAGCATATGCATCTCAACAATGGTGACACTTAACAAAAATTCTGACCTATTATAAAGTCACTAAAAGGCTTTGTTGATTGTCACCATTGTTGAGATTCATATGATGATTCTTGATGTCTCTATACTCCTAACAAAATAAACCAACTCAAAACATTTTATGTAGAATATAATTTTTTTTATTTGAGATTGCTATAATACTGATGCCATAATATTTCAACAAATCATGTGAAAAAAGTATGATATCAATAATTGCCTTTGTATAACGCTAAAGTCCATCTACATATAATGTATTCACATCTAATAGAGATTCGACTGTCATATCAGTAAATCTGATCATCATATGATGACTATAAAATCATCAATAAATGACCAAGATCATCTGATATTTTCTCTTGCAATTATTGCCATAATAAAAGTGCATCAAAACACAGTTAAAGCAGCCAGAGAAAAACTAATGTTAAAATTCAAGGGTCATGAGCCCAACTAAAGCAAACACTGATCTCAATCATGCTGACATCACATTTCTGTTAAAGTTTTTTTTACAATTTATTTAAATTAGGATATTTTACTTTAATTATATGGTATTTGTTTGGCAGCCGTAGCTGCCAGTCATTTGACCCTTTTTTTTACGATTTTTTTACAATGAAGGTATTTGATCATAATAATGCAGGAAATACCTGTGAAATAACAATGTTATTTTGTGTTTTTTGAATTACAAGATTTTACTTTAATTTTATGGTATTTGTTTGGAAGCCGCAGCTGCCAGTTATTTGACCCTTTTTTTATGATTTTTTTTCACTGAAGGTATTTGATTGTGATAATTCAGGATATACCTGTAAAATAACAATCAAATACCTTCAGTGAAAAAAAAAATCGTAAAAAAAGGGTCAAATGACTGGCAGCTGCAGCTTCCAAACAAATACCATAAAATTAAAATAAAACATCCTAAATTAAATAAACTGAAAAACACTGTGATAATTCAGGATATACCTGTAAAATAACAGTGTTTTTCAGTTTATTTAATTTAGGATGTTTTACTTTAATGTTACAGTTTTTTGAGGGCTGCCAGTCATTTAACCGTTTTATCATTTAACTGTTTTGTTACTGTTTAATTACAGATTATATTTGTAATTTTACATACATTTTTATGTAATTTAAGAAAACAGAAAAAATACTGTTTGAAAAATACAATCAATTTCCTGTATAAAAAATGTGAATTACTGCAATTTGTCATTAATGTCACAATACCTAAAATAACAGATGAATTTTTATTTTACAGATATTATTTGTAATTTTACAGTGTTTTGAGTACGATTTAAAATTAAAGAAAATGATCGTCAAAAAATCACAGTTATTTTCTGTAAAATTAGGATTTTTTTACAGTGTATTGTTAACTAGTGTTGATTATGGTTACATTTAAATTTAAGGCTGATGATGCTTTAAAATGATGCTGATATCTAGACAGTCAGACAGGGTCAATAGATGGCAGGCACGCAGTTCTGAAAGCATCTCCCATAAAAATAAATCTGGTATTGGTCATGCATCATATAAATTATTAGTTTGTTAATTTAGAACATTTTCTACGTAAATGAATACATAAATAAATTCAATATTCTGCGCCCACAGCAACCCACCCCTCCAGTCTGATCGTGTATCAGTATTGTTGCCAAATGCTGGCACTTAAAAGGTAGGGAAAACAACAACAAAACACTTAGTGATTTAGCAGATGCTTTTGTCAAAAGTGATTTACAAATGAGGAAAAACAACAGTTTATTGGTGAAGTTAATCATTAAAGTGTAAAGTTTTTGCTGTTTCTTCCAATATTGTTACTTTTTCCTGATGATATTTAAAATATTTATTTTATCTGTTTTTGTTGGGGAAAATTTCAATCTGCATATTGTATTTTGTGATTCTTTTCTGAATTTTTGTTCTTGTTGTTAAAATACAAAAAACATTTGAATGATAGAAAACATATTTTAAATGATCTTAAAATAAATGAATACATAAGCAGCGCATGTCGATATTGAAATAATTATTAAATAATTAGTTCAGCCCTGTCCCCTCATGCCCCTCATTCAAAAGCAGATTAAGCACCAAAGTGATTTAGACTATATTTACAATCTTCTGATGTCATAACTTTCAGCCTGTTCCTCACACAAAGAAAACCTGTTATTAACTGACAATATTGCTCTCCACTAATGATGTCAAGATACCAAACTGTCTGTAACAACTGGCTGAGGTGTCTGAGCACCTTCAGTTCGATCTCTGCAAACCAATCTTGGGGACTGATGCACCCGAAGATGCGTTTCTGCGTTAGCAAAGATGCCATTGAAAGGTTGAACTGAATCTCGAGTCTGATGGTCCAAATGAGCCACGAGACAGGCTGGGAAGCACTAGCCAGGCTACCAGAGACCGTACAAGCAGGGTCAGAGGGACCACAGACGTACCTGCAGTGGGGCAGAGAGGTGGAACGCAGGGACCCGACTCGGACTGCATAGCGGCCCGAAATGGGGTCTGAGTGTATGGTGCAACACTTACCTGGTTACACGATTGGGCAGGGGGTGCGTAAGAAAAAGTTGTTTGCGTCCTCGAAACCCCCTGGCAACGGAAGAGGGGGCATCTCGCACCCCTACAAGGTTTAGCTAGGGGGCACTTCTTGATCACCAAGGTGAACATCGTCCGGCCGGGGGCCTGCGATGTGACTTGACCACGGTCAAACATCATCAGAACTACCCTCGTGCATACGAGTGCTTTGGCTTAGTAGATTTGCAGGGCACCATCACATGCAGGGCGGAGGTGGCCTGACCAGCATCACTATAAGTCCCAGTAGCGAGCTGCTGTTGTCTCACAGGTGCTGGATGAGAGCTGCAGATGACCCCACCAGGCGGCAGCACATTGTGGGCATGCACCACAACTGCACCCTCCACCTGGGAAATCTCACTAACCCCCTGACCACCTCACTATCCAGGGTAGCAAGAGAGGAAAAACGTAAGCAGATTTTGGCATCTTTAGTGTTCCATTTTCTTTTTTGGCACAAATATGCTTCCATACTGCCCAAAGTTCTTCACGCACATCCAGGAAGAAGGCATGGGGGTGGGCCAGGGCAATGTATGTTTCACACTGTGGGCCCAGGCACCAGCCACGAAGCTCAGAATGAGACCGAGTGCGCAGCAGCTCAGGAAAGCATGGCTGTAAACTCTGAATCTGATTCAGCATGAGCACACCATTACAGTGGGAAGCTCAGCATCATCTTAATTTCCAGACCATAATAGCCCTCTCTCAGATGCAGCAATCAGCATCTATTGATTCTTATCTGGAGCGGTGAGTGATGCACTGGGATGCGTGATAACCAGTGCTGTCAGCTTTCACCTCGACGGCACAAGGCATGCTGAGGAGCCGGAGGTCCACAGGGATTTTTTCCGGCAGATAAACTCTAGCTGAGATCCTCGATCTCCCAGCAGTGTCAAGCTGACCCGCGGCTGGTCAACAGCAGAGGGGACATAAGCTTTCCGGTGAAAGAAGAGGCGCGAGACTGGCGTGCCGACGTGATCATGTTTTGATGCAAAAATATAAACCACTCACAAACGCCGTTTGGCATGCGAGACAGCAATCTGAGGACAGGAACGACTATATCTAGAAATGCACGGGTGGAATAACATCTTTAAAAAGATGCAGTGTCACATCCAAGTTTCCACTTAAATAAAAAAAATAAAAAGCTCTTTCAGTGCTGAAGCGCATGGGAAACGGCCGCAGCACAGCTTGCAGGAATTACAGGCTCCAGTTCAAGATGCCACTGAACAGCCGAACTGAATCTCATAGCAGAGTCTGATAGTCCAAATGAGCCATCAAGACAGGCTGGGAAGATTGTTGCCTATATAAAGAACACAGGGGGACTTGCAACACTATCTGTTCTCTTTGACCACCCCAAAGTCTATGAATAGATATGAAAATAAGTATTTGCTCATGTTTTATGGTAACCTTTTCAAACTTTTAATGAATAGTCCAATGCAATAATTAAATACAAGATTTTAGATGAGCAAATTTCCATATTTATTCCATTGCATCATACTGTAGCTGTCAAAAGATAAAGTGTCTGGAGGGGCTAAAACTATTGGTTATGTTCAAAGTGCAGAAAATTAGAGTTGTACGTGGTGTTTGCAAAGCACATAAGAAATTGTACCCTGGTAAGGCACGCTCTGTCTCCCATGATGGAAATCCATAAAATCCATTAAAAAAATCACAAGTATCTCCATTATAGGGTGTAAGGTGTGTAATCTTACCTCTGTCATGCTGGCTAGCTTCAACTCTAGTTTTATTCCCTGTTGACATGAGATGGAAAGGTTCACATGTGATGTTTTTTTCATTGATTGATTGATTGATATCAAGTGTATTATGATATCCGTGTCCTCATCTACAAAAAAGTTCTATCTATCTATCTATCTATCTATCTATCTATCTATCTATCTATCTATCTACTATCTATCTATCTATCTATCTATCTATCTATCTATCTATCTATCTAATTAATTCAAAGAAACAAAAATAGTATATATTCCCTTGTGAAAAAGTACACTTTAGCATAATAATTTATTGTCTTACACAAGGGTTACAGAACATTTTCTTTGACAAGGCTTCAGTCACAAAGAGGCATTCACACAGACATATACATTTCACACAGACATATAAAAAATAACGTCTCAGGTTACTAATGTAGCCATAGTTCCCTGAGAACAGGGAACGAGACGATGCGTCCATCGACGCCATGGGAACGCCCTCAGCGTGAATGCGTCTGAAGCGTCTATGTCAACAAGTCCAATGGAAAGAATGAGCGTCATGGGTGGGTGACGTCATGACCAGAAAATGATAAAAGCAAATCCGGTAAAAACCGGCATTAGCTTCGAAATTGCCGAAGCAAGCCGATCGCAGGGATGCAGGAAGTATGGCAGGGTGACGCATCACTATGGTTACATTAGTAACCTGAGACGTTCCCTATCGAAGGGAACTTTACGATGCGCCCATCGACGCCATGGGAACGAGAATACCCAAAGCGCCAGAATTCCAAGTATCTGAGTGTCAGTCTGTTGTAACTAAGCACTAAGCACCTGAGAACCTGGGGCAGTATCCAGGTCTAAACTGTAAAATCTCACGAATGTGAGCGTAGAGGACCAGCCCGCCGCATCACAGACGTCTTGAAGAGAAACCCCATATAGTAAGGCTTTAGAAGCCACCATACTCCTAGTCGAGTGAGCTCGAACCACCAAAGGACACGGCTGGTCCGAGTACTCGTATGCAAGTGAAATAGCCTCAACTATCCACTTACTGACCGTCTGTTTAGAAGCCGGAAGACCTTTCTTAGGTGATCCAAAGCAAATCAGTAATTGGTCGGACTTCCTCATTGAGGATGTCCGATGCACATACGTGTCCAATGCTCGCACTGGACACAAGAGGTTCAGTCTTTCCTTGTCCCCAGATGTAAAAGGAGGAGGACAGAAAGCCTGCAGCACAATAGGCCTTGGAGTCAAGGTCGGCACCTTAGGGATGTATCCCTGTTTTGGATATAAGAATGCCTTGACCATCCCCGGTGCAAACTCAAGGCAAGTGGGGGAAACCGAAAGGGCCTGAAGGTCTCCAACTCTCTTAAGGGACGAAATAGCTAGCAGAAAGATAGTCTTAAGGGTAAGAAACTTATCTGAAACCGAATCTAAGGGCTCGAATGGAGCCCTAGACAGGCCTTCTAGTACTATAGCAAGATCCCAAGCTGGCACCCTAGTGCGAGTTGCAGGCCTTAGCCTCAAAGTGCCACGAAGGAAACGTGTAATCAGTGGGTCTCGACCCAATGATGTACCCCCCACCAGGGCGTGGTAAGCCGCAATGGCTACCACGTAGACATTTAGCGTGGAAGGACATAGACCTGACATAAAGCGCTCCTGCAGGAACTCGAGTACTGTGTTTACAGAACAGTTAACAGGATCCCACTGATGTCGGTGACACCATATAGAAAAAACTCTCCATTTAAGCGCATATAGTTTCCTAGTAGCTGGAGCTCTGGAGCTTAGAATGGTCTCAGCAGCCTCAGCTGAGAAACCACTCTCTATGAGTTGGGCCCCCTCAGAGGCCAACCCCACAGGTTCCAAATCTCTGTTCGAGGGTGAAATATTGTGCCCCCGGCCTGAGACAGAAGGTCTCTCCTGATCGGGTTCTCCAAGGGAGGACCGTCTAAGAGATGGATCAGGTCCGCAAACCAGATCCGACTTGGCCAGCGTGGTGCTACTAGCAGTAGACTTAATCCGTACCGACGGACTCGCTCCAGAACTCCT
This sequence comes from Chrosomus eos, assembly GCA_036326025.1. Taxonomy (NCBI): domain Eukaryota; kingdom Metazoa; phylum Chordata; class Actinopteri; order Cypriniformes; family Leuciscidae; genus Chrosomus; species Chrosomus eos. The sequence continues at coordinate 7,497,869 of CM070830.1, read as the reverse complement.
GGGAGCAGAGCAACAGGGGGAAACGCGTACAGACGTAGCCTCGGCCACGTCTGCACCATGGCATCCAGCCCCAGGGGGGCTGGGTGAGTAAGGGAGAACCACAGAGGACAATGCGTCGTATTCTGAGACGCAAATAGATCCACTTCTGCTTGGCCGTAAAACTCCCAAATTTTCTCCACTGCCTCGGGGTGGAGTCTCCAGTCCCCTGGCCTCAGCTCCTGCCTCGACAGGAAGTCTGCTCCTATATTCTGGTCTCCAGGAATATACACTGCCCTCAGAGAGAGTACCTTCCCCAGAGACCACAGGAGGATCTGGTGCGCCAGTTTGCAAAGCGGACGCGACCGCAGACCCCCCTGACGGTTCAGATAAGAGACCACCGATGTGTTGTCTGTTCGTACGAGCACGTGATGGCCCCTTAGGTCTGGAAGGAAATGCCTGAACGCATTGAAGACAGCCATCATCTCCAGGCAATTTATGTGCCACGAAAGATGATGACTTTTCCACAGACCCTGAACCGAGCGGCCTTCCATTACCGCTCCCCAGCTGGTGAGGGAAGCATCTGTCGAGATAGTAACACGATGGCAAAGAGCTCCCAACACTGGGTTAAGAACCCTGGGTTAAGAACCAGTGCATCCTCCATATAACTAAGGCACGAAGGCATCACCGCGTGACCTTGATCATACGAAGTGGGTTTCCCCTTGGGGAGAACCCTCTGGTCCTGAGCCACCACTGTAAAGGTCTCATGTACAGCAGGCCAAAAGGTATCACGTTGGACGCTGCTGCCAATAGACCCAACAGTCTCTCGAACTGTTTTACAGTGCGTGACTGACCTAGCTTTAGCTCTTTGGTGGCTGACAGGATAGCAGCTACACGAACGGGCGATAGATTGGCCCGCATCGTCACTGAATCCCATACCACACCAAGGAAAGTGGTTCTCTGTACTGGAGAAAGCACACTCTTCTTGGCATTGAGCCTCAACCCCAACATCTGCATATGAGCGAGAACGACACCTTGGTGCCGAACCGCCAACTGCTCCGATTCCACTAGAATCAGCCAGTCGTCGATGTAGTTCAGAATACGTATGCCAAGAAGCCTGAGAGGGGCTAGAGCTGCATCCACGCATTTCGTGAACGTGTGGGGTGATAAAGCTAGACCGAAAGGAAGAACCTGATATTGGTATTCTTTGCCCCCGAAAGAAAACCTTAGGAACTTCCTATGCTGAGGAAGGATGAAGATATGGAAGTAAGCGTCCTTCAGATCTATCGTGACAAACCAGTCCTCGGATCTGATTTGAGTCACGATCTGTTTGAGTGTCAGTATCTTGAACTTTAGTTTCTGAACTGACCGATTTAACAGACGAAGATCTAAAATGGGACGCAACCCCCCATCCTTTTTTGGAACAATGAAATAACGGCTGTAAAAACCCGACTCCCGGTCGGGTGAGTACACCTGTTCTATAGCATCCTTTGCTAACAGGGCCTTTACCTCTTGCTCCATTACCAGAGCCTGCTCGGGATGCACCACTGTGGGCAGCACCCCGTTGTAACGAGGAGAACGAGAACCAAACTGGATTCTGTATCCTTTCTCTACAATCTGCTGGACCCAACGAGAAATATTCGGCAGAAGCTTCCACGCTGTCAAAAAATTTACTAAGGGAACCAGCCTCTCGAGGCTGGTCTCTGGTGTTATCGAGACAGCTAATTCTGGAGCCTGAAACATAATGGCAGGATCTACCTGAACTGGCTACTCTAAAACCCCCCTCAGAGGGTGCGAAACCGATGCTGTGCCGCAGCATAGCACCGGCGACTCGCTGGAGACCGCTGCGCCCTGAAGCACCGGAGGTGGCAGGGTTGGCAGGAGGGTCTCGTGAGGACCCCGAAATGGAACGGGCACCGTATAATGAGGTGTACACCACTCTACTTCGGTCGGGGCTGTCCTCACAGGCCTGACGCATGAACATCAGGTTTTTTAATATTTTTTATTAAAAGACGAAGCCTTCTTCGCCTGAAGAACGGTCCTCAGATCCGGCTTCGGTTTAGAAGGCTTCGACTGAGAGTGCTGCACCTGTCTCCAGTGTCTCTGTGGTGGAGCACGAGACGCAACACTCTCCTTTTGTTGCACACGATATGAGGAGCTAGATGGCTGGGGCTGCTCACGCCCAGCAGCCCCAGGGGGTTGAACACGGCGAGGGAGAAACTTTTTAAAAGCATCCGATTGCTTCTTAGATTCTTGAAATCTCTCGACGACCGTATAGACTGCGTCGCCGAAGAGACCAGAAGGCTCAACCGGAGCATCTAATAAAAAAGCTCGATCTTTTTCTTTTATTTCGGCCAAATTTAACCAAAGATGCCTCTCAGTGGCAACCAGGGCGGCCATAGAACGACCAATTGCCCTGGCAGTCTCTTTAATCGCCCTGAGAGACAGATCAGTAGCCCGACAAAGTTCTCGAATTTCGTCAGGACTAACTCCCTCACTCCTATCAATATCCCCCAGCAGGTCAGCTTGATAAGCCTGGAGCACTGCCATTGTCTATAAACACGCTCCAGCTTGACCTGCTGCCGAATAAGCTTTGCCCACTAAACTAGAAGTGGTTTTAAGGGGCTTAGTGGGCAATGCTGAAGCCTTTAAAGATGATGCGGGGCCAGGCGATAAATAACTCGTGAGTGTCTGTTCAGCCTGGGGCATCGCCTCATATCCGTACTCTTTCAGCCCTCTTATATCAGAATATAATTTAACCTGAGGGCTAAAAAGACTAGATGAGTACGGCTTATTCCATGATTTAGATAGCTCATTATGTAAATCGGGAAAAAAGGGAAGGCTTCCTGATGGAGATGATGTGACTGAAGGGAGAAAGCGCTCGTCTAATTTGCTTTTGGGACGAGCGCTAACATTCTCAGATGGCCATTCAATATTTAATTTCTCTACAGCCCGTGTAATCACCTCCACCAACTCCTCATATGCTGGGGAAATACTTCGATAAAATACTCTCTTTATCGAAGAGTGACAGGCGAGAGCGGAGCATGCGACGCGGTAGCATTTCACAGTGTTGGCACTCAGCCCCCTCGAAGGCTGAGACCGCATGCTCCACTCCCAAACAAATCACACAAAGCTCGTGTGTGTCCCCACCCTATAAATAACGCAGGCAGGGAGGAACACACTGCTTGTAAACTTGTTTCGCCATAACGTTTCCGAATATATTGCAACAGACAACAATAAATAGACAGAGACAGTATAACACAGATCGCTTGCTGAGGCACAGAAGCTAATGCCGGTTTTCACCGGATGTGCTTTTATCATTTCCTGGTCATGACGTCACCCGCCCGTGACGCTCATTCTTTCCATTGGACTAGTTGACATAGATGGACGCATCGTAAAGTTCCCTTCGATAGGGAACTGACTATAGTGTTCATTTCGTGCTGTTCAGTATGGCTATTGCAGAGGGGATGAACGATTTCTTGTAAATGTTTTTGCGGGCCAGTGGTACCTTAAAACGCCTGCATGATGGTAGTAGCTGGAAAGAGTGATTAAGCTGGAGGGGTCCTCCGTGATCAGGTTGGCTTTCCTGATCGCTGAGCGGCTGTACAGGGAGGATGGGGAGGGATGAGGGGAGCCAGTTATTTTGGCAGCGTGATTCCTTATACTTGAAAGTCTAATTTTGTGTTTGATGGTGAGTTGATCGTACCAGGAAGAGATGTTGAAAGTAAGAACTGATTCAATGAGGCAGCGGTATACCAAAGTTAATACGTCCTTGCTGATCTGAAAAGTTCTGAGTTTTCTGAACAGGTGGAGACATTGTTGTGTTTTTTTTTCTGTGTGCTGTGAGAAGGACAGGTAAGTCTCTATTTCTGTGCCCAGGTACCTGGATACCTGCACTTGTTCCACTGGCTGACCCTGGATGCTAAGTGGCTGGAACAGAGGTGATGCTTTGTCTCTGCCTCCACAGCATAGGTCCTTCGTTTTTGTAATGTTGAGCTCCAAAGAGAGCTCAACAGAAGTTTGGGACAGATTATTTACTACCTGCTGGTAGCGAGTTAGGGCATCAATGTTAGGCATGTGTGCAACCAAAGCAATGTCATCAGCATATTTAAAAAGTCCCGACCTTCGCTGTTACACAAGATGTTGTTGGTGTACACAGAGAAGAGGATTGCGGATAAAACACAGCCTTGGTGTAGTCCAGTATTTAAAGTAAGCTTGGTTGATTTGACCCCATTAAAAGACACCTGTTGTGGTCTATCCAGCAGAAAACTTTTAGTCCACAGGGTCAGTGTTGGGTGAACCTGAAGATCAGAAAGGTGATGTAAAAGTTTGTCAGCTGAGGAAAAGTCCATGAAGAAAATCCTGGTATGTAGATGGGCTGAGTCCAGGTTTTTAGTGACACTGTGTATTTCATTTGTATCTTTGTTCTATTGACTGTTTACTTGTCTTTAATGTTTGAAAATTTATATTCTATATTATATTTATATAGATTTTATTAATTTGCATTGTTCTTGCTATTCATCAAAAGTCTCCCCAGTAAAAAAAAATAAAAATAAATACTAACCATTGGTAACTTGAACATTTATGATAATTCTGTCAGGTCCATTAAGTCAAGAACACACATGACAATAAAATTAGGAAATTTGTATTGATAATTGCGATCAAGTTGGCGGTATGGCTCTGTTCAGGGAGTCCTCTGACCTTTCATGAGCACCATGAAATAGCAGAGAGTCAGAGGACAGCAGCAGCATTAGTGAACACTCACAGTTTAGTACTGGGAGAGCAGAACTATTCTCCCCTATAAACAGAGCAGCAACGATGACAGAATAGCACATGCCACGTTATACACAACAAGGAGGAGCTGGGGAGGTGGTGGGTTGCAGAGAGCGAGCAGCAAGCAGTTAGGAGCGAACTGAATCTGCTCAAATAGGGCGCCCTATTTGAGCGTATTCATTAGCAGCGAGGGGAGAGAAACAGTTGATGCACTGATGCAGCTCAGCTGAGCAGGGGTGCGTTTCCCGAAAGCATCGTTAGCCAACTATGGTCGCAAGTTCCGTCGTTGTTAGCATAGTTCAACGAGTCTGTGTTTCCCGAAACCATGGTTCCAACGAACATTCGCAAACAGCATCGAAAAGTTGTGTGGTTGGAACGACAGCTCTCGAGCTGTCGTTAGAAGCATAGTTTCTAATTTTTATAACATGTGGGCTTAATAAATTATTATCTTGAGCCAAATAAGCAAGCTGACATTCAGTACAATCTATATCTTTTATTTAGAATACATACAAATGTAATTTACGTCTTTTAGTTTGTCAAAAGATTTGAAGTACCGTGTTTGAAGACTGCGCATGTGCGAACGTGCTCTACTATGTAAGAACGAGCTAAATATTGAGTCTGGTAATCAAGCAAAATAACTGAGAAAATTTAGAAATAGTCCTCAGATGACATGTCTGTAATTTATATAAACAAATCGAGCGTTAATTGGATCTCAAACCGTTTCATTAAAAGTAGTTATATTACTCCACCACGTGCGAGACGTCATAAACCAACGTGGTTGAACGATACTTTGCGACAATACGTTTCGGGAAACAGTCGCGACTAGCTAGTTGTTTTCTCCAACAATGCATCGTACTATGGTAGTGAAGCAGCGAGTTACATAGTTGTACGGGAAACGCACCCCAGATCGCTGATGAGACCGTGTTGTTGGCCAACAGCGTTAGCAGCATCTTGACTACCTGGCCTGCCAGAACTGACGCTGACGCTCAATTTTTATTTGAAGAGACATGGAGAAATGTACAATGCAAGAGACATCATCACCATTATTTAGAAAGCAATTTAAAGACGAACATTTCAGGACAATAGGAACAATGAGAGATGATTTGTCTGTGAACACCTTTTATCAAATGCAAAAACTGCAAAAATGAATAGCCCATCAGAGACCCAGTACTTTCCCCCCCACACTCAAAAAATGTGATTACAATCAGCAGGACCTTAAATTATTATGTAATGTCTTTCCCCTTGGGAATTCTTAGGCCACTTCTGCTGAGAGTGACACATCCAGTCTGACACTTCCTGTAGTTTCAGTTCAAACACACAGATCAGATTAGGATGCGTATTACAGAGACTGGTACACCATGTTAACACAATATCTCACTACAAGTATCACATATCTACATCAATAGAGATGATAAATAAAGTTGCCATGGCAGCATTTAATTAATTATGACACATGTAAATCTGTCTGTAATTTTTCATTAGATTTCTTTGTTCTGCTTATTACTGTGATGTTACATAGCTCAGCATTCAAATTATTGCCTTTAAAAGAAACAAATCACTATAAAAGGGATAGTTCACTCAGAAATTACAATTCTGTCATAATTTAATCACCCTCATGTCAATCCAAACTTGTTAGACTTTCGTTCATCTTCGGAACACGAATGAAGACATTCTGAAGATATTTCTGACCCTACTACAGTACCATTTTTACAATATCTTTTTTTTATGTTTTTTTACTCATTAAGTGGTTGTAAAACTAATCATTAATCGGTTTAGTCCATATTTTTTTGAAGAGGCTTGATTGCTTTATATGATAAACAGATTTAATTTAGGGTTTTATTCAGAAGATGAACGAAAGTCTTAAGGGTCTGGAACAACATGAGGATGAGTATAATTAATGACAATTTATTTTCATTTTTGGGTAAACTAACCCCTTTAAGAACTTTTACTTCTTTGATGTTTTTAAGACATTTCAAAGTGCATGTATTCTTTTAATATTTGTTTTATTAAATGACGTTGTAACACAGTTCATTGTTATGAGAAGGAAGTGGGAACCAGCGAACGTTCACAAACTTTTAATAATAAATAAACAAATAAAAAACAAAGGCAGCAGTCCCTCACATACAATAAAACAGAAACAAAACAACATAAATCCAGGCCTGGCCTCTCTTGATCTTCACTATCATCACTCCTCCTTTTATTCTTCCACTCCTCATCCGTCCCTCCACCGGTCTCACGCCGTTCTCTCACTGCCCTCGGCCTCATCCTGCTCGCCACATACGTTTAAAGTTCAAAAATGTCCTGCTGTCATAACTTTGATCTAATTTAATCTAAAAGAGTAAAAAAAAAATACTTTCTTAATATATGTTCCTGGTAATATTGTAAATGATAAAGAAAAATGATTTTCTTTGTAATAAATGTAATACAATTTTCCATCTCTGAAATGACTTTCCACTTTGTAACAAATCCATCTTACTTTTTGACTGTTCCCTTCCAACCACTTGGCTCAGCATGTAGCACCCATTTTCATGATCAAGTTCCAAAAATGTATAATATTATAAACAAAATCAATGAATTAAAATTAACAATGATAAACATGTTATATTAAATATAAAAATTAAATAAAATGTTAAAAAAAGACATTAAAAGTAATGTCCTGCCCACAAACAACAACAAAACAAGCATTCTTTTCCCATTATATTCATTTAAATGACTGGCTTAATGGATATTTAGATTTAGCTCATTAATTCCATGGCAATGTATTAAACAAGATTGCTCTTACGCTTCAATGAATCTGATGGCGCAGGACTGTGAATAGCTGATCACAAAAACACATCAATAACAGCCAAAGATGCTTTATGATGTCGTTTAATGCATCGTGCATTCAGCAAGCTTCCTGTAGCTTATGCAGCATGTTCATTTCAGTCATTGATTTTGTCTCACTTGTCTCCCATAAACTTAGATCTGAGGGGCAGACAAGTTCCCTCTTTATCATTAAACATTGATTGTTCTAATGTGTGAGTTGGTGACACTAGCCCTCTAAAAGATCATTAGTAGTCTTTGCTAAGGCAATCATCATTATTACTAGAGCTCATTCTCAAACCCCTAATATTAAAGGTGCTCATCATTAAGCGATGTCACACGTTTTTTTAGGCCAAACATTTTTTTTGTCACATACACCAAAAATCGCCTCATGCACTATCCGCTAGCTGCCTGTCCCCTGAACACACTGTATTAAAAAAAGCGGTCTCAGCAGACACCCCAGGCTCCACAAACGGCAACAAAAACAAACTGGGCTGACCCGCACCACGAAACATAACAAACTGTTCCAGCCAATAACCGACAAGAATGATTTGGGGGTGGGGTGGGGTTGGGGGGTAAGTGCGCGGATGAGGAGGAGGGAGGGTGTAGCTAGCCTCCGTTTTGTTTGACAATACTTTAAACATCAACAAGAAGTGACGTCACCCGACTTAATTTAGAGCACCTTTAAAGTCCCTGTAAAGTCAAAATTAAGTATGTGTTCTGAGTTTGTCACACCACAGAAAAATGTGTTATTAGTCACCCAGCCAAATTTGAATGATAAAAAAAGCCAGCAAGTACATAAAATAAGCTATCAAAATCTTGAAAAAATGAGCAGTAGTCTCTGCTCTCAAACGCTGGGGGTGTGTCCGCTGGCTGCGCTGAAACCACGCCCACTCGCGGGAAAGCTGCCGACCGTCGCCACACTCAACTCTACAGCCGGAATGAACGCTCGCACGGTGGGCACGCACTGCCGATGATGGCACCAGTTGTCGGCGCGACGGGAGAATGAATGCCGAGGCGGGAGTCAGTTCGGCCCCATTCACCAGTAACAGCGGATTATCAGTGAATCGCAGTTGTCTCCGACAAAAGTTTATACAACTATCGTGTAAAATGATCACTTACAGAGGTGGGTTTTGGCGGTGATCCTCAGCTCTCCATCAAGGTGTCTCTTCACAAAATTAATCCACTTCTTCTTGATGTAATCGTTTTTCGGAAATTTAAATAAGGACACCGATCCGTTTGTGTGATCCGGTGATCGCATCCAGGTAGTACGCATTTCCGTGACGAAGGCATAGCTAGCTAGCTAGCAATCTGTAGGCTGTTACTAATAATAGTACTGACAGTAACTCGCGATTGAACGGCCTCAGCGGCTCCAGTGCGTCATCAAGTAGGGGCGTGTCCAGGAGCTCGGGGGCTCCAGTGCGTCATCGAGTCCCCGTTTTAGCCCCGCCCAGAAAATCCGGAAAATAGCAATGGTGAAAAACTGTTTAACGGTCTAACTCCACAATTCAGTACTTCACAGTTCACAGTCTTTGTAATATGTTTTAGCAATACATCTCTAACATTTATAATGTGTTTAGAATTTTTTTTTTAAATTGCCTTTACAGGGACTTTAAGTATTTAATTTTGGTGTATCGGCTGTACTATGGTACTATGGGCATGAATAAATCAGACTCATATTCAGCATGCACTTGGGGCAAAGCATGTGTACTACTGGTTGTCAAAGGTGTCAGTGTCTCTATAGCAGGAGTTTCTTACTAACTGGAGTTTTCAAACTTTCGGTTTGTTTGACGCCAGAGTTCTGTATGTTTGTTGTAAAAGCTTTTGTCTGAATTCCAAGTTCTCTTGAAAAGTTAAACTATTGTTAACAATTGACCGTTCGCAAAAGCCACGCCCCCTAGTTATTGTTGCTACGCCCGTCAAACAAATGGTCAAACACGACCAGCGCCACAGATTGCCATGACGGGAAGAGGTATATCCGTGCGTGTCAGTGACCCTTTTTTGGAGCAATACCTCCGCGATATCCTCCAGATCAAGGCACAAGGGGTTACAGTATACAGTGGAGGGATATATTCAAAATATAAAAATACGCAATGAAGGAGACACGACTACTATCGAGGCTAACGTTAATGCTCACCGGTCTCAAGCGAAATCTGAGAAACCCGACCTGTAACGTTACCTCAAATGCAACCAGCACAGCCTTGAAGAAGATTTTATAAGCTGGTTCAGTGGTTAATTGTTTGGAGATAGAAATATATAACTCACGCTGCATATTTAGTAATTTTGCCTCAGATACAGGGTTATACATTCGCTTTAACGAGCGGCTTGTTCATTACCACGGCAACCACTTGCGTGCCATGCTGAATACGATTTTTGTGTTTAAAAAGTAGCTATACATAAGAGACGGAAAGATGCAGATAATCATACATTATTTAAGGTTATTTCTATTCGTTACGATATTGATATGTGAACTGATGTTGTCAAGTAAGCTTCATGCGTTCCCCGTTGCGAGCGTGCACTCCTCTAAACTGTAGCTACAGGTCCTGCACTGCTAGTGACTGCTGCTCATTTCCCCCCGAAAATATCATGTTAACAACAACCCTTTAGAAAACGTACTTCCTTTGTGGATCCTCTTGACCTGCTTTCTCCATGTTTCTTTGACTAATCTCAGTGTGTCAGTCTCACGCACGCGAGTTAACCATGTTCGACACAGTGCCGTCCACACTGTTTTATCCATTGTAGGCACCGCTCACGTTGTGTTTTCGGCTTTGGGAATGGAAAGAACACAACTCCTCCAGACAATCTCTCGGGGTATCTAGTGTCTGATTTACAAACGCTGTGGGTGCACCGCTTCACCAGCTTGCTTGGAGTCAATGTTTGACGGACCTGCTCACATAGTAACGGTTGCTATGATGTGTGATTGGACAATGGCCGTTTTGGGGGAGGGGCCTGCGAACGGTCAATTGGTTTGAAAGCAATCTGTCCTTACTTGTGAAAGCTTTGACATATAGTTGGTATCTTTGCAAGTTCACGCTAATTAAAGTTTAATGTATTTGGGTGGTTGACGTGACACTCCATTTTTGTGTTCATAGTGACAAATATAAATAAAAATATATAATATTTCATTAAAATATCTGTTTTTATATACAGTTTAATCTTCCAGAACTAATACATCTGCAATTAACGAGCATTATAATTCAAATATGTAAATATTTTGTTTTAAACATGACATTTGTCCTCTGGCGTGACTGTCCGGGGTAGCATTCCTTATCTTAAAACTACTTTAATTAAATGAAAATTAAGTCTATACATTAAAATACTTGAATATATATTATAGTAGTGTTAACTTAATGAAACTAAAGGTTATAAGTCTTAATGTCCCCATTTAGAATAATTATGACACATTACATTTTGTCCGCAAAACTAGTGTCCACCTGGTGTGACGCCATTCTGTAGATATAAAACGGGCATTAATTTGGGCACGCTATTACTGAGAGGGGCCATTCTTCATCCAGGAATTACAGTAGACCTCACTGGAACACATGGACTGCACACAATGTGAGTTCTGTCTCAAATATTTTGATAATATTGCTATTTCTATGCACTACTGGAAATGGGATCCATTATGCAGTCCTTTGGTGTGACGTAATTTAAGTATTGATGTGAAAATTTTCATCAATTTATATTGATTGACTATTGAACATAATGTAACCCTTAACACTGTTAGTCAGGACTGAAGACTGTCTCTCATATAGCTAGGCCGCAAACTGGCCTTGATCTTGAAAACGTCCACTGGTGTGACAGCACTGTCCTATAGTGTGACATGAAATCAGCGTCACACTGGTGGAAATGGCTGTCACACCAGTGGATGTAGGCTCTATCAAGGGGTTGGTCATTCTGCATTTGTGATGGAAAGTGGTGTCCCTCTACTTTACAACATAATTATTAATATTTCCAGAATATCCCCTGATCTTGAAATCATCATGATGGCAGCCTCCATTTTAGAAAAGTCTGGATTTAGGCTAATTTGTCTGTGGTGTTACTGTCTGTGGTGTTACTGTCTTTCATGGTAACACCACAGACTCTATAGTAACTCCACAGACAATATACCAGTAATGTTGTATTTTTAATAAAACACATAGGACATCAGTAATCAATCATATAATTGTATCTCTCTTGTCAGGTATGGCCAGATTAACTGCTGCTGAAAAGTAGCGTCTTTATAGACAGCGCAGAGATGCAGACACACAGTTCGAAGAGCAGAGTTCCTTCAAAAGAAACAGCAGACCTATTTAAAAGACCTATTTAAAAAACATTCAGTGCAAAACAAGACTGAGAATAGGAGATCTTCCAGAGAGGGGAAAGAGAGCAGCAAGGAAGAACGGGAGAATATACTCACTGATGAGTCTCGATTTCTGTTGAGACATTCAGATGGAGTCAGAATTTGGCGTAAACAGAATGAGAACATGGATCCATCATGCCTTGTTACCACTGTGCAGGCTGGTGGTGGTGGTGTAATGGTGTGGGGGAGGTTTTCTTGGCACACTTTAGGCCCCTTAGTGCCAATTGGGCATCGTTTAAATGCCACGGCCTACAGTAGGTAGCCAACCAGAATGCCTATTGCCGCCGCGGCGTCTACCGCGGTGAATTCACCGCGGCAAAAAAAAAACAGTCGCATTTCTAAGTCATTCGCGAAATGACCGCCAGGTGGCGCAAAGGGACATTTAGCGAAAGCAAAACGTATGTAAAAGTAGCCTACATTTTAAATAGAATATAGCAAACTTTTAGAGCAGAACATTTTATGAATCAAAATTTAAAAGAGGCCTATCTCGCAGTCAGTGAAAATAAATTAGGTGCAATCAATGATGCTAAACTATTGAGGAATGAGAAGATTGAAGAGTGCATCTGTCGTTTGTGGGCACACTGACGCGTGAGCAACCGAGCTTGTGGTCGAGTGGTAGAGCTGAATGTTTAAACAGTACAAAGACACGGGTTCGAAACCCGAATAAATATGTTTTTTATATAATTACCATGCATTTCCATTTTACACTAAGGAACAAATCTCATCCAACAGATTGACTGAATTTACGTCTTCAAAAACAGTTCTGTTAAAAAATAAACAAACAAACAAAAAAAACTTCACGGACAGGACAGCAGACAGCAGGACTGGAATTCTTTCCATGCAGAAATAATTTTAAAAAACATGGTTAAGCAAGGTGCGATTTGCCGGTGGGTGATTTCCCCCCTCCACAGTAGGCTATAGCGAATAGGCCTACCCTAAATAGACCTTATCAAATATAGTATATATATTTTTTAAATATAGCCTAAAACACGCACGTTTAAACAACAAACAATAAAATCTGAACCAGCGCTTCTGCTCCTGTATTGAGAGATAACATGCAGCGCATTTCAGTTACGATCCTGGTTCCAATTGTATTAATACATTCACGGCTTTTTAAAATGTCACAAAGCGTTTTGATGTGGTTTTGAACGAAATATTGAAGTTTATAATTAAGTATTTTGACACACCACGCCTAGTGCGTATTCTAAAATGGGGTTTTCTTCTGCCACTGAATTAGAGTTCGACAAACGCCGCATTCACTTGAATTTCTTTTTCTGCTAAAATAACAGGCTATAGCCTACTTCGTTATTTTTGGTCATACAGATAGGATATCATATTTTAAAACTGTAAAAGGTCTATTTTATTCATGTAAAGTAGGCTACACTCACAATAGGATAACTACAAAACATTCTCACTCATTTGAGCGAACACACACTGCATAAACGTTTGGGCTTTTCTCAGTGAGCTTCGACATGGCCGAGTGGTAGAGCTGACGGTTCATCAATCGGAAGACCTGCGTTCAAATCCCGAACAAACATGGACTTATGTAAAAATATATATATTTTTAGGCTATTAATGCAGATTTGTTTAGTTCTAAAACTCTGTTACACCATATATTTTTTTTGCTTATATTTATAAAATAATATTACCATGCATTTCCATTTTACACTAAGGAACAAATAGGCTATCCAACAGAACGACTTTAGATCTGTAGCTAATAATACCAATTGTTCAAAAGCAGTTTTGTATATAAAAAAAGATATATAGGCCTATATATATATATATTTGTTGTATTCCCTATAGCCTACATAGAGTTTTTAAAAACATGGTTTTAAGCAAAGTTTTCGACAAACGAGGCAGCGCGTTCATTTGATTTATTTTTCTCATAACAGCTAAAATAACTTAATAGGCTATACGTGATTTTTTTTTTGGTCATACAGATAAGAGTAGAGTAGCCTACATCGTTCAAAACTGTAAACTTTTTTTTTAGGCTAATGACAAAAGTTTATCTGTCGTCTCTCTCGGTCTCCGGGAACTGCGCGTCACAAAAATAAACCGAAAGCCACTTGCCTCAGCTCAAACACGATAGGAAATCGGATATGTCTAAAGCCTTTAAATGTCTAAATATTTAGGTTAATAAATGTTATCTGATTATGTAATCCATAAGAAAACGAGAGCTACAGAGAATCTGCTCAAATATGTTTATGAGCGCCTCGCAATGAGAAAATGACAAGGTGAAAATCTCGTTTAATTAAAATCGCCCTGAATTAAAATGTAAAAACAGATCAAATCATTTATTTGTCGAAGTGTTGCTATATTGTTTCATTTAAAGTTCATAATTATTATCTAAATGTTATTTAGTTTATCAGCAGTAGGCTACCACGAAGCACCGATATTTATTTGAATAATAATAATTTAAAAAATAACTAATTCACATTTTACATGCCTGGACCCAAAGATCCCTGTAGAATTTAATATTGAGTTGAGCATTTTGTTCATGACAACAAAATGAACATGCGTTTGAAGATTATATTTAGTTTTGCTTGGAAAAAGCTGGCCCAAACCAGTTTTATTTCTTAAATTATTTAAATAATGAAATATTTAGTAATAAACTTTTATGACAGAAATACCACATGTAGCTTAAATCATTTAATTCTTTCATTATCAACACTTTTATAGCCTAATGCTAGAGCGATTTAAGTGTGAATTGCGACTTCTCCTTATTTTAAGTCAGACTCAAGACTCAGAGAGCCTGTGGGGGGTTTGGAGGGACAGACAATAGGTGTTAATGTTCCTCATTCATATGGAGAGTGTCGGATAGCCAGCCCCATGGCAAAGGCAAAATTATTTTAAGGATAGGCTACATCTCTCGATGTGTCCCCATATTTGATTAAATTATAAATATTGTAGTTTATTTATTGTAGCCTATTTAAAGTGTTTTCACACACAAATTTAAATTGAAGTGTTCAATCCAGTTGTTTCAACTGGTTCTGTAGAGTTTAAGAATGTTTGAGCAAGGGAGACTAAATAAACTTGCTGAGATCCAGCGCGAGAGAGGCAAAACTCATGTTTTTAATTTATGTTGCTGTGGACTATTTTCGATTTGTACCGTTTCGTTTAATTTAGCTGCAATTTCTTTGGCAAAACAAATTTAAAATGTAGCAAGAATAAGATTGTGTGTTTCTTTTTTGCATGGAAATAAAGTCTAAATGCAAGTTAGGTTGCCACCGGTCTCGGTTTTACCGGGATTGTCCTTCTTTTTAATAACCTGTCCCGGGAAATTGAAGCACTCTCCCGGGACAATGAATGTCCCGGTTTTCGAAAGGCTACGTGATTATGCAAGTTCAAACCATAGACAGGTTCAAACTGTGTAGCGCGCGGCCGCTTGCACGGCAGAGAGAGGGAGAGACAGAACACCGGCCAGATCCCCCCTAACTACAGATGGTAGTTGCCGCTCAAAGTGTGGGGCGCGCCCCATGGGTGGGAAATAGCCTAGAGAAGTGACAGGTTGGGCGCGCCAACGGGAGGAACTTTTCCTTTTTATGCCTTTTATATCTTTATTCGTTCATGGCGAGTCTACATCGCATCTTCATCTTTGCAGCGACGCAGAAAACACCAGTTTATTAATAAACAATGAAATGTCTCCTTGCTATTTTTTACACATTCACCATTGCCGTTCGTGCGCTTGAGTGCAGCTTTATAACACTCACTCATTACCCTGTATAGCCTATTTAAGTTATTAAATAAATATAAAGGGGTGATTTGTCCACTGATGGCTTAAATAAACAACTAGGCTACTAGTTGACTAGAAAAAAACTAGTCGGAGACATCATGAGCGCGCGACCCTGAGCGGAATGAGCGAGCCGAGGAATATCCAGAAATGCTCACATGCTCTGATCGGAACAAAGGAATTTTGACATAATTAATCATTAGTTTATATCTCATGCACTGCCCATAATTTTAATCCCATATAAAACACATTAGCCTATGTTATGTCTATTTTAATTTTTTAATTTTTTTGTCTTGCCAAATGGATTTCTCTTCTTTTCTTTTTTTTTAACATTTTGACACAGCAGCACTTTAATTTTCTCTATTTTTGTTTTTGTTTGTTTAGTTTGTATTTAGTTACTAGCCTACTTGTTACTTCAATAAATTGGAACATTTTAAGCTTGTTGCGTATTTCATTAGCATTGTGTTGGGGCGATGGGGGCAGTGGGGCTTGAAAATTATGAGTCTATCCATCGGGTGCAGAAAAAAGATTGCATGTGTGTGCTAGTGTGCGTGTGTTTATGAAGCGAATGTAAGAAGCCCCCCCTAACAACCCCCACGCTCTACTGTAGCAATGTTGTAATATGCCATTGATTATTAAACAAAACGCTTGACTTTAAATAAATAAACAGTTAATAAACTCGCAAATAAAGAGTCACCTATTTAAGCATCAAGAACGGTTAAAGATTAATGCTGTCGGCCAACATGGTGTTATATTGAGATTCGATCTCGGGTCTCTTGGATCTCGGTGTCGTTGCGTTAACCACAGAGCTACCACCTGAACGCTGTTACGTCAACGTCTTATACTATTCCAAAGCCTTGATGTAGCCTAATATGTTTCTATTGCAATGTTTTATATGGAAATGTTTTCATTATTTATTCAATTTAATTTAAGTATTGTGATGAATTATTTAACTACATTTCACTTAAATTCATCTGCTACCAGCTTTCAATCGCTCTGAATGAGCCGCGACGCAGCGGCAGATTACTAGCCTAGAAATCTAGACGCACCCTAGCGGCCGCGAAAATCATTTCGCTGCCAGTGTGGTCTAGCAACTCTCAATAGACTTTTTAGTTGGAAAAACCAATTTCGGGTCAGGCCAATCACATCGTGTATAGAGTCGGCGGGCGGGCTTAACACAATGACGGCACAGTTCATGACGTTCCGCGTGATTTCCATAGGTGATTTCCCTGCTGCTTGAAAACAATGAAGATGCAGCGGTCTTTCGAATCGGCTTTGGCCGCGACTCTGGAGGACTTGGAGTTAAGAGAACGCCACTTAAGTCATTCTTAGAAAAGGAAGATGTGTTCGGAGTTTTGACGACCGGATACGGCAAAAGTTTAATATATCAACTAGCTCCGCTAGTGGGAAAACGCACGGGACTCACTCAGCCACAGCCGTTCGTTGCTCTGGTTGGTTAGCGCTGTCCTATTGCATGCAGAGGGATTTTGAAAGACAACCGTTTATCCCGCCCCTCGGATTGAGGTATGTCAATGGAGAGTTCCCAGACCTAACATCTTGATGTAGGTCTGGCATGCCAGGCTAGCAGATTACGCAATAGAGAGAATAAACGGACACTTTTCAAAGTCTGTGATTGTAGCGCCTCTTAGCGGTTAAAGGCAGCAAATACACCCCGAATTTCACCGCCGCGGCAAAGCGGCGGCGTTGAAAGTATTATTCTGGTTGGTAACCTACTGTACCTGAACATTGTTTCTGACCATGTCCATCCCTTTATGGTCACCATGTACCCATCCTCTGATGGCTACTTCCAGCAGGATAATGCACCATGTCACAAAGCTCGAATCATTTCAAATTGGTTTTTTGAACATAACAATGAGTTCACTGTACTAAAATGGCCCCCACAGTCACCAGATCTCAACCCAATAGAGCATCTTTGGGATGTGGTGGAACAGGAGCTTCATGCCCTGGATGTGCATCCCACAAATCTCCATCAAATGCAAGATGCTATCCTATCAATATGGGCCAACATTTCTAAAGAATGATTTCAGCACCTTGTTGAATCAATGCCACGTAGAATTAAGGTGTTCCTAATAATCCTTTAGGTGAGTGTATTTGTTAATGCAGTTTTTGTCTAAATGTTCTTTTATCAGAGCAATTACTTCTTGTAATCCTACTCATGATGAATTTCATTATTTTGCTCAAACTTTTAATTATTAAACCTTTTATGCAATATTACATCTGTGGTGTTATATTACGTCTGTGGTGTTACTTCAAAACTTATGCGACATTACTTTCCTTCAGAGCCATTTAATCTTATAATTTAATGTTTTTAGACTGTAAAGTGGTTTTAATATTTTAGAATAAAGACTATAAAAGTAGCACAGACCATTTTTCCTGCCTTTTTATGTATATACATTTAAAAAAAAACAAAAAAAAACAATTCTTGTTGTCCAATGGTGTGACAGAATGTCCTGTGGTGTGACAAACTGAATTATACGGGGAAAATGCATTTTAATGCAGAAATTCATGTAAAAAGTGTTGAATAGTATAATAATGATATCACCACTATGCAAATATAAGGATGAAATGAAGCTTCATTAGGTTTTATACTAATTATAATGAATATAATCCAGACGTTTGGGTAAAGTCCTCATCTTATAGTAGGATAATAACATGATTGTGAATTTTTATTGGTTACTTTTGATGTGGGAATATAGTTAGGACAAACTGATAAGGATTGTGCATATTTGTCTTATCTGTCACACAATCTCTGAATTAAATATTAACATTAAAAATGTTGTCACACCGGTGGACAATATGTGGGACTATCACACAAAAAAAGTTAATAAAATGCTAAATAAATAAGGAATTAGAACGGGACACATTCAGTTTTGATTTTTTCACATATTAAGCAATATAATTATATGTCATTTGACATACATTTTAGAAATATATTTTTTTCCACTTTGGATTTGAGTTCACGTCAACCACCCATTTCTCATAGCTGATTTTAAAAAAAGGCCTTTTAAGAGCAACACGCCTTCATATCCCCTGTGTAGTGGGACGTACAGAGTTTCTTTTTTTTAATTCAATGCTCGCGAGTAATGTAATGTCCAATTATATTCGGCGAAGGAGCGGTTAAAAGGGGTTTGAATGAACGCTTTTGGTGTGGGGTTACCGCCTGTGCGTCATTGCCGGGGACCGCCCATTCCGGTTTGTTTCATTCCTTCCACCTGAGGTACGTGTTTGGCTAACTAGTTAGCACATGGATTTGTGACCATAGACAGTAAAAGAAATGGACACAGCGACACCATAGATTTCAACGGAGAAAACTGAAGCCCTTTAGAAGCACTCACTTCCTAATAGCCAAGCATACTGCGCAGGCTCAAACTGAGCTTGACGACGGAGATGTGACGTGAGCAACGTAGTAGCTGCACCAGCCGAAATCTTAATCATTCCCTTCCGAATCTTGCAGAGCCGGAGATCGTGAGTATTAGCTGTCCATGAGCTCGCAGCAGGAGCAACTTTATGACTATCTATGGGCTTCTCCCTTGACTTTATGCCTCCACGTCCCCCCCGATTGCCCGCGAGTTTCTACTTCTGTCTATACGGTCATTTGTCTTGTGTGCGACAGAGAGTCGCGGGGTTATGATGCAGTCCTTAGCCTATATTACAAAAATGGCTTCTAAATCGGCCATAACGTAAGATACACAGTAATGGAGCCTTTTATACATTGTCGTGTTTCTTTCGAAAAAAATTATGGACAAATGGAGTCTTTGGACGTCTCCGATGTAAAGTTATTTGCTGTCAAAGTGACGCCAAAATGAATGGGAGTCAATGGGATGTTAACAGCAGGTGATAGTCAGCTACAATGGCGGCGCCCGGAGAGGCTTCAGTTTCCGGTTATTTGTTTTCCGGTTGCTGGGGGTTGTCGGCGGCGGCTATTCATATGCCTCTCCTGCACTCCCGTGCTGTTATGGCGACATTCGTCTGTGCGTGACTCGGATTTGCGACCCGCTGTTGCGCAACGTTTCTTTATTTCTATGTTGTAATTTTTTTTTAATCTTGACAGGAATAATCTGTCCTCGGAGACAGCGTTCAATGAGGCCTGCGGGGCAACACTAATTGAAGCTGCTGCTTTGTCGACCCTGGTTTCTCCTGACAACTCGCACGTGAGCATGTGCGCTCTGTTCATGTGTTTGTGTTTTGCTCTTTTGCTTTTTGTAAATTTTTACTTGATTTGTTCTTCAGTGTTATTGCTTTATATCGTTTGTTTGTCTACCCTGGTTTCTCCTGTGTCAAACTCTCATGGGCGCTCTTCTTAAGGTATCAGGACACAGGTTTCCAGCATTGTTTATATGATCGCTGGGTTGCTAGTGAAGTATGAAAGTGGAGCAAAGATCCACCCAGTTTTGGTGCCCAAATTCTTAACCTCAGCGTGGTTTGATGCATGAACCTGTAGTTGTTAAATAACTTTCTCATTTGTTTTCTTTTTTTTGTAACTTTTATTTAAGTTTAAACTGTTATTTGATTATTTTGGAGATCATATTGTTAATTGTTTTTTTGTTACATGAGCCGAGGCTTCAGGGCAGGCCACTCATAGCCCCTCGTGTGCGGTGGTGGGATTCTGTCACGGAGTGCTGTGTGTTCATGCTTGACCTTGTTGGTGTGCGTGTGTTGTGGTGAGACCTGTGCACAGGATGGTATAGGAGCCTTGTGCTTATTAAGCTAGTTTCCCTGCCATTGGTAAGCCTCGGCCTCTTTTTCATGTTTGGTGTATTTAATGTTTGTGTTAACCTGGTCCTTCAGTCTTTTAATGTGTTTTTAAGATTACTGCTTGATGATTGAAATAAAACTTTTGTACTTTCGGTATCCAGGTTTCAGGACCTCCTTCGATAACCACGCTCCTGTGTGTCCTTTGTAGGTGGTTAAATTCATTAATATTTATATTTCCCTGTTTAACAGGTTGGCGTAGTCAGCTATCTAGAGGTAGTTCGCTCCTCTTAAGGTCCCACTACACCTGCAATGCATTTGCAGCAGAGAAGCAGAAGTGCTGTTCTGTGAAGTTTTGGTGGCAAATCCAAAGGGGCATGTTTAACAACTGCCGCCTTCTTGTCCTGAACCATTATCTGGCGGCAGTTGTAAACTGCCACTAGCACCCATGGTGATATTCACACTGATGATGCAAAGTCTGAAAGTCCGCCCTCATACGTACTTCCACTCAATTTTTAATTTCCTTCAGTACTACGTCTGGGATTGTGCTGTAGTCTTTGGTTTTCTCCAGTCAATTTTTTACAGAGGGAGTGGCTGAGAACGATGACTTGGATGTTGTGCGTTATTTTGAGTTGTAGTTCAGTAATGGCAGTGGAGAAAGATGCGGGCGAAGCCATTCGGTCCGTTGTGGCAATGCTGCTGAATATCAAGAAGTTAAAGCCGGAGCAAGAACAATCTTTGCTTAGTTTATTTGGTGGCCATGATGTTGTGATGATGCCATGATGTACGGCGCATGACATGTGTCACGACCAAACGTTATCGATTGGTTTATGGCAGATCCAGAGTGACTCTGGGCAGATCCAATAGTTTTAGACTTCAATAGAGTACCCGTTAACCCTACAAGGAAGTTAACGCTTGCCAATGGAGCGGTGCCAAACTCTATGTACAAATGAAATGTACGAGAGTCTGGTGGGACCAGGCTAGCAAAGTCTACTACTGTATAGACCCAACATTTGTGTCAGCTTTATAGCTCAGATATATGATAATATCAATAATATACTTCAAAATAGAGAGAAAAACAGTATTAGTATAACTTTTCAGTTTAAGCCGTTTCAGCAAGAAGCTACTGAATTACATACGGTATAAATTAATTTGTAATGGTTTTATTGTAGCATCTGTCACAAACAGAACATTCTCCAAACATTAAGTTAACGTACTGTTCCTATTTGTTTATTTTTTGGGAACATATTCCCAACATTCTAATAACTTTTTTGTAACTAAAAAATCCACTGTTCTCAGAACATTGCAGAAAGGTTTTTGTGTGACCTTCTTTGTGAGTGTGATGAACTAATAAGAACTTAAACAAAGAATCCTCTAATGCTTATTTTTATGTTTTTTTTTTATGACCAAAAAAGACTGGACTGGACTGAAGATAGGACTGACGTGTATCTGTCAGGGTTCTGTCACTTCTGTCTTGTCTATTTCTTGGTTTTGTGACAGAGCCCTGACACTCATGTTTTGTCTTCTGCTGTGTAGCACGCAGCTTGTTTACATTAGCTGTGTGCTTTCATGTTGTCTTGTTTTGTGTGAGCACATGACTGTTGATTTGTTTTACTAGCCATGTGCTTGTGTTCAAGTTATGTTTGGTGTGAAAAATGGCTTGTCACGTATGTTTCCTTGTGCCATGTGCTCTCCTGTTGATTGTCTAGCCCCTCCCTTCTTGTTACCTGATTATTGATTCATTTGCCCCACCTGTCCTCCCTCGTTACCTCCTTTGTTTGGTCTCCCTAATTATTCTCCCTGTGTTTGCAGTCCTGTGCTGTTTTGTTGTTGTAGTAAGTACAAGGGGCCTGTACCATGAAGGTAGCTGAACAAACTCGGAGTTACAGGATTAGTTTTGAGTTGACAAAACCAAACCGATGCAATCAGGCTTTATTGGTACCATGACGCAGCTCATCAACTTTCTCTGTCAACTCAGGCTTTGATCTTAAGCTAAGATTACTCCACGAGCGCGTGCACATACCAAAGTGACGTTGGCACCGAACAACCAATCACGTTCGATATGGATAGAGCGAGAGCGATACTTTCTTTCCGCGGAGGAGCAAGAGATAATCATTCAGAATTACGATGAATTTAAATATGTATTACAAGCTCGACACAATACGGTCTCTGCTGCCAAAGCAAGAGAAGACTGTTGGAGAAAGATTGCTGATTGTGTTAATGTGTAAGCTAAATAAATACGTTCTTTATTCATGTAAAATGATATGTAGGCTATATATAGGCTATGAATGTATGTGTGTGTGAAATATAGCCTATATTTTTATAATATATAAAAAAAATGTGCATGTATATACTAATAAAGATTAAGATTCATTGATTTTAGATGCAACTCCAAACGTTCTTGGCAGCTGATAAAGACAAAATATAAAAATATAATTCAAAGTAGCCTAGTAATTATTTAAACACAACCTTTTGTTTTTGTTTTATTAACACTTGTTTGAAGCAAACCGAAAAAAGAGTGAAATTCAGAAAACCAGTGGAGGGCCACTCCTCCAGAATATACTGAGTGGGCTCTGATAGGAATAAGGGACGGCCGATTATGGATGGGATTACAGGTGCTGTACAATCTGACCCTGGTGCTGGCTCCTCTAAGCAAGTAACACTGGGTACGTGTGCAATACATTACTATTTTAAGTTTTAAATATGGCTGACTGTATGTCCTGCATTAGAGGGAAATGCAGTGTCCCTGTTGAAGCCACACACACACACACACACACACACACACACACACACACACACACACACACACACACACACACACACACACACACACACACACACACACACACACACACACACACACACACACACACACACACACACACACACACACACACACACACACACACACACACACACAGTCTCCCACACAGAGGTCAGAATGCAGCAGACAGAACACCAGAAACATATTGGGAGGAGGAAATGATGAAGACACTCTGTCTATGTTCTGGGACAGTTGCTGAGGTGAATGCACTGAGCTTTTTATTAAGGCAAACATTTGAATGTGTGGCATAAAACAGGGACTGGCCCAAGTTACACATCTCTTTTATTGTAGGATTTTTCACAACCTGTCCCAGAAACTGAAGCCTCTACCTCAACAGGCTTCAAAAGAAATGTGAACAAGGTAAGGATTTAAACCCCTTGACATATGTTACAGGTGTTTGTCAAGGAACTTTTTGTGAGTTGATTAGCCTCCCAAAAACTTGTAATGATCATGTTTGTGGTGGAATTATGTTTCAGGTGGAAACAGACTCAGTCAGGGCCCTTTACAAAAGGAGCCTATGGAGCTAGACTGCACACTAAAGGAGCCTATAGAGCTAGACTGCACACTAAAGGAGCCTATAGAGCTAGACTGCACACTAAAGGAGCCTATAGAGCTAGACTGCACACTAAAGGAGCCTATAGAGCTAGACTGCACACTAAAGGAGCCTGACTGTGAGCTGAGGAGGCTCCACATTTAAAAAATAAATGCAACAGCTAGATTAAACTGATCTCAGTATGTGAACTTATTTAACCAAGTACTTTAGCATGAATATTTATTAATCCAACTTTCTATTGCTTTCTTTCTCAAGTAGATTGTTATCTGTTAATTTTACTATTAATTTAAAGATTCATCTCACAGAAAATAATAATTTAACATGTTCACATAATCTCTACCTGAACATTAAGGCTGTGAAAGCACTTTCTATTAACATAATCTGCCTCATGTTCTCCTAGAGAAGTGGAGATTGCAACATGTGTTCAGGCTATTGCTCCAATGACTCTATAGGGAATCCTATTGTAACCCAGTGACAATACAGGGTTAAAAGAACTTAAAAAATTTATTAAAATAGCGTAATACACCTTTTAGGAAAATTAGCCAATCAGGAGCGATAGTTCCTCCCCCAGCGGAACATGATTGACAGGTCACGACGCAACTGCGTGATCTAGAGAGAGAACCTGCGCGTGTGTATGTGAGAAAGGAAGAGACGACGAACAAACTTGATGGCGACGGGAGAAAAGAGGAAATTAACAGATTTAAAGTTAACAGAGTGATAAAAGTGAGTGTATTAGCAAGCTAAAGAAGAAACACAGAAGACAGGATAAGGAGGAGCAACCGGGAGTTTGGAAAAAATCCCGGTTTTGTCTCGGTAAGCTAGTGAACTATATGACGCTAATATGGCTAACTGTGTGTGCAGTGCTATATTTTCCTATAATTGTATCAAGAGTTAAGACGAAGTTAAGTTAAGAGTTCACGGCCTGGTGCCGTAAAAAAAAATGTTTTATTTCTGACAGTGATATAAAGTTTTAATTTTAATTAGAACTGAAATAGTAAGGGGATATTTAAGTTACCTAAACACAGCTGCATTTATGTTCATTTGCTCTGTTTTAAGGAGAAGCTAAGTGAATTACACAGCATTGCTATTGAAGGGAAGGTTATGGAAAAAATACTATGGTTGTCTATGATCATTTTATTTTATTGTTGTGTGTGAAAATGTTAAAAATTAATGTTTAAACTCTGTTGGGAGTAAAAAAAAACAACAACAACATGTTTTCTGATAAGGGTACTCTAATGAGAGTATTAGCATTGCAACTACAGTTATGTGTTGCAACTTAACTTATGTAGAGCCTGTACTGCCTACAGTTTTCCTAATACCGGGATAAGAGTATCTTGATGTAATTTCTGTTGATTTATCATCAACTGTTATTGAATAAGTACAATGTTTGGCATGTTATATGCTGGTTGCTGTAGATATATCTAGATATTGAGCTGAGATGTGAAATTTGAACTGAAGTGTAATAAATAGGCCTGAACATGTGATCATTGAGTATTATACTGCATGTGATGCTTAAATGTTACATGGTTGTTATGCTTTAGTATGATTGTTGTACAACATATAGATATATAAAACATAATTTTAAAAACCTGTTTGCAAAAAATAGGTCAGGTCTTATGGACAGAGAGAGAACTACTTGGAAGATCCATTTGTATCGATGGCGAGCCTCCCAGTGTGATCTTGAAGAGACGCAGACCAACTCATCGAACACTTCCTTTGGTGGTAGGAAAGTATCAGTTGCCTGAGCTGGTACACACACTTCATCCAAAAGTGCCAACTTTCTTCTTAAACAAGGAAACTGTCACAGAACTGGTGACACACACTTTAACAGAGAACTATTGACAGTGGATTGACTAATTGACTATTGACTAAAGACAGACTTTAACGACTACAAAAGGAAAGAACCAAAGACTCATTTATTTTCAAAGGGCCCAATTTTTTTATTTTTCATGTATGTTATGTAATTGTATTTCAATTGTTACTTGCAACGTAATGTGAGTAAAAGTTACTGTTTACAACTTATCTGGCCTAATCCTTCCTTTTGTGGGTACAGTTTATTTCACTTAGCTCCTTCCGAACCTAGCCCCAGTGTTAGCTCATATTTAGAAGGTAGCACGGTTACATAAAACTTGGCGAGCCAGCCAGGAGCTTTGTGAGTAGACTGTTACCATACAGGAAGGCCAGTTATAGCGCCACCTGCAGATAAAATTTTGAATTGCATTTTTTTTATTAAAAGTGATTTTTTGGGGAATTTAGTGTTACACCTGAAAAATGGAGATTGTTGAGAGAGAAAATATCAAAGTACCAAACTCAGTCATAGTAAGTGGGTTATCCTATACCCCTATAGATGAAGAGATTTTCGATTACTTAAAGCAATGTGGGTCAATCAGTAGGATCTTTAAGATTGAGAATCCTGAGTCTGAATACCACAAACAGGCCATCATTGAGTTTAAATCAGGTGCAGCACTGCAGTCACTTGAAACTACACTGCCACTAGACAGACCAAGTTCTGAGGACCCCAATGTCATACACCACGTAAAAACACTAGCTAGTGTTTACAGCAGCAGAGTAGGCACTGAAATCACTCACACCTTTCTGTCTGAGCTTAAAGGCATAGCCAGATTAAGTGGTGTGTCATTTGAGGACATTTTACGAGGAGAGTTGACAAGGATTACAGAAACTATCAGAGCACAGGTCCCAGCGGAAGAAGCGGAGACAGTTCATGAGCCAACTCCTACTCCACCAATGAGTGAAAGGATAAAGCCCCTCTCACCTATGACCCAAGCTCAGCCTAGACCCACACCAGTTCAAATAGGACAACACCCAAATTTCGCTGAGACTCCTGCAGGAAGAACTGTTGGTGAAACACCATCTTACACTGAGCCAACAGCTACATTCACTCCATCTGTTATGAGGGACTCCATGCCTAGCTTTACCTTATCTCCTGATCATCTCACCACACCTGAAGTTCAGCGGGTAGTGGTCGAACACATTGTGAAAAGCACAGAAATTGCATCTCAATTGCACTCACCTGCCAAATTGAGGATTTTCTCAGGCAGAGTCCCTTGCCCCAACTATGAGGTGGATTACGAAACCTGGCGAACCAGTGTTGATTTCTACTTGACTGATTCCACTGTTTCTCATTCACAGTTGGTGAGAAGAATTGTGGATAGCCTTTTACCCCTGCTGCTAACGTGGTGAAGCCTTTAGATCGTCATGCTACTCCGCGAGATTACCTGAGTTTGCTTGACTCTGCATATGCAACTGTAGAAGATGGTGATGAGTTATTTGCTAAATTTCTTAACACACATCAGAATTCAGGCGAGAAACCGTCTACCTACCTCCATAGACTGCAGTCATCTTTGAGTGCTGTTGTGAAAAGGAAGGCTGTAAGTGCCAGTGATGCAGACAGACAGCTTCTCAAACAGTTCTGTAGAGGATGTTGGGACAACACATTGATTGCAACTCTCCAGCTGGAACAGAGACAAAATAACCCACCAACCTTCTCAGAGTTTTTGCTGTTGTTGCGGACTGAAGAGGATAAGCAAGCAGCCAAGGCGAGTCGAATGAAGCAGCACCTCGGATTCATAAAAACAAAAGCCCAGTCTAATGCACAAGCTGCGTGTGTCGAAGGAATCACTAATTATGACACAAAGATCCAAGATAACAGTATACCTTCAACCATGAAACAGATTCAAAAACAGATTGCTGACCTCCAAGCTCAGATTGCGGCCTTCACAGTTTCCAAGGGAGAGAAAGCAGTAAAAACCAAAGTGCCTAATGCTCAGAAGGCTAAACAAAAAGAGAGCCAGCCTATGTCTCAGAAGCAGTCCTCAGCTCAGTTGGTGACCACTAGGAGACCCCGGCCTTGGTACTGTTTTAAGTGTGGGGAAGATGGTCACATAGTTAGCAGCTGCAGTAACCCTGCTAATCCTATGCTGGTTGACGCTAAAAGAAAAGAGCTAAAAGAAAAGCAACAGGCTTGGGATGAGAAGACTGCATCCAGCAACCCCTCCACTTTAAACTAGAAGCGGTTCCTGTGGAAGGACGATCAGGGACCGAAGAACAGAAAAGTCCTCAAGAAAAGCTTAACACCAAAGCAATATTGAAAGAACAGACCGTAAAACAAACCAGAAGTGTTCCAAAAGGACTGGTTGGACGAAAGAGCACAGCTAATGTTAAAGTCAATGGAGTCGGGTGCAACTGCTTACTCGATACAGGCTCGCAGGTTACCACCATATCCCAGTCGTTCTATAATGATCATCTGTCAGAATACATAATCAAACCTGTGAGTGACATATTAGAGGTAGAAGGAGCTAACGGCGAACCTGTTCCTTATGCTGGATATGTGGAGATAAGCCTGAAGTTTCCTAAAGAGTTTATCGCCTCAGAACCTGAAGTAGAAACTCTAGCTTTGATAGTACCGGACACTCGCTCAAACAGTAGTATACCAGTACTCATTGGGACGAACACTCTGGACCCTCTTTATGAGGAATACTGTGATGACAACACTCTCAGACCTACCACATTATGTGGCTATGCCCAAGTTCTCAAAACCCTGCAGCTACGACACCAGCAACGCTCCTGTGGTAGACTTGGACTAGTAAAACTCAGGGGCAGTACACCTGCCACAATCCCTGCTGGTGAGAAGGTCATACTACAGGGATGTGCTGGCGGAAAAAATGTTACCAGTGAGCCATGGGTGCTACTTGAGCCCCCATCTATGTCATCCTTACCTGGAGGAATCTTCACAGACTGTTGTCTTATCACCATGCCAACTCAACATCCTTACAAGGTACCTGTAATATTGAGAAACGAAACCGATCATGATATAACACTACCAACTAACTGTATCATTGCTGAGCTAACAGTAGCTCAAGAAATCTTGCAAGATACTCATCCTAACCAAAAACCTACTCACCCAGATAAAGAATCATCTTCTTCTGATAATCTGCGAGATGCAGCCAGCTCCTCTGGTCAACTAGAGACAAAAGCAGAAGAAAAGCTGAAGCTTGACTTTGGCGATTCACCACTTTCTGAGGAATGGAAGACAAGAATAACCGAGAGGCTGAATGACTACTCTGATGTTTTCGCTCATCATGATCTTGACTTCGGTCATACAACAAAAGTCAAACATCACATTCGTCTGAAGGATGAAACGCCATTCAAACAGCGACCCCGGCCCATACATCCACAAGATTATGAAGCAGTGCGACGCCATCTCAAAACACTTCTCGATGCTGGAGTTATCAGGGAATCTGAGTCCCCTTTTTCATCACCAATTGTAGTTGTCAAAAAGAAGAATGGTGATATCAGACTGTGTGTAGACTACAGGAAACTAAACCTCCAAACTATCAAGGACGCATATGCCCTACCGAATTTGGAGGAATCCTTTTCTGCACTTAGTGGGTCTCAATGGTTTTCCGTGATGGATCTAAAATCTGGATACTACCAGATCGAGATGGAGGAAAGTGACAAACAAAAAACAGCCTTTGTCTGCCCTTTAGGGTTTTGGGAATGGAATCGCATGCCACAAGGGATAACGAATGCACCTTCCACATTCCAGCGATTGATGGAAAAGTGCATGGGTGATATGCATTTGAGGGAAGTGCTCGTTTTCCTTGATGATTTGATTGTTTTTTCCACGTCTTTGGAAGAACATGAAACACGACTGATCAGTGTCTTGAATCGATTAAGAGAAAGTGGCCTTAAGCTATCACCAGAAAAGTGCTGTTTCTTTCAAACATCAGTACGCTACTTAGGGCACATTGTATCAAGGAACGGAGTCGAAACTGATCCAGAAAAGGTTAAAGCACTCAAGACCTGGCCGAGACCCCAGACCCTGAAGGAATTAAAATCCTTTCTTGGTTTCTCTGGTTACTATCGGAGATTTGTACAAGATTATGCCAAGATAGTGAAGCCCTTGACAAACCTGACTGCTGGTTATCCACCAACAAAAAGAAGCAGCAAGCCAATCCAAACACCTGGCAAATATTTCCACCCCAAGGAGCCTTTTGCTGAAAGATGGACCTCTGCTTGCCAGCAGGCTTTCGAGAACATCATCGACAAGCTCACATCGTCCCCTGTGCTAGGATTTGCAAATCCTAAGTTACCATATACCCTCCACACAGATGCCAGTACGACTGGACTCGGGGCGGCATTGTATCAGGAACAGGATGGACAGAGCCGTGTTATTGCCTATGCAAGTAGAGGGTTGTCACACAGTGAGGCAAGATATCCAGCGCATAAGTTGGAATTTTTAGCCTTAAAGTGGGCTATCACTAAAAAATTCCACGATTACTTGTATGGTAACTACTTCAAAGTTGTCACTGACAATAATCCGCTGAGGTATATACTTACCACTGCTAAATTGGATGCTACTAGCTATCGCTGGTTAGCTTCACTGTCCACTTTTACGTTTGACATCACATATCGGGCAGGCAAGCAGAACCAGGATGCTGACGGGTTGTCAAGGAGGCCTCATGGTGACTTAATAAATGACAATCAGTCTCAAGGCGAAAGTCAGAGGATACATGAGTTCACTTCTAATCATCTGAATCCTGAGAGCGATGATTTCTGCTGTACAGAAACAGTCAGAGCGGCCTGCCAGAGCCATATTGTTGCTTGTGGTAAGGAAGACTCCAGTACTCCTTGCTTAGTAGAGTCTCTCGCCATCCACTCAGAGGCCATTCCTACTGAGTTTGAGGAGGAGGGATTCCATGGTCTTTCTACAGTCCCAAAGTATAGCACAAATGAGCTTGCAACACTACAAAGAGCAGACCCAGTTATCAGTAACATCATAAAATTAATTCAGTCCCAAGAACCGGTACCTACCAGTCGCAAGTCTGAGTCCCCAGAGTTTCAGCTGATGCTCAGGGAGATGAGTCGTCTAGAATTGAAGGATGACCTGTTGTACAGGAGGCGGCAGTGTGACAATAGATCAGTTTGCCAACTTGTTCTGCCACAGGTGTTAAGGTCATCAGTACTTACCAGTCTTCATAACCAGATGGGACACATGGGTATTGAACGTACTCTTGAGCTGGTTAGGTCAAGGTTCTATTGGCCAAAAATGACCTCTGATGTCGAGACAAAGATCAAGACCTGTGAGAGATGTGTCAAGAGGAAAAGTCAGCCAGAGAAAGCTGCACCTCTGGTCAATATCCAAACCAGCAGGCCAATGGAACTAGTTTGCATGGACTTTCTGTCTTTAGAACCGGATAGCCATAACACCAAAGATATCCTGGTCATCACTGACCACTTTACACGGTATGCTGTAGCTATTCCAACTAAAGATCAAAAAGCCAGCACAGTCGCCAAATGTCTATGGGAGCAGTTCCTCAGTCACTATGGGTTCCCAGAACGTCTCCATAGTGATCAAGGACGCGATTTCGAGTCGCAAACCATCAAAGAGCTCTGTGCTTTGGCCGGCATCCGTAAAGTGAGGACAACTCCATACCATCCCAGAGGAAACCCAGTAGAGCGATTTAATCGCACATTACTGAGCATGCTGGGAACTTTGCGGGAAAAGGAGAAGACGAAGTGGCGTGAGCATGTCAAACCACTAGCTCATGCATACAATTGCACGAGAAACGATGCCACAGGGTTCTCACCCTATGAACTGATGTTTGGGCGGCAGCCCAGATTGCCGATAGACATCGCATTTGGTTTACCAGTCAAAGACAGTTCATCTACTTCACATTCCCAGTATGTGAAAAATCTCAAGTCCCAATTGAGGGAAAGCTATCAGCTTGCAACTAAAAGCGCAAAAAAAGTGGCTGATAAGAACAAACAGAGGTTTGATGTGCGAGTAAGAGAATCCACACTTGAGGCAGGAGACAGAGTTCTTGTGCGAAATCTTCGCCTTCGCCAAAAGCACAAACTCGCTGACCGGTGGGAGTCAAACGTTTATATTGTGCAAAAGAGAGCAGGAGACTTACCTGTCTATGTAGTGTGTCCTGAAGGTCAGGATGGGCCAACACGCACATTACATCGTGATCTGCTCTTACCTTGTGGTTTTCTTTCCGAAGAAGAGGAAGTAGTAGTCGAGCCAAAACCAGCACGTAGGCTCAGAACAAGGCAGACACTTCTCCAACCAAGTGAACAACTTATTTGTTCAGATGAGGATGATGATATTGAACCTCAATTCTACCCCATCAAAGTCTCGGAGGTAGAGACAAAACTGTTTAAAGTTTTGGATATGCCTAAGGAAAATGGTGAGGTAGCTCGCAGAAGAAGCACACCTGCTGGAGCTGAATGCTTACCTGTTGATCCTGAAACCTTACCTGACATGGAACAACAAACCTTACCTGGAACCTTACCTGACGTTTTCTTTGCTGGAAACAGCCCTAACTCTATGGAGAGAAATCCCATGGATTTGGAACTTGAGGAAAACTTACCTGTTGCAATTGAACTTGAGGAAAACTTACCTGTTGCAATTGAACTTGAGAAAAACATACTTGTTGCAGTTGAACCTGAGGAAAGAACTGGAAAAATGAATGGAGCTATGGAAACAGAGACAGTAAATGAAATCATCACACCCCAAATGGAAAAGGAACCATTAGTACAACATCTAGATGAATACCTACATGAGCAACTTGCAATGGGAAGAGAGGATTCACAGTGTCAGTCTCAAAAGAATGGCCTCCAGACAGTTACAACCAGTGACCCGAGTTCTACTGTTGAAACAGACAATGACATCAATGAGACAGCCAGTGAACCTCCACGTAGGTCAGAACGTTCCAGAAGAGCACCTGGGAAATTTACTTACCCTCATCTTGGCAGTCCCTTGATTTCTTTTGCCCAGACCATTCTAGAAGGATTCAATCGAGCTTTAGTTGAAACGTTTGAAAGTAATCATTTGGTGGAAAAGAGGACATGAAGGGACTCATGTCAGTTAAGGGGAGGAGGGTGTAACCCAGTGACAATACAGGGTTAAAAGAACTTAAAAAATTTATTAAAATAGCGTAATACACCTTTTAGGAAAATTAGCCAATCAGGAGCGATAGTTCCTCCCCCAGCGGAACATGATTGACAGGTCACGACGCAACTGCGTGATCTAGAGAGAGAACCTGCGCGTGTGTATGTGAGAAAGGAAGAGACGACGAACAAACTTGATGGCGACGGGAGAAAAGAGGAAATTAACAGATTTAAAGTTAACAGAGTGATAAAAGTGAGTGTATTAGCAAGCTAAAGAAGAAACACAGAAGACAGGATAAGGAGGAGCAACCGGGAGTTTGGAAAAAATCCCGGTTTTGTCTCGGTAAGCTAGTGAACTATATGACGCTAATATGGCTAACTGTGTGTGCAGTGCTATATTTTCCTATAATTGTATCAAGAGTTAAGACGAAGTTAAGTTAAGAGTTCACGGCCTGGTGCCGTAAAAAAAAATGTTTTATTTCTGACAGTGATATAAAGTTTTAATTTTAATTAGAACTGAAATAGTAAGGGGATATTTAAGTTACCTAAACACAGCTGCATTTATGTTCATTTGCTCTGTTTTAAGGAGAAGCTAAGTGAATTACACAGCATTGCTATTGAAGGGAAGGTTATGGAAAAAATACTATGGTTGTCTATGATCATTTTATTTTATTGTTGTGTGTGAAAATGTTAAAAATTAATGTTTAAACTCTGTTGGGAGTAAAAAAAAACAACAACAACATGTTTTCTGATAAGGGTACTCTAATGAG
The DNA here is from genome assembly GCA_036326025.1 of Chrosomus eos. Taxonomy (NCBI): domain Eukaryota; kingdom Metazoa; phylum Chordata; class Actinopteri; order Cypriniformes; family Leuciscidae; genus Chrosomus; species Chrosomus eos. The sequence continues at coordinate 7,464,470 of CM070830.1, read as the reverse complement.
AGTATTAGCATTGCAACTACAGTTATGTGTTGCAACTTAACTTATGTAGAGCCTGTACTGCCTACAGTTTTCCTAATACCGGGATAAGAGTATCTTGATGTAATTTCTGTTGATTTATCATCAACTGTTATTGAATAAGTACAATGTTTGGCATGTTATATGCTGGTTGCTGTAGATATATCTAGATATTGAGCTGAGATGTGAAATTTGAACTGAAGTGTAATAAATAGGCCTGAACATGTGATCATTGAGTATTATACTGCATGTGATGCTTAAATGTTACATGGTTGTTATGCTTTAGTATGATTGTTGTACAACATATAGATATATAAAACATAATTTTAAAAACCTGTTTGCAAAAAATAGGTCAGGTCTTATGGACAGAGAGAGAACTACTTGGAAGATCCATTTGTATCGATGGCGAGCCTCCCAGTGTGATCTTGAAGAGACGCAGACCAACTCATCGAACACTTCCTTTGGTGGTAGGAAAGTATCAGTTGCCTGAGCTGGTACACACACTTCATCCAAAAGTGCCAACTTTCTTCTTAAACAAGGAAACTGTCACAGAACTGGTGACACACACTTTAACAGAGAACTATTGACAGTGGATTGACTAATTGACTATTGACTAAAGACAGACTTTAACGACTACAAAAGGAAAGAACCAAAGACTCATTTATTTTCAAAGGGCCCAATTTTTTTATTTTTCATGTATGTTATGTAATTGTATTTCAATTGTTACTTGCAACGTAATGTGAGTAAAAGTTACTGTTTACAACTTATCTGGCCTAATCCTTCCTTTTGTGGGTACAGTTTATTTCACTTAGCTCCTTCCGAACCTAGCCCCAGTGTTAGCTCATATTTAGAAGGTAGCACGGTTACACTATCATAAGATTAACCGAATAAAAAATAAAAAAAAGATTTTAAATAATGCTTAACATGTACTGTATTGTATAGTACATTTGTGAAATTTGCTTTTTGAAAAAACAAAAACAAAAAAAAAACGTGATGTCACCCTATCAACATATTTTACCGGCAATTTTATAAAAACGTACTCGGTTACTAACGTAACCTCGGTTCTCTCTAGAGAGGGAACGAGTACTGCGTAATATCTTACGCTACGGGGAAACACTCTTTCCTCGAGATATTGAAGCCAAAAATTATCCTTAATTTTTTTAATCATGCAAAACGCTTTTGCAGCAGCAAGCAGACAAGGGCGAAACAGCTCGCGCGCCCATTGGCTGCCTCGCTGGAAAAGCTGCAGCCTATCGAGTGAAGGCACTGCGTGACGTAATGACGAATGAAGACGCTTCGCGCTCATTTCGTCATGTCCCGCCAGTATAGGCGTGGTCTCACCCTATAAATACCCCTCGATAGCTGTATTTCTCTGATTTTGTACACCGAAGCGAACCAGAGCATAGTTCAAGCACGGCAAGATACGCAGTACTCGTTCCCTCTCTAGAGAGAACCGAGGTTACGTTAGTAACCGAGTACGTTCTCTTACGAGAGTATCTCTCGTACTGCGTAATATCTTACGCTATGGGGACCCCATACAAAACGCCATGCGGACAGGGATCCAACACCAGAGTCCCGGGGCAAAGCCCGGGGCACATCTAGTGCATAATCACCATAACTCACATAGAGTAGAGGAGGAGAGGCTAAAAGCATCACTCCTTTATAAAGTCCCGTAGGGACACTGACCCGTAAGGGCAACATAGCCGCATTGGCGGCCAATAAGCCCGAAGTTCAGACCGCCAAAAGCTTAGCTTGTAGGGCGGGCACCTCCAGGTTATAGTACTTGATAAATGTCGACGGCGAGGCCCAGCCCGCAGCCGTACAGATATCCTGCAGGGAGACCCCGCTATACCATGCCCACGACGAGGCCACGCCTCTTGTGGAGTGCGCTTTGACACCCAATGGGCACCGTAGGCCCTTGGAAGTGTAAGCCAGCGCTATGGCATCCACTATCCATCTGGATAGGCTCTGTTTTGAGGCGGCGAGTCCCTTAGAACGGCCGCCAAACAAAACGAAAAGCTGCTCGGTCTGCCTGAACCCAGCCGAGCGGGACACATAAGCCCTTAACGCCCTGACAGGGCAAAGGAGACTCGCGTCCCTCTCCTCATCGAGAACCGGAAGGGCTGACACGGAAATCACCTGGGCCCTAAACGGTGTATTGAGGGATTTCGGCACGTAGCCGTGCCTCGGTTTGAGTACGACCTTTGAGTCGTTAGGCCCAAACTCCAGACATGACGCGCTTACAGAAAGCGCCTGTAAGTCCCCTACACGCTTCACTGAAGCGAGAGCCAATAGAAACACCGTCTTAAGGGACAGGTGCTTCATATCCGACAGCTGGATCGGCTCAAACGGGGCGCCTTTCATGGCCTCCAAGACCGTGGAAAGGTCCCAAGCCGGGACTGAAGGGGGCCTGGGAGGGTTTAATCTCCGAGCCCCTCGTAGGAAACGCACGACTAAGTCGTTTTTTCCCCAGTGACTGGCCAGACACCGGTTTAGCAAACGTTGCTATGGCCGCCACGTACACTTTGAGAGTGGATGGGGTCCTTCCCTTATCCATCAGCTCCTGAAGGAAGGCAAGCACTTCCTTAACCCCGCAGTCCACGGGTGAAAAGCCACGGGCTCGACACCAAGTAGAGAACACCGACCATTTCGAGGCATAGAGCCGTCTGGTAGACGGAGCTCTAGCCTGCGCGATCGTGTTTAGCACTCCTTCTGGGAGGCTAGCGGGTACCCGTTGATGACCCATGCGTGCAGGGACCACAGTTCCGGGTGAGGATGCCAAATCGAGCCCTCCGCCTGAGAGAGGAGATCTCTCCTCAACGGTACAGGCCACGGGGCAGTGCTGGTCATCCGCATCAGGACCGGAAACCAAGCCTGGTTCGTCCAGAGCGGAGCCACAAGCAGCACTGGGCATCCATTTTCCCTGATCCGCTCCAACACCTGAGGCAGGAGCGAGACCGGGGGAAAGGCATACAGGGGACCGCTGGGCCAAGTATGGGCCAGCGCGTCCCTGCCCTTTGAGAAGAATACTGGGCAGTGAGCGTTCTCGCGGGACGCGAACAGGTCCACCTGCGCTCTGCCAAACGTTTCCCACAGTAGCTGGACCGTCTGCGGGTGCAGCGACCATTCTCCTGTCAGGACGTTGTCTCTGGACAGCATGTCTGGACCCGTATTCAGGTGCCCAGGCACGTGCGCCGCTTTCAAAGAAAGGAGGTTGCGCTGGGCCCAGACCAAGAGGGGTTCCGTCAGCCTGCAAAGGCGTGCGGACCTGAGGCCGCCCTGGCGATTTATGTACGCCACCACTGACTTGTTGTCCGACCGGACCAAGACGTGGTGGCCCCTCACCAGGGGACGGAAGCGCCGTAGCGCTTTGTCGACTGCTATCAATTCCAAGCAGTTTATGTGAAGGAGCTTCTCCCGCTCTGACCATAGGCCAGCCAGCGGTCTGCCCTCGAGCAGCGCTCCCCACCCCGTGGTGGAGGCGTCCGTAGACACCACTTTCACCCTTGAGGCGGTCCCCAGACTCACACCAGACTGATACCAGCTGGTTACTTTCCAGGGTTCCAGAGCCGAAACGCACCATTGGTCGACCCTGAGGCGACACCGGCCCGTGGTCCATGCCCGGGGCGGGACCCGTGCTTTCAGCCACCACTGCAGTGGGCGCATGCGAAGCAGGGCCAGCTGGAGTGCAGGGGATGCTGAGGCCATCAGGCCCAGCATTTTCTGAAACCGTCTGAGCGGGACTATGGAGCCGTGGCGGAAGGATTCCGCGACGCGCTGAATACTTAGTACGCGCTCCGGTGACAGGCGTGCCGTCATGGAAAGCGAGTCTAACACTGTTCCCAGGAAAGAAATTCTCTGGCTGGGACACAGCAGGCTCTTTTCCCAGTTGACCGTCAGGCCCAGTGTCTCGAGATGCTCGAGCAGTGTGGCCCTGTGTTCTATGAGCTCTGACCGTGATCGAGCTAGAATCAGCCAATCGTCCAAGTAGTTCATAACTCGCATGCCCTGAAGTCTCAGGGGCGCGAGAGCCGCGTCCATGCACTTCGTAAATGTACGGGGTGCCAAAGACAGGCCGAACGGCAGGACTGTGTATTGATAAGCCTGGCCCTCGAACGCGAATCTCAAGAATCGCCTGTGATGGGACGCTATTTGTATTTGGAAATACGCGTCTTTCAGATCTATTGACATAAACCAGTCCCCTTGGCGCACTTGCGCGAGGATTTTCCTGGTCGTAAGCATCCTGAACTGGCGCTTCACAAGCGCTTTGTTCAGCTGTCTCAGATCTAGAATGGGTCTGAAGCCCCCATCTTTTTTCGGTACCAGAAAATATCTGCTGTATAAGCCCCCTTCGCTCTGAGTCTGAGAAAGGGGCTCTATGGCCCCTTTGCTCAGTAGTTTCGCTATCTCGGCTCGAAGTAGATGAGATACTTCGTTTCTCACCGAAGTCTCGACGGGCGCCGTACAACGGCGTGGACGTCGTGCGAATTGTAGCGAGTAGCCTCTCTTTATAGTGTTCAGCACCCAGTCTGATACCCCGGGTAGCTTCGACCACGCTTCTGCGCGAGTAGCTAGGGGTAGGATGCAGACCGGGCTCTGGCCGTGACCTGGCAACGGCTCGAGAGCCCCGGTACCCTGGGAACACAACGCCGTGTTTACAGCGTTCGAGGCGGGGGGCGCGCTGGGCACAGCGGGCAGTCTGGCCGCGCTCAGAATCTCTACGGCGGGACGCACAGCGAGAGTGAGCGGGGCGAATCCCGTGGGATTCGGCGTGCTTGCGGGAGGATGTGGGCGCAAACCTACGGGCACATCTACTGCACTGTGCACGCTTTCGGCCGGAGCCGATAGATTGTGTATTGGTTTCGTTTTTACAGAAACCAAGGGACACGCGGCATGCAGCGTGAGCGGGCATTGTATGGGCGCAATCGCTACATTGTTTGCACAATCGACCTGAGTCAGATTTATGTGTGCTAGCCTCGCACCGTGGCGGGCTGTGTCTGGGTGTGGGAATGGGCACTGGGGCGTGGGCATTCTTACAACACTCATAACACCATCGGCCGTGGCCGGCATACCAGAAAATACACTCTTTATTGGATTTATCTGGGTAGCCATAAAAACGGCTTTTTTGTGCAGGCAAGCGGGCTGAGACACCGGCTGCTTCACTGCTAAATACACTGGCACAGTCACTTCGCAAGGAACTGAACGAGCGAATCTTTTCGGTGGGGAGTCGGCCGCAGCGGGATCCGAACACCGTCGCTTTCTTAGAGTGGCTAGGAAAGCTTCGAGGCCTCGGGCTTGAGCTCAATCTTCGGCCGAGGCCCGCGCTGAGCGGGGCGGCATCCAGCAGAGCGAGAGCGCGGTCTCTGATCCCGGGCCTGGCGGCGCTGTGTAGCGGCGGCTGCGGGCGATGCAGGCCGAGGCTGCGAGCTGCGAGCAGACGGCTGCTTAGAGCGACCTGCAGCGGAGCTCGAGCGCTTCGGGAGGAAGTGCTTCATGGCCTGCGAAGTCTTCTGCTCCTCCGAGAATCTGTCCGCGAAATCCTTGACGGCAGATCCGAAGAGGCCCGCAGGGGAAATGGGCGCGTCGAGGAATACAGAGCGCTCAGCTTCCGTCATCTCAGACAGCGTCAACCACAGATGTCTCTCAGCAACGGTGAGAGAGGCCATATTCCGCCCCATGGCCTGAGCAGCGGCTTTAGCGGCGCGTAGAGCAAGGTCCGTAGCGCCTCGTAAATCCGCCACATTGACCGCACCCGGGCCTTCCTCGTCCAGTTTAAGGAGAAGGTCGGCCTGGTAGATCTGCAAGATCGCCATAGTATGCAGCGCTGAGACCGCCTGTCCAGCGGCTGTGTAAGCATGCCCGTGCAGCGATGAAGTCACCCGGCAGGCTTTAGAGGGGAGCGTCGTCTGCGCGCGCCGTCCCGCAGAGGGCGGGCAGAGATGCGACGCGACCGCCGCCTCGACAGGAGGAATGGAGAGATATCCTTTATCTCCCGCGCCGGTGACAGAAGAAAAGGCCGCAGAAGTGGAAGTGCGCAGTCTGGCGGAGAACGGGGCGGTCCATGACTTGGCGACTTCGTCGTGGAGCTCAGGGAGGAAGGGGGCGGCCCTAGACTTAGACGGGGCTTCGTCTTTTTTGAGAAAGCGCCCATCGAGTCTGTTGCGCGGCGGCAAGGCGGGCGCCTCCCACTCGAGGCCGATGCTTTCCACGGCCTGGGTGAGCAGACGCATCAGCTCAGCCTCAATGCCGGGTCTCTTCCCAGAGGGTTGGCTAGACACGTCAGCGGGGGGGAGGTCCACAGAGCTCGCCCAATCCTCGCTATCGGAAGCCACAAGAGAGCATACCTCAGCAGGCTCGTCCAGCTCGGGAGCGGAAGCGGCGGCAGACGGCGGGCGCTGTCCGTCCGGGAGCGACTCAAGTGAAGCCGGCGAAGCAGGCGGGCGAACCGGCGAGCTTTGGCGGGCTGGAGAAGGCTCGGGAGCGCGCTGGGCGCGACGCTTCTTACGGCGCGGCACAGAAGGCTGGGACGCGGGTTCAGAGAACGACGCCAGGCGAGTCCGCAGAGTCGCCATAGGCAGAAGTTCGCAGTGCGGGCATCCACCATCCGCGAGCGCGATAGCCGCGTGCTCATGACCCAGGCAGGACACACAGATGACGTGACGGTCCTCATCACTGAGCTGGGAGCGGCACGAGACACAGAAAGGCATCTTTAAAAAGACGCAGCTCTTTTAGAACATATAATGGGTGTTGCGTCACGTAAGCAAACACACACACACAGTAGCAGAGTAAAGGATATAGTACGCCGGAAAGCGCAGCAGGTACGGCAGTTGAAGGCGGCTGGGCCAGCGACTTCAGAAGATGGCACGTCCCGCTGAGAAGGCTACAAGTCAACGGCGCGGCTTCTCACTCTGGATCCCGCGATGCGTGAGCTTCGCGTGAAGAATGAAAAATCAGAGAAATACAGCTATCGAGGGGTATTTATAGGGCGAGACCACGCCTATACTGGCGGGACATGACGAAAATGAGCGCGAAGCGTCTTCATTCGTCATTACGTCACGCAGTGCCTTCACTCGATAGGCTGCAGCTTTTCCAGCGAGGCAGCCAATGGGCGCGCGAGCTGTTTCGCCCTTGTCTGCTTGCTGCTGCAAAAGCGTTTTGCATGATTAAAAAAATTAAGGGTAATTTTTGGCTTCAATATCTCGAGGAAAGAGTGTTTCCCCATAGCGTAAGATATTACGCAGTACGAGAGATACTCTCGTAAGAGAACCCTCTCTTATGGACATGGTAAATAAATGTCTGGGGAACACTATTAAACTATTAATGTACTCCTGCAGAGCGAGGACCACCTTGCGAATGGTTTGACAAACCGTGTTTTCCCCTTGATTCTGTGCATCACCGATCATGCAAGTATGTAGGCTACCACTTGCAAAAAAACGCAACGCAATACCATTTATGGTAAAGTAAGTGCATGAATTCGACGTGTTAAATTATTTATGTGCAGCTGAAGAAGTTTGCAAAGATAAGATATTCCTTCCGCAGAAAATCTGTATCTTTCATACGAGTAACTATCAGGAAAGGCAAGGGGATTTTGTCCGGCTAAAAACTCTTTCTCTACGATGTGCTCGTCTAACAATTTGCGCTGAGATGTCCACAGGATTTGAAAGAAAATCTTAAGCCATTGCAACAAACACTGGGAATTAGTTACATCACCTATATGTTTCTTTGCTCACAGCTGATTGGTCAAACTTCAGTCTGAGATCTCGAATCCAGAACTTAACCTGCCCCGGAGCAGGTTAGCCGTGCAGCGTAAGATACCATGGCAACGAACACCGATTAAAGCCGAGCTACTTTCATAGTACCTAAAACCCAGGGTTGGCGAAAACTAAGCTGAAACATAGCTGGCTAGCCACCTAAACCGGCTTCATGGTATAGGCCCCTGGTGTGTTACCCCTTGTGTCAAGTCAGTCAAGTCAAGTCATTTGTTTTCCCCTATGGGGTAGTTTTGTTTGCATTTGTTTTTATTTTTAATAGCTAATAAAAACCCATTTTTCCTGCAATTGAGTCCTCGCTTCATCTCCTCAACCCCACACCTGACAGAACGAAACAGCCATCAGAGGACTCAGCAGAGAATGGGCATCTTCTTGTTTCCATTTCCCAGCCCTTGCCCCTCCACTCGTCAGACGATGGAACACTATGGCAAGCTCTTTGCTCTTCGCCAAGGGGACTCCACAGTAAAAGAGTTTGCCCACCAGTTCATCATAACTGCGGAGGGGCTCGACCTTAACAACACTGCTTTTTAAGGCATTTTTAACAGCGGCCTGAACGAGCCTGTCAGCGCCTGGGAGATGGAAATGTTGGGGATACTGTCTTTTTTGGCAGTTTGTGGGGTTTGTATACAACCGTGGGGAAGAGGGTGGTCTTCCGCCTCTTGGCCCACCTCCCATTTACCTCGCAAACTGCCAGGTCCCCAGTCCTCCGATGACCCCTTCGGGGAGAGGGAGGAAGAACGGGTCCACCTCATTTGCCACCTATCCTGAGGAATGCTGCATTTCCCCCAGAGGTGGCCGTGAATGCTGCATTTCCCCCAGAGGTGGCCGTGAATGCTGCATTTCCCCCAGAGGCAGCAATCTCCACACCATCGCCTTGCAGACGTAAGCAGAGGAAGAGAAGGAAGGCTTCCTCCGTCAAAAGAAGTTTGGTAATCCCAGAGCTGTCTACTGTCACTGTCGCGCCCCCAGTGTTGGCCGAAGAGGCTGCAGCACCCCCAGTGTTGGCCGAAGAGGCTGCAGTGCCCCCAGTGTTGGCCGAAGAGGCTGCAGCGCCCCCAGTGTTGGCCGAAGAGGCTGCAGCGCCCCCAGTGTTGGCCGAAGAGGCTGCAGCGCCCCCAGTGTTGGCCGAAGAGGCGCAGCACCGCCTTGCTCAAGGAAACGGAGAAGGATGAAGGCTTCCTGCTTACCACAGAGCCCGGAGGTCATTCCAAAGCCTCCTGTCAGCCCAGAGGCCGTCCCCAAGCACATTGACATGCTGGCGCCGCTCCAGCGCCTTGCCCTTCCGGCGCCGCCCCAGCGCCTTGCCTTGCCGGCTCCGTCCATGCTGCCAGTCATGCTGGTTCCGCCCAAGCTCGAGGAGGCTGTCCCAGAGCCCTTTGCCAGCCCGGAGGGCGTCCCAGAGTCACCCAAATGTCTTGTCCTGCCAACCCAGTCTTTGCTGCCTGACCCACCCTGGCCTTCTGCCAAGTATTCAGATCCGCCTGGTCCACCTTGGCCCTCAGCCTGGAATCCTGAACCGCCGGAGCCCACCTGGTCTGTCCCCCCAGCACCGCCCTGGCCCTCTGCCAGGACTCCAGACCCGCCGGAGTCCCCCTGGAGCGTCCCTCCGGCACCTCCCTGGCTCTCTGCTGGGACTCCTGATCCGCTGGAGCCTGCCTGGTCTGTCCCGCCATGGCCCTCTGCTGGGACTCCTGATCCACTGGAGCCTGCCTGGTCTGTCCCGCCATGGCCCTCTACTGGGACTTCAGACCCGCCTGAGCCTCCCTGGCTCAACCCTCCCTTCCCTCCCTGGTCCCTTATAGAGACTTCCTGGACTGTCATGCTGGCTCTGTCTTGGCTCCCCTCCCTCCCTCCCCACTTTGTCTCTGTGTTTTGATCTACCCGTCTTGTGTTGTCTGTTGGTGAGTTTTTATGTCTTGTTCCTGTCTTGTTTTGTGGTGTTCCTTGTAAGGGATGCCAGGTGGCGTCCCTTTAGAGGAGGGGTAGTGTCAGGGTTCTGTCACTTCTGTCTTGTCTATTTCTTGGTTTTGTGACAGAGCCCTGACACTCATGTTTTGTCTTGTGCTGTGTAGCACGCAGCTTGTTTACACTACCTGTGTGCTTTCATGTTGTCTTGTTTTGTGTGAGCACATGGCTGGTGATTTGTTTTACTGGCCATGTGCTTGTGTTCAAGTTATGTTTGGTGTGAGCACATGGCTTGTCATGTATGTTTCCTTGTGCCATGTGCTCTCCTGTTGATTGTCTAGCCCCTCCTTCTTGTTACCTGATTATTGATTCATTTGTCTCACCTGTCCTCCCTCGTTTACCTCCTTTGTTGTGTCTCCCTATTTATTCTCCCTGTGTTTGCAGTCCTGTGCTGTTTCGTTGTTGTAAGTACCTGGTGTGTTACCCCTTGTGTCAAGTCATTTGTTTGTCCCTATGGGGTAGTTTTGTTTGCATTTGTTTTTATTTTTAATAGTTAATAAAACCCCATTTTTTCCTGCAATTGAGTCCTCGCTTCATCTCCTCAACCCCACACCTGACAGTATCAATAGTGATTTTTTTTTTGTATATATTGCATGTAAATACAGCCTTGCAGCTCGAGACTTTTTTTTTTATTACATTTTTGACACATTAGAGCGATAAAGTAACATGCGAAACAATGATGGGCCCAAAGCATAAGTCTATAATCCCAGACTAAAATGCATTATTTAGCTGTTTTAACTGAAAGAAACTTGCTCTGAGATATCTTAAAATCAGCCCAGGCTCATTAGATAAACATACTTGCATGTGGCAACATTTTAGCAAAACACGTCGTGCACGTTAATGTCCAGTGAGTGGCGCTAAAAAGCACGTTTAGTTTTTTTTCCGGAACAGTTGAACTTGAACATGGCAATATTTTATTATGATTTTATACGTATCATGAGTTTGTAAGCATCATCGCAGTTCTGATTTGAAATGTCCGGTGAGTGGCTCTAAAAGCTTAATGCTCCATTTCAAAATAATGTACACCTACACTAAGCCCTAAACCTACCCTATAGTGTTCACAAAAGCAAATGTGACATAAAAAAGGAATCGTAACCATGGCATTTTAGCTTGTTTTTGAACTCTTGTCTTTGAGCTCTTTTATCATGACTTGTCTTTCACGGGGTTTTTACCCAATCTCTCCACATCACAAGTACAATTCTGTACCAGCTGAGCTACCAAGCAAGCTTAGTATGTCAGTAAAACCGAACATATGGTGCTGGTTAAGTGATGCAAAATTCAATATATTAGTTTACAAATCATGCACTATGGTAAAAAGTGTTTTGAGGTCATAACAATTATTGTGCACAGAGCCGTGTAAAAACGTGTTTTATTAATCCATAATCTGCCCCTTTAATCATAATTGTGAGTGAAAAACATTAAAGTGCTTGCTTATTTACTTCCTCTAGTTTGCATTTCTGTTGGAAACTGCAGTAATATGTACATATTAGTACGTATTTTGCGTTTTGCTAAAATGTTGCCACAGGTTTTTCCAATGAGCCTGTGTAGCTTAAAATATGACATGTCAAATGTAATGTTTTTTTTTTTTTTTCTAAGGTATGCTTATAAAAGCTACTTAAATGGCATAATTGAACTAAAGCATAATCCTGGCTTAATCTAAGCCCTGTCTGTGAAACCAGACCCTAATGTTACCAAAGATTTAAGCGTTGTATTTTTTTATTTAAAAACTCAAAATGTTTTGTAACTGAGACTTTTTAGTTTTAAGTTAATTAGCTTTACATTTTTCAGTAATTATTTTCCAAGTTTATTAAAAAAAGTTTTTTTAAGACAACGGGTTTGCTCACTTTTTAAGGAAAGTCAGCTAATCACTTTGTACACCGCAATGAGAACACCCCCCCCCCCCCCCCAAAAAAAAACAAAACAAACAAACACTGATTCCTTGACATAGTGATAAACTCTTCCTGACCTTACAACCTTTTTTATGGATGAGCCAAAGTTGCCAGCAAGTAGCATTATGCAAATGTGTTACATGGTGATAGTGCTACATCACGGAAATAAAGGCAGGATTACAAATGAGGCATTTCAGGCAAGTGTTTTCTGTTGGAGAGATTCACTCTCTTTGCCGAGACTTTATGCTTTGTCATTTTGCAGATTGTTTACAAGCACAACTAGCAACATTACACACTAATCGAAAGGTAAAATAAAAAAAAAGCATAAGTCCCCTTCAAAAACAATAGCTGGGTAACTGTAATGGCAATGTTAGTTTGGGTGAAACTACAGTTGCCATGGTTGACCTGCTGTCTATGAACTCTCTCTACATGCATTCCTTATTATTTCATTTACTCAGCGCTGGTGACGTTCATGATGCTGAGGGGATTCTGAATTTGGATGCAGCTGAAATCTTAATTGAATTTGCTTGTGTGCGCTTACGGAAAATCCATGCTCATTCTGTTTTTGTATATTGATGCAAGTTGGAGCAAATACAGCCATCTGCTGTGGAATGGAAATGGGTGGAGGTAGAGTTGGCTGCTGAAAATATCTCCCCCTTAACTCTCATTATGCTAAAACTGTTGAGTGGGTGTGTGTTTTGCATACTAAATTTCCAAATGGAAGACATCACTCTTTTAACATGCTCTTTTTCGGGTATTGTACCAGATGATGTTTGCCTGATATTGCATTTGTGCAACCTGGATGCGGTGATATACGCTATGTAATTGTTGTATTTGCTATATTTCAGATTTTCAATGCCTTAATAAGGTGTTGGGGTGTGCCAAAGGCAATATGCATTTATGCATTTATCCAACATAATGGAGACCCAGAAATGCATGTCTAATTTTGAACTTATACAGCAGTTAAGCATCACATCTCAAAGCACAAGAGCTGTTCACTTCTATTCCAAAGTCAAGGAGCATTTTATCTTTGTCAAGTTTGGATGTGGTAAACCTTTAAATAAACCCACTGCGGTAAACCATATGCACTAGAGCATATATATACACTCACCTAAAGGATTATTAGGAACACAATACTAATACTGTGTTTGACCCCCTTTCGCCTTCAGAACTGCCTTAATTTATGTGGCATTGATTCAACAAGGTGCTGAAAGCATTCTTTAGAAATGTTGGCCCATATTGATAGGATAGCATCTTGCAGTTGATTGAGATTTGTGGGATGCACATCCAGGGCACGAAGCTCCCGTTCCACCACATTCCAAAGATGCTCTATTGGGTTGAGATCTGGTGACTGTGGGGGCCATTTTAGTACAGTGAACTCATTGTCATGTTCAAGAAACCGATTTGAAATGATTCGGTGCATTATCCTGCTGGAAGTAGCCATCAGAGGATGGTACATGGTGGCCATAAAGGGATGGACATGGTCAGAAACAATGCTCAGGTAGGCCGTGGCATTTAAACGATGCCCAATTGGCACTAAGAGGCCTAAAGTGTGCCAAGAAAACATCCCCCACACCATTACACCACCACCACCAGCCTGCAGAGTGGTAACAAGGTATAATGGATCCATGTTCTCATTCTGTTTACGTCAAATTCTGACTCTACCCTCTGAATGTCTCAACAGAAATCGAGACTCATCAGAACAGGCAACATTTTTCCAGTCTTCAACTGTCCAATTTTGGTGAGCTCTTGCAAATTGTAGCCTCTTTTTCCTATTTGTTGTGGAGATGAGTGGTACCCGGTGGGGTCTTCTGCTGTTGTAGCCCATCCACCTCAAGGTTGTGCATGTTGTGGCTTCACAAATGCTTTGCTGCATACCTCGGTTGTAACGAGTGGTTATTTCAGTCAAAGTTGCTCTTCTATCAGCTTGAATCAGTCGGCCCATTCTCCTCTGACCTCTAGCATCAACAAGGCGTTTTCGCCCACTGGACTGCCGCATACTGGATGTTTTTCCCTTTTCACGCCATTCTTTGTAAACCCTAGAAATGGTTGTGCGTGAAAATCCCAGTAACTGAGCAGATTGTGAAATACTCAGACCGGCCCGTCTGGCACCAACAACCATGCCACGCTCAAAATTGCTTAAATCACCTTTCTTTCCCATTCTGACATTCAGTTTGGAGTTCAGGAGATTGTCTTGACCAGGACCACACCCCTAAATGCATTGAAGCAACTGCCATGTGATTGGTTGATTAGATAATTGCATTAATGAGAAATTGAACAGGTGTTCCTAATAATCCTTTAGGTGAGTGTGTGTATATCACAGTAGCGTACCGTGGGTTTTCAGTCAGGGCCTTCAGTAACGTGCCAGTAACTGCCCCCCCACGGAAAACGCGTGCATGCTAGAAATAGAACAGACGCCTAATTTTCACGGGACATGCAAGCGTGTTGGAAGCGTTTCCAGGCAAAATAGAATACGACGAGATGTTTATAGGTTATTTTGTACACGAATACATATTCATAAATTACATTTTGATGGTTGAAAGTCTAGGTTTTGACATAAATTCAGATATAAATATAATTTAAAAATAAATAAATAAATAAATAATTAACAATTTTCAAATATTGCACCTGTCAATACAGAACGAAATATTCTGTAGTCTATTTTCTGTAGTCTATTTTGCTGTCAATACTGCTGACAGTGTCTTTATCAGTATAGCCTAGGCTTTATATTTATGCTTAACATGAAGTAGTCATGATATAGTCACCCATGATATAGTCACCTATGAAGTCACTAGCAGAAGCGTCGTGCACGTTTCTGGTGTGCAAAGACATAAAACGCCACGCCGCGCAGCCAGTGTGTCACCGGCCTAAGACGCAACAACACTCACCCATTACTTGTAAATAAAATCCATCCTCCGATCATTTTACGTTTTGATGCGCTTGAGAGCGGAGAAAGATCGCTCAACTGATGCGGTGGACACTGGGATGGTCGCGATCAAGCATGTGAAAGCTGACAGCTCACAACCCGGCAAAATTTCAAATGGCTGATGACATCAGCGGGGGCTAGCGCCGATACACATCGCTGCCCCCTCGGGGGCGTTCTGTCACTGCGCATCAAAATTTGATTGGCTAATGATACACGTCAGTCACAGTTAAGATCAAATGGGAAATGGCAGCTTCAACGGAAGGCTAGCTATACTACCAGTGCTGGTCCACACGGAGCTGTGATGCGTTTAGATGCCCATATGAAAAATCCAGCTCAACAAAATAACCATATTCTTTCATGAAATATAATCGTAAAAATGAAAAAATATATATTTCATATATTAATTATATTATATTATATTATATTATATTTTGACAGGGCCAGCTGAGAAGGCCCTGATGGCCCTGACAGCCCACCTCTGTGTATATATATATATTATTTTTTTTTATTATTTTTTTTATTTTATTTATATATTATATTTATTTATTTATTAAGGTCCAGTTGTTGGTAGTTTATTGATGAAAAATAAACCTGGTTGTTTATTTGTAATACAAATCTGACCCGTTGCATTTATGTAAGACTGACAAATATGCATCACATTAAGTTTATTAGTTTCTGTCAAAACTGTAATCCAAATGGATGTAAATGGGCCTTTCTCAATCTGTGTTCTTGTCTGTACTTGCTCTTGTGTTCTTGTGAAACGTGATGTTTTGTGGCCCAAGTTTGCATTTTGGCAAGAACGGTTAAAAATCCCGGAAGTATTCTTGACACGCCCATTTTACTGAAGATGCATCGGTTGGTAACTTTTGTGAACTTGACGGCAGAAATATCCCAGCTTTCATTTCGGCATTCGAGGAATGAGTGGGAATCAGAGAGAAGCAGGTCAGTAAGTTGTTTTTCTACAATTTCGTACGCTATTTCATCACTAAATTCACTTCTGAGGACATTTGATGCAAGAAATCAACTATGTAGATTTCAAATATTGGCATTTTACGAAAATTTATGGCGAATCGAAAATGTGCTCAAATGTTTTCGGAAGTGAGAATCTCCATAAGCGCCTGCGGGTGTATACATTACATTGTAGTGTACAGTTGTATAGAGTAATCCCCTGAGCTGTAGGCTTGGGCGATAAAGCCTGGCTGTTATCGTCAATAATTCTCGTTATGTTTGGATACTGCAGACGGCGTCTGTGCGGAGTATTGCGCAATACCAGCAAGAACACATCGTCTCTGTGTGCTCGTCACCTTGTAAGTTCATTCTTCATTTCTTTTTTTATAATGATAATTAATTCAAAATAGACACTTTTAAATACTTTTTAATTTCCTCTTCAATAACAGTACAATAAAGAGAATTGGTTAAAATGGATTGTAGGTGGTTAGTGAATAAGACGCATGTTTTTTGCACTAGAACACTTTGTGCATTAGTCTATCTTGTATTGATGCCTGCTTGATGCAACAAAAGTGTCTAACTGAATTTCTGCTTGAGGACCAACATGTGTGTGCGGTGCCAACTCAAGGCACTAGAAAAAAACTATTCTAATATGTCTAAGAGGATGTTTCAATTAACTTGAAGTCATTATTTAACACTTTACATTGATTCACAGGAAGAGGGCACCATTGTGGGTTGTTTATCCTCAAATATCGGATACAATGACCTTCTCAAAGAAATGTGCCTGTGGCCAGTAACTAATACCAAACAATGATGACATGGGTTAATTCAGACAAGCCTGAAGTGCTTTAAATAACTTGTTAAAAACTGTGTAACAGAAGTATCTGGCCAAGTATTTGAAGCTTAAGCAGCAAGCTCATTGGCTACTACTGATACAATAGGAACCAATCAGCTGTGCCCTATAGAGAATTATGTGATTGCAAGCAGACTGACTGAGTTAAAGGGTACCTATTATGGCATTTAAAATGTTCCTAATATTGTTCTGGGAGTCCCCAACAACAGTTTTACATGCATGCAATGACAAAAAACACTTTTGTTGTCTTATAATATGCATTTATTTGTACCTGATTTGCTCAGCGATTCCCAAATGATTCGTTTGACGACTCATTTTTCAAACCCCGCCTTTGCATGACGCTATTATGTGGTGATTGGTCAGATGACCCTGTCAGTTATTTTTCACGTTAACCCAAAGCTTAAACATATTGATAAAGCACTGCAGTACTACAATACGCTCTATTCTTTATGACAATTGAGCATGCTACAAAACCCATAACAGCAACAATTATTAATAATACAGGTTGTGATTCGGAGGATGAAGCCGATCCAAATAAACTTGGTACTGAACGTTCCTTCAGTATCAACCGACTCGCGAATCCACACTTGAAAGCATTTATGTTTGTAAAGGAATCCCCATTAAAATTACGCGAACACAGCTCAAGGTGGCTATACTTGTGTGGTATAGTTGTAATAAACTCTAGCCACTGATTCTTCACATGCTCGTCCATGGGCAGTGAAAAAAAGTTCGCTTTTGATTCGCACTTCAGAACAGCTCGTCGACATGTTGTTTTCACTGTTTTCTGGCGCGCGCAATGAGTGGGCGTGTCTTATTCAAATAACTTGTACAAGTGCGAAAGTTAGAGAAAATGCATCGTTTGTCTATCGATTCATATCAGCGACTCAGAGTCGACTCTTACTTTTGAGAGACAATAACTTTGTATACGGTGAACTTTCATATTTAAAACTTTGCAGGATGTTTTTGTTCACTTAGATCTATGTTACACACTACATGAAAGGTAATTTTCAAAAATCCATGATAGGTACCCTTTAAAGAATAGTTCATTCAAAAAATATATATTTTTGTCATTATTTACTCCCTCATGTTGTTCTAAACCTGTATGAGTTTCTTTGTTCTGTTGAACACAAGATGATATACTTTAAAGAATGTTGGTAATCAAACAGTTGACTGTAGCCATTGACTTCAATAGTAGGAAATATACCGAGAAAAAATACTATTTAATATAAAATACTATAAAAAAAATACTGTGAAAGTCGATGGCTACCGTAAAATTTCTGGTTACCAACATTCTTCAAAATTCCTTCTTTTGTGTTCAACAGAGAAAAAAAAAAACTCGTACAGGTTTGGAACTCCTTGAGGGCGAGTAAGTGATGACAACATTTTTCTTTTTTTTTTTTGGTGAACTATCCCTTTAAGTCATTGTCATTCATGCCAGCACAAACCTCTCTTTCCATGCAAATGAGGCTCATTATATGTTGCGCATAAATTCATAAAACCGTGGTAAATGAAATTTAATTTAAAGAGATATTTGAGTACATTTTCTAGTGATTATGACAGAAGTAATTCATCAAATGATGGAGAAGAGTGTTGTGTATCCAGATGTGTTTTGTAGAGCCGATTCAGTTGCCATAGTGGAGCAAAAGTAGCATGGTCCTAGCATAGCATGCTAGGTTGTGGAAGTCTGTTACATCCTCTACAACATTAGCACTCAGAACTGACCTGCACATGGGGAATTGCAAACTGCATTTAGCATTCATTTTGTGGGTTTATTCTCGCCTTTTATGATTTGCATAATTCCATTAGTGAATGGGGTGCTAAAACAGCAAAGACAGCACATGAAAATAAATAGAATTATAGCAGCCTCAATTCATTCTTAGTAATTTCCCCCATTCCCTTGTTAATTTCTTCTCATGCATAAGCAGATAGATGTGTTACACACATCAAACTGTGTTTTACATTCACTTACTGAGATCTTTAATCCCCATACGTGCTTTCGTAATTGTTTACTTGCACAAAACCTTGCCATCACCTAAAATTAACAACAAGTAGAATCTTAGACTACTCTGCTTCCATCAGTGCAACTTTCCTTCAATCTCCATTCGTCCAGGTCGCCTCTGCTGAGGATTTGCAATTTGAGTAAGAAGGATTTTCCCCCTAAATATTTGATGGTCCTGTTGAGGTTTGATCCAGCACAAAGCTGGCATGGAAAATTGTGTCAGGCAACATGTGAGAGTCCTTTTGGAATTTGGAAATAAATCAAAGCTATCAGCGTGGTGTTGGCATCCTTGCAATATTTATGAATTAAATGGATTAATTGGTAAATATTGCATCTGGAACCATATGTTTTATTTAGAATCACAGGTTTTATTTAGAATCACTCGCCTGAATCAGTATTTCTTCTTGACGATTTGTTACTGTAGTTTTGATATGTTCAAACTTGCTGATTTCAATAATCAAATGAAGCACGAAATGAAAATTCCCCCCATCTATTTTTTTAAATCCATGTTATAGATCATATTGTGAACTACAGTATATGCTATGCATACACTGTTTTTTTTTTTCATAAAAAAAAAAACGTTTGACTTAGAATTTTTTTATTTTTCGATTTCATGAGTTCACACTTACATACAATTAAAGGGAGGAAAGTTTAATGAGTAAACGTTTAAATAAATTTTAATGCGGAATTCGGCCCAAACCCAGAGTACTCCCCTCTGTATGTAAAGTGGTTTAGGACTAGAAGAGTGGAGAAGGGGTGGTGGAGGGACGCTGCTACACTGTCAATCAAATGAGGTGAGACTGCTGAGTCTATATATACGTTTTAATCATTGATTACTGAGTGCTCTCTCCAGCCGTGTGAATTATCTGAACGTGCTCCTCCCGAAAACATCATATAACTTTCTAAACAACAAACATCTCTATACCTTGGACTTCTTTAATCAGTTTACAATCAACTGAAAGCTTGCATTAAAATCTACCTCCATCCAATCAACAAGTGACAAACAGGATTCCCAAACTGTAGTTTTTTTTGTTGTTGCATACATTCACTTGGATGTACACTCACAAGCCATTTTATTAGGTACACCTGTTCAACTGCTTGTTATATCAACTTCTATTTATATCAAATATCAAATCACATGGCAGCAACTCAATGCATTTAGGCATGTAGACATGTTCAAGATGGTCTGCTGAAGTTCAAACTGAGCATCAGAATGAGGAAGAACCACTTTAATGGTTGTTGGTGCCAGACTGGTTTGAGTATTTCAAAAACTGCTGATCTACCTGGGATTTTCACTCACAACCATCTCTAGGGAAAATATGAGAAAGAAAATATCTAGCGAGCAGCAGTTCTGTGGGCAAAAATACCTTGTTGATGCCAGAGGTCTGAGGAGAATGGCCAGACTGGTTTGAGCTGATAGAAAGGCAACAGTAACTCGCTCGTTAACTGAGGTCTGCAGAAGAGCATGTCTTGTCTGAATGCACAACAAATTGAACCTTGAAGCAGATGGACTACAGCAGCAGAAGACCACACCGGGTGCCACTCTGTCAGCTGAGAACAGGAAACTGAAGACACAAAATTGGACAATCAAAGATTGGAAAACTTGCCTGTTCTGTGTCTCGATTTCTGCTGCAACATTCAGATGGTATGGGGTCAGAATTTGGCATAAACAGCATGAAAGCATGGATCCATTCTGCTTTGTATCAGCAGTTCAGTTTGCTGGTGGTGGTGGAATGGTGTGGGGATATTTTTTTGGGCCGCTTCTTAGCGTTTGAGCATCGTTTAATATTTTAGCATTGATATTCCAGCATGATTTATAACAGCATGCCACACAATTCAAATCACCTCAAACATTTTTTCAAAAGTTTCTTGATCATGAAAATGAGTTACTACAGTATACTCAAATTGCCTCCACAGTCACCAGATCTCAATCCAACAGAGCATCTTTGGGATGTGGTGGAACAGGAGATCCACATCATGGATATGCAGCCGACAAATCTGCAGCTATTGCGTGACGCTATCATATCATAATGGACCAAAATCTCTGAGCAATGTTTCCAGCACCTTGTTGAATCTTAGAGTTATTCTGAAAGTGAAAGGGGGTCCAACGCATTACGTGGCCAGTGAGTATATGACACAATATGAAAGAAAATATGTCACTACATTGCAACGTTAAAGAGGACCTATTAATCTTTTTTTTTTTTTTTTTTACATTTTCAAATTTCTTTAGTGTGTAATGTTGCTGTTTGAGAATGATCAGGTCTGCAAACTTACAAAAGCACAAAGTCCACTCCAAATGGAGTTATTCATATCAGTGACACTGTTTTTAAACTCTCTGAAACGCCTCGATGGTAGTCTTGAGCTTTCTCCGTGGAACGTAAATGTCACAGAATTCCTCATTTAAATAATTCCAACCCAAGGCATATATAAAAATAAAAAAAAGATAAGATAAGATAAACCTTTATTCATCCCACAGTGGGGACATTTCTGTGTTACAGCAGCATATAAAAATAAATGCAAATAAATAAAAAAAATATACTATAATAACAGTGTATACAGTATATACACAATACAATGTATAAATACAAAAAGAGAAAGGGGGAGGGGGGAATAAATTAAAATACACATTTCAGGTAAAATTTAAAATGAAATTCCCCTTAATTGTGAATACTATAGCCCATAATATTACACGTTACACATGTTACATGTAGTATAATATTTTTCACGCAGGTAATGTTTATTGCCCAGCTAAAAAGTAATAACAGTGTATTTTGATGACTGGTCTACCGGGAACAGCTTTGGTTGGAAAGTCTAACAGCAGCAGGGAGAAAATACCTTCTGCAACGCTCCTTCAGACACTTAGGATCTGTGACTAAAGGAGCTGCTCAGTGATGTAACGGTTACATACAAGGGGTGAGAGGCGTTCTGCAGCAATGATGATATTTTTGCTACCATCCTCCTTTCTCCCACCTACTGTACAGTGTCCAGGGGAATCCCCAGGACTGAGCTGGCCTTCCTGATCAGCTTGTCTAGTCTCTACCTGTCTTCAGTAGAGATGCTGCTGCCCCAGCAGTAAAGACACTCCATAGAATATGGCTGAGGCCACTACAGAGTCAAAGAAAGTCTTCAGTAGCTCTCCTTACACCCCAAAAGACCTTAATCTCCTCAACAGAAAGAGTCTGCTCTGCCCCTTCTTATAAATTGCCTCAGTGTTGTTTGTTCAGTCCAGTTTATTGTTTAGGTGAACACCCAGGTATTTGTAAGAGTCCACTCTCCCAATGTCATTTCCCTGAATGTTCACTGGTGATAAAGTTTGTTTGTTCCTACGGAAATCCACCACCAGTTCTTTCGTTTTCCCCGCATTTATCTGGAGGCAACTCCGTTGGCACCAGTCCACAAAGTTCTGAACAAGTCCTCTGTACTCCCTGTCATCATCATCCGTAATCAGACCGACTATGGCAGAGTCATCAGAGAACTTCTGTAAGTGACAGGTTGCTGAGCTGAACATGAAGTCTGCAGTGTAGATAGTGAAGAGAAACGGGGCAAGAACCGTACCCTGCGGGGCTCCAGTATTGCAGACAATCATGTCAGACTCACAGTCACGAGTCCTCACATACTGTGGTCGGTCTGTGAGGTAGTCCAATATCCAGGCAGACAGATGATGGTCCACTCCCATGTACACCATCTTATCCCTCAGGAGCGCAGGTTGGATGGTATTAAAAGCACTAGAGAAGTCGAAGAACATGACTCTCACAGTGCTCCTAGCCTTTTCCATGTGTGAAATAGCCCGATTTAGGAGGAAGATGATTGCGTCTTCCACTCCAATGCCCGGTTGATAGGCAAACTGAAGTGGATCCATTGATGGACTCACCAAAGATCAGAGATGAGTAAGCACCAGCCTCTCCAATGTTTTCCTCAGATGTGAGGTCAGTGCTACTGGTCGATAATCTCCGAAGTCTTTTGGGCGCGACGTCTTCGGAACAGGCACCACGCAGGATGTTTTCCATATCTGTGGCACCTTTCCCAGCTTCAGGCTAAGGTCAAATATGTACAGCAGTATGCCGCACAGCTGGTCTGCACAGGTCTTAAGGAGCCTGGAGCTGATGCCGTCTGGGCCTGCAGCCTTCCTCGCCTTGATCTTCCTGAGGTCCATTCTCACCTGGGCTTCTGTAAGGGGCAGTGTGTATTTGATGGAGTGTTGACTGGAGGGAATCGACGAGGGGGGGAGGAGTTAGGTGTATTTTGTATTGTCTGTGAGCTGATAGCTGTGCAGAGAGAGGTAGGGCTGGAGCTGCCTGCTGTAGAGGCAGAGAGTGGGGATCTCAGCAGGGGGGTCTGGATGAGGTCAGCAGAGGGTAGCCGATCGAATCTGTTAAAGAATTGATTGAGATCATTCATCCACTTCTGGTCACCCTCAGTCTGGAAACTGGACTCCTTATGACCCGTGATGGTTTTGAGCCCCTTCCACACACCGCTGACATTGTTCTGCTGCAGCTGATCCTCCATCCTCCTCTTGTAGCATGCTTTTCCCTCCCTGATCTTCTTTCTCAATTCTCTCTGGACAGTTTTCAGCTCTCCTTTGTTTCCTGATCCAAACACCCTCTTCTTCTCTTTATGGAGAGTCTTTATATCAGGGTAAATCCACGGTTTATTATTAGCAAAACACCGTACCATCCTGGTGGGTACAGTATTCTCCACACAGAAATTTATATAGTCCGTAATACAGTCTGTTGGACTGTCAATATCTTCCCCATGTGGACTACACAATTCCTCCCACACAGTTGTTTCAAAACAGTCTTTCAGAGCCTTACTGGTCTCATCCGACCATGTCATCACTGTGCGGGTGGAAGCTGGTTGCCTGCACACGAGGGGTTTGTACACAGGTAGGAGATGAACCAGGTTGTGATCCGATCTTCCCAAGGGGGGAGGGGTGCTGATGCATAAGCCTCCTTTGAGTTGGCATACCTGTAAAATAGATCCAGTGTTTTATTATCTCTAGTGTGACATGAAACATACTGAGTAAATGTGGGGAAAGTGGAGGATGTAGGGGCATGATTAAAATCTCCAGAGATAATGAGAAGTGCATTTGAGCTCTGTGTTAACAGTCTGTTAACAACAGAATGCAGGACATCACATGCCGATTCACCATCAGCAGAGGGGGGAATATACGCAGCTATCGCTATAACATGCGGAAATTCCCTGGGCAGATACCACGGCCTCATGCTAGCGGCTAACAGCTCGATGTCCTTACAGCAAACCTGTTCTTTAAAGGCACACTATGCAGCAATTGTGTTTTTGTCAAACAGCGACCCCTAAAGTCGCTGTGGAATACTTGCACTGTCGTAAATAGCCGTATATCCGCGGATATAGAACATGCTTTAGAAGCGTCGGCCATGCAACAGACACAGATAGACTCCAAAGGTATTGACCAGGTAATGTTTCACGATTTAATACAAATATTAGGCCACTGCATAGTTTACTGAACTACTGATGATGGTAATAGGATAATAAGAACTATATGTCAAGTGTTAGACTACTTTATAATAATAAAGTACTCTACTGCGTTTGCTGGCTTATAGCGTTTTACACGATTGCTGCTAAATCACAAGTATAGTCTAGGCCTACTGTATAATTTCATTTGTGTTTTTTGATTGTAATGTAAACATTACAAAATGCCAGATGACATCAATAAAGTACGTCGCATTATTTCATAGCATTGCCATTATGATGTCATTAGACACGATTATTGCAATTTATCATAATACTTTGCAAATTGTGCTCGTTTACACCATTTACAACCTCTATGCGTATATATGTCCTGAGAATTATGTGTGATATTGACAACTGTCTTCATGATAATCGCAAACATGGATGAATGAACAGCATCGTAAAATTTACTTTTACTTACTAGTTCATACTTACTAGCATCGTCACTGCATCACTCGCTTGACACGGGGCTGGACTCGCTTGACACGGGGCTGGACTCGCTTGACACGGGGCTGGACTCGCTTGACACGGGGCTGGACTCGCTTGACACGAGGCTCGACTCGCTTGACACGGGGCTGGACTCGCTTGACACGGGGCTGGACTCGCTTGACACGGGGCTCGACTCGCTTGACACGGGGCTCGACTCGCTTGACGCGGGACTCGACTCGCTTGACTCGGCGCTTTTGCACCCAGTGCTGCTTGCTTTTTAGCTCGCGCCAACGAGTGAAAGCCCGACCGAGTGAATCTTATCCGGTTCCTCACACGGTCAGATTCTCTATTCCTTTTCTTAGTCTCTTCCGACCGCGTTTTCTTTGCTTTTTCCATCGTCGAGTATCACGCATAGGTATCACGTCTGAATTGCGCGCAAGTGTCTTCAAGCTTCCTATGTTGTTGTTGTGGATGTGTGTGACGTCGTTGCCGTAAAGCATGTCGTGATTCTCGCGAGATTTGTCGGGGGCACTCCTCTCAAACTTGCATTGCTGTTTTTTCCAGCGGCGTCCCCCCGAGCTTTACTACCAGGATGATTCGCCCTACTATGAGTTTGTTTACCACCGAAATGACTTTGAAGCTGTTATATTAAGGTACAATTGTTGCATAGTGTGCCATTAATAGTGATGTGTCCAGTTTTACACCATTTATTATTCACAAACACTGCCAGTCCTCCTCCCTTTCTCTTACCGCTCTCCATCGTTCTGTCCGCGCGCAGTAAATCAAATCCATCCAGAGCCACGGCCGTATCCGGTATTAGCTTGGTTAGCCATGACTCCGTGAACAGCATGATGCTACATTCCCAGAATTCCCTCTGATGCCGTGTAAGAGCCGTTAACTCGTCCATCTTGTTGGGTAAAGATCTTAGATTTCCTATAACGATTGACGGAAAATTTGGTCTGTAATGTCTCCTTTTATTCCGACACATAGCTCCAGCACGGTTCCCCCGTCTTCTCCTTCTTAGCTCACGTGGAATATCCTGTTTTCCTTCTATTAGCATCGGCGTGTTTCGGAATAAATTAACGGAATAAATTAACGGAATAAATTTCATACACTAAAAATAAATTAAAAACACAATTTTAACGGGAGCTGCTGCAACAGGCTGCCACTTGGGCGGCGCCAGTAAAGTTTTTTTTTAAAAGAGAGAGAGAGAGAGGAGAGAAGAGAGAGAGAGAGAGAGAGGAGAGAGAGAGAGAGAGGAGAGAGAGAGAGAGAGAGAGAGAGAGAGAGAGAGAGGCAAAGTAAAAAAAAAAAAAAAGTGGAGATGGGCAAGGTGCACTGGTTGAGTTTTATTAGTGGAGAGTTAAAAGTCATGTCAGTTTATGGTAAGTGTCGATTTAATGTTTGCTGTTTTATCTCAGAAATTGCTAGTAAATTTCACAAAAAAATACAAAGTAAATCCTACACCATTTTTTTCAGTGGACCATGAAGTGGTTCGTATCAAACAGTGAAGACATAATTTTAACTAAACAGAAAGTCCAACCAACTGATTTGATTCTTTGCCAAAAAATAAATAAAAAAAATAATAAAAGTCTTTGGATGCTCATGAAGAACGTCTCAGGTTACTATTGTAACCATAGCTCCCTGAGAAACAGGGAACGAGACGATGCGTCGAAAACGCTACGGGAACGCCTCCTGCGTGATTGCGTCTGAAGCATCTATGCCAACTAGTCCAATGGAAAAAGAGAATGAGCGTCACGGGCGGCTGACGTTATGACCAGGAAATGATAAAAGCACTTCCGCTGCGAAACGCCAGTTAGCTTCGAAATTGCCATAGCAAGCCGATCGCAGGGATGCAGGAAGTATGGCAGAGGGACGCATCGTCTCGTTCCCTGTTTCTCAGGGAACTATGGTTACAATAGTAACCTGAGACGTTCCCTTTATCGAAAAAGGGAACTTCGAGATGCGTCGAAAACGCTACGGAAACGAGAATACCCAATGCGCCATAATTCAAGTACCTGCGTGTCAGTCTGTTCAACTAAGCACTAAGCACCTGATAACCTGGGGCAGCATCCAGGTCTAGGCTGTAAAACCTCACGAATGTGAGCGGAGAGGACCAGCTCGCCGCATCACAAACATCTTGGAGAGAAACCCCATACAGTAAGGCTTTAGAAGCCGCCATACTCCTGGTCGAGTGAGCTCGGACCACCAAAGGACAAGGCTGGCCCGAGTACTCGTAAGCAAGTGAAATAGCCTCGACTATCCACTTACTGACTGTCTGTTTGGAAGCAGGAAGACCTTTTTTAGGTGATCCAAAGCAAATCAGTAATTGGTCGGACTTCCTGATTGAGGATGTCCGACGTACATACGTGTCCAATGCTCGCACTGGACATAAGAGGTGCAGTCTTTCCTGGTCCGCAGTTGTAAAGGGAGGAGGACAGAAAGCCTGCAGCACAATAGGCCTCGGAGTCAAGGTCGGCACCTTAGGGACGTATCCCTGTTTTGGATATAGGAACGCCTTGACCATCCCCGGAGCAAATTCAAGGCAAGTGGGGGAGACTGAAAGGGCCTGAAGGTCACCAACTCTCTTGAGGGACGAAATAGCTAGCAGAAAGATAGTTTTAAGAGTAAGGAACTTATCTGAAACCGAATCTAAGGGCTCGAATGGGGCCCTAGACAGGCCTTCTAGAACTAGAGTCAAATCCCAAGCTGGCACCCTAGTGCGAGTTGCAGGCCTTAGCCCCAAGGTGCCACGAAGGAAACGTGTAATCAGGGGGTCTCGACCCAAAGATGTACCCCCCACCAGGGTGTGGTAAGCCGCAATGGCTGCCACGTAAACTTTTAGCGTGGAAGGGCATAAACCTGACACAAGGCGCTCTTGCAGGAACTCGAGTACTGTGTTCACAGAACAGTTAACTGGATCCAAATGACGTCGGTGACACCATAAGGAGAAAACTCTCCATTTAAGCGCATATAGTTTCCTAGTAGCCGGAGCTCTGGAGCTTAGGATGGTCTCAGCAGCCTCAGCTGAAAGACCACTCTCTAGGAGTTGGGCCCCCTCAGAGGCCAAACCCACAGGTTCCAAATCTCTGGACGAGGGTGAAAGATTGTGCCCCCGGCCTGAGACAGAAGGTCTCTCCTGATCGGGATCTCCAATGGAGGCCCGTCTAGGAGATGGATCAGGTCCGAAAACCAGATCCGACTTGGCCAGCGTGGTGCTACTAGCAGTAGGCTTATTCCATACCGACGGACCCTCTCCAGAACTCCTGGGAGCAGAGCAACAGGGGGAAAGGCGTACAGACGTAGCCTCGGCCACGTCTGCACCATAGCATCCAGCCCCAGGGGGGCTGGGTGCGTAAGGGAATATCAGAGAGGACAGTGCGTCGTGTTCTGAGACGCGAACAGATCCACTTCTGCTGGCCCATATGCCTCCCAGATTTTCTCCACCGCCTCGGGGTGGAGTCTCCAATCCCCTGGCCTCAGCTCCTGCCTCGACAGGATGTCTGCTCCTATATTCTGGTCCCCAGGAATATACACTGCCCTCAGGGAGAGTACCTTCCCCAGAGACCACAGGAGGATCTGGTGCGCCAGTTTGCAAAGCGGACGCGAGCGCAGACCCCCCTGACGGTTCAGATAAGAGACCACTGATGTGTTGTCTGTTCGAACGAGCACATGATGGCCTCTTAGGTCCGGAAGGAAATGTCTCAACGCATTGAAGACGGCCATCATCTCCAGGCAATTTATGTGCCACGAAAGATGATGGCTTTTCCACAGACCCTAAACCGAGCGGCCTTCCATTACCGCTCCCCAGCCGGTGAGGGAAGCATCTGTCGAGATAGTAGCTCGATGGCAAAGAGCTCCCAACACCGGACCTTGGGTTAAGAACCAGTGTTTCCTCCATATCTCTAAGGCACGAAGGCATCGCCGCGTGACCTTGATCATACGGAATGGGTTTCCCCTCGGGGAGAACCCTCTGGTCCTGAGCCACCACTGTAAAGGCCTCATGTATAACAGGCCAAAAGGTATCACGTTGGACGCTGCTGCCAGTAGACCCAACAGTTTCTCAAAATGTTTTACAGTGCTTGACTGACCTAGCTTTAGCTCTTTGATGGCTACCAGGATAGCAGCTACACGAACGAGCGATAGGTTCTCTGTACTGGAGAAAGAACACTCTTCTTGGCATTGAGCCTCAACCCCAACATCTGCATATGGGCGAGAACGACACCTCGGTGCCGAACCGCCAACTGCTCTGATTCCGCTAGAATCAGCCAGTCGTCGATATAATTCAGAATGCGTATGCCCTGAAGCCTGAGAGGGGCTAAAGCTGCATCCATGCATTTCGTGAACGTGCGGGGTGACAAAGCTAGGCCGAAAGGAAGAAGCCGATATTGGTATTCTTTGCCCCTGAAAGAAAACCTTAGGAACTTCCTGTGCTGAGGGAGGATGGAGATATGGAAGTATGCATCCTTTAGATCTATCGTGACAAACCAGTCCTCGGATCTGATTTGGGCCACGATCTGTTTGAGGGTCAGCATCTTAAACTTGAGTTTCTGAACTGACCGATTTAACCGGCGAAGATCTAAAATGGGACGCAACCCTCCATCCTTTTTTGGAACAATGAAATAACGGCTGTAAAAACCCGACTCTCGGTCGGGTGAGTACACCTGTTCTATAGCTTGTTTCGCTAACAGGGCCTTTACTTCTTGCTCCATTACCAGAGCCTGCTCGGGATGCACCACTGTGGGTAGCACCCCGCTGTAACGAGGAGGACGAGAGCCAAACTGTATTCTGTATCCTTTCTCTACAATCTGCAGGACCCAATGAGAAATATTCGGCAGAAGCTTCCACGCTGCCAGAAAATTTACTAAGGGAACCAGCTGGTCTCTGGTGTTACTGAGAGAGCCAAATCTGGAGCCTGAAACATAACGGCAGGAACTACCTGACCTGACTGCTCTAAAACCCCCCTCAGAGGGCGCGAAACCGATGCTGTGCCGCAGCATAGCATCAGCGACTCGCTGGAGACCACTGCGCCCTGAAGCACCGGAGGTGGCAGGGTTGGCAGGAGGGTCTCGTGAGGACCCCGAAATGGAACGGGCACCGTGTAATGAGGTGAACACCGTTCCACTTCGGTCGGGGCTGTCCTCACAGGCCTGATGCCTAAGCATCAGGACCATTTTTTTTTTTAACCGAAGCCTTCTTCGCCTGAAGAACGGTCCTCAGATCCGGCTTAGGCTTAGGCGACTTCGGTTGAGAGGGCTGCGTCTGTCTCCAGTATCTACGTGGAGGAACACGAGACGCAACACTCTCTTTTTGTTGCACACGATATGATGAGGTAGATGGCTGGGGCTGCTCACGCCCAGCAGCCCCAGGGGGCTGGACACGGCGAGGGATTAACTTTTTAAAAGCATCAGACTGCTTTTTAGACTCCTGGAACCTTTCCACTACAGCGTGGACTGCGTCACCGAAGAGACCAGAGGGTTCAAGTGGAGCGTCTAATAAAAAAGTTCGATCTTTTTCTTTAATTTCTGAAAGATTTAGCCATAAGTGCCTCTCAGTGGCTACCAAAGCTGCCATAGACAGCCCAATTGCTGTCTCTTTAGTAGCCCTGAGAGAAAGATCAGTAGCCTTACGAAGTTCTCGAACATCGTCATGACTAATTCCCTCGCTATTATCCAGATCCCCCAGCAGGTCAGCTTGGTAAGCCTGGAGCAGTGCCATGGTGTGTAAGCATGCTCCGGCTTGACTTGCTGCCGAATAAGCTTTGCCCACTAAAACAGATGTAGCTTTGAGCGGTCTAGTGGGCAAAACCGGGGCTTTCAGAGAAGATGCTGGACCAGGCACGAGATAGCTGGCTAAATTCTGCTCGGCCTGGGGCATCGACTCATAACCATACTCTTTTAGCCCTCTGATTTTCGAATATGTAGTGGTTTGAGGGCTAAAAACATTTATTCCAGGATTTAGTATAATCTCATTGTATAAATCTGGAAAGAATGGAAGCCCTCGTGGTGGATATAATGTGGCTGAAGGAAGAAAGCGCTCATCTAACTTGCTTTTAGAACGAGTGCTCTTTTTCTCAGATGACCATTCAATATTTAATTTTTCTACAGCCCGTGACATGACATCCACCAGCTCATCATACGCCGGGGAATTAAATTGTGAATCCCTTTCCCCCGTGTGTGCATTCTCACTTTCAACACTCATAACGTCAACTTCCTCAGAAGAAGAACATTGCAGTAAAGGAGAGCTCTCTTCCCGGGCGGAAGAAACCACAAAGCGTGCTTCCGACACCGGGAGAGGAGAGCTAGATCTCTCGGGTAAGGAAGGAGAAAAGGTCCTCGGACCCGTCTCCACCCCCTCCGAGAGATCCAATTGCGATCCCCAAGAATGCATTCTCCGCGTTGCCTTGGCAGACGCGGGTCCTGATCCTTGAGGATCGCGAGCCTGCCCACTCTGTTTGTCAAAGAGTGCCAGGCGAGAGCGGAGCATGCGAAGCGCTAGCTTCTCACAGTGTTGGCACTCAGCCCCCTCGAAGGCTGAGACCGCATGCTCCACTCCCAAACAAATCACACAAAGCTTGTGTGTGTCCCCACCCGTTAAATAACGCGGGCAGGGAGGAACACACTGTTTGTAGACTTGTTTCGCCATACCGATACCAACAATATTGTAACAGACAACAATAAATAGACAAGACAGTTTGACACAGATCGCTTGCTGAGGCAACAGAAGCTAACTGGCGTTTCGCAGCGGAAGTCCTTTTATCATTTCCTGGTCATGACGTCACCCGCCCGTGACGCTCATTCTCTTTTTCCATTGGACTAGTTGGCATAGATGCTTCAGACGCAATCACGCAGGAGGCGTTCCCGTAGCGTTTTCGACGCATCTCGAAGTTCTCTTTTTCGATAAAGGGAATTAAAATTAGCTCAGAACTGAGGAACCATGGCGACAGCTCCCAGTCTCAATCGGTTTGACCTTCTCCCATAAAATTTTGTTTTTCTTTATATTAAAGTTACATACAACTGTTGACAATTATAAAACACAAAGAAAGAATACCAATCAAACACAAAATGACAGCAAACAAATAAAAGCAGTAAGATGAATAAAATGAAGCACTAAATGTCTTTTAAAATCATCACCTATCAACACAATCGCTTGTAATATGGGCTTTTCTGAAGGAACATAAAATAATAGAGAATTAATAATCTATTGTGTAAAAAACTGTCTGTTGGGCTTGATGCAAGTGGCACAAATACTTTCCAATTGACTCAGTCTGATTGAGTTGAGACAACTTAAGAAGTATCATATGGGTGTAAATATGCCCCCCCCCCCCCCCTGCCAATTACTGTAGATTCCATAATGTGCAATCGTCCCTAAATTGCCTGCTCCCAATAAATATATTATAATTTACAGAATTTTCCGTCCAAATCAGCAGCAAGTGTTAGTGTCACTGATCCTAGTTATGTAATTTAATCAGATCTCTTTTGTGTGTGTATAATTATAGTATACAGTGTTATGGTTATCTGTGTATGGGCCACCTGCATTTAGCCACCAATCAATAACATATATTCAAGGCTTGTGTGATTAAAGATAACAATATAATAAGCAGAAAACTTTCCTTAATTGAAGAGATGGAGCACTCATCTTAATTACAGCAGAACAGAAGAACATACTTCAAATATTTATGAGGATGTTTCCAATGATTGCCTTGATGAACATGGCTGAACCAAAGTAATTATCTGAGGCTGCTGTCAAGTCAGTTAATGTTGTCGTGCACTAGTGCATCTCTACTAGCCTCAATTCACCTAAGCATTTAATTAAAACGCTTTATATGCAAACAGAGCCAAATCATTTCGTCAATAAGGCTTGGAGCCATTTTATTCTTCTGCTTTGTTGCTTGGTTATCATACCTGTTGCTGCCCCAGGAGATATGACAGCCTTTCTGATTACAACGGTTTGTCTGTATGTGCACCATTGATCAGCCCTTTATTTTGAAGCATCATTCCACTTTTGTCAGTGAATTAGTTTTTGTCAGTGAAATGTTTTTTTTTGTGTTAAGGGTTTTGATTTGACATTAACAAACAGACTGCAATGGTCAGATTTTTGCCTGCCTTACTACATCACAATGGATGAAATAATAATTAAATAATATATTTCTTACATCATTTTTTTGTAAATGTCCCGGGAGTAGATTATTTCTTGCTTTGAACATAACTTGTGCCATCTTAAATTTAACCAGATCAATGATATTCAGTGTATGTGACATTAAGAATAATGAGTTTGTCTTTTCCAGATATCCAACAATATTAATGATTCTGATTACTCTCTTTTGTAATGTCTATAACGACTGCAGGAATAGGTTTTGTAGGTGTTTCCCCAGATTTCCACACAGTAACTCATATGATAGTATGAATGTATTATGCAGAATAAACATTGATTTATTGTCCAGAATATGTATTGATTGATTCAATATTGCTATTGTATTTTCCAGTTTTGCTATAACGTGTTTTATGTGTGATTTCCAGCAGATTTTGTGGTCTAAAATAACACCTACTATTTCTACTTGAGGGTTTGTTTCTGTTTTCTAAATACAATATTTGTCTTGCTTATATTTAATGACAATTTGTGATCCCTGCAGTTCAGCACAAGTTATGTTTATGCATGCAGATATGTTTACCAGTTTCAACAAATTGTTGCCTGTTTCTTAAATAGCTACTTCAGTCCAACCCCTCGGATCCCATTCCTCTCTAGTTTAAGCAATAAAATGTCATTGTTTACGGTGTCAAATGCTTTCTTTAGATCTATGAAAATTCTCACTGCATGTTTCTTCCTATCTATGCAATCTATACCTCATTCATTCATTTGTGATTTCCTCAATAGTTCCATTAGCGCCAAAGATGTTGATCTATCTGTCTGGAATCCTGTATTGACCGTCAACTAGAAGGTTGTGCATTTCAATGAATTTGAATTTGTAATCTTTCTGTAAAATGTTCTTTTTTTTTACAGAAACCAGCCTGTAATTTGTGAAATGGTATCTATCCCCAGTTTTATATAATGGTATTACTTCTGCTATTTACATTTTATTTGGAAATTGACTGGATTGAAAATACATGTTAGTGATGGCAAGATAGTTAATGGCCCTGCAATTTCTTCAATAACTTGTTTTATTATTATAATCATATCAATATTATTCCAATCCATGGAGGATTTTACAGTGTCTATTATCTCATTTCTTTCCTCTGTTCTAAAGGGGAAAAAGCTAGGATTTCGATTCCAAAGACCAGCATCCACCCCTTCTGTTGTTTCTGGACCGTTTATTATTTCTGCCAGATCTGGACACACATTTACAAAGAATTAGTTGAAACCATTAACAACATCTCCCTTGTTATTTATTATCTTGTCATTGTCAATATAATATCCCAGGTAACTTGTATTTTTTATTTTTAGTTCCATTTCTAATAATCCTATTAAGAATATAGAACAGAAAAATAAAACACCTTTTTTGATTTCTGTCATGACAACTCTCAGAGTGTTTCGCATGGTAATGGCTGTGACAATGTTGATATATTTGGTCTTGGCAGAATAGATCTGCTATGCTTCTGCAGAGCAAGTACGGGACTTGCTACTGCCAATACATGCACAACACGCTGCTGTGAGTAAAAAAGACATGCAGCTGCTGTACAATAGGATATAGCATGCATTACCCATATCAGATCGATAAAGGTGGAGCTGGGGAAGGTGGAAGGTTTCTGAAAGCTCACTGCATGGCTAAGGCAAATGCTAACCAAGTATTTAAAGGTTGAGCATGCGAGCTCAATGGCTAATACAGGATGAACCAGTCGACTGTGCCTTAGAGATAATGATATGATTGCAAGCAGTTCGGGAGAGTTAAGGACCTATTAGCCTGCACCATCTAGAGTTTCATGACAGAACTTTGTAAGTCAGCTTGCATATGTGATAGTCATTGGTTATGCTCATCTTATAGGTCCTTTGAAGGCATCTTGAGTGAAAAAAGCTCCAAGTTTAATGTAGCATGTACAAAATACCTGAACCTGAAGCAATGCAACTTGCTTTTACAGAATTTCAGAATTTTGCTGTGCATAACTCGCATTTTATTATTGGTGCGTTATTATGAGAAAGTACCACGCTTACAAAAAATATTTGGGCACATATGCGTTTGTTGAACATTTAATTTTAAAACCATGAGCAATAATTGTGTGTTAGTCATACTCAAATTCTTCTGCACTTTTGTGAAGGCTTTCCAGTGGATGCTGAAGCATGGGTTCAGGGATTTGCCCTGGAAGGCTGGCTATTTCAATTCATCCCAAAAGAGGTTCAGGTGTGGACATAGTTCAGTCTAGTCAAGTTCTTACACATCAGACTCACTATTTTTTTTTCTGTATGAGCCTAATTTTGTGGACAGAGGTATTGTGATGCTGGAATAGAAAAGGGCCCTTCCCAAATTGTGTCTGTTTGTCTAAGGAGATTGTATGGCTGGATGCACCTGTTAATAATGGCTGCTAAGCTTAAAATAGCCAATTTTCTTTATTAACAGGGGTGTCCAAACAGTTTTGGTCATGTAGTATAAATTTGTCATCTGCCAAAGATATATTATAGACATTCCAAAATACTTAGTGTATTAATATTTAGTGAGCCATGTTAAATTTAGGGCTGGCTAGCTAGCTAAATAAATAAATAAACAAACAAACAATAACATGTAAAGAGGACAGTCATGTTAAATTATGGATAAGTGGTAAAGTCATCATCCATGTTAGTTTAAATGTAAAATCACACTCTGAATGGTTATAATATCAGGGTGTAAAATAGTTAAAAGGAGAAGAGAGAGGGTTAAAGTTAAACACTTTTGTTTTCTTCAGTCTGTAGATAATTTAAGGATGAACCAAACACAAATGAATCTTCCATTTGATTCATTCAAACAGAACTCAATCACTAATTCAGCCATAAAAGATCCCGGCGCCAGCTAGTCTAGGCACCCCCTCAGAAAGGACTTTTATGGCCCCGCAGGGACCAAGGGGCCTGACCATCTTTGACCTCCCTCAGCACCACCACTGCTGCAGCAGGACAGATGTTTAACAGACTCGTCTTTCTTAAGGAGCAAGGTCCCATGAGAAGATGAACAGAGCAGACTTCAGCAGGGACCTTGCCGTGACCTCAGATTGGAATGTCTTTCTTAAACCCCAGAAACTTTACACACCAACACACTTTACATATCAAACCACATTAATTCTGCACATTCTGCAGAGAACGACTCACACAGAACAATGCTCAGTGGACTCATAATCAAACATCATAATTCTTGTTTTTCCTACAATTCATGTTTGTATTATGCTTAGATTACATATAAATCATGTAAATGGTGATATAACTGTGTGTATGAATGAAAGAGTATCGTGCTTCCAATCGAAATAATCGTATGCCCTTAATTCATAAGATGGCTTGTTTGAAATCTGTGTAAAATGCTTTGTATGATTATAATAATCTATAATGTTTAAACTGTGATCTCTTGTTCTCTCTGCTTAGTGCTGGAAAACAAGGAGATCCCAGATAACGCATGATTTATGATAAGTAGGAACTAGTCCACCTCCTAAAATGATGCCATTGTCTCATTGGTCAGAATTCTCCAAAAGAGGTTGGACTAACTTTAAGTTAAAGACCCGAACAAAGCGGTTCAGAAAGCAGTTCAGTTTTCGGTTCGGTTCAGTTCGGTTTTGAGTCGGTTCTGTGTTAAATTAAGTTGGTGCCTCTCTCTATGAACAAACAGCAAGAGAGTGTTCATGTTCGTACGCTTCTACATCGACCAGACCCAAATTAGACCAGCAGACAAACCCATCAAGATCGGAGTTATAACAGCTTCATTCAAGCCATCTCATCTTACTTTCATTTCTTCCTTTATTTTCTTTTTCGTAAAAGTCTCGGTTCAAAGTTAAGTTTGCTGTAAAGTTCGTTTACACGTCTCTCCTGCAACGCACTTCGAACTGTAAAGATTCTCATCCATCCGCCAACACATCACGTTACCGGCGGTTCAGAAACTTCCAGCCAGGCACTTTCAAAGACAACCACACGGACCCGGCCGGGAAACCCCTCAGACCCGAGGAAGGGGAACCCCAAAAGCAACGCAAAGGACAAGCAAGTAGCCTCCAGACTTAGCTGAACTGGTGTTTTAATTTAAATTGAATAACCTGTCTAAGAAACGAAGGTTTAATTTAATGCTTGGTGGTTCGTTCAGGTTTATGTCTTGCAAAGTGCATCTCCCTCTGAAAACTCACTCTTTCTCTCTCTTCCTCTCTCTTCCTCTGCGCCTCGTATGAATGTGTGTGTGTGATTGTGTTTAGACCTTAGTTTTATGTGTTTAGAATAATCAATAAAGTCTTGTTTATATTTGAAAATATATTTGCCTTGTGTTGTGCTTACACATTTAATGTCTTGTACTGTCGATCTAAAGTTACCTTGCTAATACATAGTGTTTCACTATAGATTGGATATTTATATCTGTTGCCAAGGTTAAACTTACGTCCCGTTCAAATGAACTCTAAACGAGTCATTTGCTCAGTTCCATAGTGATTCGGTCAATGATTCATTGCAAATCGATGAATCATTCCCTTTGAGCTAAATTGGCCTTCCGGCCCCCTTAAATACATTTTATGTATATTATTATTATGTAGGTTCGTTACAGTCTTGCTGCTCTGCCTGCAGGTTTACAGAGTGTGTGCATAATTTTAAAATTAGATTTCTGTTATTCCATTGGTGGGGTTATTCAAACAATGACAATTATAGTACATGGTGGCCATTGAATTAATTCCAGTGAAGGCATTAAATATTTTAGTGCATTGATTTATGAGTTTGAGCAATGGCACAAGAGGGCTTGAGGATTCCAAGTGTCATCTTTCATAATTTCACCACCAAACTCAAACACAAGTGCACTGATGCTTGACTGAAAGGGTCTCTTTTTATTTCATATCTGGCAGAGAAAACCAATTCAGCCACCCTCAGATTTCTCAGGTTAGTTTAATTTAGTCTCAACTGAACGCTGTATCATTTAAAGTGTATTTTGAGCAGATCTCTTTTAAAGTATCTTGTTTCCTGGTGTCATAAAAGTATGTCATATATTTTGTGGTCTTCAATTAGGACATTCATGTCAAGCACCCATTGAGTTTTGAAGCTCTATGACTCATCTTATTTTCACTGCATCTCCTCCATACTCACACAAACATTGAACACATGGTGCCCTTTCATATGTCTAGTGCTGTTTTTTTATATAGAGTTTTCTTTTTGTGTGTACAGACTCATCCCTCAGTTAGTTACATAACATCAAAGGATATCACACAAATGTTGCTGCGGTTTACTGACTTTACATGGTCAAGACATGACATGAATGATTGGATTGTGGTATAGATACATTTACATAAATAAAAAATTGTTTGTTAATAATCGGATTGATGGCTCAACTGAACTGAAAAGCCCTAACTGGTCCTACTTGACCCGCTCTGAGCAGGATTCGAACCAGTGTCTATGGCATGGGATGCGAGCATGCTAAAGAAAACGCGGTAACACTTTATTTTAAGGTGCTATTAATAAGCAGTAATTAACAGTCAATAAGACACTTATAAGACCTTATAAGATGCATATAAGATGCATATAAGCATTAACTACTTCATATAACTTCTGAGGATGCTTTGTTTCACTTTTCCCGCTCTACTCAATCGTGCCGCTGACGAGCCTCACGACAGTTACAGCCAGGGTAAGTGTAGACTCCATCCCCTGGGGTCCAGCTGGGTCATGACCACTCCGGGGCCGCTCAGTTGCCTCTCCGGGTCCGTCTTGTGCTTTAATTAACCCTTATATGAAGTAGTTATTGCTTATATGCATCTTTTATGCATCTTATAAGTTCTTATAAGTGTCTTATTAACTGTTAATTACTGTTTATTAATAGCACCTTAAAATAAAGTGTTACCGAAAACGCTAAAGACCACAGTCTTTAACGTTAGTCACCAGCATGCCTCTTGATGTCAGGAGAGTGAGGTTTACACATACAGCTCTTACTAGCTTGCCTCTGTTACACTCAGCCCCCTAAACCCTTACTTTGATTCTTGTCACTCATGGCACAAATTTAACCCCTCTGGTTCTACTTTCACTGCTCCGAGCGACATTTCTGGCATATGAGGAGGGCATGCTGCTTTAATGCTTGACTATTTTGTCACTCAGATTCAAAATTACATTGTGCATGTGGAGTACCGTGAGAATGTTTATTTACCTCTCATGTCTTATGACCAGTTGAGGAAACGGAATATTTTCTAAAAATTTTCTAAATATTTGATATCTTCTGACATATATGCGAGCTTTCTTTGTAGATATATCATGATGGTAAAATTGGTCAATTATGCTTACTGTAGCTCCAGTGACATTATTGCGGTGGCTTTCTCTAGTTCTGAGTGCGGTTACTGGGCACTGTGCAGTTTCAGAATACATGAAATGTACATGTAAATGAATATGTGAGTTGGATTAGGGTTTATAAACGGAACTTTCAGAATCTTAAGTCATATTGAATCCATTCTGAATGAAACAAGTTAATGCATGTAAACATATCTAATTGATGGTTACATTTTTGAAACAATGCAACAGTTTCGAATTTTAAATGGTTTGTCTCTGTGCTATTTTCCCCGTATGCAGCAAGGAGGATGCATTTTGTAAGCCAGCATCTAGAAACAAGTTAGTATTTTAGCACTTCTAATTCCATCGTCCTGATGCCAGTAGATTTTTTTAAATGGGTTTTTTGTTTACAAAATCATTTTTACCAAAAACCCATTCAATGATTTTTAATCCTGCCCGGAGTGGTACAAGTAGAACCGAAGGGGTTACATTTGTGCTGTGACCCGAATGAGAGTGAGGTTTCGGGGGTGATTGCAATGGAGGCTGCTCAGCTGTGGAACGAGAGTGATGATAACTTCCAGGTTGGCATACAAAATGTTTTTTCTATATTTTCATAAAATGTATGAAAGACAAGTTGAAAGTAATTTTGAAAGACAGACAGTTAGTCACAGTTGATTTAATTCATTGCTTGATAACACTGTTAACAAAAGTCGTGGCTGAAAGAGTTCTGATTTTCATGTTTTATAGCTATTTTTTTTATTTTTATAATGAATTGCAAAACCGGGGTGGAGACACTGACATTCTTCTGCACAAAGTGGCTCAATCCATTGTTACTTGCTGAAGACACAGTGAAGGAGAACAAAAGCAAATGACAAAGCAAAATAAAAAAAGTAAAGAGATTGCTTTCAGTCATCATGGCTACTAAGGTGATCTAAAGGCTGACCTGGAGCTGTTGACAACACATATACTGATGTCTCGTGTGGTTCCCAGAAACTACTTTGTCAGGGTGTCCAATCCTGCTCCAAAAGGGCTGAAGTACTGCAGAGTTCAACTCCAACCTGTCCCAACACACCTGCCTGGAAGTTTCTTGCAGACACCATTTTACTGTATATGTAGGGAGATACCAAACTAGCAACAAGATAATCCTAGCTAGATAAGTATCAGTTTTATTGTGAGCATGGATTGATGCGAAAGACATGAAACTAGCACAGCTACTTAGAAAATAGGTTGCCTGGACAACCGTCAAAGATACAGAACAATTATTTGACTGCAAAATGACCAACTGTGAATGAATGACCAACCAGAATGACGTATTTCAGACATCTGTTTATTAATAGAGTGCAACAGTTGGGCTCCGGAAATTAAAATCACATTCATTTTCTCCATGGAGGAATTTAGTTTTAACAATATCTTATAAACCTACAGACCAACTGTGAGCTACTAGGTTGTTAAATATGCTTCTGTTGAATATATGCCTGCAATTTTTCTTCTTATTTTTTAAATAATCTTGTTTAACAGCTGAATTACTGGTGAAAAATTACATTACCCATGATTTAGCAAAAAATCTTCACCAATCAGAGAATCTAAACAAACAAATCCCGCCAAAATAACTCTTTAGTACTGAAATACTTGTATATACATATAGCCTACATATTGTTTCTTTATACATAATTAAAATCTTTAAA
Source organism: Chrosomus eos (assembly GCA_036326025.1). Lineage (NCBI taxonomy): Eukaryota > Metazoa > Chordata > Actinopteri > Cypriniformes > Leuciscidae > Chrosomus > Chrosomus eos. The sequence continues at coordinate 7,424,123 of CM070830.1, read as the reverse complement.
TAAATAGTTTTTATTTTGATTGTCATTTGCAGTGCTTTATGGGCTTGTAGTTCTTTTCCTCAATAAAACTGTTATATCTCGTACCTTTGTCTTTTTGTCTAAACTTTGATTTAAATCAGAGTTTATAATTTTGTGATTCTACTCGTAGCTGTTTGGTTTTGTTCATGGCTTATAACTCTTTAACAATAAGTATTATTTTTTTAAATCCATGCGGGAAAAATTAATGGGGAAAAAACTGAAAAGAGTGGGAACTGTTATACTCTAGACATAAGTTAGACTTTAGGAATGAGTTTTGCAAGGATTTTCTTACAACTGCTTCACAATATGTTCATTATATTAATCAAAATGTTGATTTTTAATTGTTCCAGTCTGTAACTGTAAGAAATCTGTAACAGCTACTTTAACAAATACCCAGTGCATACACGTCCGGCTTTTCCGATCTTTGTTTTGTTGACTGCGGGTATGTGCCGTTAGCATGTAGCAGTTTACTAAAAATCAAAATTTCTGTGCATGTGGGATTAACACATTTGTTTTCGTGCAGGTGGTCTAGCTCAGGGGTTCTCAACTCCAGTCCTCGCGACCCACTGCTCTGCATATTGTGTATGTCTCCATTATTTAACCCTTCTATTATCTTCATTTGTGTCTACACTCATTATCTTTGGGGTCTCCAGGGACCCCAGACAATAACATTTAATTTTGTAACAGTATAATATTTTTTTTTTTACAAATGTAATTTTACTACATATAAATACATAAATAAATATTTATTTAAATAGGCTTTTTACAAAAAAACGCCATTGTATGTAAACTTCACTTTATAAAAGACCCAGATTTATAATTTTCATTCATGGAGATAACATGGATCATTTTACATGGTTTAATGTAAGATTTTAGATTTTTTTTTTTTGGAAAATGCAGTTTTAAAATAAAAAATATCACTTTAACCACTAGATGGCCATAGACCTCCACTATAAGCTATTTGCTATGTGACTAACCAAACTATATATCTTTTCACAAGTTTTTCCAGTTGGATTAATATCTAAATATTATAAAATCACAATTATAACAAAAAAAAATTTTTGTCAAAGTTAAGCATTTTTTGTACTGACAAAAGTTTTTCAATAATGTTACATTATGCTTAGAATCAAACCTGAACAAGACTCCAAATGTTGGAGTCTTTAGATTTTATCATTTATTTCAATCATCTGTTTTTAATATAATTCTACAATTTTAATTCTACAATTTTACTAACTGTAATAAAACAAAAAATTACAGAAATTTAGTTATATTACATATTGAGTAAAAATACATGACATGAATATCAAAATGCAATGATCTGAACAGCAATAAAAAATGAGCAAATAAAGCAGTAAAAAAAAAAATTTAGTTAAAAAAACAGTGAATGGGGAAAAAATTGAACAACTAGGAACAGTAATTGGTGGTCATCTCATACAGTCTCATTTACAGTGCACTGCAGGTGTTTATGCGTCAGTGCACTGCAGGCAGTATGCATAGTATAGCCTCACAAATGTATTCCTGTGTGTGTGTGTGTGTGTGGGTGTGTGTGTGTGTGTGTGTGTGTGTGTGTGTGTGTGTGTGTGTGTGTGTGTGTGTGTGTGTGTGTGTGTGTGTGTGTGTGTGTGTGTGTGTGTGTGTGTGTGTGTGTGTGTGTGTGCCTTGTGGATTTTTTTTTGCACTGTTGGAAGTGTGCCACTTTATTTCTGTCTATGTGATCTGCGTTTTTTCTTCGTTGTTTCTGATTTTGATGATGAATTTTGTATATTTACTATGCGGGGTCTCCAGGGACCCCGAGGATAACAAGTGTCGGCATTTTTTTCACGCTAACATAAAAACAGATATCATTCCAAAATATTTTTTTTTTTTGGTAGATCTAGACAGTGTTAAGAGGCGTAGAAAGTTTCATACCATTTGGACAAAGAGAATTTTTTTTTTAAATTGACCAAAAGTCATTTGGGGTACTAAAAGACCCCGAAGATAATAAGAGGGTTAACACACCTGATTCAGATCCTCAGCTCGTTAGGGTAGACTCTCGTCCATATCCTAACGAGCTGAGGATCTGAATCAGGTGTGTTAAATAAGGGAGACATACACAATATGCAGAGCAGTGGGTCGCGAGGACTGGAGTTGAGAACCCCTGGTCTAGCTCCACTTTTTGGGGCATAGGGATTGGTTGATGCTTTGAGTAATGTGCAGTTCCCTGTACCCCAGTTAAGTTAATTCGTCTGCATCCTGGGAACCATCTGCTCCTTCTCCGTCGATCGTCCCGGTATGTGCCGTTAACATGTAGCAGTTTGCAAAATTTTTTATTTCTGTGCGTGTGGCATTAACAAATCACTTATTTTGCATTGTAGCTTGTCTTATCATCTCTGTGTGTTTCCTTCAGCTTCCCTCATTAGTTGATTAGATTGCTCTGTTTTTCTTTGTGTTTTTCTTTGACGCAGGATTCTCCCTATCCTCTGCTGTCGCTATTTTCACAGCCTTGTTGCTTCTCTGCATGCCGTGCTGTGAGAACGCAGTCAATTCGCAACTAGTAGAGGGGATTGTTGCTGTCTGGTTTCATTGGTTTATTTTTTACTTTTATTTTGGGGTTGAGGCTCGCTACTGGAGCAGGAGCATAAGCTATGTGGTTGCTTCGTGGGAGCCCTGTCTCTCTCAATGTTTGAATTGGATTTCTGTTTTTTTTTTCCTACTGTTCTATTGTTTATTGTGATTTATTTTTGTGATTTACCCATTAGTGTTGTCTGATTTGTGCCTGAATTATGTGAAACCATCAAACTGTGATTCAATTTCATTAAGTTTTAAAGTTGTATTTACTTATTTTTGGTTTTCTTTCAGGAGCTGGGGTCCCATGGTTGAAAGGATCTTTTGTGGTGGTGGTGCTCCTTCAACGTGTGCCGTCGTTGTAGTATTAGGTTCTATACGGTAGTATTGGAGTGCATAGGAAATGTGTGGAACATATATTGAGTGTGTTACGGTACTTGTGTTAAGTTAATAAAAAGTTATCAGAAGATATGGCTGGTGGTCGTGTCGTCCTCCATAAGAAAGTTTATCGTTGTACCTAATAAACAACTGAACATGGTGTCAGAAGTGCAGAAATAACAGTTTGTTCGTGAGTAAACAAGTTGTGAGGTTAGTTTCAGTTTCGTTTCGTTTCGTTTGGTTAGCGATTAACTGGAGTTAGCGGCACCATCATGAATTAGTTTCAAGTTTCTCCGCCGGAAAAATTCACGTTTAAAGCGGATGACTGGGCGAAATGGATAACGTTTCGAAAGATTTTGTGTTGCATCAGGATTGGAGACGCAGGCTGATGAAAATCAAGTGAATGCCTTGATCTACATTCTGGGTGAGGAAGCTGAAACATATTAACTTCACTGCATTTAAGTCCTGAAGAAGCGAGTGACTATGAAGTGGTAAAGAACAGACTAAACGTCTCGGTTACTAATGTAACCCTCGTTCCCCGAAGGAGGGAACGGGAGACGTGACGTCGACGTGACGACGTTAGGGGATCACTTCAGGGAGCCCTATCAACTTCGAGTATCTAAAGAACAAGCCAATGAACGTTGGCGTGCGTGAAACGCGTCACGCGCCCCGCCCCGCAGCGCGGGTATAAACAGGAAGCGGACGCCGCACTCATTGTTTTTCGCTGAGGAGCCGAGATTGAGTCAGCCGTACAGCGATGGTCAGCAACTGTGGCAGCGGGACGTCACGTCTCCCGTTCCCTCCTTCGGGGAACGAGGGTTACATTAGTAACCGAGACGTTCCCCTTCAGTCGCTCACGTTCGACGTGACGTCGACGTGACGACGTTAGGGGATCCCATGGAAGACGCCATCGGTTGCTGCCACATCCAGCGCCCTACGGAAGGCTCTCAGACCCCCAATTGGCTGGGGCGGAAGACCTGCGTAGAGGGAGTTCACTGTTGTTCCGTTAACCCACACAGTGGAACTCTTGGATAACACTGGGAAAGCGTGCCTTTCCAGGGGAGAGGGACGCTGCGGAAGCCACATCCTGCCCGAAGGCAGGTAACATGTGGAGAATACACATATGGACTGGCCAGAAGGGCAGTGCAACATATGGAATGTCACTGGGGTGGCTCCAGCCTGAGAAGGGGGAGGCTACACCAGACAGTGACGGCAGAGCGGACTCTGCCAAGGGAAAGACACGGGCTCACCGCAGGGAGCTGGTCGTGGAAGAATACTCATATGGGATCGCCGCAGGAATCACCACATATGGAACCCAGCCTAGCACAAGTTACACAAGCATACGAGCACTAGGCCTGGCGTCGGACGCTCCGCAACGTCCGACTGCCGGAGGGGTGCGGAGGAACTCACAGGGTTCGCCAGAGTGGGGAACTCGACTGGAGCAAAAAAGCGCACATATCCGCTCCATGTGAAGGGGAGTGGCGCAGCAAGCCGACACAAGAGCGGAAACTTCGGTGTTACCGGCTGGTTGAAGCGAGCACACAGGAAGAAACTGGCTCAACACGTAGGCTATAAAACCTAGCGAACGTGTTAGGTGTCGCCCAGCCCGCAGCTCTACAGATATCTGTCAGCGAGGCGCCGTGTGCCAGCGCCCAAGAAGAAGCGACACCCCTAGTGGAGTGGGATCTCAACCCGGGCGGGCAAGGCACGCCTTGGGCTTCGTAAGCCAAGGCGATGGCATCCACTATCCAGTGGGCCATCCTCTGCTTGGAGACAGCCTTTCCCTTCTGCTGGCCTCCGTAACAGACGAAGAGCTGATCTGAGGTCCTGAGGCTTTGCGTTCTGTCCACGTACAGACGCAGAGCGCGGACGGGACAGAGAAAAGCCAGGGCTGGGTCTGCCTCCTCCGAATGCAGCGCTTACAGGTTCACCACCTGGTCCCGGAAGGGAGTGGTAGGAACCTTGGGCACGTATCCGGGCCGGGGTCTCAGGATCACGTGAGAGTTAGCCAGGCCGAATTCCAGGCACGATTCGTCGACCGAAAATGCATGCAGGTCCCCTACCCTCTTGATGGAGGCCAATGCAACCAGGAGTACTGTTTTACAGGACAGAATTTTTAACTCAGCTGACTGCAAGGGCTCGAAGGGTGGTCTCTGAAGTGCCGAAAGGACCAGAGACAAATCCCAAGAGGGTATAGAGAGTGGGCGAGGAGGATTTAGTCTCCTAACTCCCCTCAGGAACCTGACGATCAGGTCATGCTTTCCCAACGACTTACGTTCAACTGCATCGTGATGTGCGGCAACGGCGGCAACATACACTTTAAGGGTGGAGGGAGACAGCCTTCGCTCCAACCCGTCCTGCAGGAAGGAAAGCACGGCTCTGACCGAGCAAGTTCGGGGGTTCTCCTCGTGAGAAGAACACCATTCAACGAATAGGTTCCACTTCAATGCATAGAGGCGCCTCGTAGAGGGGGCTCTAGCTGAAGTGATGGTGTCAACTACCGCTGGGGGTAGGTCACCTAGAACCTCCGCGTCCCGTCCAGGGACCAGACATGGAGTTTCCAGAGGTCCGGACGCGGGTGCCAAAGGGTGCCCCGTCTCTGAGAGAGCAGGTCCTCTCTCAGAGGAATGGGCCAGGGAGGGGCTGTCGCGAGGAGCACTAGTTCGGGGAACCAGGTCCGGTTGGGCCAATACGGCGCAACTAACACGACCTGCTCCTCGTCCTCCCTGACTTTGCACAAGGTCTGTGCAAGAAGGCTCACTGGGGGAAACGCATACTTGCGTAGGCCCGGGGGCCAGCTGTGTGCCAGAGCATCCGTGCCGAGGGTCCCCTCGGTCAGGGAATAGAACAACTGGCAGTGAGACGTGTCCGGGGCGGCAAACAGATCTACCTGTGCGGTCCCGAAGCGCCTGAAAATCAGCTGGACCACCTGGGGATGGAGTCGCCACTCTCCCGGTAGCACCTGCTGCCGTGAGAGCTCGTCGGCTGCACGGTTGAGCAGGCCAGGAATATAAATGGCAGGAAGCGACCTCAGATGCTTCTGATCCACAGACCTGAAGCTGCATGCCCGTTGTACGTGGCCCCCCAGCCGGTGGCAGAGGCATCCGTGGTGACCACAGAGTGCCTGGACACTTGTTCTAGGGGAACACCTGCCCGCAGAAACGAAGGGTCTGACCACAAGCTGAGAGCTTGGCGACAGTGTGGAGTCACTTGGACCCGGCACGAGCCGCTCTGCCACGCCCATCTCGGGACTCGATCGTGGAGCCAGTGTTGGAGCGGCCTCATATGAAGCAATCCGAGCGGCGTTACCGCGGCTGCAGATGCCATATGCCCCAGGAGCCTTTGAAACAGTTTCAGTGGAGCCGATGTCCAACTCCATACCGAGAAAAGAGATCCTCTGCCCGGGGGTGAGTTTGCTCTTTTCCCAGTTGACCCGAAGCCCTAGGTGGCAGAGGTGACTGAGCACCATGTCCCTGTGTTCGCACAACTGCTCTCTCGACTGGGCGAGAATAAGCCAGTCGTCGAGGTAGTTGAGAATGCGAACACCACGCTCGCACATGGGAGCGATGGCCGCCTCCGCGACTTTCGTGAAGACACGGGGCGACAGGGCCAGCCCGAAGGGTAAGACTTTGTACTGATATGCCCGTCCCTCGAACGCAAAGCGAAGAAACGGTCTGTGTCGAGGGAGAAATCGAGACATGAAAGTACGCGTCCTTCAGGTCGATCGCTGCAAACCAATCTTGGGGACGGATGCATTTGAAAATGCGTTTCTGCGTAAGCATCTTGAACGGCAGTTTGTGAAGGGACCGGTTCAAGACACGCAGGTCCAAGATTGGCCGTAACCCACTGCCTTTCTTGGGTACAATGAAGTACGGGCTGTAGAAGCCGGTCTTCATATCGGCTGGAGGGACCGGCTCGATCGCGTCCTTCGCCAGTAGGACTGCGATCTCTGCCCTGAGCACAGGGGCACTGTCCGCTAGAACGCGGGTAAACAGAATGCCCCTGAATACAGGGGGGCGCCGGGCGAACTGAATCGCATAGCCGAGTCTGACAGTACGGATGAGCCAGCGAGACGGGCTGGGAAGCGCTAGCCAGGCTCCCAGACACCGCGCAAGCGGAATCAACGGCACCACAGACGTACCCGGGGTGGGGCAGCGCGGCGGAATGCAGGGACCCGACTCGGACGGGACAGCGGCCCAGAGTGGGGTCTGAATGTGTGGTGCAACACGTACCTGCTTCCGTCGAAGGGCAGAGTGAGTGTGTGGAGGCGGCAGAGCGTCTGGAACACAGCCACTGCTGCTCGCTGGCGATGAGAGAGGGGCTCGAGGGTGACAAGGCATATTGTCGTCGACCGCCAAGCGCGCTCTCTTGGGACCCAGAGGTTTCAGAAATTGCTCTTTTATTGAATATGTGGGTACCACTGAAGGCAGTGGCGGAAAAGGAACAAAAGGAAACAGAAGATTCTCCACCCGGCCCTCCACCGGGGAAGGAGCGGTGCCTTCACCGTCTCCTGGAGAGCAACTTGATCCACCTCTGGGTCGCCCGTCTCAGGGTCGTTTGCACCTGCGCTTACCACCTGGTTTGGCAGCGGCCTGGACGGGCGTGGCCGACTTCCTGCGGCTTGCTCCACGCTGAGGCCTGGATGGTGGCTGCTGCTGCTGAGGCTTAGCGGGAGCGGAGGACGCCGCAGGAGGACGGCCTCGGCGACGAGCGGACGGAGGGTCTGCGGCCGGCGGACGGGAGGGGGCAGCAGCGGCCCGCCGGGGCAGGATGTGTCAGATGGCCTCCGTCTGCTTCTGGGCGGCCGAGAACTGTTGGGCGAAGCTCTCGACCGCATCGCCGAATAACCCAACCTGGGAGAGAGGGGCATCCAGGAACCGATATTTATCGGTGTCCCTCATGTCCGCCAGGTTGAGCCAAAGGTGGCGCTCCTGGACCACCAAGGTGGACATCGCCTGACCGACAGAACGTGCGGTTTCCTTCGTCGCCCGGAGGGCGAGGTCAGTAGCCACACGGAGCTCCCGGAGGAGCTCTGGGTCAGAACCACCCTCGTTCATGTCTATGAGCGCCTGGGCCTGGTGGACCTGCAAGAGCGCCATGGCATGGAGGGCGGAGGCAGCCTGTCCACAGGCCTTATAAGCCTTCGCCGTAAGACCGGACGAAAACTTACAGGCCTTGGACGGGAGGCGCGGATTACCCCGCCAGGAGGAGGCGGACGCCGGACACAGTTGCATCGCGACAGCCCGCTCCACCGGGGGGATATCCACATACCCCTTAGCTGCCCAGCCGTCGAGGGTGGCGAGGGGGGAGGAGCTACTAGAACGGCTTCGGGCACTATACGGTGCCTTCCACGTCCTAGAAAGCTCCTCATGCACTTCCGGAAAGAAAGGTACCGGGGCGGCGCACTGAGAACCAGCACGGCCCGCCCCGAGAAACCAATCGTCCAACCGAGAAGGTTCGGGACGTGGTGGAGGATTCCACACAAGCCCGACCTTCTCGGCGGCCCGGGAAAGCATAGCCGCCCACTCTGGATCCGGCTCGGACAACGCTACACACCCAGAAGGGGGCAACGCAGCCGAGTCGTCATCTCCAGAGGAGTGAAGCTCCCCTTCCGATGCTGCGATCGACATCTGATCGTCAGCTGGCGCCCCAAAGGAAACGACTGGCCGTTCCGGAGAAGGACCGAGTCGATCGCAAAGGGGCGCGGATGGCAACAGCGCATGAGAGGCGTGAGGGGCCCGCGGAGATTGCCTCGACGGGGAAGCCCTCACGGTAATCCTCAGATCACCCTGGTCATGCGCCGAAGTAGGCCTATTCTGCGGGGCAGAATAAGCACTAGATCGGGGCATAGGCGAGGGGACTGCACCTCCCGTGAGGTAAGCGAGTCTCGATCTAAGCGCTGCCATAGTCATATTCCCGCAATGGGAACATGAACTATTCACAAAAGCTGCTTCAGCGTGCTGAATGCCCAAACACGAGAGGCAACTCTTGTGGCCATCTGCTGGCGCCAGGGAACGACCGCACCCAGAAACGCACAAGCGGAATGACATCCTGAAAAGGACGCAGGGTCACGCTTGTGTTGCTCTTTTAGTGAAAATAACAAACAGAGGAAAGAAATAGAGACTCTTTTAGTGCTGAAGCACCCAGGGATAGCCGCGGTGTAATCGGGTACACTCTCAGTTAAGGAACGCCCACGAGACCGACACACACACACACAGATGATGCCGTGAAAACGGCAGTTGTGGTTAGAATGCTCGCGGCCACTACTGATCGCGCCGTCACACCAGCACTGAAGCAGAGTTTCCTTCTCCCTCTAGTTCTCGTTATGAACAACGTGCAGCAGTCTGTAGAACTCAGAGTCAATAAAAGCTCGGCTCCGAAGCGAAAGACAATGAGTGTGGTTTCCGCTTCCTGTTTATATCCGCGCTGCGGGGCGGGGCGCGTGACGCGTTTCACACACGCCAATGTTCATTGGCTTGTTCTTTAGATACTCGAAGTTGATAGGGCTCCCTGAAGTGATCCCCTAACGTCGTCACGTCGACGTCACGTCGAACGTGAGCGACTGAAGGGGAACGATCACTTTGTAGCTCGCAGGAACGTGATTTTTGAAAGGGCTAAATTTAATCAGCGGCAGCAAGAAGTGGGTGAGTCTGTGTATCGCTTCATAACAGAACTGCATTGTCTAGCCGAGCACTGCGGATACGGAGATTTGCACAATGAGATGGTGAGAGATAGACTCGTCGTGGGTCTGACAGACAAAAGGCTGTCAGAACAGTTACAACTGGACCCTGAACTTACACTTGAGAAAGCCGTCGTACGAGTTCGACAGAGTGAGCAGGTAAAAAAACAACAAGAGATACTCAAGTCAAACTTCAAAGGGGAAATTTCAAATGAACAGTTGGATAGTGTGCAGGCTAAACAGAACAGTTATATGAAGTCTAAACCGTTGAAGTCACAATATGGACAGTTGGCAAAGAAAACACCTCAGGAAAGACCTAAAAAGGGGTCATTTTGTACAAGATGTGGAGACACAAAGGGCCATAATCTGCAGCAATGCCCAGCGAGAGATGCAATATGCAATCGTTGTCATAAGAAGGGACATTATGCTAGGGTGTGCAAATCAAAGAAATGATATGAGGTGAATATAGCCGCGCTAACTGAGGGGATCAATGAGGATATAGCATTCCTTGGCACAGTAACGGCTAATGTGGAAGGAGGTCCATGGATGACTGACATAAAAATTTACAATTTCGATGCAGTGTTCAAAATTGACACTGGAGCTGATGTCACAATTGTTCCTGTGATGCTGTATAACCAAGGCCAGTTCAACAAGCTGAAACATCCAGGAAAAATTCTTCAGGGGCCAGGTGGAATGTCACTGAAGGTAAAAGGTAAAATACAGCAGCCGCACATTGCTAGGCCGACCAGCAGTCGCAGCACTTCAGCTGGTAGCCAGGCTGGATGATGTCAGCTTAATCCTAAAAAGATAGAGTGGAAAGGGAGTTTCCAAAACTCTTCAGTGGTTTAGGCAAAATGGAGGGTGAGTACAGCATTGTGCTGATGCCAGGAGCAAAACCCTTTTCTCTTTCAACACCTAGGCGTATTTCCCTCCCTCTCCTACCAAAGGTGAAGGAAGAATTATACAGAATGGAACAGCAAGGGGTCATTTCAAAGGTGGAGGAGCCAACGGAATGGTGTGCTCCCATGGTCGTGGTGCCAAAGCGGATGGGGAAAGAGAGAATTTGCACAGATCTCACTGAACTGAATAAGTCAGTTATGAGGGAAAAACATCCTCTCCTGTTCTGTAGAGAACACATTAGGTCAACTTGCAGGCGCCAAAGTGTTTCTAAGCTTGATGCCAATGCGGGCTTTTGGCAGATTCCACTTTCAAAGGAATCTTCTTTACTCACCACTTTTATAACTCCATTTGGCCGATAATGTTATAACCGCCTATGCTTCGGAATCTCCTCTGCAATAGAGAACTTCCAAAAACGCATGTCAAGAATTCTTGAGGGACTGGAAGGAGTTGTGTGTCAAATGGATGATGTACTCGTGTGGGGATCAACACAGATTCAACACGACGAGAGGCTGCGGAAGGCGCTCTCAAGACTTCAGGAATCAGGAGTCACACTCAATGAGAAATGTGAGTTTTCCAAGAAGAAAACTAAATTTCTTGGACAAATGGGGGTGAGTGCAGACCCAGATAAGGTGGAAGCAATAAAAGCCATGACACAACCACGTAATGTAAATGAATTGAGGCGGTTTTTAGGAATGGTCAACCACCTTGGTAAATTCTTACCACATATGACTGATAAGACACAACCACTCAGAGATTTACTGAGAAAATCCAACATGTGTGTCTGGGGGTCACAACAGCAAGAGGCCTTTGAGGAAATCAAAGAGGAACTGACAACACCTCCAGGTTTGGCACTGTATGATACAAACAAGGACACAATTGTTTCTGCAGATGCCTCTTCATATGGGCTAGGAGCTGTTTTCCTTCAGAAGCAAGCAGACAACGTATGGAAACCCGTGGTGTATGCTTCAAAGTCTCTCAGTAGTACGGAGCAGCGACATACGCAAATTGAGAAGAAGGCGCTGGCCTCCACATGGGTTTGTGAGAGGTTTGCTGAGTTTCTCATTGGGAAAAATTTTCACAACGAGAAGGATCACAAACCCCTAGTTCCTCTGCTTAGCTCAAAGAAGTTAGATGAACTCCCTCCACGTATTCAGCGGGTTCGTATGCGTCTGTTGAGGTTCTCATACACCATATCGCATGTGGCTGGCAAAAACATAGCAACAGTAGATGTGTTGTCTAGAGCTCCCATAAGCAGTGTGGCAGAAGGGCTTTCCAAAGAAGACGTCAATTTGTATGCTGATTCTGTCATGGCAAGTTTACCGGCTATAGAAAAACGACTAAGAGAGATACAAGAACACCAAGACAATAATTCCACACAGTATTTCTAAACTCCAGCAGTTAAAGAAATACTGTGTGGAAGGATGGCGAGACAAATTCTCCATTGACAAAGCTTTCCAGCCTTATTTGCCCTTCTCAGGAGAACTTTCTGTTCAACATGGTCTATTATTGAATGGAATCAGGATTGTAATTCCAACGTCCCTCCGAGCTGAGATACTGAAGAAACTGCATGAGGGACATCTTGGTGTAACAAAGTGCAGAGAGAGAGCTAAACAGTCAGTTTGGTGGCCAGGGCTAAGTAAAGAGCTTACAAAAATGATTGAGAACTATGACACATGTGCACGTGAGAGAACAAATCTCAGAGAAACAATGCTGCCTACTGAATTTCCAACCAGGCCATGGTCCACAGTAGGAGCAGACCTGTTTCAAAAAGACAACAAGCAGTACTTGGTCATTGTGGTCTACTTTTCCAGGTTCTTTGAAGTTTCCAAACTGATGTTGACGACTTCTGAAGCAGTGGTTGAACACTTCAAATCCATTTTTGCATGCCATGGAGTCCCAGAGGTGGTGCGCTCGGACAATGGGCAACAATTTGCTTCGGAGTGTTTCCGTGTGTTTTCACAGCACTGGGGTTTCAACCATGTCACGTCGAGTCCTCATTTCCCACAAAGCAACGGGGAGGCGGAGCAAACTGTGAGGACAATCAAGAACCTCCTTAAAAAGTCAAGCGATCCCTACATGGCACTTATGGCTTACCGAGTGTAGCGTATTTAGGGTGAATCTGAATAATTAAATATATTCTGGATAACTAAAATCCTAAGAGCCTTCAAAGGCCGGGAAGCTCCACACCAGCGTCCTCCCCCCAGGACTCAAAATTAACACACACACACACACACACACATTCCACCAAACACACATCCCCCCCCCAGGAATGTGGAATGTGCCACAGGAAGTGAATGTTACAGAGAAAAGAAACTTCTCTTTTTAAAAGACATTTTAAACAGAAATATTCAATGTGTTTTATGTGTTTGTTTGTTCATGTTACATTGAAATAACTGAGTTTACCATTATGTATTTTTACATGTAACTGCGTATTCCCTAGAATTCTAACGAAGGAGAAATGAATTCTGCATTCATATATATTCTATTATACTTCCCCTTTTGAATTATACGAACAATGTATCTAATCTCATCTTACGATTTGTCTTTTAGGGGTTTGATCTATGTGTTGGGAAACTAATGGTATAAGGTCTTAAACTTTGCAAACTGTTTAACCAAATCCGTTTTTGGCAAGTTTGGTCTTGATAAACTCCAATCTTCGTTCCCCATTTGTTAATTGACATTACATTTTGCTAAACTTGGTGACACACTAGTATTATAAAAATTGTGAAGATTCTTCCCTTAAACACCCAATGAAATTAGGGAGTCAAATGCCTGGTTAGAACACCATGGGCCATAAAACCTCCCTCCAAAGAGAAAGCTCCTGATTGGACCCTCTTCCAAAAGAAGGCGGAAAAGTCAGGGCTTCAAAAGGACTGAACACCAGTTTAAACACTCTCTTACGTCCATGTCCGCGTGTCATGATGTAACGTCTCGCCTCCTGGCGAGCTTTTTCGCCTTTCTTTTATGTGTTCTAGTTTAGTTTGTGTTTTTAAGATAAGTCCCCGGGTTTAATTCCGATCGACGAGTGAAAAGAACCCCGCGTGACATATCTCTTCAGCAAATCCAACTACAAGGGACACTGCAACAAACGCTCTCTCTCTCTCTGAAGGAGAAGCACGCGCACGTAACCACGTGACGCGTCGTACTGAGAGATGCCCACGCGCTTCTCTGGGATCTCCCTTCGGAGATTTTTCTTTGTTAGTCAAAGTTTTGTTTTCGTAGTCGACTCTGTTCACTTCCACCAAGTGAAACGGACTCAGTCGAACTATTTTCCGTTGGTAATGTTAACTCAAAGACTTCCAACCGCTGTTCAAAGACTCGCGCCGCATCACGTGACTATCCACGGAACCAAGGATTCAGCTCACGCACGCGCACGGAGAACAAAAGATCTGCCGTCCAAAACGCGCCTAGACCAGGCAAGCCGCTCAAGGAACACAGCAACACCTGAGAGAACCATTCCACATGCAAGTAAAATTAGGTTACCCTGTTTTCAGAGCATTAAGAATGTGTTTTGTGTTGTTTCGGAGGGGTTGTCTGTCTAGGTGAATGTAACTCCCTTCTCTCTCTCTTACTCGCTCTCACGCGTGTAAGTTATCCCTATCTCTATATCTCACACACTCACTCGTTCATTGTCTTATTGTTTGTGTACTGCTAAGTGTTTGTAAATACATATATCTCCCGTGTAAACGTAGTAAATGTATAAGTAGACATGCCTTTATTAAATCATTATATTCACTTGACTGATGGACTTTCTCTTTGCTCAATTTCGAGTCTCTGAAGTGCCAAAAGATCTTGCTACGAACTTTATAACTTAAAGATAGCTTTACATATTTGTTTATAGGGCAGAAAACCCAATTCTTCTGGCCAGAGAATTGCGTTTCCTGCAATCCTATAAAGTAAGATGATATTGGGGAAAACCCCTCAATATTATTCGGACAATTGAGCTAAATTAATTTTGCCTGCTTTGTAAGACGTGATCTGTGTAATTAACTGCAATCAACTTGTTAAAATGAAAGGATTGCATGTATACATCCAGGTAAAATGACATTCTCCTTTAGAGGGAGATTTATTAACATGTAAGACTGATCTAATCCAAACATGTAAGAATAATTATTAATTACCAATTATTAATTATGATATGCAAATTCCCCAGGGATTAGATCCCGCCCAAAAGTCTTTACACGAGCATCTCCTCTTTCCAATGGATACAGTCCTGCTGAGCTCCTCATGGGAAGGAAAATAAGGACACTAGTTCCTATGATTCCGTCTCAGCTCAGTCTAAAGTGTGCAGATTTGGAAATGCTGAAAAAGAAAGAACTGACATACAGACGCAAACAGAAACAAAATTTCGACCGAAGACACAAAGCACATGACTTGACGCATCTGCAACCAGGTGAACATGTCTGGGTCAAAGACTCAAAGGAAAGGGGTACTGTTTTGTCTACTGCTGGCACACCCAGATCTTACCTTGTTGAGACACCCAGAGGTACATTGAGGATAAATAGATTTCACCTCTCACCAACTCCAAAAGCTCTTGTGACATCTGCTGATCTTCCAGACCTGACAGAGATAAGTGCATCTCCACTCTCTGCAAGTTCAACTGTTACGCCAGAAATTCAGAAGGTCTCCCAACAGACTTCACAATGTTCAAGACGTTATCCTTCCAGGGTTGGAGTTCCTCCTGGGTATCTAAAGGACTTTGAATGTAGTTAGAGATGCCCCGGGTAAATACTAAGTGGTCAGTGGGCAGAAAGATCCCCACACTCAGTTTAAGGTTTTGGGAAGTATTTTACAGAATTGTTATTTAAAGGGCACCTATTATGCAAAATTCACTTTTACATGGTGTTTGAACATAAATGTGTGTTGGCAGTGTGTGAGCAAAACCACCCTAGAATGATAAAAATCCACCCAGTGTTTTTTTTTACAATCTCAATAAATCAGAAGCACTGTCTCAGAACGAGCTGTTCTAAGATTCGGCGCAATGTGACGTAGAATTGCGCAAGCCCCACTGACGTGGTTTGATTGACACTGTGGTTTTGGCATAGACCACGCCCTCGGTGATCTGTACACCATCCTCCATTGTTTCAACAGCCGGTAATGTCTCCCAAGAAACATAAGTGTTCTGTTGTGGGATGTAATAATGTACATAGTAGTTTTCACTTACTTCCAACATCAGAGCCACTGAAAACGCAGTGGATGGATTTTATTTACGAAGGAAAGGCGCCACTTAACCCTTAAGGCGCCACGGCCGAGCTTACTCAACAAGATGCGGCACTGAATAAAACGGCCAATTTTGTCAAATAGGGTGTCAAATATCATTCATTCTCCCCTCCACTAGATGGCAGACATGTCATACTTCATCCAGGACTCAAAAAAAACGTCATGTTTCTATACAAAATCTTCGAGCTAGTGTGCATTGAATCAGTGCAAACAAAAGCGGAGCTAGTGTGCGAGTGAGCCATTTTATCAGAGCAATATTGTCAACGTCAGCGAGTATTTGCATTAGATTATTATTATTATTATTATTATTATTAATATTATCTATCTATTATCTATATTATGGCATCAATAAAGCTTACCCGCAATGAAGTGTTGGGTCTTCTATTCGTGGACCCTGATTCTGAAGGGGAATATCTGCCTTCAGAAGATGACGGTGATTCTGAAAGTGAAATTGCCCTACACCAAGCACAAACGGTGAATCCTTTGCCCAATTTAGATGGTCCTTTGCCCAGTGTCAGTGATGGGAACAATGATTCCTGGGGTCAGAGTGTTCATCGCGAAGTTAGCAGGCGTTTTAGTGTTGTGGGGAACGAGGCCGGAAATTTTTACCGCGCTAGCCATGTTGCTTTGCCTCGTGTGTGTGTGTTGTGTGCCTCTCTGCAATCGCGGCGACAGTATTGTGGTGGACACTTTGTCTAATGCCACTGGGTATGTTAGACGAGGTCGAAGTATTCATAGGACAGTTAGGGGGCAACGTGAAGACAGGGTGGGGAGTCGTAATCGCAATGATAGTAGTCCGAGCTGTGCACACTCGGCACGCGCGCGAGGCAGATCATGTCTACTTGTGTTTGTGTGTCATATGAATAATATGTGCCCCATACATTAAATCAGAGTGCCTACTGTATGTAGTAAATGGAAAATCTTTACAGCAAAAGGTCAACCGCTACATGCATTCGGTTTGTTTCTACCATTTATTAGTAATGATTTACACAGTTTGTTTACTACTTAATATTTACCTGAGCATTCAGAATTGTGCAATATAGCATACAGAAGGTGAGGGACATTTTGGGGGGAAAGAAGTTCTGCATTTTATCATTTAAATGTGACTTTTCATGAAAATTCTATAATCCAAGGTGACCGCCACCATATAACGTCATAATATGCAAATTAGATGGGGAAATTTAATCCCTACATAAACCTTGGGTCATCCTTAATACTTCTCTAATTTACAGAAAGTATCTATCTTTTATCACTTTTAAAATATAGCCTTTTGAAATTAAGATGTCAAAATCGAACGTTTTAGGAAAAAACCTCTGGCGCCTAAAGGGTTAAACTTCCAAAATACGTTTATGTTTGCGCAAATCATTTTCTGACTGACTGTTTTGTGAACGAGGGTCAGTTCAAAGCAGGTCTTTGCTTCAAAGTTAATCCTCAAGTGTGGATCGTTGCCTACTGTTCGTGATCCAACGTCACCAGAAGAAGTGTATTTTATGATTTTTAAGCAAATAGTAATTTCCGTCGATGTCAGCCAATTCAACAACAAACGTCTAAAGTTGTTGTCGTAGGATGTCTGTGTGTATATATTTAAACCTTGTTTGTATATAGTGTATAACCACACGTTTATACATATTTTAAATATAATATAAATATAATATTTTAAAGATATTGTATTAAAAACTGTGTATGTTTTCTGTAAAGACAAGACATCAAAATTGCTATGTTTATACAAAGGCCAGCACATCGACACGAAGCTGTAGATGGGAGTAGAGGGAGTTTACAAAGTAATGTAAATTGTAAATAAATGAATACCTGTTCTATCTCCCTGCAGCATATATTTTCTTGTTCTGTAGCCATCTTCACACATTTGCCACATAAGCACCTGTACGTAAACATGACGCAAGAGGTCCCTCGCATAAATGTAATTTCGTTTGTATGTAGCAAACGTTATCACAGTATTTGTGTTTGTAGTTTCAAAAAATTGCGCCAACGTTATCACAGTTTGTGTGTGTCTGTGTGTGTGTTGCACATCCATAATTACAAAGGGGACGCGATTACAACTCTATAAGTACATAAATGTATCAAATAACCATTCCGAGACGTCCTGGTCCATTCTCATTTGTGTTTCTTCTCCCGGAGTCTCTTCATTATCTGGGTCTGATTCCGGTTCAAACATGTACGGCTGAATGCCATACAAAACAGCGGGTCTCTCACACTCAGCCATTCTACTTCTACCGACTGTTTATTGCCATAGGTATGCAAGTTACACCCTCACCCAAAGGGAGGGCGGGGATATGCAGCTCATTTACATTTAAGGTGATACACACCAAAACAGTAGCCTGGGTTTCCCCATACTGCCTGTTAAGAAGGGTTATAAGAAGGGTTATTTGCTGCTGAATCGGGTGGTGATATGTTGCATTCGCTACAGGATGTCAGTCATGACTCAGGAAGACAGAATCAGGTTGATATAGGTTTACTTCAATAGTTGGAATATAGAAATAGTAAACAGCACGGTATGGCATAAAAGGTTTTCTTCCTTTGATTGCAATATAAACAATATGCAATTCTGTAGTTCACTGTGTATGTGTGTGTGGTTCTAAATAAACAGAGAGAATGAATAATTACTAACTGCAATAGTATCATCACAAATTAGCACAACAGTATGCTCATAAGCTAGGACATTAGAACCATATTATCAGAATATATTCAAACAATATTACCGACAGAGAACAACAATTCTCATAAACAAGTAATCAATTGTAGCGATTCAATTATTACAGTGATAATAATCAGATGGAATAGCCATTAACGCTAGTCAAATATTATACAATTGACGTCTTTCACAGACAGTCATAGCATTAGCTTAGCATTAGGATGAATCAGGACATATTACAATGTTAAATAGCTACAAGAAACTCTCGAAGAAACATTAATAATAAACAGCGCACTTACATATCGTCATTGACGCACACCGACTGAAACCACTCAGGAACAATTAGAACAGGGTAAATTCTCAGTACTCAAACACTAACAGTCCACACCTGACCGGAGTTTGATCCATTTCCTCAAAACGCAGTCTGCGTTACGGCTGATGCAATACTTGCAATGAACTTGAGTAAGGGCAGGCCGCCACCTACTGGACGTAATAAGTAATGTTCCCACATGAACTATATACAAGTTTGACTCATAGCGGGCCTTTTGTACAGCCGCCCCCAAATTTAGGAACTAAATTTGTCCCTGATAAATGGTTTACAATTATGAGGTTTCTGTGTCATCAGGGATAGCAGGGAGTACAACCATCCTTGAAACAGGTCTGGTATAGGTCCGTCCATTGATTAGCACATCTGCAGCTCTGATATGCCCATCGGCACTTGGCATGACCTTGGTCACCTTCCCTATTAACCACATCGCTCTAGGCAATTGAGGGTCTACCAGCATAACGACGTTCCCAACAGCAATTTCCTCAGCGTCTTTCTGCCATTTAGATCGAGTCTGCATATTTGGTAGGTAGTACTTGATGAATGAGGACCAGAATAAGTCTGTGAGGATCTGGCTATGGCGCCATCGTTTACGACTGATCATCTCGCTTTGAGGGTATACAACTTGTGGGAGAGAGCCATCCAGCCGCCCCATGAGAAGGTGATTCGGAGTAATGGGATCAGTATCTGAGACGTCAGAGGATAGGTATCCAAGAGGTTTGGAGTTCAGGATTCCCTCTACCTCAGTTAACACTGTCCTGAGAACTTCCTCCGTTACCGATTGAGCACCAACCGAAGCATACAGAGCTGATTTTAATGATCGTATTTCACGTTCCCATACTCCCCCGAAATGAGGAGCTCCAGGTGGGTTGAAGTGAAAGCGAACTTTCTGCTTCGCCAACCGTTCTTGTAGTTCAGGTGACATTGTTTTGAATGCTTCATGTAACTCTCTCTCCCCTCCTTTAAAATTAGTCCCTTGATCAGACCATAGCTCGAAAGGAGTTCCTCTACGTGACACAAATCTCCTAAATGCCATGAGGTAGGAATCAGTATCAATACTTGATAGGATGTCAAGGTGGACACATCTGGTTGTTAAACACTTCCAAATTATTCCCCATCTTTTCTCCACTCTCCGTCCAATCTTAACTGAGAAGGGCCCAAAGCAATCCATTCCAGTGGAGTAGAACGCAGGCTTAAATAGTCGAAGTCGAGCTACAGGCAGGTCTGACATTTTTGGGATTTCTGGTTTGGCTCTCCATTTCCTACAGTCAGTGCATCGAAATTGGTGATTGCGGATGGCCTCTCTACCACGCAGAATCCAAAACTTTCTTCTAATTTCAGCCAGAACTCTTTCTGGGCCTGAATGTTTCAACTGCTGATCATAGTCTTGAATTATAAGTTTAGTAAGAGCATGACTGGGGTCAAGGACAATTGGGTGCTTTGTTGCTATGTCGAGTGCCTCAGCTCGTCGAAGTCTTCCCCCCACTCGAATAACATCCATTTCTTTGTCCAGCTCCGGACTCAAAGTGAGCAGTTTACTGTCAGAAAGAAGAGGTTTACCTTGTTTCAGGCACTGGAAGTCACAGAAAAAACTATCTTGCTGAGCTGCTCTCCACTGAAGTATTTCTGCTTGTTGGAAATCTGCAGCTGTTAGTGGCTCTCCACTCGCAGGCCCATGGACATATTGTGCAGTAGCTTCCAGTAATTCTTTGTAGACTGTATACTGTCTGGCATCAGGAATCTCAGAGTTGGAGGTCACTACATTCAGGGCACAGAACATTGACTTCCGCAACTCCGAATCCCCTTCCAAGGAACTGTTAACAGGACTCTTGGGCCATTGATCAGGGTGCATTAGAAGGAAGGGGGGTCCATTACTCCATCGGTTTGGTCTGGCTAAATCCTCAAGACGTTTTCCCTTTGTTAGGTCATCAGCCGGATTCTGAGCCGAGTCCACGTACCTCCAATCCTGTGGGTTTGTTGTTTCTTGGATATCTGTGATCCTGGTGCCAACAAAGACTTTGAACCGGCACGAATCTGAATGCAACCAATTCAGCACTGTGGTGGAATCGGACCACAAGGTAATTTTCTGATACTCAAGTGTAAGTTCCTTCCTTAGCAACTCCGCTAACTGAGCTCCACAGAGTGCGGCGCAGAGTTCAAGTCTGGGAATGGACAACTGTTTCTTAGGTGCAACTCTGGAGCGTGCAAGTAGGAATCCTAACTGTACCTTGCCTTGACTATTCTCAGTTCTCAGGTATGAGACTGCCCCATAGGCTCTCTCTGATGCGTCACAGAACACATGTATTTCCCTTACAGCCGAAGAATTATCCATTTCTGGGGTCACATAGCATCTAGGGAAGGCAATGGTGGAAAGTGATTTAAGTTCGTCTTCCCACTGCAGCCAGTTCTGCAAGAGTTCATCAGGGAATAAAGGATCATCCCATTCTCTCGTTTAGCCCAAAGTTGTTGGATTAAGATTTTTGCTCTGGTTGTATATGGGAGGATGAAGCCCAATGGGTCATATTGACTGGCAAGGATTCGATACAAATTGCGCATGGTGGGCTGTCCATACTTTAGGGGACGGTGTTTGTACCTTAGAGTGTCGGTGGGACAATGCCAGTGCAGACCTAGAGTGGATTCAGGAATTTCTGTTTCCCTTTGTGACAACCACAGTTCAGTGCTGGTAGACTGAGCTTCCTTAGGTAGATGACTTACTACACTAGGTTGATTTGAGGCCCACTGTCGGATGTTGAATCCTCCATCTGCCAGTAGCTCCCTGAGACGGTTAATCAGCCCTCTGGCCTCATCAGCTGTGTTCAGACTCTGGAGACAGTTATCAACATAAAAGCTCCTTTGTATAGTGAATTGTAGGTTATCACCTGTCTCTGTGTTATCAAAGACATGTTTGTGCAGTGCATAGGAAGCGCAACAAGGGCTGCAAGTAGTGCCGAATGGGAGCACCTGCCATTCATAGACGTCTGCCTCTCTGTCTCGTTCCATATCTCTCCAAAGAAATCGCAGGATAGGTCTGTCCTGTTCCAGAAGTCGGACTTGATGGAACATTCCCTTCACGTCCCCACTCACAGCTACGGAATGCTCTCTGAATCTTATCAGGACTCCAAGTAGTGACGGACTAAGTACTGGGCCAGGAAGCAGGGATTCGTTTAAGTTCATTCCCTTGTACTGGAATGAGCAGTTGAAGACCAGCCGATTTTTGTCATTGTGGGTGACCATATGATGCGGTATGAACCACCTTTCATGGCTCTGTGGTGCTTTGTCTGGATCCAATTTGGCCACATACCCTTCTTCCACTAGTTTCTTGATCTCCATAGAATAGGTCGCTGCACGATTAGGATCCTTTAAGAGATTCCGTTCAGTTTCTCGAAGGTGTGGCATTACTGCTTCTTGAGGGCGTTAAGATGAGCCATGTTGGCTTTACGTAACAGAGGGGTAGCATACCTCTGGACGCCATTTATGTCAACTCTGACAGTTCCTTTGTCCAGAAGTTCAAGGGCCGTTTGATCCTCCCTGGAGCGAGTGACCAATTTCTCATTATTGTAGGGCAGAATGTCCAATTCCCATAACTTCACAACATTTCTCATCAACTCCGTTTCCTTGGATGACACCGATGTAAAAAGGATCTGTTGACGATGGAGAGGATTCAGAAGGAGCTTCGCTGGACCCTGTAGTGTCCAACCCAGTCTTGTCTTGATGGCGGCTGGCCCGCCAGGTGGTCCAAGATGAACTGGCTCGATGGGGGTGATTAAATGAGGCTGATCGGCACCGATCAGAAGGAGTGGGTGAATCTTCTCAAAGGACTGGATAGGAAGACCCTTCAGGTGTTTGTACTTGCTTACGAGTGCCTCCATCGGGTAAGTTTGGTGAGATAATCCCAGCTGATCAGCAGTAAAGGCTTGCTTGACGTGGTATGTCTTATGTGGTTGCGCCACTGGAGATATACTGAATGAAACTGTTGAGCCTTGTAAACGTGACACTTTCTGATGGATGGTTCTAATGGATAACTCCTCCTCGTCACCTTTCAGATTCAGTTGCTGGGCTGCAGAAAGTAACAAGATGGTGCGTTCGGATCCATCGTCCAGGATAGCATAAGTGTCCAATGTGCGGTTCTTATATCTCAAGAGGACTCTGACTACTTTCAGCAGGACCCGGTTGTCTGTTCCAGGTCTGTCCAGATATAAAGTTTCAGCTGTGGATCTTGATGCTGGCACAGTATCTTTGACTGCCTTGTAATTGATGTCATGGAGTATGAGCAAATGTTTACCTTTACATTTATTGCAGGGTTTTTTCAGATTGCACTGTGCAGCTAAATGTGTCCTACCACACTTCCAACAGCGCTTGTTTGTTTGAATCCAGGTTTTCACTTGCTCATTCGTGAGCTGCTGAAAGTTGAGGCACTGACTAAGGAAATGGTCTGTATTCTCACAGTAGGGACAAAAGGCTTTACTTCTCACCTTCCTCTCTGGTGAAGTGGCTGGTTTGACTAGAGAGGAAGTACTATTTGGGGTGAAACTGCCTGCTCCGTGCAGTACAGTAGCTGGTCTTGACCTCTGCTCTTTGCGTTTCCCAATTCTTTGGTTTGTCCATCCCTTTAGCTGAATGTTTCCCACCAGATCATTATTTTGACACCACGATTCAGACTGCAACCATTTGGAGAACTCTGTAAGTGTAAAGGTTGAAGCATGATGAGGCAGCATTTGTCTCCTGAAGGAAGCTCTTAAATCAGGTGGCAACTTGGTCAGCAGGCGAACTACGTGGGACCCACACATCAATTCAGCATCCCCATCTGGTCCTAAGGATTTCAGCAGTCCTACAAGGGCTTGAATTTGTAATGCAAACCTTTCAAAAGCTTCTGGGTCTCCTGGACGTACATCTGGTGCGTCCATCACTGTAGCAATCTTATTCAATGCAAGTTGATGAGGCTTACCGAATTTATCTGTCAATGCGTTCATTGTCTCAGTGTAAGGATATGGAGAATTGAGCAAGGAATCTGCAATCAATCTAGCATCTTCCAACTGTAGATGATCCACCAAAATTTGGTACTTAAACAACTCTGACCCATCTTCAGGTAGCAGATTGTGCAGAGCAAGCCTCAGACGTGCAAACTCGCTTGGATCTTTATGTACAAGGTAAGGTATACTGGGCTTAGGACCTCGATATTCTGCAGCTGACTCTTTTAGCTGAATGGAAGGTTGCTCTAACCAGTAAGGCTTCGGTCTTTGAGCAGGTAGTGGCCTTGGGTGGTGGTACATATCGCTCTTTGATCTAGTGACAGGCTCATAGCTGCTCTGGACTCTGTCATATGGCCCATAAGATCGGTCTGCAGCACACTGGGGTGGATGCGCATCCCACTG
This sequence comes from Chrosomus eos, assembly GCA_036326025.1. NCBI lineage: Eukaryota > Metazoa > Chordata > Actinopteri > Cypriniformes > Leuciscidae > Chrosomus > Chrosomus eos. Next base: position 7,400,037 of record CM070830.1, on the reverse strand, counting down.
TGAGTCGGGGTATTCATAATGCACAGGAGGCGGTTCTTTATAAGACTGTGGATAACTGGGTGTTGGTCCTCTAGGGGTATCATGCTTTGACGCGACCTTGTCTTTCATAATCTGCAACTGACCCATCATTTTATCAATCAGTACCATCATGTCTGTAGCACTATGTGGCTCAGTCAGGGAAGCTCTCGGTTGCTGCAAGGGATAATTGGGGTCCTTCACACCACGATTCATGCCACTGAAGGAATAACGTGAAGGCTTGGATTGTGGTGAATAAGGGTCTGAGGAAACCACATATGAAGGAGAAGCATGCAAGTCGAAAGTGGCGGATCTTTCATACAAGGTAGGCGGAGCACTGGTACATAGTCGACCTTTAGGCTCGATGGGTGGGCCAGGCATAACGTCAGCTGATTGCTCATGGAAAGGAGTAGAGGCCTCAGGTCGATCCATGGTAGCAGTCCGATACTGTGAGGCTGTGAAGGATTGTGCCCTTAAATCTGGAAGGTAAGGATATGATGTCGACTCTGATGACTGTTTCCTGTCTTTAGGTGGAGTATGAGGTGCCATCTGTGGTATACCTCCTTTGCTCCCACTGGAATCCTGCTCTCGTCTGTGCTCATACCATGCTGTGCTTAAGTGCTGAGGATGTTTACTCCCTGGTTGATAACCTCCATAGTCCACCTCAAAATCGTCAAAATAAGCAGGATGACGTTTCTGGCGGTTTGGCCGTACATACTCTGGAACAGTTCCTCTTTGATACTCATCAACCATACTGTCACTGTAGCAAATCACATCCGGCTCGAAGGACCATATTGTTAAGAAGGGTTATAAGAAGGGTTATTTGCTGCTGAATCGGGTGGTGATATGTTGCATTCGCTACAGGATGTCAGTCATGACTCAGGAAGACAGAATCAGGTTGATATAGGTTTACTTCAATAGTTGGAATATAGAAATAGTAAACAGCACGGTATGGCATAAAAGGTTTTCTTCCTTTGATTGCAATATAAACAATATGCAATTCTGTAGTTCACTGTGTATGTGTGTGTGGTTCTAAATAAACAGAGAGAATGAATAATTACTAACTGCAATAGTATCATCACAAATTAGCACAACAGTATGCTCATAAGCTAGGACATTAGAACCATATTATCAGAATATATTCAAACAATATTACCGACAGAGAACAACAATTCTCATAAACAAGTAATCAATTGTAGCGATTCAATTATTACAGTGATAATAATCAGATGGAATAGCCATTAACGCTAGTCAAATATTATACAATTGACGTCTTTCACAGACAGTCATAGCATTAGCTTAGCATTAGGATGAATCAGGACATATTACAATGTTAAATAGCTACAAGAAACTCTCGAAGAAACATTAATAATAAACAGCGCACTTACATATCGTCATTGACGCACACCGACTGAAACCACTCAGGAACAATTAGAACAGGGTAAATTCTCAGTACTCAAACACTAACAGTCCACACCTGACCGGAGTTTGATCCATTTCCTCATAACGCAGTCTGCGTTATGGCTGATGCAATACTTGCAATGAACTTGAGTAAGGGCAGGCCGCCACCTACTGGACGTAATAAGTAATGTTCCCACATGAACTATATACAAGTTTGACTCATAGCGGGCCTTTTGTACACTGCCTTACCGCAGCGCGATTCAATTCACGCTGAAAGGCAGTCTGGATACCATGGCCAGATTTTTCGCCTCATTTAGGGAACCAATCACAGAACGGGGAGGGAGCAGCTAGACGATGACGACATCTATGTGACACACGGAAACAGTTTGTTTATATCGATTTAACATGGCTGAAGACGTGAAGCTACTCTTTGATAAAAAACTTAACGTCATTGTTTACAAAAAAGATCTTTCCCATCGTCTTCTTCCTTGTCTAATTCCTGTCGCTCTACATACGTCATCTGGTATAATCGAAACGATTGGCTATGAGCTACGTACAGGCATATTTGATAGACATTCTTAGCACCCAATAAACTGCGACGGGCATTCTGAAACCACGCCTCAAATACGAGAAATTGCGCATGTGGTTCCCAGACCCAATTCTCAACGAGATTGGGTCTGGCGTTAGCCAGGCTACCAAAACAGCTCTTTTTAAAACAGGCCCCATCAAATTGTTATAATAAATTAACTGTGGGGTATTTTGTGCTGAAACTTCACAAATACATTCTGGGGACACCCGAGACCAATATTACATCTTGTAAAAAGGGGTATAATAGGTGCCCTTTAAAGAAGATTACTATTTCTTCATTTCAAGTTTATTTTGCTCCCCTAAAAGATGCAAAGAGAAGGAGCCTTATTCGGAATGGGGGATGTAGTATTAGGTTCTATACAGTAGTATTGTAGTGCATAGGAAATGTGTGGAACATATATTTAGTGTGTTACTGTACTTGTGTTGAGTTAATAAAAAGTTATCAGAAGACATGGCTGGTGGTCGTGTCGTCCTCCATAAGAAAGGTTATCGTTGTACCTATTAAACAACTGAACAGTCGTGTGATACTTTTGAAGTGTTTTGTTCTGTGATCTGAGTGCAAGGGGGTGTGTTTGGACGTGTGCTTTTGGATAATTAGCTCTGATCACTCCTGTGGGGAACCTCAGCCCTGTAGGTTTGTGTAGTTTTTTTTTCTTTTGTTTTTTCTTTTTGTGAGATGTGTAAATATTAAAGCTACAATATGTAAAAAAAAATTGCTGCTAGGGGTCACTCTTACAATAACAAAGGCAGGTTGATGACGCATAAGCGGAATAATGGAACTTGTCGTCATGCTGATCTAATTATGTTTATGGATGAGTGAATACATTGATGTTTTTAACATGACTCTGGTAGGGCGCGATTGCTAATGAGAGACAGATATCAGCACCACACGCGAGTCCCTCGGATATAGAGGAATGAGGACATTTCATTCTACCGAACTACCCGCAAGTGCTGAATTAATCACACAGGTCAGTTTATCATACGAATTAAACTTGTGTGGTAACTCAGCGCTGTTTCACTTGGTCTACACTCAGACTAAACTGCATTTCAGTGTGTTGAAAGTTATCATATTATTCTATGTGCAGGGCTCTCATGTGTCACGCATTGAGCGTGACAGTCACTCATTTCGGTCTTTTGTGACGCACTCTCGCCACACATTGTATTTCTCACGCGGAAGAACTATTTATAATATATTTAATGTGCCGCAGTTCCCAAAATTTCTCTGGCCGCGCCGCTCTCACAATGGAACCGTCAGGAATCAAGCGCGTCTCCCCTGGAGTTTTTAATCGAGCCTGCCACTTATCAGCCAATCAAAAAAAAGAAAGGGGTTACACAATAGCCAATCTGAAAATAGCACTATTGTATCTGGGTAAGATTTAAGTCCATGTCTGTCGCCATGGTTACTATGGCAGATTGAGCGGAAACCAGGGAAAATGCGGATATTACGTCATCATTGAGAGGTGACAAGTGAACATGGACAAGCCATTATTTAAAATTGGAATTTCTCTGAAATTAAAAATCTTTGGGTACTTTTGGGACATTGTTAGTACACAATTGCAGGAAATACATTCACTGCGCAAGTGATTTTTGGATATTTTATTACAAAAATCTTACATATTGTATCTTTAAGTGTGATGTATTTGTTTCGTTTCTCTTTTATTTATTATTTGACTATTTGGAACCTATAAGAGATAGGGTATTTTTAAAGTTTCTGCTTGGATATATATCACGGGTTCTCATCTCCAGTCCTCGCGACCCACTGCTCTGCATATTGTGTATGTCTCCCTTATTTAACACACCTGATTCAGATCCTCAGCTCGTTAGGATAGACTCTATCCTAACGAGAGTCTATCCTAACGAGCTGAGGATCTGAATCAGGTGTGTTAAATAAGGGAGACATACACCAGTATGTCCACTGGTCAAACTGGCCAAAAATACATATGAAATTGTATATGGATCACAAAATAATAATACAATTAATTTTAGTATAGAATATACACAATGTGTCAGCATCATTCATTACATGCATTAAATCGCAAGGTAAGAAGACAGGGTACGCTTAAACATCCCAAGTGAAGCAATGGATCTAATATCAGAAGGTAAGTTATTCCAATCTAACAGAGCTTTAAACATAAAAGCTCTTTTGCCAACTGATTTCTTTGCTAGAGGGACAGGAAAATAAAACTGAACAGAGTGCCGGTAACACTTTATAATAACTGCACACTATTAATTATTAAGTAAGCATGAGTAAACAGTTAATTAATCATTTATAAAGCATTAATAGACATTAATAAGCAGTTTATAAATACAGCTATAAATGCTCTATTTTTTATTTAAAAGCATATCTATAATGTGTTTAATTATTGTATTTTCATACGTTGTTAATGATTGATTAATAATTTTTAAATGAAGTATAGCATTATTTACAAATCAGTTATTTAAGAGTTGTCAGTGGTTCATAAGTTCACTTAGAAAGTGTAAGTAAATGGAGTAGCCAGCGCCAAGAAGACGACAATGTAAAGAGGGACATTACGGTGCAATTTTAATGATGTGAATATTTTCTAGAAATAAACATTCCAGATACAGCATATTCATTTTTCATTGATTCTTGCACCCAACAGCACAACAAGATGACATTTAATAATAATAACAACAATTTAAGCTCCTTATTATGTAGCCAAATCTGTGCTGGTTTGTATTGGCCGCCTGCAGTTTTCCCTTCGTTTTGCCTCCAGCTAGCACCGTGACGTAACTGTGACGTCGGCTCGAAATTGGTCTATAGAGCAGAAGTTCAGAATTTGGCGGATTGGTTTTTGGAGAACAGTCTATCTCTGAACATTGAGAACATCATGACCAAGGAGCTCATTATTGAATTTAGGAGATCCAAGGACAGGAATTATGCTCCGGTCTTCATCAATGGAGAGAGGGTGGAAAGGGTTCCCAGCATCCTTTTCCTGGGTATTAACATTACAGAAGACATTACCTAGACCACAAATACCACTGCACAAGTAAAAAAAGGCACAGCAGCATGGTTGTCATGTTCCTGATGACACTGAAAAAAGCCGGACTGCCACAAAAACGTCTGGTAACCTTCTACCGTTGTTCAATAGAAAGCATCATGACATGCTGCATTTCAACATGGTATCTCAGTTACACTGCAGGGGACAGGAGGGCATTTCAATGTGTCATGTCCAACCACAAAGGATTGTTGGGACTCAACTACCAGCGCTGGAGCATATACACAAGGTGTCTCAGAAGAGCAAAATGTATCTGTGAGGATTCTACACACAGGTCACAATCTTTTTGAACTGCTACCATCAGGTAGATGTTACAGAGCCATTAAATCTGGCAATCAGAAAGCTTAAGAAAAGCTTTCTCCCTAGAGCTGTGAATGCTCTAAATAAATCCCAAACATACAATGCAACTAATCATTAACATATCTGCTAATGCATCCTTTTTACATACATATTATCACACATAACAGTGAACATTTTTATTTATTATAGTGATGCTGCATTAATGGTTGTACTGTTTACCATCATAATAAACTGTTTTACTATGAACAATGTTTACAATCATGCACATACCTAAAAACTGATGTTGTTTTTAAAGTACTCTTGCACTACCTCATTTTACAACAACACTATACTGTGGTTGCGCTGCTGTTTACATTGTGTATTGTTTAAATTATACTTATATAGTTTATTTTAGTCTTCTAGTTATTTATTATTACTTATTGCTTTATGCGTCTTTTTAGAGCTGCTAACTCCATTTTGTTGATGTGGACTACTGTGTGCATAAATGACAATAAAGATTTTTATCTTATCTGGATTGTAGGACGGTTGAGAGCACAGCGATAGTCCTTGTGGTCCTTCATTTTTATAATATGCCAATACTTTACCCTCTATCCAATCTCAGGGTGACACATGTACTCTATTCAGCACATAATATCAGTGTATTATGATTTGCAAGGCTCATGCAGACACTGCCAATCAATCATGTGTCATTAACCCAAAGGCTATCATTTGTAGAATATGTCAAATTATGAGTAGTTTGTACATGTTTCTCTGGCCCTTTGTCCTCAAGTATTCCGTAGTCTGTGTGTGTGAATGTCGTAATGCATGGTCTCCTATACATTAACAGGTATCTTTTGGATTGTGGGTAGTTGAGAATCACAGACCTTCAATAATTAGGTATGGATTCAGTTTCAAATGATTTAGAAATGATTTAGTAAAGAGAAATGTTAATGGTTAAATTTTTTAATAAACACTTTTTGTTATACTGGTTTAATCTCTCTTCACATCCTGATAGCAATCAATAATAAGTGGTCTACATATTAAAGCATGCATATATCTTTTGTGGAAGTCTCAGAACCAAAAATGTTTTGTCCAATCATTGCATTCGGTCCATTGGCCACAGCCGGATCTTGACTCATGTACTGCCGTTACCGGAAGCCAGTGATAGTTATTTTACTTTATGAATAAACACATAGTCTTAGAGCTCAAACATGACAATCTGGGGCTCAGGTCAGGAAGCAGACAAACTGGCTAAATCGACCGTCTGCTAGCTGTCTCATGTCACTGAGGTCAGATAAATCCCATCACATAGAAACTCTTTCACCTAGATATCATCACATAGAGACTGTGTTTGTTCCCCGAATTAGGAAATACAAAAAAACTTTTTTGGGAATCAAAAAATCAGGCTCTACTCAGTCCCATGCATTTTAATGCTTGGAAGAGCTTTAAGAGCAGAGTTAATATAACTGACTGTTGGCTGAAAGAAGAAACTAATATACACTTAGCATGGCTTGGGGGTGAGTATATAATGGGATAATTTGTCATTTTTGGGTGAACTAACCCGTTACCAGGTTAATTCTTTAATTAAAGTGTTAATCCTTCCATTTAAAGTGAGTTCTCAGGACAAGAACATGTATTTAAACTGTAAAGGTGTATTAGTGTAATGCATTAAGAAAGCTGAATTTGGCACTGCTGAAACATCCAGCTGAGAGGTACTGTATGTTTGGCCATGTCACTGTTAGTCAGATTAGTGTGTGTGTATGTGTGTGTTTCTGTGTCTTCTAATTGAGTCTTAATTAAGATAAGTCTTTGAATTTTGGCATCACTGAATGGCCACCCAAATTTGGCACCAAGTGTACAAGTTCAAACCAACTTGCAACGTTAGTCTTAGTGTCCTATTTAGTTAATCTTCTGTTGTGATCATTATTATTTATATTTGGTAATTAACAAGACTGAACTAAGTAAAGTAAACTGCCATCTCAGATATAGATTCACTTAAACCCCAGGCATTAAGTCCAAAATGATTAAAATAAGGACCTAAAATATAGCATTTTATTGCAAATTTACAATATTTTCATGGTATATATTAAAACAAATTTTTAAAAAATCTATAGCATTGAAAAGCCATATGACCTGTAACGGTTAGGTTGACATTATTGATTAATCAGTCTTCATTTTGATGAACCAATATCTATTCTTAAATCATTCATTGGTTATTTTAGCCTATGCTGTTATCTCTTGATGCATGAACACAACTTTATTTGTAAAGTGCATCCCATCCAAACATCATAATCTTTATATTTTGTTACTTTTGATATGAAACAAAGTCTCCGCTTTCAAATGCTGTCCATTTTATCACAAAATTCAAACAACAAAATTTAGTTTTTATGCTTTTTAATGTGTCTGTTTAATAACAGCCACTTCAATCTAATTGGCATGTGAACCGATCATCACTTCCAATTTACTGCTAGTTATAGCTGAAAATAAACATGAACGAACATTGGAACATTGGAATTGGTATGTTTAAAGAAACGGAACTTCTTACTGACATGCATTATGCGATGAACCAATGAAAGACCTGAAACACTAGTTACTATTATTAACTAAAATGGAAAAAAAACCTTTACTAATCAGTAAGTAATGCCAAATTTAGGACTAAGATGGTTCCTTTTAGGTAATCAATAATTACTGAATGAGATTGGCCTCATTAATAACTATCAACTGACTATTAAAAATTATAAAGAATTACCAATTAGAGTTCATGTGCCAATTGTCCATCATTAATAGTTACTTTATTCTAAATTGATTTAAATTATTCTAAAGTGTTCTTTGTCCTTAAGAAAAACTGACATACCTGATATCCAAACTAATTGATATCTCAAATCAAGAGCTTGTGAATCAGAATTGAATTGAAATCTGTCAATACCCATCCATAATCTTTAAGTAACCACACAGAACACCCTAATAACATGCTAAAAACCTTTCAGAACACCCTAATAATGCAGGTGATGTCTATGAGAAAGACAGAGAAATACATTATCTTTATGTCTATAGTTCCAGAGCAGTGATCCAGAATCTGCTTGAATGTTGTGAGGAGTCTGACTTCCGGAATGAACCATGTGCACGAATATACTCCACAAGACCGGTCCGAGGCAGATTTATTAGCCAGAAATGAGGGAGTTCATGCTAGTTTGCACAGTGCATGTGATCGATGAAGTGGCTCGGTGGGCCGTAGCGAGTGTGACAAAGGGAGTCTGAGTTAAAAGAATACAATATTTGTCATTTTAAGATGATGGGCCAGCCAGTTCACAGCTCCCAGGCAGCAGCAGTCTCTTCTCACAAATGGCTCACATTTATATCCCTACAAAGCAGTGAGATCTACTGAGTGAGATGATTAATGAGTTTGGGTGCTACTCTCATAAATCCAGCTTTCCTTTGTGGTCTGTTCAACTGAGCATGACAAACCTGACGCTGGATGCTTCTGCAAGCATGTTTGTATCATGTAGCATTTGTTATGGTATTTGTCAGGTATTCCAGTGAATATTATTGAGTTTTTTGTTTGTTTGTTTTTTATTAAAAGAGCTTTTTTTTTATTTAAACGTTATTGTACTCTACCTTATTGTAGTTACCATACAAGACAAAATGGACAATTTTTTTGAAATATTGCAGTATTTGCTATAAATTAATTATGCACACACACACACACACACACACACACACACACACACACACACACACACACACACACACACACACACACACACACACACACACACACACACACACACACACACACACACACACACACACACACATATACATTTTTTTTAATTCACGTGCCTTCGTAATCTTAAATCAAAATAACTTCTCCTCCCTCTCCTGTCATATTTTACTGGTTTACTGGTGTGAGATTGGGACATCCTGTCACTCACATGAGATCGACCAATAGCAAACTTCAACCACCCAATCCATTCCCAATCGACAAGATCAAGTCCCGCCCAACCATTTTTCTTGTTTGAGAAGCTGTTTCACTCTGACAAGACTATTGCATCTTCTGTTTCATGTCGACTAAACTTGAAACAAGAGTATAAAATGAATTGTTCCAAATCTAAATTGTGCATCGATGAGCTGCATTTAGAGCCCTTATAAAATGCAGATAAACTTGACACTTGTCAGAAATTCTAAAAACGGATATTCATATAACAAAATGTGCCTTACTGCAAGCCTAATATCAGTCCTGCTTGTTACAATATGAACTTCACTTACTAAAGTCTAAAACTGTTTTAGATCAAAGACCATTTGAAGGGCTTTGGTAACATTTACAAATGCCATTGACAAACACACACACACACACACACACACACACACACACACACACACACACACACACACACACACACACACACACACACACACACACACACACACACACCACACACACACACACACACACACACACACACACACACACACACACACACACACACACACACACACACACACACACACACACACACACACACACACAGGACGTGTGAAACACAAACTCTCACTGGAAGACATTTGAAAATCATTAGCCTATAGAAGATTTATATTATCTCACTTAGGTGTCTCTCATGCCAGAGCAACCATTTCTTGCCATTTTCTTATCACTGAACTCAAATGTAAAAGCTTCGGCTTTCAACAAGTGATCGGTCTCTATTGCTTCCATTGTTCTCAGACTTTGGGCTCTGTGTCTCTGCTGATATGCTGCGGCTGTGAAAATTCACCAGTCGTCAGGACAGAGAACCATTTCCACAGCCTCTGGGGCTTAAGGAGTGTATTTCTTTCAGACTACAGCAACAACATACGCTGCTGTGCCTCCAGAGCTGGAAATAATTTACATTGAATTCATGTAAACATATATTTACCTTCACAGATAGTGTGCAGCTTTTCATTTTAGAGCTGGTCTGCATGTATTATTTAAAAGAGAATTAAGTTTTAATCACAGCAGCCAGAGAACCTTTATTACAGTTTTTTTCTATTGCTAAACGACAGTGAGCACAACTGGAGCTACATGTGCAAAACTCTAACTACAGTCTGCACTACCAACAGTCACCTGAGCTAAACAGTTCACATCACCTGCAAAACTCACTCCTAGCAACACAACTCTTAACACACGGCTCAAAACAGGCTCAGTGCAGCCAAACACTACACACAACCCTCACTGAGATAACACACACTGTCACTCAGAACACACTGAGAGTAAAAACACTAGCATTAAACACCAATACAGAAAATACTAACTTTTCATCTTTACAGTTTGAACAATTTCAGTGATTTCATACAAAGTAATATTTTCTTTAAAGAAAAGAGTGGCATTCTTTCACATGATTTATTTACATTTTTAGAAAATAACAATTCTTTCAGGTAAATGAAAATTAGCAGTTTGCTTCAATAGTCTGTAGTAATTTACGGAATTACAGTAACACATGTAGATTTACAACAACCATGTCAACAATAGCATTTTCCTGCGCATCTGAAAATATTTTTCCTCTTCCTCCTGTTAGGGGCAGTCTTTAGGTCCTGTTGTAAAAATATATTTTACAGTCAAACTTACTGTAGTATATATCTGTGTAAATATTCTATAATTGCAATACAGAATAAATTCCTGTAATGTTTTAATTTACTGTAAGGATGTAACTCACCTGTTTGTATGATGGAAAATGGTGGATCTTTGCAGATTGGGTTGCACGCTCAAGCCTGCCTCTCTCAGTGAGAGACCATGGTTCACGGGTTGGGTTCACGACATGGTCTATAAGTGTAGCCCTTATTTCATCTGAAATAACAGCTCTTTGTCTTCTTTGTCTTCCTCCACGCATCCGCCCTCTCCCTGCCACCTTTCTCCCTCCACAAACCTGTCTTCTTTGGTCCATTTCCAAAATTAGTCTTTCTGAGCTTTACCTATATATATATATATATATATATATATATATATATATATATATATATATATATATATATATATATATATATATATATATATGTGTGTGTGTGTGTGTGTGTGTGTGTGTGTGTGTGTGTGTTCACTAACAAGTCTAAAACAAGACCACTGCTTAGCCTTTCAGCTGAAACTGCAATCAGCAGTGTTTGAAAGGCACAGGGCTGAAATCTATTCTGTTTTGAATGTGTGGTTCACAGTTTTGACTGGAGTGTGTTAGCATTTGAACAAAGTGCTGTAAATCCACAGTGTTGTGCAAGTTGTGGTTAAAGTCATGGGATAAGTGTGTAGAGTTTTGAAAACTGTGTTCAAGCTATGAAAAACGAACTAGAGTTTGGTCCACATGAACTGCTGCTGTGCAGACTGTAGTTAGAGTTTTGCACATCTAGCTCCAGTTGTGCTCACTGTCGTTTAGCAATCGAAAAAACTGTAAACGAAAGCTTGTCTATAATGATGATGATGATGTGTGTGTGTGTGTGTGTGTGTGTGTGTGTGTGTGTGTGTGTGTGTGTGTGTGTGTGTGTGTGTGTGTGTGTGTGTGTGTGTGTGTGTGTGTGTGTGTGTGTGTGTGTGTGTGTGTGTGTGTGTGTGTGTGTGTGTGTGCTTTGTTAAAAAAACACACATTTCTGACTTCATGAAAGAGATGTCATGAATAAACTGTTGAATTTCAGAAGTATCCAGATTTCAGGAGTTTACTTGATGTATTTTCATGGATCTGTATAGACCTGGAATTTAGTCTGATGTGCACAAATATGTGTTTTGCACCTGGATGTCGACAATTCAGGTGAAAATATGTATGTCCTGGTGACAAAGAAACAGTGGCAAATAATAACTCAGTTGTTGCTGGTACTAACTCTTGACATTTTTCTGGGATGAGATTTTCTGTCATTTATGATGCAACACTTCCCCACCATTTACAAGTTTCTCCTGCAATCATTATTTTCACTGTTATATGGAAGGGGATGCTGTTACAGATCTTCTGAAATCTACTCCGTATCCATAAACATGTGAAGAAGGACATCTGCGCAAACCAAAAGGAAAGTGTAGAATCTTTTTATGCACAAGTAGCTAACATGATCACCAAACATTCAACATCATATAAATCAAAACTGCCAAATGTTACAGAAAAAAAATGTTGAACCCACATGAAGAGGTAAAGACTTTGCAAACTTAGTGGTATTGATGGACTCGATCTACTCCATCTATGTTTTGTTCATCATTCTGAATCCAATCCAGAGGAAGTCTTTGACAAAAACCTGATTTTCTTAGCTTTTTGTTTGAAATTTTGTTTGCAACATTTACCCAAATTTTTAAGTGTTGTTAAAAAAATGAATGACGCTAGAAACTATTTTTCTAAGGCAGAGGGTCTCTTTCTTTTGATATATTGACTGTTTACATATTCATACAAAAAATATATTCTGGGTCCCATTGCATTTTTGTGAATACTGTATAATCAAAAAAGCTGGCGTTGGCTGGCTACTTACAGTAAAAATGAAATGCTGATGAGGAAAAAGTTAACCAACCTAACCTTACCCGAATCCCATCATAATAGCAGAAAAAGTGTTTTTGCAGTACAACATGGATACAATAAGCACACTCTACCTTACATTTATTTTTATGTAAATACACTACGTAGTAGTTAAAAACACTTAGGTTAACACTTACACATACAAGGTTTAGATTAAAAGGATAGTTCAATTTGAAATTAATTTTGGTATGTTTTAGCTTACCTCAAGGGCATGCAAGATGTAAGTGTCTTTGTTTCACTTTTTACAGTGGTTTAAATTTTTATATTTTTTAGGTCAAACCGTTCTTGTCTGTCAGTCATATAATGCAGGTCTATGGTCACCACCTCAAAGAGCATGCACAGAGAAGTCCAAATTAAACATGATTTAATGACTCGTAAATGTAATTACACATTGATGGCCTAAGACACGAAACGAGCGGTTTGTGTGAGAAAACGAACAGTATTTATATAGTTTGTACCTCTTGTAAACACAGCCATGTCCAAGTGATCTGAGGGCGCGGGCGCTTTGGTCTGCGCAAGCGCCGGAAAGTGCCGGAAGTGATCTCTCTTGAACTATCTCTTTAAAGTAACATTAAGTATTTTTTCCTCTTCGGTCGCTCTACTGGTTGGAAACGAAATTGTCCATTGTCGCTGTCGTAAATAATCTAGCCTACCGTCGCACGCACGCTCGCTGTTTATCCAGCACCGGCTTTAGAATGAACGATGTCCACAGACAAGGTAGAGTATGTTACATTATTTCATGAAAGGATGATGTATTGCGACATCAGAAACGAAGAAAAACTAAATAATGACTATTGTAGCGCTTGACGTAAAGCAGTCGAATTTTGTAGTTCTTTTTTGTGCAGGGGTTCCTACCCGAAACCCGAAGTTACATAGTGCCAGTAAAAGCAATACAGACCCCGTCAGGCTATGGCAGACGAGTAATTTACCTTATTTTAAGTCGATGTACCTTCACAAGGGTCTTGGAAATATATTATGACGGTTGGAAAACTACATAGTGTTACTTTAAGCCAGGATTAGGCCTTAGTTTAAGTAGGACATTTAGGTATAGCTTTTCTAAACTTGCCTTAGAAAAAACATTACTGGTGTGCATCTTGAGACAAAACACTGCCACTGACATTTTAAGATATGCCAGGCTTAAAGGGGTTATGAACTGCATTATTTTATTATTTTATAATATTTCCTGGGGTGCACTTATAATGTTAGTATGATTTTTCCATAAAAAATGTCATAATTTAGAAATAAAAGGCATTTTTGGACTAACAAGGAAGTTTTCAGTTCTGATACTTCCAGGATATTCTTATAGTATGATGACATCTTATATGTCAAAACAAAAGCTCAAAACAAAATTTAATTATTTAATGCAGAACTAAATACATTGAGCTAACATATATATATATATATAATATATATATATATATATATATATATATATATATATATATATATATATATATATATATATATATATATTATATATTATATATAAACATGTTTTCTCACAATTTCTCTACTGTAACCTTTCTCATGGATATGTCATTCTCTCCTCTGTTTCAAAGGAACTTTCTTCAATTTTATATGTAATAAGAATAAATAAATAAATAAATAAAAGTTGTTTTGTTGAAATTTGGACTGGGATGTCTCAGGGGTCATCATTATCCTGACTGCTCTTGCTTTGCTGTTATGCGTTTAAAGTATTTCAAGAGCAAGTGAACGACTGGGATGAGCCGCACTTGATGAATCCTGACCTCTCTGAATAAAAGCACATAACTGCAGCTAGTTTTAGGCATTAAAAGAAGACCTTTGAATCCCAAATGCGTGGAAAGTGTTCAGAATACTGACCAAGGTATTTAGGAATTCAAGAGCTCACACAATGCGTTTCTCCATTCTGTTAATGTGTGTGGTATTTCAGTTGAATCATGCTTTGCTTAGCAGCTTGAGAAGCAGCTGTGCAGGAAAATCATGATTGAATTAAAGTGCCTCTTCAATCCCGTGATTCTCAGAAATGTGCAGGGCAAGGCACTCAAGCCAGGGTTGCTGCACAGTTTAAAATCATATTTAATTCCTCTAAGATTTTAAGACATTTCCATGACCTGAACATTTAAAAAACAAGAACAACATGTCCATTTCAGTGCAAACTCAAATATCAAAATACATCATGTGTCATAGATTGAGATCCAAAGAGGATTGACACAAATTCTGCATGGCCGCAAAACTTGTAAAACTGCAAATTAGGGTTTTTGTAAGTAACCCTTTACAATAAGGTCCCATTAGTTAACATTAGTTAATGTATTAACTAACATTATAACAATGAGCAAAACTTTTTTTTTTACAGTATTTATTAATGTTTGTTAACATTAGTTAATCAAAATAGAACTGTTCATTGTTAGTTCATGTTAGCTCAGGTTAGTCATTATGAAATTAACATTTATTTTTTAAGAAATGCTAAAGAAGTATTTATCATTGTAAGTTCATGTTAAAGGTGCATTGCGCAACTTTTCATGTTAAAAATACCCGTTTTATATCCCATACATGCTTAAAGAACTGCCTGATGGGATGAATGAGCCCTTCTCTGCTCACTGAGATGGCTTCTATAATCCTGTACAGTAAAATATATAAGAGGGATTCGGGCTCGAATTTGAGACTGGGCATGACGTCATGCGCGTTCACGCTCACCTGGCTATGGCTGGCAAGTTTGTGTATAAGCCGCCATTCTCTGTATCAGTGAAGACAACTTGCGACAAAACTTTAGTCAACTTTCGACAAAAGTAGAAGATGGATTCAAAGAGACCGGCTTGTAGTTCATTCCAAACCCCAACGCAAACTCCACGTGAGACAAAGAAAAGAAAACTTTGTCTACTTATTGACCAAAAGGGCCAAATTGGAGTCAGACAGGTGTCGGAATAAGACGAGTCAGGCTTTCAACAAATGGATAGATCTCCGATCTGCTCTAGGGCTCAAACTGGACCCTCAGTTGGCTTTTTTCTTGATAAAACGGTAAGATATACCTCAGTCTCTAATGTCTGATGCGGCAAATCTATGACAACAAATGACGATGCGTAAATGCTTTATTGTAATGCTTTAGCGTAAGCTATAAATGTACAACCAGAATTGATTTTACCACCATTGTCAGTGAACAGGTTCATAAAATAGGAATTGTCTTCGGAAGAATTGTACAACATGAAACATAAAACATGTCCCATAAAAGATATAACTATGTTTTTGTGTATGGCCTACCGGTAACGTTAGCCTTGTGTCCTTTGCCTGCGCTCTGCTCTTCTTCTTCCATCATATTACTTAAGATTATATTACGCTGGAGCCTTCGTCTTCTGTGTTTCTCTGAACAGAACTCAAGCACAGTCTTTAAACGCCGCCTATCATACTCCGTTATTAAGGTAGCAAGGCAGAACAGGAACATTGCGATAGCCTCCTCCATGCTGGTTTGTTGTTGTATGTGGTGCCGCCGCCGCCGTGCTTGCGTCACTCGCTTACCCCTCGGTTCGTATGGCCACTTAGCCAGTGCGAACGCAAACAGCAAAACCGAGTTTGGGGGAGAGTTCTTAGAAGTGGACAGTTCCTATAACTAATTTCCTGTAACTACTTGGTCGGAAAGCTGCTATAGTGTCATTTGATTGTTTTTACCTTGAGACATTTGAGTATACTTGACCAACTGTGTATGGTATGATTATTATTTTGAGCTTTTACAAAGTAATAACCAGTGATGCCGGTAACGCGTTACTTAGTAACGCGTTACTCTAATTTGACCCCTTTTTTCAGTAACGAGTAATCTAACGCGTTACTATTTCAAAACCAGTAATCAGATTAAAGTTACTTATCCAAGTCACTGTGCGTTACTATTTTTGTCATTTTCCTTAGTAAAAATATATATTTATTTCTTCTTGCATCTCGGGGAGTGTGCGCGACAAGTCACGTTTTCAGCATGAGGTTCACGTCACGTGTACGTACCACGCAGCGACACAAACGTAAACAACAATGGAGGGAGGAGAGAGATGCGCTTTTTCTAGCTGGAAATACAGTCACTATTTTGAGTTTGTGTCTGTCAGCTAAAGATGGCAACATTAAGGTCCGTTGTAAACTCTGTGCTGGTGGCGACAAAGTGTTATCTACCTACAGAAACACTTCGTCGAATTTGAAAAAACATATGGAGTCGCAGCACCGCACAGTCAAACTTACGCCCGTTTCACACATACTTGTCTCCGTCTGCAGTGCGTATGCGGTGCATATTTTTTCCCGTACCCATGTTAACAGGTTAGAGCTTTCACACTGCACGCGGGTGCGTTCCAGGTGCGTGAGTATACAGCAGTGCAGAGATCGTTTCCGCACCTAGTCTATTTTTGCTGTGCTGCACCGTGCTGAATTAAAGTGGCAGCGCATTGTTCACATTAAAATAGACATAGATTGACAAGAAACTGTATAAATTTCATCATATACGCAAAATTACAGTTAACGTGTTCTACAGTTACTAAATTACAGGGTCAAGAAAAACAAAAAAACAATATATATTTTATAAAAACAAGTATTTATATTAAGTGAAGTCAAGAAAGACTGTTTTTTCAGGAAATAGTTTTTAAGTTCAACTTTAAATGTCAGGAGATAGATTGTTGATATTACTGTTAAAAATACACTTCCAATAAAGTGAGTGTTGGCAAAACCGGTTGTCATTTTTATGTTGAGGTGGTGGGGGTGTTGTCGGCAACTGCTGAATGTAACTAATAAAAGTAACTTGTAAAGTAACTTAGTTACTTTTAAAATCAAGTAACTTGTAAAGTAACTTAGTTACTTTTAAAATCAAGTAACTTGTAAAGTAACTTAGTTACTTTTTCAAAGTAACTGTGGCAACACTGGTAATAACTTATATTGTTCATGAACGTGTTTCCCTAATAATAATACAATCATAAGTGGATACAGTAAACACATAAAACAGTTCAACATGGAGATAGATGGAAACAAAAACCGAAGTTTTCTTTTACCCCCGTTTTCCTCTCACACATAAGTGTGTAATTTACTCAAATGCCTTTCCTTTCATATATTTAAAATGACTTGCAGATTTATAACTTTATTACCTCTGAAGACATTATGACTGTAAACAAAAGATGTGTGCGGCTGATGCTGCTTTGGTTATGAACAGCTCGTGCTCATACAAGCGTGAGTGTGCGTGTGATCCATGAGCGTGCACACTTCTGGTTGCTGTTTCGCTTGTCACCAGAGGGGGCGTAGTTCTGCAAAAACCCAGAGACCTGCGCTATGCACCTTTAAAGCTACAATATGTAGTTTTTTTTCACCACTAGGGGTCACTAACCTCTTACAATAACAAAGGTGTAGATTGATGATGCAGTGATAAGCGGAATTATGAAACTTGTCATCATGCTGATGGATCTAATTATGTTTATGGATGAGTGAATACATTGATGTTTTTAACATGACTCTGGTATGAAGCAGGGCGCGATTGCTAATGAGAGACAGATATCATCGTCACACACGAGTCCCGCGGATATAAAGGAATGAGGACATATATTTGCTCACCTGTCTAATAAAGCACACACAAGAGCGTGTTTAAGACACAATCTCTGTCAAGTCCAAGTTTGTTGCAGAGCTTTCGGCATCTCGGAAACGCCACACCGATATTGATCCTCGTTTTATTTCTACTTTTGTCCCGAAGTCTGCTTGCCATGGTCCATAATGTTTGAACAAAACAACAACAGCATGAGCGCGCCACTAGACGTAAAGCAGTTGTCCACGTCTGTCGCCATGGTTACTATGGCAGTACGAGTGGAAACCAGGGATAACGCAGATATTACGTCATTGACAAGTGACAAGTGAACAGGGACGGGCACTATTTAAAATTGTGAATTTCTCTGAATTTACAAATTCTTGGAAACATTTAGGATAATGTAAGTAATGTAAGAAATATATAACACTGTGCAAATGGTTTTTGGATATTTTGATACAAATTTCTTACATATTGTACCTTTAAGAGAATCAATTTATTGAAGTGAACAGAATGTAAGCCATTTTCAGAATGCATCCCAATTGCTAGGAAAAATTAATACTTTTTATAATACTATATGAAAGCTTGTTTTTAGCCATGGCAATAAATCATTTAAAAAGTTAATTGCGACTTTATATCTCAATTCTGAGAAAAAGTCAGGGCCCGTATTCCTAAAGAATCTTAATGCAAAAAGTAGCTCCTAGTGGCACAATTCTAAGAAAATTCTTAGAAATGTGGGCGTTTACTCTTAAAATTAAAGAAAAAATCCTAGTAAAGAAAAAAGTAATTCAGAAAGCATCTTAACCCCTAAAAGAGGTCTTAAGGTCAAAATTGTTAGGAGCACGGACGAGGACTTTTAAGAGGCTTAAGAGTTTCTTTAGCAGAGGAGAAAATGGCAGAAAGACGAAGAGGGAGAAGAAATGTGTTGCAGACAATGGATGACAGTGAGTTTGGTACATTAAAACCAACATTCAAACCACCACTTAAATAGCCACGCCAGTAATCAGTGTAATTGGAAAGAGTGGAACAATTTTTATCATTATAAGCAAAACAAATACCTTATAGGAAATAAACAGCATTGTAAATAAAAAAAGGATTTATATATACACACACACATATATATATATATATATATATATATATATATATATATATATATATATATATATATATATATATATATATATATATATATATATATATATATATATATATATACTATGTGTGTGTGTGAAAACGGTCAAATAGGAAAAATTATGCATGTAATTTCAAAGTGAAGGCTTAAATTAGACCCTACAGGTGAAACTGGAAAAATTAGAATATCGTGCAAAAGTTATTATTTTGATGATTAACTACAGCTTATGAAAACCCCAACATTCAAAATCTCAGAAAATAAGAATGTTACATGAAATAAAAAAAAATAAAAAATCATTTTAAACATTCCACATCTTTGGAATTCTCTCCCACCTCACATTCATCACCTAGACTCTCTTCTTCAATTCAAATCTCAACTTAAAACTCATCTGTTTAGATTAGCTTATTCAACATAGATTTTCATCGGGATTTCATTTTAATTACATTTTTTGATTTTACTTATTAATTTGATTTTACAAATGATATTATTGTTGGGCTAGTATTAATGTTCTGTTTTAAATTTGCTCTGTAAGGCGTCCTTGGGTGTCTTGAAAGGCGCCCTGAAATAAAATGTATTATTATTATTATTATTAAACACAGAAATGTCAGTCCTCTGAAAAGTATAATCATGCATGTTTATAGTTATATATACTAAATATATTAGTTTCATCTTTTAATTTTAATTACTGAAATACATGAAGTTTTGCATGATATTCTAATTTTTCCAGTTTCACCTGAATACTTAAACCACTATTTTTTTCCTTCTTGGACAAACCAACCAATCACAGTCTTCAAAAGATTGTGTCATACATAGCAACGGGGTCAACCCCGCCTCCTCACTAAGATAAAAGTTTTTGTCTTTTCCTTACTCAGAGTTGCTCTCAGATCGATCCCGAATCGCTCTTAAGCTAAGACTCCTACGTAAAAGTTTTTAAGCTAAATTAAGAGTTTTCTAAAAGGATTCTTAGATTCTTTAGGAATACGGGCCCAGACTTTTATAATAATAAAGTCAGATTTTTTTACAATTGCAAGTCTACAGTATGTCTCACAATTCTGAGAAAAAAAAGTCATAATTGTTAGATATAAACACATAAATATGACTTTTTTTCTCAGAATTATGACATTTAAACTTGTAATGGGAATTATAAATTCACATCAGTGAGATATAAACTCTTAATTGAGAAAAAAGGTAGAATTGTGAGATACAAAGTCTTAATTACCTTTTAATTCCATAGCGGGAACCAGCTTCCATAGATATGCTGTTATTGCTTTATACTTTGAAAAGTGAATAATTCCCCAAGTAGATTTTTTTTTTTAACTTTAAACCTGGAGGGGAACCTGGTTGGGGATCAATGCTCTTATTAAACAAGATAAAAAGAATTTGCTCTCTAACATCCACGTTTGTAAGAGCGAGAGAGTGTTCGACCCTTTGGGTACTTGACATATCTTTGATCTGCACCTTTAATGTCATTAAAGGGTTTTACATCAAATGATGCAATTTATGGCTTTTCCTCAAACACTGATGAGCAGGACAGTGAAACTGATGATCTCCAACTATTTTATATAGCTGATTTAGGCATTTTCCAAAATGCTGAGATGTGTAACAAGCACTTTTCTCATTTTCATGTTAAGCACAACTATTTATAAATTACTTTTTTCCCTCAATGAATGTAGTCTTTTCAACCAAAATAAAAGCAAATAGTGAATGTATCTAGTTGTCAGTCGTGGGTGAAAGGAATTCAAAATCCTGGTATCCCTAAAGTCAATGTAAAACTGCATTCAAAATCCATTTTACTTCCATAATCGAATGTATTTTTGAGTGAAACAGGATTATGCAATGAGAAGAAATGTAGGGCGGTACCTGATGTTATCCATTGAGAATTGATTGGATCTTGAAAAGTGGATTTTGAGTTAAGCGGTTCGAGGGGAAGATTTGCAGGCATTTGGGTTGGCTGGTTGGGTTGGTTCCATGGTATATATATATATATATATATATAATTATTTTATTTATTTATTTATTTTCAATAATGTGCATGGACATGGATTCATGGACAATAAGATCAGAAATGTGTATCAAAAAAGCAAATGGGGCTAATTTTAATTTCATTTTGATTTTAAGTGCCCTTTTACTTTCATTTGCTTCATAATCCTCATGGTTTCTGAATACCATGATCATGTTCGAATGCTTTTTGCATATTTTTATGTTCAAGGGCTTATGGCCACCTGCACAGGTCTGTGTCAATCATCCAGGAGCCCAGCTTACAGATCTGGGGACGGTTATGCAAACAGTGTGTAATTGGGTTTATTAATCAAATATATCACTGGACAAGCCCGCATGCTGCCATGAAGGCTTTTTATTTATGGAGAAAGAACCTCTAGCGTCTTCCTCCTTTGATCTCTGAATTGCTGGCAATGCTTGATTTGCTCTGAATGAAAGCCAGTCTCCCTCCACAACAGTCGCTCTGCTGAGCACAAGGCGCAATGTAACAACAAGATTTTCAGCCCATAACAAACCATATAAATGCTAACCCAGAATTTAATAGCTTTTTTCAGTTTCTTTTCAAGCCGAAATAAGAAAGGTGATTTCATGTTGGTTCTGGTATGGAGATAGAGTTGGCGAGAGGAGTTTTGCGCTAGAGTTCCACAGGCTCGGTTACTATGGTTCAAGTATGTCCTTGCTGTTATGGAGTTTGAGAGCCACACCATGTCAGTGCAAGTCTTTCATAGCCATGTTTTGAGTTACGAGTTAAGAGTTAAGCCTAGAGTTAAGTTCCAACCCTGCTCAAACACAAATACATGTAGTTGTCATATAAGGGTACGTTTACTCAAGAACGATATGCTTAAAACGGATGAGTTTTTCCTTTGAGTTTTCCGTGTACAGACGACACCATTGTCAAAACGATCCCCATTCACACGGTTCCGCGAAAACGAATAAAGACCCTGTATTCTGCTGCCAGGCAATTAGATGGCGATGAAACACTATAGATTATACACGTAATACGCATGTGCATGACGTCATCGTCATTTGTGTTATTGTTGTTTACACAAAGACCATTTTCAAAAGTTTGCATAAATGCATAAAGCGTTTTACGTTTTTAGGTGAAAACGATTTTGTGTAAACAGCCCCTTTGAAACCCATTTTCAAAAGTTTGCTTTTTCAGGCACCCAAAACACCATTGTCATGTAAACGAATGGCCAAAACGCATAAAAAGTTTTACGTTTTTAGTTGAAAACGGTGTCTTGTAAACAGCCCCTAAACCTGAAGCTTAGGCCCCGTTTACACGAGAACGATTTAGGGTGAAAGCGGAAAAATATTTTATCGGATGTGCCTTTTGTTTACACGGCGACGGCGTTTTGGGGGCTTAAAAACGCAAAACAGTTAAACCACCCTCCAGAGTGGAAATCTTAAAAACGCTCCACCGTTGATATCCCGTCTAAATGGTAAAAACACAAATCTGCTCACGGTGGCTCTCGTCGCGTACACGTTTACGTCACAGGCATGCACCAGTACAGGGAAATAACAACCAACATGTCGGATTATTTCCATATGTCGGACCTTCAAGTTGCCCTAGCAGCTCTGATGAACGTACAAGAGTCTTTTCAGCAGTTGTACAAAATATTCTCAGATATTGGTATTGTTGTGTGGCAGTGCTTCACATTGCCACCTAGCCGCCTGGAGTGCATTCTACATCGAATTTCACACACTTTTGCGACACCATATACATAATAATAATAATAATTCATTACATTTATATAGCGCTTTTCTGGACACTCAAAGCGCTTTACATAGAAGGGGGGGGGGGATCTCCTCAACCACCACCAATGTGCAGCATCCACCTGGATGATGCGACGGCAGCCATATTGCGCTAGAACGCTCACCACACACCAGCTTACTGGTGGAGAGGAGACAGTGATGAAGCCAATCAGTATATGGGGATGATTAGGAGGCCATTATGCACAGAGGCCAAGGGGCAAATTTGGCCAGGATGCCGGGGTTACACCCCTACTCTTTCGAAAGACATCCTGGGATTTTTTATGACCACAGAGAGTCATGCAGATTACATGCACAATAAAAAGTGAAAACGCAACGCCACTTTTGTGTTATCTCTTGAGATCGTTTCCATGTAAACATAGCCTCAATCAGGTGCATATAATTACGGTTGAAGCTAAACCAGATATTGTCTTACTATATGGAGATAAGAGGGTCTGTGGCTCTAACCCTAGCTTGTTTGCAGTCACGTGATTCTGATGACTCGTGAAATTCAGATGGAGGGCAGGAAGTAAAAAGCAGAATGGACGAGATGGAGGAAAGCCTGTACTGTGCTGGTTTAGACACTATTACAGGAGATCGGTATAAACAGAAAATCACAACATATGCTGGACGTGATCATGATCCTGATGTTATGAAGTGGAGTTATTTTTCTACTGAATTTTTATACTTGCCTGCCATTGAGGCGGTAGATATAGAAAATGTCAAGCTGACGTCACGCTGTGTGGAATTCTGGGTCTGGTTTGTTTCGCTCTGCGTTTCTGCTGTTTAGGGCAGTATTTTGATTTTCTGTTGTGATTGTGGAAAATGTTGCAATTGTAGGACATTCATGCTGAATTGAGAATTGCCATAGGAACTCAAATCATCGTTCGGGGAGAAAACTGTACAATGAAATGTGCTTTTTCGCCAGAAAAAGGGAAGCAGGTTGAGGAGTACTTCAAAACTATTAACAAACTTCTATGGATTTGATTTTGGTTGTCATTTGTTGAAATAAATAAAAAAAATACAATGTGTCGGTGTCTGTCCGCTGAATGTGACCCTCTCCAATTCTTGCCATATGGGAAAGCGAATATTTGCAATGACAACAATAAAACTTCAGTTCCCTTTCAGGCAGTCACATTTGACGTCACGTCTCCATTCCCTCTTTCAGGGAACGAGGGTTACATACATAACCGAGACGTTCCCGTTCAGCTGGTCACGTTCGACGTCACGTCTCCATTCCCTCCTTCAGGGAACGAGGGTTACATTCGTAACCGAGGCATTCCCATTCAGCCGGTCACGTTCAACGTCACGTCTCCATTCCCTCCTTCAGGGAACGAGGGTTACATTCGTAACCGAGGCGTTCCCTTACAGCTGGTCACGTCGATGTCACCGACATATTGGGATCCCAAAGACCACGGGCGGCGCTAGGGCTGCGCTAAGAGGCCTTTAGCCCAGAAGGTTTTTAGTAAAGCCCCGAATATTTTGTTACCTTGTCTTTCTCATAGAGCAAAGCAATTAATCAGAAACACAAATGATAATAAGATTACAGCATTTCCTAATCATGACAATTACCTGATCAGATTACAGGCAATCAGATTACCTAATCACGAAAAGTGCATAATACAGTTTTATTTATATTTTTCTCTTTGCATTAAAGGTACTTCCAACATTTGCAGCCCTGAGCATTGTAGGCAATCACAGACATGTCTGTTGAACACATCGGCCAATCAGAGGCGTTTAAATGAGTCGCTGTGCTGAAGATGTTTTGCGCGAGCTCACTAAGTTCTACACTTTCAGAAACCTGTCATTAATATTGACAATAAACTTAAGATGCAAATAAGAGATTTACTGCAATACATTTGATATTCTTGATGCTGCTCTGATGCACTCCATTACGCACCGCTCTGTTTGTTGATAGGATGACTAAACTTTCAGCGGTCTAGCTCATCAATGTCAAAATTATTAAAGAAGGCGGGGCTTACTGTTCACAGAAGGGTGTTAACAGTGAACGAATGCCTGGTAAAATGTAAGTAGATACACATTAAGACTTGACAGTTTTAAAATAGAAATGTTCAACTACCGTCAGTATCCGGGGACGCAAATTACTCAACTTTTTTTTTTTTTATAAAAATTTGCCATTTTAAATTGAAAATATGCTATAATTTCCTTGATTCATTTAGAAAGAATGTATGCATAATTAAAAATAAAATATTATTTGCAAATAGTTAAAATTATTTCACTAATACAATAAGCCATTCTTTTTATTTATTCCCTTAAAACCCTTTTATAATTCATTAATTCCTTTAAATAAAATACCCAATTTTAGTTTGGGTTAAAGCCCCGGATATCCACTAACCTTAGAACCTCCCTGCCAAAGATGTTACATTTACACCTTTCCAACAAAGTTATTACGTCTGACTCAGGATCTGGGTTACAGAAAAACTACCCAAACATTGGGTTGCTACGCCTGACCCAGTAGCTGGTTAACGCAAAAACTATCCAAAATACTGCAAAAATAACCCAAAAAAATTACCCAAAAGGCTCAACCCATGATTTTGAGTCTAGGACACAGTGTAAGGCTACATTTTTCCGCTTTCGGGCAGCCAGGAAAGAAAAGTCATTTCATGGGGTCTTTAAAAGACAACACACACTAAGATGGCACTAAAAAGGATTTAAAGTGTTCTAGCCCATTTCCTGTGTAGTAACACCCTTACTATTTCTGATATTTGTTTTCCAGTTGAACAGTCATCCTGGGAGAGCCATTGTTTTGAACGAAACTGTGCTCCTTTGCTCTGTAATGAGAAAATAGAGTCCTATTTTATTCTGCCAAGATTCAGGTCTCTTTAGAAAACATAATGGAAACATTGTGTCAAGTGTCACGGCGATGAATAACATTTTGCAGCGTTGAGCTCAGAATGTCTCTTTGTTGGTGAGTCATAATGGGGTGGTGGTGTACTGACTGAAGGACTCTTGGGACAGTGCAAATAAATGCATGCGCTCCCAAAAGGGTAAGGAGGGATCGCTCATGCCTCTTTGAAGGATGAGCGAGCATTTGCATGCTCTGCACAGCAATCCTTATTTTCAATATTGAAACCAGAATGAAATGAGCTGAAATATCCTCAGAGACCAAGATTCATATTTATTTATATACAATTCAAGTATAAATGGACATTTTTTCTATGGATTGTGATGACATGGAGCACAAAGGTATTGATTTTGATTGACCATTATAAAACGATACATGTACATTAATAGATTTCTTAGACAAACATGATGCGAATGGGCATTCAGCTTTGCCATAATATGCTGGTTTCACACAGATGACCGTTGTAATATAGAACCTAGATCTGTGATGGTTTCAGTGTGTGCACCATCATGACTTGGTGACTGACTTTGAATGTAATTTAGCCATGATTATAAACACCACTGAGAAAAACAAAATAATTAAGATGACAACACAGGGCTATCCTATTAAAAATGCATGATCCTTTTAATTGTATTTTTTTACTGCAGGGTCACTTGTGTTTATGTAAAAATATATACAGTGAAATTAACCAGATTAGCCAGCTGGACATTTGGTCATCTGCCCGGGAGCACAATCACATCCAGGAGGTCAGGATACACAACTGTAAATATGAAGCAACTGCCAAAGATGTTCCCAACATTCACTGAGCTTGTCACATATAACCAATATTAAGGATGACATTTTTAGTTCTTTTTTTTTTTGTTTTGTTAAAATTCTGAATTCAGTTCAGTTTTATCCCATTTAAAAACCTTATTTTTATTTTTATTATGAACTGCATGCAACAAAAAAGTGTACACCTAAACATCATCTTACTCTGAACCTTGGAAGTAGCCTACTAAATATTTTGTTCCTATTTTTTTTTTTTTTTTAATAATTTTTGCTTATTTTTGCACTCTTGTTAGGCCATGTAATGGTTCAGGAATAAATAAATAAATAAACAAACATGCAAACAAACAAATAAACAAATAAACAAATACATAAATAAATATACATTATACACAATAAATAAAAATACACATTAATTATTATTATACATTTTATTTATAGGCACTAGGCATGGCCCTCAATGACACCTTACAAACACAATAAAACAATATAATTAATTCATAAATTAATAATTGTAAATATAATAGAAGTTGTGTTCAGGATAAAGACGACAAGCACTTTTCTCAGGCACCTGACATTCAAATATTCTTTTATTTAAATCACTCTCTTGACTATTTGAAATGTTTGTCATGTCTAGGGACATATTTGCCACCATATTTTGAGTATTTCTGTATACTAGAACATTGTGCTGACCATACAGAAGGACCATAACTATCATTTTTACTGATAATATATCATATAGTGCTAGCTGGTTTATTGTAAGTTGAATTGCTTGTAAAATGAACCTTGTTGTAATGCAGCACTAGTCCTGCTATGTCAGTTATGTAATTGTCATTGATGTGGAAATGATGCTCTATTTTTAAGTTAGGCTTATTCAGGAAGACTTTCAGTACTCTACCAAATATTTATATATATATATACAACTTTTTTTCCCCTTTTTTATCCGTTGTATCTGTGGTCAATAAGCAACGCATCTGAGGTAAATGATCAGATAGTCTTCAGTGGGATAGAGTTTAGATAGCTTTGGGTACTTTAGCATTAGTGTTTAACACATAAGCCAAAAAAAATGATTTAGCCTTCCCAGCCTAACAGGACAGTCCAAATACAAACAGATCAATATGATTATCCACCCCCAAGAAATCTAACACAGTTTAACCTTTCAATTGATCATTGAATTTGCCTAGTTTTTCGAGCAGTTATTAGGACTGTCTCCACATGTCTGAATTATATTGCTAATACCGGTAAAGGTCATAGAAATAGATTGTATGTATCTATTGAAGATCTAATTTATCTTCACTCGTGTTTTTTGGCTGTTATGGGCCGAAACTCTGGCACTCATATCATTTATCTTGGTTTGAAGTGACTTATGGCATGTGTTGGTAATCCTAGTTTCTTTAAGATCATGCCTGGAGAGATAATGCTAATTCACGGTTCAAAGTTTGTTGTCTGAATCTCCGAGAAGTACAAAGACAACAGCAGAATTCTGAAAAACCTTGTGTGACACAAAAATCTTAAAGATTTGGGTGATAGGAAATTCTTCTTAGTCTTATGTCTTGTATGCATGATGATGTGTCAGCACACAGTGCATTGCATTCTGGTATGAGGATCTCAGAGACCCTCATTTTTATAGATTTATAAAAATAACTTTAAAATCCTTTCTGTAACAGACCGGCAACCATTGAAATGAGATTAAAACAGTGGTGAAAGGTTCATGCCCTATAACCATTTATGTATTTGTTTAAATATATATTGTTCTTGGTCAGAATAAAGGACAATGTGGACCAGACCTCATGCTGATAGTCAAAGCTATGCAACAATATAGTGCTGGACTTACATGTGTTTTTATTGCAGATTGAAATTGATTCCTATTTCCTAAAGTATGTGACGCAGAAAGTCCTGTGTGCTGGATAAAAGATAATTACTTTTTTTTTTCAGTGTAGATCACAAGACAGCTACATTCATCTTTGCACCGGTGTTCAAAAACAGACACTTACTGTTCTGTAGTTAATGCTGAGAGACAATGAACTTGTTAAGTGAGTAAAATCTCATTTCATTTCATTCTGTTTCGACCTGCCTCATAAGACATATTTAACGCTTGAGGGAGTTTGGAATGGTCTAAAGGATCCAGCAAAGGCTTTTTTTTTATTTCTTTGAAGGAAATGAGCTCCCAGATTAATTGAGCTTGCTAACATTAGGCCTGATTTTTAAGGTGGATCTTGTGTTCATCACTCTGCTTTTTAAATGGGATCAGGCCATGTGCTGTGTGTTCTCGCAGGATTCAGTGATAGTGGGATATGCTGTTAAAAGGAAATATGTGTTGTCATTAATATCTAGATGACCTAGCCAAATTGTCTCTTGCCTAAATGCTTTTGCAGATCAATGACATTTATTAGGCGTACAGCTGGCAGGGACTGACAGGTAATTAAAAATAAAACAAACATGGGTTTCAGGGCTATATAACCAATAATTCCTCATTATCTCCTCAAAGCAGACATTAACGCACAGAGGGAGAGGGGAATTTGTGGAGCGGTGGTCATCCAGCTGAATATCAAGCTCATTTCAGGATGATATAGGGAAATATGCAGAGAAATGATGTGACCTTTTTTAAACAGGATCTTTGGGGTAGGTGGTTTGCTTAATAGTATTGAAATAACACACAGCGCATTAAGTGTTATATCCATATTTAAAATTTAAAAGTAAAATATTTAGCTTCCGGCCAAACAAACATATGGATTCCACTTAAGTCTAAGTGCAACTTATGCGAGTAATGTGACGTACTGCTGAATATGAATATTTTTCTTACACAAAATCATCGCTTCGCTTGTGGTGTTCTAAAAGTTCAGATATTTATGAACAGGGATGTTTAACTATTTCTGTCACTTCTGTGCTTGTGGTGTTCCAGACCAGAGCATAAAAACACACACACACACACACACACACACACACACACACACACACACACACACAACACACACACACACACACACACACACACACACACACACACACACACAACACACACCACACACACACACACACACACACACACACACACACACACACACACACACACACACACACACACACACACACACACACACAAACACTTGACTCTCCATAGGCGTAATGGTTTTTATACTGTACAAACTATATATTCTGTCCCCTTACACTGCCCCTATCCCTAAACCTACCCATCACAGGAGACATTCTGCATTTTTACATTTTTAAAAAAATATTGTTTTTTAAGCTATTTGAAATATGAGGACGCATGCAATGTCCTCGTATATCACGTGTAAGTTGTAATACCAGTGTAATATGCATGTCATTATACACATTTGTGTCCTCATATATCACAAAAACAAGAGCACACACACACACACACACACACACACACACACAACACACACACACACACACACACACACACACACACACACACACACACACACACACACACACACACACACACACACACACACACACACACACACAACACACACACACACACACACCACTAACTATATCTTATTGTTTAGAATAATTTTTTAATCATAATCAAAGGCTCTTGAAAAACTGCATCACGGTTTCCACAAAAAATGTGAAGCAGCACAACATTGATAATAATTAGATTTTTATCTTGAGCATCAAATCAGCATATTAGAATGATTTCTAAAGGATCATGTGACACTGAAGATTGGAATAATTCAGCTTTGCAGTCACAAGAGTAAATTACAATTTAAAATATATCAAAATATAAACATTTAATGCAAGTTTTACAATATTATTGTTTTTACTATATTTTTGAAGAGATTCAAAAATCTTACTGACCCCAAACCTTTGACTGTGTGTATTTTCATGCATAAAGACTAATTAAGCATGTGAGAAAAAAATAGCGTTGCAAAATTAAAATAAAATTAAATAACTGTCTTTTTCACTGTAAGAAAATACAAATCCGTAATCTTATGCATGCTGGTGGCATGAGGTATGTGCAGGCCAGCTTATTAAATTTGTGAGCTCAAGCCCCAGCATGAAATCAGCCAATCAAGTGATTCGTCCATAAAACTAAAAGGCCACAGTGCAGTCTATCATCACATTTCTAATTGCGCTTCTTCTGGTGATGGAGTGGAGGCTCAGGGGTCAGCAGCGTGACAGGTGGCTAAACACACCACCAGTCTGCTTCCAAATGTCAAAACCACTATCAAATGACACAGCTCCTCTATTTAATTCTGAATTGGTTTCTTTTTTGATGTTAAAATACTCTCTCTTGTCCCATAAACAACTATAATTCAGCTATATGTAGGGTTGATTCACCCAAAACAGAAGATGTCGACCCTGTGTTTGTTTGAACAGCCTGGTCAGCCGGACAAAGCAACACTGGCTGCATTCCAAATGGGATTAATCCATCTCTAAAGGGCACTTCGGAGTGAGAACCTTTCATGGCAGCCATCTTGGAGGTCTGTTCCAAACGAAAAGAGCTCAAACCTGCCTACTTCTAACAAAGGGCCCTTCGGAAGGAGGGATTTGAAGGGTTCAACTTCTGGACACTTCACTCCCATGCATGAGCAGGCAAGCAGCGCACACAACTGTTCCATGATGGCGCCTCTTTAATTGGCCAAGGACTTATTTTTGTCCCCCTACACCCTTCATCCCTTCATAGCTCTCACACTGGAGGGTAAACCTTTCGAGGGGATTAAGGCAAAGGACCCTTCAGAATGGAACACCGGTACTGACTCAACTAATGGAGTGAGATGGGGCAACACTATAAACTGACCAACGGCAGATAGTGAGAGTGTGCAGAAATTTTAGCTTTAAAATTAAGGGTACTTAGCCCTCATCACATATTGGGACTCTATCATTATTTAAATTGGATATTTTGAAGTTTCATTTAATATGGTTATTTTGCTTCTTTATATACATCCACTTATAGTCCATGAGCCAGGGCCCCAAATTTGGTCCATCGGTATCATCTGGGGGGACAAAGTCTCATAGAGATTTTTGGCAAGGTATACACCCCTTAGTATTAGAAAAATTACGATAGCAGTGCAGGGGTGGTAGCGAAATCACTTTTTTTAGCTCATGAAGTTACTAACCCCCTAAAATAAATTCCGTTTTTGAAATCTGGTGTATATCTGGTTTAGGCTCATGATAGGGATATTGTCAATATTCTATAATATGGTGCTTGATATCGTTGGAAAGGGGACCTTTTAGGCTTTCATTTAAGCCCAGGACGGAATCTGTCTGATAAACACAGGGTTCAAATGACTTCTTTAAACCAGAAATAACACACATTTTTCACAATTTCCGCCTAAACTGTATGCTTTCTTTTATCCTTGTGGCATGAAGGAACACCAGGGTGATACAACTCAACAACTTCAATACTCAAGGCATTCTGATGACTCAGAAAATGTATAATATACCCATACTATTTATTTGTGAGAGCCTTAAATTAGACTTGTGCAGCCAGCACAAGTCTTCAAAATAGAATAGAGCCAATAGAATGGACAAATAGAATACCCTATTAGTCCAGGGCCAAATGGCCTATTTATGCATGTACAGTTGGAATAAAAAGTACTTGTTTCAATAGTGTTGTCAACATAACACTTGTAAGTGGTTTAACAAAATGTTTGGATTTTGACAGTTTGACAAGGTTTTGTCAGTTCCCTTTCGAACGGTCACTTCGTTTTGCTTAGCTATACACTGAGGGGGAACTCCTTTTCCTCGATTTACTGAAACTTATTTGTAAAATGCATTTGCAGCTGCACGGCTAGCACATTGAGCGTCTTACTCGCTCATAGGCTGTGCTGCGACAACTGCACATCCAATGGCGCGGGCGCCTCTGACGTGCGACCAATGAGCTAGCCATACATCATTACACGTCAAAGCTCGCCAAGGGGTCATGGCCTTAGCCTATAATATTCCCCCGAATTCGCCATTATAGCAGATTTTACTCCTTCAGCATGTCTCTGACTGTTTTACTAAGCCTTCGCTGTTTGAACAAGCCCTTCAGCCTGAGCGAGCATAGTCTCAGCAGACTACGCCTTCTCAGCCGTTTTCTCCTGACGCCGTCTACCTGTGGCCATCCGGCGACGACGCTATATCCTTTCTATTGTAATATACTGTGTTTAAGTGTGCGAGGCGTTTTTTTTTTCAAATGCCTCGCTCATCTTGTGCCACGTGCGGATGCATCTGTACGAAGGCCTACGGGCACACAAAGTGCGCAGCACAGTTTTCATGCCTGGAATCAACTAGCTGAAACTGTTCTCTCTCACTGCAAAAGCTATAAGAGCTCTTCTCTGTCAATCCCCCCCCCTCTCGAGGGATTCTGAGCTTCTCGCACCAAAGCCCCAAGTTCAGATCTTTTTCATGGAGAGGCCTAGGCCCGTTACAAGCGCGCATCACTCATGCTGCACACTATTACTGCAATCAGCGCGCCCGCTATGAAGAGTGCGCCGCCACAGATAGTCACTGCTCAAAATCCCATGACACTTCTCACAGCTCCCTGTCTAACTCAGGCGGCTGGAGATTTTATTATAGTCAACAGGCCCGCTGCACTGCGCGTGCTTCTACAAACAAACACTGTTGTCTAGGTGACCCACGTAAAGCACAAAAAGAGTATGTTTCACAATCACAACACACGGGTTCACGGTCCGCCGGTCCCCCTTCACTAGGCGGCCCCCTCCCAGTTGTTACACTGACTTTCCCCCAGGAAAAAGCCTGTGCAGTCAGTCCAACACTCAATATGTGCACAAATCACAATGTAAGGGTATCAGGTCCCCCTGTGTTAGGCGGCCCATCCCAGACAATCCCTAGTCGCACAGGCGCTGGCCTGGTAAGCCATCCCCGATAAATGTTTTCACAATGGGTTCACCGTCCCCCTTCACTAGGTGGCCCCCTCCCAGTTGTTACACTGACTTCGCCCAGGTAAAAGCCTGTCAGTCCAGTCAGTCCACCACTCAGTATGTAAATAGGTTCACGGTCCCCCTTCACCAGGTGGCCCCTTCCCTGTCATAACACTGACCCCCAGGCGAAAGCTTGTACGTACAGTCAGTCCAACACTCAGTATGTGCACAAATCACAATATAAGGGTATCAGGTCTCCCTATGCCATCCCCGATGTGTCGAGTTGGGTCATAAACACTATAAAGCGAGGCTCCAATTCGCTCGCAGGCCCCCAAAGTTTCAAGGGGTTATCGGAACTTTGGTGAGAAGCAACGTGGGTCACGTGCTTCAGTGCCGAAGTGCAGAATTTATTAGCAAAAGGGGCGATAGAGCTAATCCCCCCTGCGCTAAAACATTCGGGTTTCTACAGCCGCTATTTTCTATTCCGAAAAAAGATGGTGGTCTCAGACCCATACTAAATTTGAGACATTTGAACAAGGCTCTCATGAGACAGCCTTTCAAAATGTTAACTATCAAACACATCCTCGTGCAAGTTCCCCCGGGGGGTTGGTTTGTTACAATAGATCTGAAAGATGCATTCTTTCATATTCAGATAAACCCTCATCACAGGCCATTCCTGAGATTCACCTTCAAGGGTCAGGCTTATCAATACACCGTTCTGTCGTTCGGTCTGTCACTAGCACCCCGTACATTCACGAAGTGTATGGATGCAGCGCTCTCTCCCCTGAGACATCAGGGAGTGCGCGTGCTAAATTATCTTATTGACTGGCTGGTGCTGGCACAGTCGAGAACCGAGCTACTAGCTCACAGGGATTTGATTCTCGGCCATTTGAAATGCCTGGGTCTCACAATCAATGTTACCAAGAGCAAACTGACCCCCAGCCAGAGCGTGTCTTTCTGGGCACAGTTTTAGACTCTGTGACGATGACAGCGCGGCTCACACAAGGGTGCGCGCTCTCGGTGCAAACGCTAGCAGCCTCATTCAGAGCGCACGAGCGGGCGCCCCTAAAGAAATTTCAGAAACTTCTCGGTCTCATGGCAGTAGCATCGTCAGCACTCCGTATGGGATTACTGTAAATGCGTCCGCTGCAGCACTGGCTGAAACGCTGTGTGCCAACCCATGCATGGCAGTCAGGCAGCCTGCGCATCTTAGTGAATCACGGTTGTTTAAGAGCCCTGGTTCCCTGGCGGGCTCAGGACTGGTACCACGAGGGTGTGACCATGGGAGTAGTTTCCAGGAGGTAAGTGTTTTTTTTACAGACACATCCAACCTGGGTTGGGGAGCACTGCACGAGGGCAAGGCTGCCTCCGGCCTCTGGTCGAGCACGGAACAGAGCTTACATATCAACTGTCTGGAAATGAAAGCAGTTGGTTTGGCCCTGAAAGCATTTCTGTTAAACCTAAAGGTCACCACGTCTTGGTCCGCACGGACAACATGTCAGTAGTGGCCTAGATAAATCGATAGGGTGGCATCAGGTCAGGCAACCTGCATGCCATGGCGAGAGACCTCCTCTTATGGACACAGACAAATCTGAGCTCTCTAAGAGCAGCACATATACATGGGATTCAGAATCTGGGTCCAGATATGTTCTCACGGGGCAACACTCCCCTAGGCGAGTGGTCCCTGAACTCACAGACGGTCAGTCTGATATGGAGTGTGTTCGGCGAGGCCGAAATCGACCTTTTTGCCTTGAGAACCAACACCCACTGCACAGTGTTCTTCTCGAAGAGAAGGGACGCACTGGCCCATCTCTGGCTCAACCGCCCCCTTTATGCTTTCCCCCCCGTCTCAATGATTCCACAAGTCATCAAACGGGTCAGGGAGAGCGGATGCCCAGTCCTTCTGGTAGCCCCTCACTGGAAATCCCGGCCGGGAGGATTAACCCCTCCAGACCTCCTTCTGTGCCTCCTTGGGACCTCTCCACGGTCCTTGCGGCTCTGAAAGGTCCGCCCTTTGAACCGCTCCAGTCGGTTGATCTGAACCTCTCTCGCTAAAGACTGCTCTCCTATTGGCACTGGCATCTATCAAGCGAGTGGGAGATCTGCAGGCTCTCTCATTGAGCCCTTCATGTTTAAAGTTCTGACCAGATGACTCCAGAGTCATCCTCAAACCCAGGCATGGTTATGTACCCAAAGTGCTCTCAACACCGTTCAGAGCATAGGTTATTACGTTATTAGCCCTTCCCCCTTCTGCCGAGGATGGAGAGGTTCATCTTCTCTGCCCTGTCAGAGCAATCAGAACAGCTTTTTGTCTGCTTTGGTGGCCGATCTAAAGGCCATTGCACACTCCTTATTTCCTTAAAGATTCCTTAAGAGTCCTTAATTTTCGTATGTGTTTTTTCGTGTTCATCAGGCTAAAAATTCGTC
This sequence comes from Chrosomus eos, assembly GCA_036326025.1. NCBI lineage: Eukaryota > Metazoa > Chordata > Actinopteri > Cypriniformes > Leuciscidae > Chrosomus > Chrosomus eos. The sequence goes on along the minus strand of CM070830.1, from coordinate 7,363,938 downwards.
ACGCACAGAAACCTTGCACACTGAGTCCGATGCGTATTTATTAAACCTTTGCGGAAAAAACGCAAAAAATACTAAATGGATTCGTCAAGCAGTGAGGATGATTTTGTTGCCCTCTCTCTTCTTAAAAAGAGGAAATATTGGGTCCATCCAATCTTGTGCCGAGAGTAAGGAGAGTTTCAGCTCCTTATCAAGGAGTTGCGAAATTATCCCGAGCGATTCAAAATTTACCTCAGAATGTCAATGGAACAGTTTGATGCTTTGCTAGCGATACTGGAGCCACATATTAAAAAGAAGACCACCAAAAAAGACACACACACACACACACACACATTGCACTGGCAACTCATTAACTTATAATGCGGCGTTTTGCATGGCGTCCCCACTGGGTATAGCTACGCAATATGAAGTGACCGTTCGAAACGGAACTACTCGGTTACTATCGTAACCTCAGTTCCCTGAGAGAACTAATGAGTATTGTGTAGCCGGCCACACTATAGTAACCTGGCGAGTTGTCACTTCAGTCGTTAAACCTGCTATAATGGTGAATTCGGGGGAATAGTATAGGCTAAGGCCATGCCCCCTTGGCAGGCTTTGACGTGTAATGATGTAGGGCTAGCTCATTGGTCGCACGTCAAAAGGCGCCCGTGCCATTGGATGTGCAGTTGCCGCAGTACAGCCTATAAGCGAGCCACACGCTCAATGTGCTAGCTGTGCAGCTGCAAATGCATTTTACAAGTTACAAGTTTACAAGTTTCAGTAAATCGAGGAAAAGGAGTTTCCCCCTCTGTGTATAGCTAAGCAAAACGAAGTGACCGTTCGAAAGGGAACTGACAAAACCTTGTCAAACTGTCAAAATCCATTAACATTCCGTGCATGAGCTACTTTCTGACATTCTAACTGAAAGTGGGTGAATATCAAAATACATGATAGAAACATTTTGTTAAACCACTTACACGTTTTTGTTGACAACACTATTGAAACAAGTACTTTTTATTCCAACTGTACATGAATAAATAGGCCATTTGGCCCTGGACTAATAGGGTATTCTATTTGTCCATTCTATTGGCTCTATTCTATTTTGAAGACTTGTGCTGGCTGCACAAGTCTAATTTAAGGCTCTCACAAATAAATAGTATGGGTATATTATACATTTTCTGAGTCATCAGAGCACCTTAAGTATTGAAGTTGTTGAGTTTTGTGTCCCTGGTGTTGCCACAGGGATAAAAGAAAGCATACAGTTTAGGCGGAAATTGTGAAAAAATGTGTGTTATTTCTGGTTTAAAGAAGTCATGTGACCTCTGTGTTTGTCAGACAGATTCAGTCCTGGGCATAAATGAAAGCCTAAAAGGTTTTCAACGATACCAAGCACCATACTATAGAATATTGACAATATCCCTAGCATGAGCCTAAACCAGATATACACCAGATTTCAAAAACGGAATTTATTTTAGGGGGTTAGTAACTTCATGAGCTGAAAAAACTGATTTTGCTACCACCCCTGCACTGCTATCGTGATTTTTCTAATACTAGGGGTGTATACCTTGCCAAAAAACAATGATAGCATTTGTCCCTGTCACAGTCCTCGTCTGCACCTGTCTGTCCTTGTCTCTGCACTACACTACCCAGAATCCTCCTCGTTTCCACACCTGTATTCACTCCCTCACTTACCTGCCTGTCCCTCGTTATCATCATCAGTGTCACCTGTTTTCACCTTATGTTTGATTCCTGCTTGTATTTAGTCTGCTTCTGTTCAGTCTGTCCTTGTCGGTCGTTGTAAATGTTACCTGGGTTTATGGTGTGTGTTTCCTCCATCTGTCTGCCTGTTTTGAACCGTGTAAGCTTATATTATTAATAAATGTGATTGTATTGGGAATCTGGACTCTGCCTCTCCTTCTACCTGCACCACACCCGTGACAGAACGACCGACCAAACACTCGAGCAAGTTCCAGTTCAGTTCCAGCTTTAACCGATTCCCCTTCCAGGATGTGTTGGGAACAGATCGCGGCGCTCGCCCAGAAAAGCCACGATCTTTTGGATTTTACTGTTAGGTTTTGTTCTTTGGCCAAGGACTGTGACCTGAGCAATGAGACAATTAAGGCCTGCTACAGTATCGGGGCCAAATACGTGGATCCGCGGAAGCTTCCTGACGTCTCGGGTTTGGACTGGAGAGAGGCGATATCCGTCTGCTGGGATAGTTTTTTCCCTGAATGTACTGTCCTCAACCCTGTCAAGCCTGTCGGTCTAATCAGCCCAGTCAAACCCACCGAGCAGGAGTTCAGTATCCACCCTGGTCCAGTCGCGGGGTTCACCTGGCCCAGAGCACGTAAGCTGATTTCAAACAGTGCTGATCTGGCGTCCAAATTGTTCGATCCCCCTTTGATGTCTGTACGAGGAGCTCGCAGATATGCTCCAAATCCAACCAGCCCAGTCAAGCCCTCACCGCTGGTCCCGTCCAGCCCTGCCAAGCCCTCACCGCTCGTCCCGTCCAGCCCAGCCGAGCCCTCACTGCTGGTCCCGTCCAGCCCAGCCGAGCCCTCACCGCAGGTCCCGTCCAGCCCAGCCGAGCCCTCACCGCTGGTCCCGTCCAGCCCAGTCGAGCCTTCACCGCTGGTCCCGTCCAGTCCTGTCGAGCCTTCACCGCTGGTCCCGTCCAGCCCAGTCAAGCCTTCACCGCTGGTTCCGTCCAGCCCTGTCAAGCCTTCACCGCTGGTCACGTCCAGCCCAGTCAAGCCTTCACCGCTGGTCCCGTCCAGCCCAGTCAAGCCTTCTCTGCTGGTCCCGTCCAGCCCAGTCAAGCCTTCACCGCTGGTCCCGTCCAGCCCAGTCAAGCCTTCACCGCTGGTCCCGTCCAGCCCAGTCAAGCCTTCACCGCTGGTCCCGTCCAGCCCAGTCAAGCCTTCACCGCTGATCACGTCCAGCCCAGTCAAGCCTTCACCGCTGGTCACGTCAGCCACGTCCAGCCACGTCCAGCCAGAGCTTCACGTCTGCCACGTCCAGCCAGAGCTTCACGTCTGCCACGTCCAGCCAGAGCTTCACGTCTGCCACGTCCAGCCAGAGCTTCACGTCTGCCACGTCCAGCCAGAGACCGTCCAGCCGGAGACCGTCCAGCCAGAGACCGTCCAGCCAGAGACCGTCCAGCCAGAGACCATTCCCGACCCTGTCCCCGACCCGTTATCAAAATCTGTCACGCTCCTCAATAACTTTTTGGGGGGGGGCAAGGGTCCGCACCGCCATGGCCGCCCGAAGGGTCCGCACCGCCATGGCCGCCCGAAGGGGTCTCTCCGCCCTGGCCACCCGAAGGGGTCTCTCCGCCCTGGCCACCCGAAGGGATCTCTCCGCTGCCCTGGGCCACGCCCACGTCCTGCTCCGCCATGGCCACGCCCTCATCCTGCTCCACCCTGGCCACGCCCTCAGCCTGCTCCGCCCTGGAGGCCTCCTCCAGACCACGCCCTCCTCAGCCTCCAGGGTGCCCACCCTCCCACCCCTGTTCTAAGGCGTGAGGTCACGCCTACCAGGAGGGGGGAGTAATGTCACAGTCCTCGTCTGCACCTGTCTGTCCTTGTCTCTGCACTACACTACCCAGAATCCTCCTCGTTTCCACACCTGTATTCACTTCCTCACTTACCTGCCTGTCCCTGGTTATCATCATCAGTGTCACCTGTTTTCACCTTATGTTTGATTCCTGCTTGTATTTAGTCTGCTTCTGTTCAGTCTGTTCTTGTCGGTCGTTGTAAATGTTACCTGGGTTTATGGTGTGTGTTTCCTCCATCTGTCTGCCTGTTTTGAACGTGTAAGCTTATATTATTAGTAAATGTGATTGTATTGGGAATCTGGACTCTGCCTCTCCTTCTACCTGCACCACACCCGTGACAGTCCCCCCAATGATACCGATAACCGATTTTCTTTAACGTTACCGGAGTCCTAGATCACTCTGATCCATGGAGTGAATGAATGTATTCCATCTGTCAGAAAACAAAGGGAGAGGCGGAGCTTCAGTCTCCAAAATTGTGCAGTTCCAGAGGAAATTAGATATACCATCATGTCAGGTAGTTGACTTTCTTATGTTATTTGTGATAAAGTGTATATATTTTTGTAAATATTACTGTTGTATGGGGTTTATTTGGTAAATGTTTATTTTTCAGCATTATTATTTTTAAGTATTCTATTTTTTATTAATTAATTAATAAATTAGGTTTTTTTTTTTTTTTTTGCCAACAGGGGAAATTTATTTTTATAGGTCTGTTTAATTTGAGTCAGTTTCAGTTATTTTCCATTGTCCTAAGTCTTTGGTACTTGCATGAACTTTGTTTGGATATGACTTTCATTTATACCTCACTCGCATCCGGGTCACGGCACTAAATATAACCGGTCCTACTCAACCTGCTCCGAGCGGGATTCGAACCGGCGTCTAACAAGAACGCTAAAGACTACAGCCTTTCTTTAGCTTGTCTCTGTTACAAGAGCAAACACAGAAATTATTGTGGGTGTTCTTACTTTTCTAATGTTTCTTTTTTCTTTATTAGTACAGAACAGAAAATATGATTCAATCTTTTGAAGATTTCCTTCTTATAGTATGTAATCTAAAACTTCTAAAATTATTGATTAAGATATATTCTATGTAACAATCTTTTATTTATGACTGTTTTTGTCTTATATTATAAGAAACATTTTTGATTTATAGTAAATCAAAATTTATGGTTTGAACTTATATTTAACTATAATTTGAGAAAATCTAAAAAAATATGGCTATAATAATTTAAACAACAAAGCACTGTAAAAAAAGTTAACTCATTATTTTGAGTTATCTTTTTGCATGGGTTTTTTTTAGTTTAACTAACTTATTTCGATAAGTTGAGGACAAGAAAACTTAAAATTTCTTGTTGTCTGGACAATCTAGTTAAAGCTGCAGTCCGTAGCAATTTCCCTTTTCGTCGCCATCTCTGTTCGAAATCTGTAACTGCAGTGATTCGCGGAATTATCATCTTGACGAGGGTTGTAAATCGGCATGAAACAGCGCGGATGAACACAGTGTTTTGAGGCGAGTGCTGCTGTCAATCACCGCGCTGTGTGGATACTGCCATTCAGAATCACAGATTCACTTTTTGAAAGCTTGACCAACATACGAATTTTCATCGGAAAATGTCTTCTGAACAAGTAATTAACATCCATTTTTGTTCTGATCAACTAAGGGTGAAAAAGCATTCGACATGACAAGCGATCGATTTAATCAGCGCGATTTACAGCAACCGTGCAAATCATAGCCTACTTAAATTTGTTCTCAAATTGTTCATGTTAACAACATCAGCATTGCGTGACTAACGTTATTTATGTGTTTTATGATTACCTGTGTAGTTCAGAAATCATATTCTCCATAATAGCTAAACGAGAAAGGCACAACAAAGGAAACTCCATAACTGTGTGAATTAAGAAAACGTACTGTTACACGATTGAACTATTGAAATGTCTTACTTGTTCAGCAGAAAAAGCCGTCTCTTCTTCCGTTTTGAATCCCTTCGGGAGTTCACGCACCTTTCAAAAGCCCCACCGATGTGTATCCTTGTGTTCGCATGAGACGGTTTCTTTCTCTTTCCACCTTAAATCCGAAGTACGAAGTCTTTTGGGTTTTATAACTGGTTAATCTCCAGTTGACACAGATGATTGTTGTTTGGATCTTTCTGGATCGGATCCGCCATAAGTTTAATCATGTAAAGTGCTGCGAGAAAAGCCTATCTCTACATCTCCTCACGCGCAGTATAGCCGGCGGCTGACTAGCCGAAACTCCTTCTTTATGTGTACGGATGTGACGTAATGACGCAAAGACATGCTCGAATTTCCCGCGAAAACCCACCAGTACCACTGGAATTAAAATCATGATTACAAGCTAACCGTTTTGAATCTAGCTACGGCAAGCAGATAGTTTTGAACACTGGCTGAAGATGTTTTTTTTTTTAAATAATTAATTTGGATTATTTTTAACTTAAAAATATTACGGACAGCAGCTTTAAAAAAATAAGTTGAAATAACAAAATTGCTAAAATATTTTTTACAGTGAGTGAAGTAAAAAAAAACAACCTTCTTTTGTGTTCCACAGAAAAAGAAAGTGATACAGGTTTGGGACATGGGTTAATGATGACATATTTTGTTTTTTAATGTTTTTATTTTTGGGTGAACTATACTTTTAAGACATTTTAACTTATCTAAGTCATACTTTTGACTTTTAAGGCACTATAATATTGACATATTTTTTTTCCCCATTTATTTTTATTCTTCTTATTTTAAGCATAACCCTCACTAAATACTGAACATTTTATGCTCAGAATTAAACTCTTAATATTACTGAATTGTGATTCAGATCTCATTCTCAGCCCACTGAGGTTTCTGTTAATTTTGAATTTATAACATGTTTTTGCTCTCAGCAAGTGGTGATTATTTGAGACTATAAAACAAAGCACAGCAAAAAAGAATAAGAAGAAAGTGCGTTTATGCTAATTAAAGTTAGCTATGAAAATTACAAATCCTTGGGACAGAATTTTTGGGTTTCACTGCATCAAAAAAATTCCATCACAATAATCATTGTGATAATGATCATGGTTCAGCCCTCTCATCTTGAGCTGCTCAGATGTTGATGTGAATGGAAAATATGGACATTTACGTAGATGTTAAAATGCCTGAATCTGCGTACTGTCAGCCAGCAGCCCGATGCAATTTGTATTATATTATATTAAAAATGGTTGAAGATTTGGCCCATGCAAATAACTGAGATTTTCTCTAATCTCCAGAAAACCTAATTCCTGACCTGCCTCTCTGGAGGCATAATTAGGAATGATTCATGTTTTACTTGCCAACTTTTCTCAGGAAACTTCACAACCTTAGAATCCACAGATCGAAGTCTTTTCTATAGAAACTCAAATGACTCGAAAAATGTGAGTCTGAAAGTTTGTGGGAGCTAAAAGTCATTACTGTGATCCTGAAGACGCTGCAGAAGGGTGATTACCACAGATTACTTCCACCTGCCTGTAGCTCTGGTCTGTGGCACCTGAGAGATGACATGCCCGCCACAGTGAACTTGCACTAATGAAGCTAATTACAAGTAACTAGAAGGACGCCACAGGTCCTCCATGAGATCCTGCTCCTCGGGCGGCTGACGGACTTTAAGGGGGGGGGGGGGGGGGGCACTGTATCCAATTTATACACTCGGCTATCCATATGGCTGTGATGATTTTGGTAAAGTTGGCAGAGTAGTAATAAGAGATTATTTTTGAGAAATGCAATTAAGAGTGAAAAAAAAAAACATCCTGCTGCGTTTTTGTGTCATATTTCATAACCTCTCAGTTTTTTTGGATGATGCCGGGCAACTTTACTACATCAAAAAAGCTAAAAATATGGAGCTGGTTATGTGATGCAAATGTATTCGTTTGTAAAATCATGCACAATCATAAATTAGTTTTCAGGTCATAACGTAGTATTATCCAAGTTATCACACCAAAATAAGTCTTGATTAAACGGTGATCTGCATCCATAATCATAATTAGTGTGAAAAGTAATGTCATTGGTGTTTTTACTGCCTCTAGTGTTATATTAATGCTAATGTTATTGTCAAGTCTCACAGACCAATTTTTTACTTATTGTATTTGACTTTTGAGTCTTGTCATGTTCAGTCCATTTATTATTACGTAACGTCATGATGTGCCTGGTCTTGTCTTTATTATTGGTGTGTGTGAATTTACAAGCTGGTTTAAAAATGGTTTCTGCTAAATCGATACCTCAAATTCAAAAGTATTGTGAATAGGGGTGTAAGCCATGGAGACTTATTTTTTTATGTACTTACTCAATAACCCCCAAAAAATCTTCTATGCAGCTTTAAATTACAGAAATGTATTGGGAATCTTTAAAAAGAGTCCTGACAAATAGAAAATTTGAGCCAAACATATTGCTGTATGTTTCTTTTTATGAAGCTACTGTAAGTTCAGAAGTGCTGTGGAAGCAGAACCACCGGTGAGTGAATTTACCATCCACCCAATTTCTGAAAACGAGGCAACATTTTCACTTTAAATTAAACTGCTGGCTTGATTTGAGAGGGGATGTTATTTCCCCTCAGTCAATAGATTCTACAAGCACTCAACTCGATACAGTCAGAGAACTGGATGTGCATACCTGTGACAACTGAGAATTCAATTACAAGTTAAAGACACGCTCAGCAAGCAGTTCAAAGTGGCGGCATTAGTCAGGTCACATGACTTCAAAAGGCCATAGAAGATTATTTTCCAAACAGTTTGCTACTGTTTTCATTCAATCTTCTCCTTTATGACTGGTGACAATCCACTTCCTAAAGTTATCAATCAGCTTGAAACTCATTTGTGAGAAAATGTGCACATTGAAGACAATGCTGGTCAATGTTGTCTTCTGCCTGAGTAAGTGAATTCACATTAAATAGATCTATGAAGATCTATTTAAAAAGAAATCAAGGTTTTTACCTTCTTCTAATTTAAATCCTACCATTGTCACTTTAAGTCAGTTAGTTGAGCAAGGCATGGCTAAATTAAGTAGGCCTTGTTCTTCTACAAATAAAAATATGGAAAAAAAATGAACTGGATGCGTTACGCTCTTTAGAAGCAAGACATGATATTATAATTCGCCCATGTTACGAACCGTTGTGGGTCTAGGGCTGGTACCGCAACATGTATATATTGAACATACTGCTGGAGGTGAAGTGTGGTGGAAAAACACATGTCAGACTCATTTTGAAGAGAAAAATAACTGGAATTTATTTCTACAAGCGTAAGCCAATGAATCCAGTTAAATAATAAGGTGTGCTACATACAATAAATGATAGGGTGAATAAACAAACAATAAAATAGGAAAAGAACAAAAGTGGTGCCAAAAGAAAGAACACAAGATAACAAAACACTCCTTAAATCTAAACCTTATCTAACCAAAGTAAAATGTAGAAAATAAACCGAAATCTTCGGTGCATTCGGCACCCTAACTCAACCATCTAATAAAACAAAAATACAGGGAGTGGCGCTCACTTCTTACCTGGTGTGTCTAACAATTGTCTGCTACGGGTGCAATGTATATCGCGATATACTTGCGTCTGTTCTTTTCCCAGAAAAGCAAACAAAAGAAAGACAACACAAAATGGATCTCACCCATTCAAAAAGGAAAACATGTCACGTACAAAGCACAAACCTCACTCAGCTAGAAGTATACACAAACTCATTCCACTAGTAATGTATTCAGATCTCTACTAAGAGCACAAATCACTCACAAAGAGCACAGATTACTACAGAGAGCACAGGGTTTGCTACCAAAAGCTACAGAGAGAGAGTGACAATGAACAACATCCTTTTAACCAGCTGGGACGGCCTCCAGTTAATCACCAAGCCCCGCCTTAAGGATGAATGACGTCCGACTCGGCCAATCACAGCAACCTATAAGCAGAGATCGGATGATAGAAACAGAGAGAGAATAATGAGCCTAACGATCAACAGGTGATAAGCACAGCAACGTGCACAGAATAATAAAAACATCACACACGCGCGTGGAACGTAACACTTCCCCCCTTAAGAATCAAATATATGGGAAAGAAAAAAACATAGTTGTTCAAATAGTTATTACTGGTCGCAATAAGCAACTCTAGATAGTGCATCAGCTATCACATTTTCAATGCCTTTCTTGTGTTTAATCACCAGATCATAACCCTGTACAATCAGAGACCAACGCATCAAGCGTTGATTCTGATTATGCATACGGGACAAAAATACCAGAGGGTTATGGTCGGTAAACACAGTGACTGGGATATTACTCGATCCTATATACACGAAGTATTGGAGAGCCATTAAAAGTGCTAGTGCTTCTTTCTCGATTGTCGAGTAATTCAACTGATGTCTGTTGAATTTCCGTGAAAAGTAACAGATAGGATGCTCAATACCATCTTTACCTTCTTGAATTAGGACAGCTCCAGCACCAACGGCACTGGCATCCACATCGAGCTTAAAATCAGAATCACAGTCTGGTGCAGCTAAAACAGGTGCATTACACAGTAAACTTTTGATGGATTCAAAAGCATACTGACAATCATCAGACCATACAAACTTCCTTGATGGACTAAGCAATGAAGTCAGCGGGCATGCGATCGTCGAAAAGTTTTTACAAAAGCCACGATAGTAGCCAGCCATCCCTAAAAATCGACGAAGTTCACGTCGGGTGGTTGGAGTAGGAAACTCAGTAATCGCAAGAACTTTTGCTTCTACAGGGCGCACTTGACCTTGACCGACTTCCTTCCCTAGATACGTGATAGTAGCTTGTCCGAATTCACATTTGGCCAGATTCAACGTCAACGACGCTTTCTCAAGACGCTCAAAAACAGTTCGCAATGACGACACATGTTCTGACCAATTAGTAGAATACACTACTAAGTCGTCTAAATATGCATTGCAGTTGGGCACTCCAGCCAACACAATATTGACTAAACGCTGAAAAGTAGCTTGTGCGTTTCGCATCCCGAACGCCATCACGGAGTACTGCATAAAACTGTCAGGTGTTACGAATGCTGAAACATCAGAAGCACGAGAAGTAAGAGGAACTTGCCAGTAACCTTTTAACAAATCTAATTTACTGACATATCGAGCTGGACCAAGGTTGTCAACGCAGTCCTCCATGCGCGGCAATGGAAAACAGTCCGGTACAGTTACCGCATTTACCTTTCGGTAGTCAGTGCAAAATCGCATCGTGCCGTCGCTCTTCGGCACCAGTAAGCACGGGGAACTCCATGGACTACAACTGGAGTGAGCAAGCCCATGCTCCAACAAATACTCAACCTCTTTCCGCATTAGATCTCTCTTCACAGTATTCACGCGATACGCGTGCTGTTTGATTGGAACAGCCTCACCCACGTTAATATCGTGCTCTAAAACTGTAGTACAGGAATGTACATCATTAAATAGAGCAGGAAAATCATCAATCAACTGCATAATATCACTTCCTTGTTGTTCAGGTAAATGACATACTCGAGATGCAAAATTAGATAATACCTCTGAGTTCTTCAGTCGAGCACACTGCTGATGAGAATGACGCAGGATTATCCCATCATCCTCCGGATCAGCCATCTCGACAGCAGCGCAGGCAACTAACACAGCAGATGACACAGGAGCAGGGATTTCATCTGTAGATGACACATTCTGAGCAGCTTCTCGGTTATGAAAAGTCTTCAACATATTTATGTGACACACATGAGTCTTTCTCCTTTTATCAGGAGTTCCAATGACGTAATCTGTATCACTAATTTTTCTTACCACCTCATATGGTCCAGAAAATCGTGCTGATAAAGCAGACCCTACCATAGGCAGCAACACCAACACCTGATCACCTTTATTAAAGGTACGAGATACAGATTTACGGTCATGATGACGCTTCATTTTTTTCTGAGCAACTTCAAGTGACTCTCTTGCCACTGAACATGCATTACGCAAGCGTTCACGGAACTCACATAATCGATTACACTCACTTTAGGGTTAGACTCAAAAGACAACAGATTTTCCTTGAGCATTTTCAAGGGTCCTCTGACAGTGTGTCCGAATACCAATTCAGCAGGGCTGAAACCAAGACTTTCCTGAACTGCTTCCCTGATTGCAAACACAAGTAATGGTACACCCTCATCCCACTCTTTACCTGTATCCATGCAATACTTTCTGAGCATTGTGTCACAGGTGGGGGGTGGGCGCCAGCGGGCCGCCCACCCCCTCTAACCGGACCACCGCCTGAGGAGCGTGCCGTGGAACACATGAGGCAGACACAGCGTTAAAATAAATATAAGTTCTTTATTGAACGATTAAAAACCACTTTAAAAGTCTCTTCCTGTTCAGAGAACAGCACAGCCGTCAGCAGACTCACTTCAGGATTCACAGGGTCTCTTTCGTTCATAGAACAGCACAGCAGTCCGCAGACTCACTTCAGGAGAATGATTCACAGGGTCTCTTTCGTTCGTAGAACGGCACAGCAGTCAGCAGACTTGCTTCAGGATTCACAGGGTCTCTCAGGAGAATGATTCACAGGGTCTCTTTCGATCATAGAATAGCACAGCAGTCAGCAGACTCACTTCAGGAGAATGATTCACAGGGTCTCTTTCGTTCGTAGAACGGCACAGCAGTCAGCAGACTCACTTCAGGAGAATGATTCACAGGGTCTCTTTCGTTCGTAGAACGGCACAGCAGTCAGCAGACTCACTTCAGGAGAATGATTCACAGGGTCTCTTTCGTTCGTAGAACGGCACAGCAGTCAGCAGACTCACTTCAGGAGAATGATTCACAGGGTCTCTTTCGTTCATAGAACAGCACAGCCGTAGGCAGACTCACTTCAGGAGAATGATTCACAGGGCCTCTTTTCGTTCATAGAACAGCACAGCAGTCAGCAGACTCACTTCAGGAGAATGATTCACAAGGTCTCTTTCTTACGGCTCGAGCAGAGGGAGAGTTAAAAACCGCTTCCGCGTTCTCTTCTCCAGCTTCTCCTCTTCAAGGCTCCGGCAGACAGAGAGCTGCAAACATGCTGGGACTGCAAGTGGACAGCAACAACACCATTCCCACACTCGTGCTCACAATAGAACTGCAATTCAACAGACTCACTGTGCAATCAGGGCTTACACCCGCAATCCAGACGAAATCTCGTTCTCTCTCACAGCCTCCCTCCGCTGCTTCGGCCTGAGCCTCGGCCCTCGGCCTCTCCCCTGCTGCGTGCACGCTCCGTCTCCGTTCCTGTGTTCCACCTTTTCTCTCTCCAAAATGGCCTTTCTTTATACTCTGCTCAGGGAGCATGTGCCCCAATCACCACTCCCTCCACACCTGCCGCTCGTTTGCCAATTAGTCACCCCTGTGACAATTGCCTTCAGCGTTTGGTGGAAACGCTCGAGCGCCCCCTGGCTTTCAGCGTGGTAAGCACTGGCAACTCTGTGAGATATATTCAAAATAGATAACACTTGGGAGAAAATTCTCGACAGACAATTAGTGCCTTGATCTGTCTGCACAATTTTCGGTAGACCAAAAGTAGAGAAAAACTTCACAAGTGCTCTTACTATCACAGGTGCAGTGATCTTCCTCAATGGAATTGCTTCCGGAAATCTAGTCGCAGTACACATGATTGTCAATAGAAACTGACTGCCAGTCTTAGACTTAGGCAACGGGCCAACACAATCAACAATAACGTGCTCAAACGGTTCTCCCATCACTGGAATAGGTACAAGAGGAGCACGTGGGATTACCTGGTTCGGTTTACCAGTAATCTGACATGTACGACAAGTGCGACAAAATTGTGTGACGTCAGCTTTCAATCTCGGCCAAAAGAAGTGCCTTAAAATACGGTGATAAGTTTTCTTTACTCCTAAGTGCCCTGACAAATCGTGATCATGTGCTAACGATAAAACATGTTGTCGGTAACAAGAGGGAACCACAATCTGATACACACTACTCCATTCAGCATCATCTGTAGTAGAGCACCACTTACGCATCAATAAATCGTTCTCAACATAATATGCAGTTTTTCTTTCTTGAACTTTCTCTGGGAGAACAGTAGCTGAAAAACACATCTGAAGACTTTCATCCTCCTTCTGGGCAGTAATAACCATCTCACGTGTCACACGCAGTGTTATTTCCGAAGGCTTCGGAACAGAAAGTTTCTCGGCCTTACTCTCATCAGATAAAATATCACTGATAAAACAAGGTGCAATAAAAGAGGTAGCTAAATCTCCAACTGTATCTAACTCTTTCGCCTGAGATCGTGTAACCACACAAGCAGAAAAAGTTTCAGGATAAAACTTCGCCAACTCATCAGGTTGATCTGACACCCCTGGATTATCAAAAACTTCCAGCAAAGGCATAACTTTCCCACCGGCCAGATCATTGCCAAGGATAAAATGTACTCCAATCACAGGCAAACGCGCACGAACGGCAACCTTAACAAAGCCCGTGCACAGTTCTGATTCCAAATGAACTTGATGCAACGGAACTTGATCAAGACCCATCTCTATGCCTTGGATTAAGACATTACTCCCACATGAAGTCTGATCAGAAAATGGGAGTACATCTGCACTGATGAAAGACTGCATTGCTCCAGTGTCACGCAGCATTTTTACTCTAATCTGCTCATCTGACTTTCCCGTGACAGAAATCCATCCTTCTAGCAGAAACGGTGCATAACTAGAATCAGGTTTCTCACTACCTTCGACCTTAACAGAATCAACCAGTTTAACAAAAAAAGCGCTCTTTGGTATAGAATTCGGTTGCTTTCGTTTCAACACAGCACAATCAGTGATTAAATGACCAACTTTGTGGCAATAAAAACATTCTCGATCCTCTTTTGATTTCATAACTTTCGGTCGTGAAAAACTGCTCTGATTCACATAAGACATAGCTCTCTCAGGACGTGCAGGAGTGAACACATTTTTATGCGTCAGTACAAATTCATCCGCAAGAACTGAAGCTTGCGACAAAGACGACACTTTTTGTTCATTTAGATAAATAACTACACTCTCAGATACACAGTTCTTAAAGTCTTCTAAAAGAATCAACTCTCGCATGTCTTTAACATCATTCACCTTACTCGACGTGCACAGCTTATCAAACAAGATGCTTTTCTCTCTCGCAAATTCAACAAATGACTGATTAGAACTCTTCTTATGACACCTAAACTGTTGTCTGTAGGCTTCTGGCACTGGTTCATATGCACGCAAAATCGCCAGTTTCACAACCTCATAATTCACGCTATCCTCTAACGACAACGTAGCGCAAACATCTTGAGCCTTACCAGTAAGCTTGCACTGCAACAGCAAAGGCCAAACCTCTTTAGGCCAGTGGAGTGTGGAAGCAATTCGCTCAAACACGCTAAAATATGAGTCAACTTCTGTTTCCCGAAACTGCGGCACAAGAGAAATATGTCTACTGACCTCAAAGTTGGTTTCTTCGGAACCAGCCCTTGCCGAAACATCAGCGGCTGGTAAGGGTTGCCCCACTGGAGCGGGTGTCACCTTGGCTGCATTCAATTCAAGTTCACGGAGCTTAATCTGCGTGTCCGCCTCGATTTCGAGTCTCCGGACTTCAAGTCGAAACTCCACATCCGCTCTACGGATTTCTGCCCGTTCACGAGCCTCCATCTGGAGTCGCGCTATGCGAACCTTCGTTCGCGCATTACTTCCTGCAAAATCATCTGAGTTCGGCGAAAAAGGATCGAAGGGCGGCAAGACGGATTTGACTTCAGAACCCTCCATCTCAGCCGTCTCACTCTGCTCCTCCTCCTCCTCAGGATGACTGTCAGTACCAGGAAGAACTTCCCCAACACCTGCGGGCAACACTAGAACACCTAGTTCCACCAACCTTTGGGATACAGTAGACTTAATCTCTTTTTTAAGCCGCTGCCTCGAAACAGCAATCTGAAAGTGAGCAGCGATACGCAGCAAATCATCTTTCCTACATCTATCCAACTGCTCCACTGTAGGTGCACTCAAAAAGGTCTCTAGATCAAAATCAGCCATACTAACTTCTGTAGCTCAGGTATTAGAACCCACACACTAGGTTCTGCCTCAAACAACACTAACTCTTCAAAACAGACCAACAAAAACCCGCACATGGACCTTCCACCAACCACGCCAGCAGTAGTCAATATCTCGGGAAAAATATAGTTAAATTATCCCGGACGAGCCCCCATTTAATGTTACGAACCGTTGTGGGTCTAGGGCTGGTACCGCAACATTTATATATTGAACATACTGCTGGAGGTGAAGTGTGGTGGAAAAACACATGTCAGACTCATTTTGAAGAGAAAAATAACTGGAATTTATTTCTACAAGCGTAAGCCAATGAATCCAGTTAAATAATAAGGTGTGCTACATACAATAAATGATAGGGTGAATAAACAAACAATAAATAAACAAACAATAAAATAGGAAAAGAACAAAAGTGGCGCCAAAAGAAAGAACACAAGATAACAAAACACTCCTTAAATCTAAACCTTATCTAACCAAAGTAAAATGTAGAAAATAAACCGAAATCTTCGGTGCATTCGGCACCCTAACTCAACTATCTAATAAAACAAAAATACAGGGAGTGGCGCTCACTTCTTACCTGGTGTGTCTAACAATTGTCTGCTACGGGTGCAATGTATATCGCGATATACTTGCCTCTGTTCTTTTCCCAGAAAAGCAAACAAAAGAAAGACAACACAAAATGGATCTCACCCATTCAAAAAGGAAAACATGTCACGTACAAAGCACAAACCTCACTCAGCTAGAAGTATACACAAACTCATTCCACTAGTAATGTATTCAGATCGCTACTAAGACCACAAATCAACTCACAAAGAGCACAGATTACTACAGAGAGCACAGGGTTTGCTACCAAAAGCTACAGAGAGAGAGTGACAATGAACAACATCCTTTTAACCAGCTGGGACGGCCTCCAGTTAATCACCAAGCCCCGCCTTAAGGATGAATGACGTCTGACTCGGCCAATCACAGCAACCTATAAGCAGAGATCGGATGATAGAAACAGAGAGAGAATAATGAGCCTAACGATCAACAGTGATAAACACAGCAACGTGCACAGAATAATAAAAACATCACACACACAGCGCGGAACGTAACAGCCCAGCTGATAAGGGGGGGGGGCTTAAAGAAAGGGGGCTTAAAGAACGATGATTGTTGTGGTATATTTAAATTATTAAATGATAAAAAGCAATATCAGCCCCTTCTTCACAATCCTACTTCCAGCACAAAAACTATGATTAACGAATTTATTGATACATCTTACAAAAAAGGCTGGATCATTGATAAAGAAAAGGCTTTTTTTTATTAATTGATCATCCTCAATGTCCAGTATTCTATGGTCTACCTAAAATTCACAAACGACTTGAGGATCCTCCTTTGCGCCCCATTGTATCGAGCATAGGAAGCCTAACAGAGCCTCTCTCACAATTTGTTGATTTCTTTTTAAGACAATATGTTCACAGTCTACCATCATACCTTGGGGATACAACTGATGTTTTAAATTTTATCGATAACTGGAGATGTGAAAATAATGATGTCGTTAGATGTGCAAAGTCTATATACATGTATACCTCATCAAATAGGCTTACAAGCTATATCGTATTATCTTACCAAACGCCCCACTGATGTCCTGCCTCCATCAGAATTACTTGTAAATTTTGTCGAGATTATTCTATCTAATATTTTTTTCAAATACTATGACAAATTTTATTTACAACTCCAAGGGACTGCAATGGGGTCTGCGTTTGCACCCTCATATGCCTGTTTAGTGTTGGATCTTTGGGAAGAAAAATATATACAGAACACTGAAAATAACCCGCTCCATTTTAAAATATCACTTTGTCGTAGATATATAGATTATGTTCTTTTAATATGGAAGGGCACATCTAGCGAGTTGAATCATTTTTTGACTTATGTAAATTCCACTACAGACTATTTGTCTTTTACTATGGAATTCGATAAGCAGTCCATTTTTTTTCTAGACCTAACAATTTCTAAGGATGAAAATAATATTTTACAATCTACCATCTACCATAAACCTCTTAGCAGGAATACCCTATTAAGAGCAGACAGTAATCACTCACCTCATCTGATTCGTAATATACCAGTGGGACAGTTCCTGCGAGTCAGAAGAAATTGTAGTACTATAAGTAAATTTACGTCTAAAGCAGCCCATCTAGCGGGTCTTTTTGAACAACGAGGTTATGATAAATCTGACATTACTAAAGTATGGGATAGGGCTCTTAACACAGATTACGCTTCATTGTTTAAGAAAAAACCTAATCCTCACACTACATATAAAGTATTCTTTTCCACTAGCTAGACTCCAGCAGCAGGAAGAATAAAAAACATTATTCCTAAGCACTGGCATGTTCTTAACAGTGACCCGACACTTAAGGACATCGGCGCTGAGCCACCCATGTTCGTATTCAGACGCGCTCGTAACATTCGTGACCGATTGGTCCACTTAGATATGATTACTCCATCCTCGACCACTTGGCTCCCTAGTCCACCTCTGGGTTTTTATAAATGTGGCAACTGTGCACAATGCTCCAATTCGACCAATGCCAAATATTTTTCACATCCACGTACTGGTAGAGAAATATTCTATTTCTTCTTTTATCAATTGTAACAGTACTTATATAGTGTACTTTTTAAAGTGTCCCTGTAGATTGGGGTACATAGGTCAAACAAAACGTCAACTTAAACTAAGAATAGCTGAACACAAAACAGCAATTCGTACCCAGAATGTAACATATGCCATGGCGAGGCATTATAAGCAGGCCAATCATGGTTCCCCTGCATCATTGAAGTTCTGGGGAATTGAGAAAATTACACCTACACCCAGATGTGGTGATATCATTAATAAACTTCTATGCAGGGAAGCGTTTTGGATTCATACACTTAATACTCTTGAACCTCTAGGTCTAAATGAAAAATTGAGTTTATCATGCTTTCTCTAATTTTTTAAACTTATCGAAACATTAAAATACATTATGTAAGATACTTCGATTCCCATTGAATTGTATGCATTTTATGCTCGATACTTATGTGTGGGCTCTTGCCCTTTAATGACTGAATTCGTGAATGTGGCACCTTGGTTTAGATAAGTAAGTAAGTAAGTAAGTAAGTAAAAACTTTATTGTCCCACGGAGGGAAATTTGTGTTGGGCCATCACCCATGCAGCTGTCAGTATACAGTTAACATACAACAAACATACAAACTAGACAATGTTAATAATAAAAATTTGCATAAGTTACAACTCTATACCGCCATCATTTAACATCTTTACAGACACTGGGATAAATGAGTTTTTAAATCTATTCAATCTGCAGCGAGGAACTCTAAACCTCCTCCCAGAAGGCAGCAGCTCGTACTCTGTGTACAGGATATGCGACGGATCGCCCACAATCCTTTTAACTTGCGTTAAGGTAGCCTGTTCATAGAGGGTCTGCAATGATGTCTGTTCTTTGACTCCAATAATTTTCCAAGCAGTGTGGCTCATCCGTACCAGTTTAGTTCTACGTGCTATACGGACAGATTACCAAACCAGACTACAATGCTAAATCTAATTAAACTCTCGAAGACTGCCTGATAAAAAATGATCCGTTGTTGTAATCTACTGCAAAGACTATCTGTAAAAAATATTTTAGCAATTTAGTTATTTCAACTTATTTTTTTAACTAGATTGTCCAGACAACAAGAAATTTTAAGTTTTCTTGTCCTCAACTTATCGAAATAAGTTAGTTAAACTAAAAAAAACCCATGCAAAAAGATAACTCAAAATAATGAGTTAACTTTTTTTACAGTGTACATGGATATTCCATGTCAGTAAATTATCAAAAAAGACCCCAAGATATTTATGTGAAGGGACCTGTATGATGGTTTCATTGTGGATAATCACAGGCCTGTGATCACCAACTCCTCTTGGGTCGAACACCATTTCATTCGTCTTAATGACATTCAGAGCTAGGTGGTTATCCTCGCACCAATTCACAAACTGTTCAATCTCTGACAGATATTTAGACAAATCCTCTGTCTTTTTCAGTAAACCTAAAATTGCAGTATCATCTGAGAACTTAATGATGTGGTTATTAGAATAACGCCTTCTGCAATCATCTGTATACAAAGTGAACAAAACCTGTGAGCTAACACAGCCCTGAGGGGCTCCTGTGCTTACAGTTTTTCTCAATTGTTTACACACATTTTCTGAAAGAATGCCTCATATTCTCAGAACTCTACACACAAATCAAAAAACACACACACAATTGGCAAAACCCCTCAATTCTCCTGAAAAATGAAACTTTACATTCAAAACAATGTTATTTCTTCTCAAAATGGTATTTTGTTTTCAAATGACACACACAAACCATCATATTAATAGACATTTATAAGAACCAGTTGAACACTGATGTGCTCAATGTAAAACACTGTGATGAATGGAAAACACTTCTTCTCCATTCATCATAAT
Organism: Chrosomus eos; assembly: GCA_036326025.1. NCBI lineage: Eukaryota > Metazoa > Chordata > Actinopteri > Cypriniformes > Leuciscidae > Chrosomus > Chrosomus eos. The sequence continues at coordinate 7,343,938 of CM070830.1, read as the reverse complement.
GACTCAGGCCTTTTTTGTTCAGTGTTACACTTACTACAGACAGTACATACATAAGTGTGTTGTAAAATATTTGAGAATATTGTTTTTATACCCAGAACACACAAATACACGGCAACAAATATATTTTATTTTTCCCACAAAAACAATGGGAGATAGATCGCACATTTCGTACATCCCAACCAACACAAAGTTGCACATACACTGGTCTACATACAAAACAACAGAAAAATGTACTGTATGCAGTTACAGTAAAAAAAACTTAAAATAAATAACTATGCTGCATCTTCTCTTCTGCTTCGGTCTTTTATGCTAAAGCTCTGATCGCTAATTGTAAAACTGTGTGACGTGTGTGTCACAAGGTGACGAACCAGCAGCGGAACTATATATTCCACGGAGGAATGTTTCCGCCCGGAGCGCTCTCGACGCAACACCCAGTCAGCCTGATATGCGTCGCTACCATGGCAACAGCAGCCGCTGATGACAGAGTGACAGCAGGTGCGGCGCATCAAGGGGCTGTTTGGTGATTGGGACACACAGCGGCTTGAAACAGATAAAGACCAAGCTTTGGGAGACCAAGAGGGTAGTTCAGTGCAGTGTTCTGTGTTCGGTTTCGGGGTGCTGTGTCCTGACCTTGTTCCGTCGAGGAAGGCTGAGAGTTTCTGTGGGACAAAATTGACTGGTGAGATCGATCCGCGGAAGGGAATCCGCTACGAAAGATTGGGTGGAGTGGAACAGAGAAGCAGAGGAGAAGTTGCCTTGGAAACATCAAGTCCCCTGCCTGGGTAGAGATAAGTGCAAACCTTTTACTGGCCGTATGATACGTGATTTATACACCAAGACACTGTATATGAAGAGAAGCGATCTAGGAACCGGAGTCTAGACACCGTAATGAGAAGACAGCTGTTATGATGCACGAGTGAGATCGCTATATATTCTTCCGTCTTACTGTCCCTGCTGTTCAGAACAAGGAGGTGGGCTGTGGCCTTATATTTCACAGAGTGGTTGAGAGTGACGTGAGTTGATGCTGTGCCCACCGTGTGTGTTTGAAGTGAAGCTACTGCATGCTTACTATACCGAATTCTGTCACGTGCCCATCGGCCTTGCCCTGTGTTGCAGTTTGGAGCCGCTGAAGAAGAGATTAAGCGACGGTGGAATTTAAAGCTTGCGATGTTCTGATTCATCATTGATGTTGTCTGGAGAACGGAGGAAGTCCAGTGATCTGCTGTTCTGAGTGTCCTCCATCGAACGCCTTGTGCATTCTGTGTTATCAACACTGTCGTAAGCTTTCCGCATCCCCTGTATAGGAAAGGACCAACCGTACTCGAAGTACCCACCTGCTGTCTAGTCGACGCCCCTTTCACAGCCGTGAGCTTTCTGCATCCCCTGTATAGGAAAGAACCAACCGGACTCGAAGTACCTACCTGCTGTCTAGTCGACGCCCCTTTCACAGCCGTGAGCTTTCTGCATCCCCTGTATAGGAAAGGACCAACCGTACTCGAAGTACCCACCTGCTGTCTAGTCGACGCTCCTTCCACAGCCCTAAGTTTCCTGCATCCCCTGTATGGGAAAGGACCAATCGTACTCGAAGTACCCACCTGTTGTCTAGTCGACGCCCCTTTCACAGCCGTGAGCTTTCTGCATCCCCTGTATAGGAAAGAACCAACCGGACTCGAAGTACCTACCTGCTGTCTAGTCGACGCCCCTTTCACAGCCGTGAGCTTTCTGCATCCCCTGTATAGGAAAGGACCAACCGTACTCGAAGTACCCACCTGCTGTCTAGTCGATGCCCCTTTCACAGCCGTGAGCTTCCTGCATCCCCTGTATAGGAAAGAACCAACCGGACTCGAAGTACCTACCTGCTGTCTAGTCGACGCCCCTTTCACAGCCGTGAGCTTTCTGCATCCCCTGTATAGGAAAGGACCAACCGTACTCGAAGTACCCATCTGCTGTCTAGTCGACGCTCCTTCGACAGCCCTAAGTTTCCTGCATCCCCTGTATGGGAAAGGACCAATCGTACTCGAAGTACCCACCTGTTGTCTAGTCGACGCCCCTTTCACAGCCGTGAGCTTTCTGCATCCCCTGTATAGGAAAGAACCAACCGGACTCGAAGTACCTACCTGCTGTCTAGTCGACGCCCCTTTCACAGCCGTGAGCTTTCTGCATCCCCTGTATAGGAAAGGACAACCGTACTCGAAGTACCCACCTGCTGTCTAGTCGACGCCCCTTTCACAGCCGTGAGCTTCCTGCATCCCCTGTATAGGAAAGAACCAACCGGACTCGAAGTACCTACCTGCTGTCTAGTCGACGCCCCTTTCACAGCCGTGAGCTTTCTGCATCCCCTGTATAGGAAAGGACCAACCGTACTCGAAGTACCCACCTGCTGTCTAGTCGACGCTCCTTCCACAGCCCTAAGTTTCCTGCATCCCCTGTATGGGAAAGGACCAATCGTACTCTAAGTACCCACCTGTTGTCTAGTCGACGCCCCTTTCACAGCCGTGAGCTTTCTGCATCCCCTGTATAGGAAAGAACCAACCGGACTCGAAGTACCTACCTGCTGTCTAGTCGACGCCCCTTTCACAGCCGTGAGCTTTCTGCATCCCCTGTATAGGAAAGGACCAACCGTACTCGAAGTACCCACCTGCTGTCTAGTCGACGCCCCTTTCACAGCCGTGAGCTTCCTGCATCCCCTGTATAGGAAAGAACCAACCGGACTCGAAGTACCTACCTGCTGCCTAGTCGACGCTCCTTCCACAGCCGTAAGCCTTCCGCATCCCCTGTATAGGAAAGGACCAACCGTACTCGAAGTACCTACCTGCTGTCTAGTCGACGCCCCTTTCACAGCCGTGAGCTTTCTGCATCCCCTGTATAGGAATGAACCAACCGGACTCGAAGTATCTACCTGCTGTCTAGTCGACGCCCCTTTCACAGCCGTGAGCTTTCTGCATCCCCTGTATAGGAAAGGACCAACCGTGCTCGAAGTACCCACCTGCTGTCTAGTCGACGCCCCTTTCACAGCTGTAAGCTTTCTGCATCCCCTGCATAGGAAAGAACCTACCGTACCAGGAGTACCTACCGGCTGTCCAGTCGACGCTCCTCTTCACCGCTGTAAACTTCTGTACTTGGGAGGTCGAGAAGAGTACAGTCCGCTCAGAGTCCGAGAAGGAAAGCCGTGCTTAGAGCACTTGCCTGCTGGTCAGGTCCGCGTTCCCTCCATTGCCGAGAACCTCGGCACCCGAAGAGTCCGAGGGGGTTGAGTGGACCCAGTCCCCGCCTGTCGTCCAGCCGACGTCCCGGCGGCCACTGGATGCTGGGGAGGAAGGAGGAATTTTAATTAGGATATACAAATTCTTTTAATCAATAAAGCCTGTTACATTTTACTTTCCTTGTCCGCCTGGTTTCTGGTCTGCTCCTCAGTGGTACATTCTAAAGGGAGGGGGTAGACCCAGTCGACCCTCCCGACCTGTGACAGATTATTGGCGTTGTCGGCAGGGTTACCACTGAGTTGAGCCACCAGAAGCCGTTATGGCAGATGAAGAGGCACCGGGAGCACGAAGACAAGCCATGCCCATATTCATGGGAGCCCCTTGGGCCCAAAAGTACCAAGGTCCGGGATCGGAGATGAGTCTGTCGACATGGAGGGCCCAGGTCGAATATTTAGTCGGGCTCCAAGGTCTGGATGCCCCTCAGGGAGTGCAGTTCATCTTGAATTCCTTGGAAGGAGAAGCACTGAGGGAAGTGCGAGCAGCGCCAGAAGCGAACCGTACCACGGCTCAAGCTATCTTTGACTTCCTTTCGGGGCAATACGGCGATACCACTCCCGTAGCCGTTCTGCGAACACAGTTCTTCAACTGCAAACAAGGGCCGCGACAGACCATCCGGGCATTCACGCTACAGCTGAGAGAGCAGTTCGCTAGGCTAAGAGGAAGGCAAGACCATGGTCTAGGGGGTGAAGAGAGCCTGCTGCGAGACCAATTCCTCCTGGGGCTACGGGAAGGCCCCGTACGCCAAAGCCTGCGAATACAGGTCCGCCGGAACCCGGACTCGTCTTTTGACGAACTGAGACAAGAGGCTTTGGCCTTGGAACGGGATCACACGGTAGAGCCCTCAACGTGCATGGCTGCGAGTGCACCCGTCGACCCCCCACGCCCGGTCGAAGCGGAATGGAGACGTGCGTTACGAGAGGATTGAAAAGGACGTCCAGGAACAGCTGGCCGAGCTATCCAACTCCTTCAGAGAAGAGCTCCGGCGGGAACGTTCCAGTCCATTGCTCCGAGAGCGGACCTATTCAGCGGGGAGCCGATTCCCAGAGCGACGCCAGCTAGGCCAATGGGGCCGCGGTTCAGGTGGGACGAACAGGGACGCCCCATTTGTCATGGTTGTGGAGAGCCGGGTCATTACTTCCGCCAGTGCCGCTCCCGTCGGGGATCACAGGAGGATTTTTAGAGTTGCCGGCCACTGTGGGTCAAGTGGCTGGGACTCCCATGGTAGACCCCCTATTGATTACGAAGTCCAGAGCATGTTTGGTGGGGCATTGCCCATTGTAGTGGCCCAGGTCAACGGTTTGGAAGTACAGTGCCTGTTAGACACTGGGTCACAAGTCACTCTGTTCTCTGAGAGCCTGTCACGAGAGCTATTTAAGGCCAGGATTGCCCCACCTCAGAAGCCCCCTGGTTGACGCTAACGGGAGCCAACGGTCTGGACATCCCATACGTGGATACCTGGTGACTGACTTGAAGATCCATGGAGTCGTTGTCCCCCAGAAGGGGTGGTGATCGTTCGTGACGCCTGCCTGGGAAACCATCGCGCCTTGTTGGGCATGAACGTTATAGCAGAATGTTGGGAGGAACTGTTCCAAGGTGGACTAAAGCAGACGGCCTCGACCTCGGAAAGTCACGAGTGGGACCGGATCAAGGCCGATTGTCGGCGGGTTCGCCTTGCGAGACGCGAGGAGATCGAGAGGGCACTGGGAGGACGGCGTGCCGATACGCGTTGTCCATTCCCGCTCAGAGTGAGGCTGTGGTGTGGGCCAGGCTCCCCTCGCAACTCTATGGCCCGGGAGAGTGGTATTGGTGGAACCCCATCTGGACGGCCCAAACCTTGAGGTAGCTCGGGGGCTAGCCACAGCACGGCGGGGGAGGATTTCTGTGAAAGTACGGAACGTGAATGCGTTCCCCGTCCTGTTGCATCGACATCAGTGTCTGGCCCGAGTCACAGGGGTGTGCCCGCAACAAGTGAGAGAGCCGGGTGAAGTGCAGTTTAACCGGTAAGCCCCTCCGTAGTGGAAGTTGCCCTGACCCGAACTGGACCGCCGGTGGGTAGTGAGGGAGAGGAATTGCCTAATCACTCCAGGGAGGGTCACTACGCGGTGAAGGACTGGGAGAGGAACAGACTGGGCGGCTCCAGGATTTCCTGCTCAAATGGCAGCACTTGTTCTTGACTCACGACGAGGACTATGGCCGGACGGACATTGTAAAACATCAGATTCCGACCGGGGACGCCGCCCCGAGTAGAGAACGTTATCGACCAGTGCCACCGACCCTGTATTCTGAGGTCCGCACCCTCCTGCGAGGAATGTTGGACAAGGGGATTATCCGGGAAAGTAGTAGCCCTTGGGCCGCCCCTATCGTACTGGTGCGTAAGAAAAATGGTTCCTGGAGATTCTGTGTGGATTACCGTAAGCTGAACCAGGTGACTAAGCGGGATGCTTTCCCCCTGCCCCGAGTAGAGGATTCACTCACCAGTCTTACACAGTCTGCATGGTATTCTACTCTCGACTTGGCCAGTGGGTACTGGCAGGTACAGGTGGACGAGCGGGACAGGGAGAAGACAGCCTTCACGACCCCTTTCGGGCTATACGAGTGGGAACGGATGCCGTTTGGCCTTTGCAACGCCCCAGCCACGTTCCAGCGGCTTATGCAGCGGTGCCTGGGAGGTCAGTTGACGGAAACCACGCTGGTCTACCTCGATGACGTCATTGTCTATTCGCCGGACTTTGAGACTCACCTCCAACATCTGGAGCAAGCTTTCCGCGCCCTGGACAAATACGGGCTAAAGCTGCAACCTGACAAGTGTCAGCTTTTCCGGAAAGAGGTGAAGTTTCTGGGCCACGTGGTGAGTGCAGCTGGGATCGCTGTGGACCCAGAGAAGGTGTCGGCTGTGCAAGGGTGGGAGGCGCCGAAGACTGTGCGACAGGTCAGATCCTTCCTGGGTTTTGTCGGATATTACCGGCGGTTCATTCAGGACTTCTCCAAAATCGCCAAGCCCATTAACCAGCTGCTCGGGGGCACGGGACGTTCGAGGGGCCGGGGATCTCCCGCGGTTCAGTGGGACCAGGCATGTGAGGCTGCATTCCGGAGGCTTAAACAGGAACTACTACAGGCCCCGATTCTGGCCTATGCAGACTTCTCCCAGCCTTTCATCTTGTACACTGATGCCAGCCATCTCGGCCTGGGTGCCGTGCTAGCCCAAAAACAGCAGGGGAAGGAGAGGGTGATTGCATACGCCAGCCGAAGCTTACACCCGGCAGAGAGGAACGATGCTAACTATAGTTCCTTCAAACTTGAGTTGTTGGCCATGAAGTGGGCAATGAGCGAAAAGTTCAAGGACTACCTGTGGGGGACCAAGGTTCTGGTGGTAACGGACAACAACCCTCTGGTACATCTTCAGACGGCAAGGCTGGGGGCTGTCGAACAGAGATGGGTGGCACAACTGGCGAATTTCGACTACCAGCTGAAGTATCGGCCAGGGAAAGAGCATACGAATGCTGATGTGCTGTCGAGGTTTCCGGTGGCAGGTCCAGTAGTTCAGGGGCCCAACTCTAGCTCCGAGGAGGAGGAAGGAGCAATGGTGGGGATCGTGGAAGCGCCTGGATCATCGCAGGAAGAGGCCCCCAATGGGTGGGGCTGGGACCCACAGTGTTGGAGGTCGAGACAAGCGGAGGATGAAGGGTTGCGGACGGTACGAGAGTGGGTCCAGACTGGGAAATGGCCAGAGGCCAGAGAACGCCGGGCTCAGACTCAGGCAGTCCGAGGGTTGCTAGGACAATGGGAAAGGTTGGCTTTGAGGGAGGGGGTGCTCTGTCGCTCCATCCAGGACCCTAACCTGGGCGAGAAGATCTGGCAAACAGTAGTTCCGGAGGGGCAACATCGGTCCCTGCTACAGGCCTATCACACCCAGTTGGGCCATCAGGGCCTGGAGAAGACGATCTCGCTATTGCGACGCCAGTTCTATTGGCCTGGGATGGAGAGGATTACCAAGGCCTACCTTCAGGGATGCCCCCGGTGCACCCTGTTTAAGACCAGGAAGGAGATCCGAGCCCCATTGGTCCCGATTCAGGCAAAGGCTCCCATGCACATGGTCGCCATGGACTATCTGACGCTGGGAAGGCCGGTGGACCGGATTCAGAACATCTTGGTGGTGACAGACCTATTCACCAAATATGCCTGGGCCATTCCCACCTTGGACCAAACTGCTACCACCACCGCAAATGCCTTGTGGAGGGCTGTGATTCAGCCTTTTGGGTGCCCTGAAATATTCCACTCAGACCAGGGGCCGAACTTTGAGTCCAGGGTGGTCCATGAGTTGTGCCAGCTGTACGGGGGTAGGAAGACCCACACGACACCGTACCACCCCCAAGGGAATGGAGGATGCGAGAGGTTTAACCAAACATTGCTGGGCCTATTGGGAACGTTGGAGATGGATCAGCAGGGCCATTGGGCAGATACGCTTCCGGCACTGATCCAAGCGTATAACAACAGCGTGCATAGCACCACTGGGTATGCTCCAACATATCTGATGTTTGGAAGACACGTGCGGCTACCAGCCGACTTAGTAACGGGGGCTGCTACCCAAGGGGAGGAAGGGAGCTTGTCAGACTGGGTGGCGAGGCACCACCAGCGACTCCACTGGGCGTATGGCCGGGTCTCGGACCGGATTAACCAGGCGGGGGCAAAAAGCAAGAGACTGTACGACCGAACAGCTCGGGAAGCCCCACTGCTCCCAGGAGAGAGAGTCTTGGTGAGGGATAATCGTCGCCAAGGGAAGGGTAAGCTGAGCGATCGGTGGGAGCCTCGGCCCTATGTGGTCTTACGACAACCACGTCCAGATCAACCCGTGTATGCTATCCGACCCGAGGGGAGAGCGGGCCCAGAACGGGTGCTCCACCGGAATCTGATTCGCCCTTGCCCGAACTACCCAAATCCCAGAGAGGAAGCCCCCCCGGTTGTGGCAGCACCAGGACCGTTACTGGTAGGATGGGGAGTGGTCCCCAGGGGCTTGGGCCCAGCACCGGGACCGGTGAGACCTGAGTCTCCGCCGAGGCGGTCCCAGAGGGAGAACCGAGGTCGACCCCCGGTGAGGTATGGAGACTGGGAGAGCGGAACCCGTTCTCGGGACTAGAACGGATTGGCGGGGGAGTATGTCACAAGGTGACGAACCAGCAGCGGAACTATATATTCCACGGAGGAATGTTTCCGCCCGGAGCGCTCTCGACGCAACACCCAGTCAGCCTGATATGCGTCGCTACCATGGCAACAGCAGCCGCTGATGACAGAGTGACAGCAGGTGCGGCGCATCAAGGGGCTGTTTGGTGATTGGGACACACAGCGGCTTGAAACAGATAAAGACCAAGCTTTGGGAGACCAAGAGGGTAGTTCAGTGCAGTGTTCTGTGTTCGGTTTCGGGTGCTGTGTCCTGACCTTGTTCCGTCGAGGAAGGCTGAGAGTTTCTGTGGGACAAAATTGACTGGTGAGATCGATCCGCGGAAGGGAATCCGCTACGAAAGATTGGGTGGAGTGGAACAGAGAAGCAGAGGAGAAGTTGCCTTGGAAACATCAAGTCCCCTGCCTGGGTAGAGATAAGTGCAAACCTTTTACTGGCCGTATGATACGTGATTTATACACCAAGACACTGTATATGAAGAGAAGCGATCTAGGAACCGGAGTCTAGACACCGTAATGAGAAGACAGCTGTTATGATGCACGAGTGAGATCGCTATATATTCTTCCGTCTTACTGTCCCTGCTGTTCAGAACAAGGAGGTGGGCTGTGGCCTTATATTTCACAGAGTGGTTGAGAGTGACGTGAGTTGATGCTGTGCCCACCGTGTGTGTTTGAAGTGAAACTACTGCATGCTTACTATACCGAATTCTGTCACGTGCCCATCGGCCTTGCCCTGTGTTGCAGTTTGGAGCCGCTGAAGAAGAGATTAAGCGACGGTGGAATTTAAAGCTTGCGATGTTCTGATTCATCATTGATGTTGTCTGGAGAACGGAGGAAGTCCAGTGATCTGCTGTTCTGAGTGTCCTCCATCGAACGCCTTGTGCATTCTGTGTTATCAACACTGTCGTAAGCTTTCTGCATCCCCTGTATAGGAAAGGACCAACCGTACTCGAAGTACCCACCTGCTGTCTAGTCGACGCCCCTTTCACAGCCGTGAGCTTTCTGCATCCCCTGTATAGGAAAGAACCAACCGGACTCGAAGTACCTACCTGCTGTCTAGTCGACGCCCCTTTCACAGCCGTGAGCTTTCTGCATCCCCTGTATAGGAAAGGACCAACCGTACTCGAAGTACCCACCTGCTGTCTAGTCGACGCTCCTTCCACAGCCCTAAGTTTCCTGCATCCCCTGTATGGTAAAGGACCAATCGTACTCGAAGTACCCACCTGTTGTCTAGTCGACGCCCCTTTCACAGCCGTGAGCTTTCTGCATCCCCTGTATAGGAAAGAACCAACCGGACTCGAAGTACCTACCTGCTGTCTAGTCGACGCCCCTTTCACAGCCGTGAGCTTTCTGCATCCCCTGTATAGGAAAGGACCAACCGTACTCGAAGTACCCACCTGCTGTCTAGTCGACGCCCCTTTCACAGCCGTGAGCTTCCTGCATCCCCTGTATAGGAAAGAACCAACCGGACTCGAAGTACCTACCTGCTGTCTAGTCGACGCCCCTTTCACAGCCGTGAGCTTTCTGCATCCCCTGTATAGGAAAGGACCAACCGTACTCGAAGTACCCACCTGCTGTCTAGTCGACGCTCCTTCGACAGCCCTAAGTTTCCTGCATCCCCTGTATGGGAAAGGACCAATCGTACTCGAAGTACCCACCTGTTGTCTAGTCGACGCCCCTTTCACAGCCGTGAGCTTTCTGCATCCCCTGTATAGGAAAGAACCAACCGGACTCGAAGTACCTACCTGCTGTCTAGTCGACGCCCCTTTCACAGCCGTGAGCTTTCTGCATCCCCTGTATAGGAAAGGACCAACCGTACTCGAAGTACCCACCTGCTGTCTAGTCGACGCCCCTTTCACAGCCGTGAGCTTCCTGCATCCCCTGTATAGGAAAGAACCAACCGGACTCGAAGTACCTACCTGCTGCCTAGTCGACGCTCCTTCCACAGCCGTAAGCCTTCCGCATCCCCTGTATAGGAAAGGACCAACCGTACTCGAAGTACCTACCTGCTGTCTAGTCGACGCCACTTTCACAGCCGTGAGCTTTCTGCATCCCCTGTATAGGAATGAACCAACCGGACTCGAAGTATCTACCTGCTGTCTAGTCGACGCCCCTTTCACAGCCGTGAGCTTTCTGCATCCCCTGTATAGGAAAGGACCAACCGTGCTCGAAGTACCCACCTGCTGTCTAGTCGACGCCCCTTTCACAGCCGTAAGCTTTCTGCATCCCCTGCATAGGAAAGAACCTACCGTACCAGGAGTACCTACCGGCTGTCCAGTCGACGCTCCTCTTCACCGCTGTAAACTTCTGTACTTGGGAGGTCGAGAAGAGTACAGTCCGCTCAGAGTCCGAGAAGGAAAGCCGTGCTTAGAGCACTTGCCTGCTGGTCAGGTCCGCGTTCCCTCCATTGCCGAGAACCTCGGCACCCGAAGAGTCCGAGGGGGTTGAGTGGACCCAGTCCCCGCCTGTCGTCCAGCCGACGTCCCGGCGGCCACTGGATGCTGGGGAGGAAGGAGGAATTTTAATTAGGATATACAAATTCTTTTAATCAATAAAGCCTGTTACATTTTACTTTCCTTGTCCGCCTGGTTTCTGGTCTGCTCCTCAGTGGTACATTCTAAAGGGAGGGGGTAGACCCAGTCGACCCTCTCGACCTGTGACATGTGTTTGCCCATGTGACGAGTCAGTGTGCAGATCTGAATGGCAGTGTGTTCCTTGTGAAAACCAGAGATTTTGTGCATGAAAATTGTGCCAAATGCAGAGAATTGTATGTAGTGTTTTGAAAAACGTGTGTTTTAGAACTGCAATTTGAGTGTAAAGCAGGAATTGTGCTTGTAGTTTAGCAGAATTGGTTCAGGGGGTTGGTGAATGAGTTACATGTTGTGGTCATTGTGTCTCTAGTACCAGAAATTGTGTGTAAACAATCGAGAAAAACTGTAACATTCTGAGTTCAGACACACATAGATGGGTCTGCTTCTAGTGGTTAACGCCCCCTTCACGCATAATCACACCTGTTGATGATCCTATTTAATGGTTTCATTGCCCATTTTCTCCAAGGACTCTGATAAAGATGTAACCTTACATCGAAACGTTAGTCATTGTTAAATTGTTATGCACCTCAAATAAATTTAACATAAATTTAACAAGCATCTGTGCTGCACCGGCGATCCTTTGCTTTCTGCTGTATTTTGTCCTGTCCTGGTTGCACCAGATTGTTTTTGGATTACAGAAGCGCGGAGAACCCTTCACTTGATTTGAGATCTATGAAGGCTTTTGTAGCTAAGCACCTTTAATTACTTTCAATACTTAACAATAGTGTGTGTGTGTGTGTGTGTGTGTGTGTGTGTGTGTGTGTGTGTGTGTGTGTGTGTGTGTGTGTGTGTGTGTTGTGTGGTGTGTGTGTGTGTGTGTGTGTGTGTGTGTGTGTGTGTGTCATGACAACTCTCAGAGTGTTTGACAATGTTATGAGAATGTTAAAGGGATACTTCACTCAAAATTTAAAATTAGCCCATGATTTATTCACCCTGAAGCCTTCCTATGTGTATATGGCATCGGAGTTATATTAAAACATTTCCTGGCTCTTCAGAGCTTTATAATGGGAGTGAATGGGATTTTGTTTTTCGAAGTCCATCAAAGCGCATCCATCCATTTTAAAAGTGCTCCATGCTGCTCTGGGGGTTATAAAGGCCTTCTGAAGTAAAGTGATGCGTTCGTGTAAGAAAAATATTCATATTTAAAACTTTTTCGACTAAAATAACAAGTGTCAAGGAAATTGTGAAATGGTAAATTCAGTGTGTAAATGTCTTTATGAAGGCTAGGATAGGGTTTTGTGGGTGTGTTTTGTCTAGTCTTGCTTTCATTTGTTTCAAATTAAACACATCTGCCCTTCTTTATGTCTGTTAGCGTCGTTCTTCTGCTTTGGAGGCTCACATGTCACGTTTCAGAAGGCATATGAAGTCTCATTGGTCTTTGTTTCAGGGACATTAGAGATCCAATTAAATTGTAAGGACACATCTTAGATGCTGAAGAAAATGACATGAATGGAGTCTGGAAGCCAATGCCAATACTTTTGAGAAATGATATTTTGAAATTGAAAATAAAAAAGGCATCTTCCTGAGTTGATATGTTAGGTTATAAAATAATAAATAAATGATTATTTAATTTTTTGTATTATTTTTTTTTTTTCAGGTAAAGCACAGACAAGCCCATCAACAGACCATTGATGTAGACTCTTTTTTTTCATGTATGCCGCAGAAAAATGTGGTTTCTTTTTTGATTAAAACTGAATAAAAAAATACAGTCCTCAAAATACAGTGATTTTTTTTTCATCTATCAAGAGAAAGGCCATCCTATATTTACGACAGCTTCCTATCCAACAAATGTTAGGAAAAAGCTAGAGGCACTGCTCATTTTTAAAACCTGGGCCTGCAGAAACCAAGACTCTCCTCAAAGCCCATCTGAAAAATGTCAGCTTCTTTCTATTCCCCAACTCCACTGCAGAGAGATTGTTTTCAGCACCACGGACAGCGCAAGGAGAAAACGGCTCTATCATTGTCTGCCCGGCATAATGGATTGTGTTTAAATTTTCTTTATTTTCAAACTAACATGGCTAACAAACTAACATAAATTGAACAAATTGATAGCTTTTCTACCTTTTTTTCTGAGAGTGTCAAACTAGTTTGCTAATTAACATCTTCATATCTGAAACTACCACTTGTATGTTAATATGTAATACATATCAATTGAAAGTATCTCAACCTATGACTTTATCACATGTTCCCTCTCTTCTTACTTATTTTAGATAGAGGAGGGGACAATTAGTGGCGGAATTGCACAGGTTGGGCACATGTCCAAATGAAATTAAGCTACATATAGATCCCCAAAGTAATTAGGCAAACAAAGATGGATATATTGTTACAGTTTGAAGTAATGAGAGATCAGTACTAATCCACTCTTGTGTTGTGTTAGGCAAAAGAAATGAACAATTTAATCCAAGCTAGCCTGACGTAAGACCTTATTTCATTTGAAGTCTTATTTTTTTCTATTATGCCACACCACTAGTATTGAGCAGCACACATACGCTTTCATTCATTAGTGTGAAACACTAATTTCGACTTCAACAAAAAGCCGAATGTGCTAGGAAAGCATTTGAAGCAATAGGCCTTTAAAAAGCTGTAAAATGACCTACAAGTACCTTAATGCACATATCGCCTTTTGAATTAGTTATTCGTTACCCATGACATGCAGCAGTGGAGCTCTGAATGTTATCGAGGCTGTGTAATTTGAATAAACCCCAGTACAAAATGTTTTCAATAGTGTTTTCTGGCACCAGACTGCCAAGACCTTATTGGCAGTTTGGTTTCACGAGTCTCTCTGGGGAAGAGTCTCTCTACGAGGCTGTGAAGAAAATAGCGCGTTGGTAATGCTAGAGAATAGATATTGTTATAAGCACAACAAAAAGCTTTCAGACACACAGGACAAGTCATCTTTGAACGCAATAACGTCACACCCAGCATGTCAAATGCACTTCAAGTGCTGCACTATGTCTGCTGCTAGGCTATTTAGCATCTAAAAGTGTTATTCATGGCAGTGTGTAATTGCAATGTTTTTTTTCTTGTTTATATTGGTGCTGTACATGAACCCATCTGTCTTTCTACAAGAGTGGCCTCTTTGTAGCAGTCATTGCGCTATAGACTACGCATTTGAATGCTTCTCTTTGACAAATATGCATATCGAGTGGTATTGCAAGCTCTTCGGGCTTGGGTTTTAAAGGCGCATTGAGCACCTGTCAACAAACAGTAGCCCTCAAATATCTGGAAGCTTATTTTTATGGTCAAGAGGTGGTATTCAGATCATGAGCACTGGAAAAAAAAGGAAATGCATCTCTTAATGAACAGATGTGTATTGTAAATCACCTATTACGCCTAATGAAACACGCATTTTCAGATTGTGAAAGCACTGAACATCTGCTCTCGGTTGTGTAATGCCTAAACAAACAACTCACAGTGTAGATTTTAATAGATTTTTTGTTTGATTTTAGTCATACAGTCGTGGAAGAATAAAAACTATAAAGGGTTCTGTCAGGCACTTCAAATTAATATTTTCTCATTATGGGATAATTTTATGAGTTTAGGTTTAATTCATAAACATGAACATACTTAATTACTATTTTTTTCTAAATAACCCATTAGTCATTGAAGACATTTCTCCTTTTTGGCATAAAGGGTTTAAAGATTAAGATTTTTAGTCAGAAACCCTCATTAATCCATGTAGTTCTTGTCTTTTTTTATGAATTTACCATTTTCATAAATCTTACTTCTTTGTCGTATTCAGTAGTTTTAGTATTTTTTTCTCTTGACTAAAATGGCATCTATATTTAATTCAACAAACTACAAAATGAAAACAAATATTTACATTTTTATATTAATTCAATCATATTTCAACAATACAGGTTTTTGATACACCGTCTGGTGCACCTGGACATATCCTGTCACGGATGGGTGTAGACGGGAAGCACGAGGAGACGAGAAATAACAATTAACAGGATTTTAATGCTCAAAGAACTCAGGAGAATCAACACATACCATACGAACGCAACATATACAATAACCGACAAGGACTGAAGGAGAACACTGGGTTTAAATACACAGAGAACAGATCATGGGAACAAGACACAGCTGGGGCAAATTAACTAGACACAGGTGGAGGAACTGAACACAAACGAGGAGCGGGAAAACTGACACAGGACTAAACCAAAACACAGAGATGGGGAAAACTAAGAAACACAGATCACACTGGTGACATTACCCCCCCCTCCAAAAAAGGCGCGTCCTCGCGCCATACAATATCCAAAGGGGTGGGAGGGTGGGCGCCCTGAAGGCTTACGAGGGCATGGTGCAGGTCCGGGAAGCCTCCAGGGCGGAGCAGGCTGTGGGCGTGACCACGGCGGAGCAGGCTGTGGGCGTGACCACGGCGGAGCAGGCTGTGGGCGTGGCCAGGGCGGAGCAGGCTGTGGGCGTGGCCAGGGCGGTGCAGGCTGTAGGCGTGGCCAAGGCAGAGCAGGCTGTGGGCGTGACCACGGCGGAGCAGGCTGTGGGCGTGACCACGGCGGAGCAGGCTGTGGGCGTGGCCAGGGCGGAGCTGTGGGACCCTCGGGCGTCCAGGGCGGAGCTGTGGGACCCTCGGGCGTCCAGGGCGGAGCTGTGGGACCCTCGGGCGTCCAGGGTGGAGCTATCTCTTCAGGTGGCCATGGCGGTGCTGCCCCTTCGGGTGGCCATGGCGAAGGCGTATAGCCCCCCCCCAAAATTTTCTTGGGGAGAAGAACGGGTTTCAGCTCAGGCTCAGGAACAGTCTCTGGCTGGGTGGTCTCCGGCTGGTCGTGGCAGACGTGGGACAGGACCAGCGGTGAAGGCTCTGCAGGGCTGATGTGGGGCTCAGGCTCTGGCGGGCAGGCGATGGGCTCAGGGTCTGGCAGGCAGGCGACGGGCTCTGTCTCTGGCGGCTGGACGGTCTCTGGCTGGACGGTCTCTGGCTGGACGGTCTCTGGCTGGACGGTCTCTGGCTGGACGCGGTCTCTGGCTGGACGGTCTCTGGCTGGACGGTCTCTGGCTGGACGGTCTCTGGCTGGACGGTCTCTGGCTGGACGGTCTCTGGCTGGACGGTCTCTGGCTGGACGGTCTCTGGGGGAAGAAGCTCCGGAAGGTCGTCAAAAGGGTCTGGCTTGGCAGGGCTTGACGGGACCAGCGGTGAGGGCTTGACTGGGCTGGACGGGACCAGCGGTGAGGGCTTGACTGGGCTGGACGGGACCAGCGGTGAGGGCTTGACTGGGCTGGACGGGACCAGCGGTGAAGGCTTGACTGGGCTGGACGGGACCAGCGGTGAAGAAGTCTCGGCGGGACGAGACTCGGAAATGAGTTGAGGGGTGCTGGCAGGCTCTACGAGGTCGATGGTAAATGTAGATTCATTATTTACCAACACCCACTCAACACATGCGGCGAAATCGTAGCGAGGCCGCTCCCTGGTAGGCGTGCCCGGGACCACTCACTGAGACTGGCAATGTAGAATACACAGAGGGATCGGTCAGGATAGTGAGTGAGGTACGCCAACTCCAGAAAATCCCTGGTGTGGGATTCCAGGGAACGGTTGTTCTGTTCCAGGCAGAGTAGAGCCACAGCAGGAATATTCATTTTACGGGTCGGTTATTCTGTCACGGATGGGTGTAGACGGGAAGCACGAGGAGACGAGAAATAACAATTAACAGGATTTTAATGCTCAAAGAACTCAGGAGAATCAACACATACCATACGAACGCAACATATACAATAACCGACAAGGACTGAAGGAGAACACTGGGTTTAAATACACAGAGAACAGATCATGGGAACAAGACACAGCTGGGGCAAATTAACTAGACACAGGTGGAGGAACTGAACACAAACGAGGAGCGGGAAAACTGACACAGGACTAAACCAAAACACAGAGATGGGGAAAACTAAGAAACACAGATCACACTGGTGACATATCCTCAGTGATGTAACCTAGGATCACGGGGGGTTTCGGGTCTTTCAACAATCAGACCCCCTCCCCTAGGCGACCCAGCCGGGGTGATCAAGTCCCAGCTTATGTCCAGGTAGCGCTACTACCCTACACGCCATGTCTCTCCTCTCCTGATCCACAGCCACCTTGATGCTACTTCTGCAGCATCAGTGGCCAACTTGATGGCCCTTCGCTGACTCGCCCCTGTGATGCCAAGCATTTTGTAGGCCCTGCAGAGGGAATGGCCCACAAATCCTCGACATCCCACTTCAACAGGTTGGCATATTGCCCGCCACCCATTGCTCCGGCAACCC
Source organism: Chrosomus eos (assembly GCA_036326025.1). Classification (NCBI taxonomy): domain Eukaryota; kingdom Metazoa; phylum Chordata; class Actinopteri; order Cypriniformes; family Leuciscidae; genus Chrosomus; species Chrosomus eos. The sequence goes on along the minus strand of CM070830.1, from coordinate 7,326,651 downwards.
TCCACTAGCTGGGAGTACTTTGCCCTCTTTCTTTCATTGGCCTCCTCCATACGGTCCTCCCAAGGCACTGTTAACTCCAAGAGAATTACCTGCTTGGAGGCCTCTGAGGTGAGCACAATGTCAGGCCTTAATGTTGTTATGGCAACTGATTCAGGGAACTTCAGCTGCTTGCCCAGATCAACTGCCAGCTCCCAGTCACGCGCCGTTGCCAACAGCCCAGAGGAGATGCCCCGGGCAGCTGGTGTTGACTTCTCCCCAGCCCAGCCAACAACAATATAATAAAAGCATGCGAAACTATCCTTTGAAATAAATTGGGTGCACTATATTGATAATTTGATAATTATTTTTGCAGTAGTTCCCCTTCGTCAGTCACTACGAGTAAGTCTAGACTGACGAATGGGAATCGCTTGCGAGAGCCTATCTACTTCGAGTGTAACTAAACGAGCCAATGCACATTGACATGCGATAATTGCACCAGCTACTTTGCATCGCGGCACAAGCCTATAATGAGCAGCGGGTGCCTCGCATCCTTGTTTTACGCTTCAGAGCCAGATGGTGAATGCTGTTCCTGCTCTGCAATCTTATCTGAGAGTGTTTTAACTTAAAAAGACAAGTCTGCTTCTTCAGGAGAGCACCTCTTCAAGCTGTTAAAGCGCTGACCACAATCTCACAGAGAGCATAACAGCTGTTTTCACATTTCAGAATTTCAGACTTCAATGAGAATGTGAGTTCTCACATCAGGCTTGCACTTGCTTTAGCACCAGAGAAAGCAGTTTCCTGAAAGAGCATACACGTTTGACACCACGTCCTTTTCAAGTTGTCACGGCAACCCAGCACGCATCGTTCGGCGCTCTAGATGCGCGGTCGAGACTAAAGTGCCTCAAACGAGGAAAGTCTCTTTGCCTATTCCCTGATCTAGTTTCTCTTCTGGTGGCCACCAGAACAGGGCTACTTTGGCTAATAGCAGTAGTGATCTGAGGATTACAGTGAGTGTTCCCCAACGAGACCACCTCCTCTGACCCCTCACTCCTCTAGCAAATCGCAAACATGCTGAGACTGTGTTCGTGGGTGGTTATTACTCTCTTATGAGAGCATGACCACGTCGGCACGTTGTTCGCCTCTCACGAGGGCTTGAGCGCTCAGTGTGCCGTGTGCCATCGAGGTTGATTGCGCCGAGGTTCTAGGTGACTTACCCCAGGCAGTGTTAGCCACCATCACTTCTGCTAGAGCCCCCTCAACGAGGTGCCTCTATGCTTTGAAGTGGAACCTGTTCGTTGAATGGTGTTCTTCCCTCCGGAAAGACCCCTGAAGATGTCCGATCAGAGTTTTGCACAGGCGTGGCAAACTGAATGATTATCTAGCAATCATAGCCGAGCTTGCACTGTCCTATGGGGGAGGGCATTTCTACACATACAATAAGTGCCACTTTCACTTCGTACAATGAAACCAGTGCACATACTGGGGCGCACTCAACCCAGATCTCCACAGCAGGGTATTTTTAGGCTGCAAAAAAACTTTCTTACGCGGTCTAAAATTACTTGCCGACTCCCGTAAATATTTTGCGCATGTACTTTGAACTAGCTCATCATCCGGACGCTGAATTTACTCATTATCTGCTGTTCGCATGCAAAAGCAGCCCTAAAATATTCAACATGCTATCGGAAGCCGTTTGCTGGATTTTGTCGAACAACTATGCTATTCCCCACCTCATTCACCTGCTAGACGATTTTTTAATAATCTCGCCTCCCAATGACATCCCAGGCGTGCACATCCTCACAGTCTGAAACTTTTTTTTCTGAGCTCGGAATGAGTTCGGCCCTGCAACATCCATCGAGTTCCTTGGAATTAATTTCACTTCACTACCCAAGGAAAAAATTGACCGAATAATTCTCGTCTCATCTACTCTCCTTGAAAAAATCTAATTGTTAAAAACGTCCAATCCCTGCTCGGCCATTTACACTTCGCAATGCGTATCATTCCGCAGGGCCGGCCCTTCATATCACATTTCCTCTCACTCGCGTCCTCCATCCACTCGCTAGAAGACCTCATTTCCATAACTCAAGCATGTCGCCACAAACTCAGGTTATGGTTAAGATTCCTAAACCAGTGGAACGACCTATCCTTTTTCTATAACAATCTCGTTTTGTCCCCCAACGATATCCAACTGTTCACAGACGCTGCCCCTTCAATCGGTTTCGGGGGATTTTATCAAGGTCGTTGGTTCGCGTCTCCATGGCCACTGCAGCTCCAGGACATATCACAATCCTCAGCACTAATTAAGCTTTAACCTCTTGTAGTAGCAGCTTTTCTGTGGGGGAAAGAATGGTCTGCTAGCAGCATTTTAGTGCATTGCGACAACGACGCAACAGTGCATTGCATTAACAAAGGCCGTTCCCATTCACCTGCTCTGATGCCACTCCTAAGGCGTCTCATCTGGATTTCAGCTTGCGACTAATTCATCATAATTGCTAAACACGTCCCTGGGTGAGAAAACCAAATCGCTGACTCCCTGTCTTGGTTTCTGTTTCAGAGATTTAGTATGCTGGCTCCAGAGGCGGAACAATTCCCAACTCCAATACCTCGCTATTCAGAACTGATATTGCCATAACCCACCCACCCACTATCCTCCAAGCAGTTTCTCGCAGTTTCTCTTTTTGTCCAGTGAGCATTTGGTCTCACAGCGGACGCAGCGAGAACTTTCCAGGTAGAGCACTTACGTTTTCTCTTTCGACTAGCGAGCATTTGGTCTCACAGCGGACGCAGTGAGAAAATCTCCCGGTCGAGTACTCATGTTCCTCTTTCTTGTTTTTTCTTTTTGTCCAGCGAGCATTGGTCTTATAGAGGACGCAGCGAGAACTCTCCCATAAGCATAGATCAGAATTGTCACTCCACCGTCGGCGGCTAGGGTCCGATCTGCCGCAAACTGCTCCCATCTTGAAAGGTGCAAGCTCTCCCGACTGGTCGTTCCAAATTACAACTACTCTCAGTTCGTGGGCCTGCAAGGCCCGTCAGTCCGGTGCGGTGAGCCGCCATCACGGGCCCTCCTGGTCAAGCAACCAGGTCTCATCTCGAGGTGCCAGTCCGCCAAACTCTGCACTCCTTTGTGGGGGTCTTTAGTCCGGCGGCTGTGCTCTGCTCTTTAGCCTTTTGGGAGGAGTACTCTGGGTTCGGGCCGAACTCCGAGCTAGGAACCCTCCTCCTGGACAGCATGCCAAATACGCATTCAACTTTACTCCCTCTAATTGTATGTAAGTGTGAACTCGTGAAATGCTGTAATTTAATGCGCAACGGAAGAGAAACAGTTAGAGATTAGGAGGAAACTACAGTTTTACCGAGCTTAACGACTCTGGCCGAGCTGTGATATAAAGTAAACGCAACTGGCTATTTTAATAAAGAGTAGGGGCTGTTCAATATGTCCCACCCCGTCTTCCTATTTGAGTGGAAATTACGTCAACAGACTGAATAATGCTGCGTGTTTCAAAGCACTTCAGTGGGACTTTAATAACATGTTGAAGCTTAGCAGATAGGCCGGCTATTTATTAAGTAATAAGCTGTCATTCAATATTTGCCAGAGTTGTACGACAGCCAATTCCTGTTTGTGGATCCCAGAAATAAATGTGAAGTGCTGTAAATGGAATCCTACCTGTTCCTACCTAAAATTGCCCGTGACTTCTCTTATAAAATAGCTTTTGTTTTTATGTGTGTAAACGCCAAACATGGATTATTCCAAAACTAAAGTTTAATATTAAACACATTGAAGGGTAGCATATAGGATGTCGATCTATTAAGTGATAAGCTGTTTCTCCACAAAAGTGTTTTTTTTGGCTAACCTTGGAGTTTGCCTGTGACTTGCATCAGTTTGTGAATTCGTCGTAATATTCTGTTTATGACGATGCAATAATTAATCTCAGATTTACAGAAGCTTTTGGGTGAGATAATTAAACCACTAGTGAAGTGCTTCAGTAATTCACCGAGTTCATTGACTTTTCAGCTTCAGCTCAAGCAGGTCAATCCTCAACATTACTGAATGATTAGACTATTTGAAAACCAAACTCTCTATATTTCTTTCTTCAAAAAGCGTTTTTGCTGTTTTCTTGTCATATTTTCATTAACACTAAGTTTTAATTAGCATTTTTAATTGTCCTCACAATGTAAATGTTTCATATCATCTTTGTTATTGATGAAAAAAAAAACTTTGTTAATGAACATCATCTTTCATAATTCTGCCTCCGATGCATCACAGCACAGACACTCATGGCTCAATCTTAAGTGTATTATGGTCTGTCTCTCCCGACACAATGCAATTTTGACTGATCTTATATCCTATTAACATGAGTGTCGTAAAGCATGCTTGTTTAAAGTTCCCTGTATCTTTCGAGCTGTCCTCATACAGCTTATCAATTCCCTTTCTCCTTGGTAGACTATTTGATGGCCTCTTGGTGGATGGTTTTCTTAATACTGGGGCTGAACAGGATTTAATGTAATCCCACTCAGCGAACAGATGGACTGATAGCATTCCCTGCCTAAGTACAGACCTACGTTTAACCCATGGGCTATATTTATACCCCCAGTGCAGCCCCTCCCAAAGCCTCTCACTGTCTTGGATCAGATCTAGACATCAGTTTCCCCCCAACAATGATTCATTCAAGTGCATGAACGTTTAGAGATGGATCTTCATTTTAGAGACTCTTTAATGAACCACTTGCTAATAAAATGGTTAACTATCAGAAATGTACAATAACAATTGTAGACAAAATAACAGTACAATGTCCGGAAATCAATAGTACATTGAGTTTATTTTATCCACGTCTCATGTTTTAATGTAATAGTTTCATTCTTACATCTAATATATTACAATATATTGTTATTCTTGAGATTCTTTACATTAATGAATAAATACTTATATCCACAAATTAGCAATTGGATTCTTATGGTTTGGTGGTAGAACTTTTGTCAGAGTTTCCGGGTTCTAATCCGCACTTGTATAGTTAGTTTTTTTTCCTCATACAGATCAATAATTGTATATCAAGAGCAGGGACACGTTTGTGTGCATTTTGTTTTGTGATTTAAAAGGATAGAATAGAGAGTCTCCCACAACAGCATTAGGCGATAGATTGAAGCGCTCGTCTGAGTGAAGAATGTGCAGGAGCCAAAAGAGAACGTTCCACAACTGATAACATTGGCAAAAAACACAGCATGATTTCAAAAAGCAACACATCAGTTTGTCACTTATTTAACACAAGTGAATGTCAACTGGATATGTTTAATTTGCACTTGGTATATTAGTACAGCGAGATATCGACAGTGTCGACCCTGGCAAAAAGTGCTGGGGACATGTCTGTAATTGCTTTTGCAAAATTAGCCTCACAATCTGCTTTTAAATTGGCCCCATTCACTTCCATTGTAAATTCCTCACCACAGCCTATATATTGTGGTAATCAATATTATTCAACATTACAAATGCTTAAAGCTACACCCTGTACATCTCTGTAAAAAAAAAAAAAAAAAAAAAAAAAAAAAACCTACAACCATAAAACTGTGCGTACTGGTGGATGAATATTGCGAATGTCACTGAGGACATCAAAACTCTCCGGCCTCTAAATAGATAAACAAGCAACGACAGAAAAATATGATCAGAAAACTTTAGGCTTACTATGCGTCAAAAAATAACCCACATCAAACACGTGCAGTCTATTCTTTATTTACGGAAACACACACAGACTAATGAAAAGTGTGCAGTTTCCCGTGAAATTCATCCCGACAGCTTTAAAATATAAATATTAAATATAAATATACCCATTCGTATAAGTTACATAGTGTAAAGGTTCCCAACCCAAAATGAGACACAAATGAAAAATATTTAGAAATTAGAGCTACTGTATACAAATCATATGAATAGCAAAGCTCAGATCAATTTCATGGCGAATATTTGAGGTTATATTAAGATGTCTGACTTTTATTACAGACTTAATGTGAACACAGTTTAACAGCTCGTCTTTTTCTCAGGAGAACAATCTGAGAAGCATGACGACTCCGTATAATCCCATTGGTAGTTTTGAGATCTTAAAGAGATATCATTTGTGTTTTCCCCCCCTCTCATATGGGTGGCTGTGCGCTCTTCACACTCTAATAAGATTACTCCCACGCCACGGCAGGTGCATATTCACCAATTTGAGCTCTCAAAATAGATGGCTGCCATTAAGGCGGATGAGACCTCAGAGGCTAGATCGCATTGCCACCCAACTTCGTGATATTTTTTTTCTGTGGGAATCCTCGCTTTCCTCGGGAGTGAATTAAAGACAGAGGGCAGCAGAGCTCCTAAACCCGATTGCTTGGGTTGTGTTCGGCACTGAGGAGTTTCTGATACTCTCCAGCCGCCTGAGGAGGATTTGCATGGCTTTACAACTCACGCGGTAAGACTTTCTGCGCTTCTTCAATCGCTGCGCAGTAGCGCGTCAAGGAAAGTTAGTGACACTTCGCGCGCAAAGCGACCCGATTTTCGGATTGTTATTCTGATGGTTGACAAGTCGTTGGATGAAGAGGTGAGTAGAAATAAGAGAGGGGGTTATTTGTCTGTGGGTCGGCTGCACTGAATCACATTTGGGGCTCGGGTTGCGTGTGATGTGAATAGAATCTCGGTTCTTGGCGCGGAACGGCGCCTGGACATGTTGTGAATTTATCACAGGACGCGTTGACATGCTAGCAAATGCATTTAGAAGATTTATTGATGAAAACCGGCAAGTGGTTTTGATACAGTGACTGACACAGTTTTCCAACCTGACAAGAGGGATGTGTCTACAGGATTCCGGATTACCGTATGTTGCTCATCCTATTACGCCGCACATTCCCGCAATCTGTTGCCCCCGCGTTTAATTCATTTAACGAAAGTAAAAGAGAAATTGATCAGACTTATTCAAACACTGATCACAGTCTAAAACATAAGATCCGAAAGCATGAAAAGTTTGACTTGCATCCAGTCATTTTACTATAGTAAACATAGCCTACACAATACTGTAGTTAATTCAGTTATTGTTAAATCGTACAATTAATATCAGATCGCTTTTAAACAATACTCTCATTTTAATTTATTTTTATGACAATGATGGCTATTTATTTATTCCAGTTTTACAGTTGTAACAATTGTAACTATTGCGTGTTGGTGATCATGCGAGATTTATGTAAGGAACTAATGGTAAATTATATTGTTAGTGTTAATGAAAATGATCTGTCTACAGTAAAAAAGTGAAAATGTGCAGTTGTCACCTTAAGGAGGAGCCATTTCAACCTGACTTGACCCTTGAAAAATGACTTCTGTATGTGTAACCTACTGTAGTTCGGTTGATTTGGTCCACTTTAGAAACCACTTTAGGTATTACCACACGAAGAGAACATTCAAAACATATAAATTTAAGTTGTTCCTCGACATACTAGATCATGTCAGAATTATAATCGACCAGCATTCAAAAGAAAAGAAACCAAAAAGATAATCTCAATAATGTCAAAATCTGATATCAATATGAACTCAAACATTTCTTATCAAATGCTCCCAAGACCAAATGATATGAGCTATGGCATCCATAATTGTTTTGTTTTTTATTTACATCCAAACGGAAATATATTTTTTTAAAAGAAAAACAAAGCTAAGTCTTGAAACCTAATGTAACTGAGCATCTTGTGAGCGCTATATATATATATATATATATATATATATATATATATATATATATATATATATATATATATATATATATATATATATATATAATATATATATTATATAAAACAACTTCTGAACAATATAATTTCTCTCTGGGGAATGTCCCCATCTCATCAGTGTGATCTGACACCAGTGATGAATCTAGCATCTTGTGAGCGCTATATATATATATATATATATATATATATATATATATATATATATATATATATATATATATATATATATATATATATAAATATATATATTAATATATATATATATATATATTATATATATATAGCTATATATATATATATATATATATATATATATATATATATATATATATATATATAATAAACAACTTCTGAACAATATAATTTCTCTCTGGGGAATGTCCCCATCTCATCAGTGTGATCTGACACCAGTGATGAATATATTCACCAGCTAGATTTATTAAGTTAGACCATATAGAAGGATCTGATGTGGAACTACAGGAACACTAAATTCCAAGTGAACACAATAAAGTGATGCTGGTCTTCTGATAACCTTTTCTGGAGCATGTATGGCGTCTACCCCTCCTTTCCTCATTAATTATTGACCCCCACCACATGTTCCTCAACTCCCGTGTTATTTGTGATGGTGTCTGTCTCTGTGCCGCAGGTCAACAGCTTGTGAGTCACCCAGTGGGTCTATTACCATGACGCCGTGTTTGCCCCTTTTAAATATTTACAGAAGTAGACATGTGCTGGTGGGTTTTACAGTAAATTAAATACTACGTGTTTAATGAGGTAATCCAACCTTATCCCCATTTCCTCCAGTGACAAGAATATGTTAGGGAGAATGTACATCCAGCTGGTACAGCACAAAATAAACCCAGAAAGAGTTATCAAGTCTCGAATCAACCTGAAGGGGTTTGTATTTTGCGATAACAACTATCTGGATGTACATTTCCCTGCTTATTACACGGCTGCTCGCCACACAAGTAAATAATTATATACTAAATATTGATTCGAGTTGAAATATTTTATTAGCTCAATAAACGCAAAGCTTCCATGAACAGTTCTTAGCAAGCAACTTTGAGCATAGACAAATGAAGGCAGATAATTTACTGTCTTATCGTATCAGTTGAGGACATGAAATGCATAACACTTTAAAATCTTCCTGTTTATTATCTTATAGTCTACAAAGCAATTGTTCTAGCAACAAGATGAACACTTCACCAACATTACCATGGAGCTACTATTAATACTAAAGTCCTCCAGTTTTATTTTCTTGTACATACAGTCAATAACTAAAGGGCAAGATGGCACATTCACATTCACAGCCAGCATTTTTGATAATATTCACAAAAGTTTCATGGCCCCCAGACGATTTTGTTGTATGACTTTTTGAACATGCAATATATAAAACAAATTAACAAACCTACTGCTTTTAAACAACAACAAAAAAAAAAAAAACGTTTTATTCTGGCTTCACGCATTCTTTTTTATCAACACTTAAATGTGGGTGAGTTTAATAAAAAAAACATTTTGAGCAAAAAGCTGAGAAAATCGCATTTTTGTCAAAGACTATGCCTGGATCTGATTCAGAATGATGATCAAAACATAGATAGAGTATATCGTCTCCATCAACACTTCCAAAGCTTCAGATTCCTATACCTCATCCTGTGTCAACATTTCATTTGATAACGTTAAGGCAGTCTTTGATTTATATCCTGTTTAATATTCATGATGCCGTTATTTTACATGTGCATCTGGTTATATGCTATCGCTTGTTCTGCTTTCGCTTGTGTTTTCTTGACCGATTCAAATTTTTTTGTAAGTGTGACCTGCCGATACCGATTTTTTTGTCGATTCCGATTTTCTTTCAAAGAACTATAATTGACAGCATATACAAATAATTTTTTTTTTCATAAAAAAAAAGACAGAAATAAAATAAGTTGCAAATTTCAAACAACAGCACAAATAAATGCAATAGAATAAAGAGAGATATGCAATAAACACGGCTTTAAGTTTTTCCTGGTGGGTATACAGTACATTCAGGTAAGAAATACTACAAACATTAAAGTAAACAAATGTACAATGGTCTTTATTGTAAAAATTAAATACAGATGAATGCTTACAAGTAGATACAGAAGTTATTCAGTCAACAGCAGAGAGTAATTTTCTTTGTTATTTTTTATTGACATGACAGCAGCAGGAAAATTAGACTGCTGTCACTTTAAGAGCTCATGCATGGATCCAATATACTGATACACAACTTGCATTATAACTTGCGTAACTACCTAGGTTCCAAAACTGACTAAATACCCACCAATACTGGCGTTTGGACATCATTTTGTAATTGGCCATTTAAGTGCAGTAAGCTACTCAGTTTGGTACTTGCGTTTTAAAGGGTTGTGCGCACCTCAGATCAGTAATGCATGTTTTTGGTGTGAGCGCGAAACCTGCGGGAATTAGTAAAACTATTCGCAATACAAGCACTATTTATCTAAAGCAAAGGAGACGAGTGAGTGAGAGGAGGCGGGTGTGTGTCACTTCGTCGTAGGAGAGAAGAGAGTGAGAACTCACAGCTGACGTTATTGCCTGTGCCGCTGGCAACAAAACAGACCAGCTCGTAATCAAAAAAAATCCTCATGTGGAAAATCGGCCGATTACGGTCCCTGGCCGGTGGATAGGTCCATCTCTATAGCTCCTTCTACCATATAACAGTGAAAACACGGAAAGCCGGAAAATTCCGTCAATGGCGGGGAAAGAGTTAATTAGCTAATCCAAACCTATCCTCATTTCCTCCACTGACAAGAATATCACTTCATAATTTCCTCACAATATAGCATCAGTTCTTAGTGCGCATCTTCACATTGGCTATTTTGAAATTGCCAATTTGGCCAAAAGCCAAGCATCCATTGCTTTTTAGCTACAGTATGCCCTACATGCTTGTGATTCTGCATATCTCAGTGTACCCTCCCCAACCGTCGTGCTTTGCGTGGGTTGATTCATTGCTAGGCTGCCCATCATTGTTTCACTGTCTCTGGCTGTCTCATTAAAGACATTGGCTAATAGGATTTATCCTGCTCTGAGGCAACCATAATAAATGCTCATTTAGCTGGAGCACCCTCATCAAATGGGGCCTCTGTAATCAGACACTCAGGGACGTCCGTCCCTCCAATTCAACTCGGCCACCTGGTCTAAACACTGGCTGGAGGTGGCGGCGGCACCGCGGAGGGCTTGTGGGATACAGTGAGCCTGTCATTAAAAAGAAATGAACCGTCTGGGGTTGGCAAAACCTGGAAGGGGAAAAAGTGAGAGGGTTTTGACCCTCTGATGGAGGTCGACCTCTGACAGAACCTTCAGTGGCTTTTACATTTGCTCTTGGGCTGAATTCCGTCAAGGCTTGAGGACCACATGTCTTTCTCCAGACTAAATACTTTGCAGCTTGTAGAAGTTCAGTGGGTTTTATGTCAGATTTGAGCTTGGTATTTATAGATTCTTTTCATTTCTGTGCTACCCTTGCAGGTCACAAGCTCAAAATCCAAGAAAAATTAGATAAAAGATATGTACTTGTTCACATGCATTTCAAGAGATAGTTCACCCCAAAATGACAACTCTGTCATTATTTACTCACTTTCAAGTGGTAGTTCACCCCCCCCCCCCCCCCAAAAAAAAAAAAAAATATCCTGTCATTAGTTTAACTCATAAGACTTTTGTTCATCTTTGAAACACAAATCAACACACAGACATAGAGCTCATCAAATACAGTCAAATGAAGCTCAACCTTGCTTGTCAAGTAAGAATATTTGAGCTTCTGTTGATCTGCTGATTTGCTCAATGAATGTTCACTGATCATTGTTTACATTTGAATAGAAGCCTAAATTAGATGTGTTCATCATATTATGTTTGTGTCTCTTCAGACGACATTTCAGACGGATTTAACCACTCGATTCATAAGTTTCTTTTCGGATATCTTATTGAATCGTGAAAGTTTTGAAATTGACTTTGAATGGAGGGCTAGAGATCTATCAGGTTTAATTTAAAACATCTTTATTTGTGTTTCAAAGATGAATCAACAGACTTATGCTTTTGGAACGTCATCAGGGTGAGTAACTAATGAATGCATTTTCATTTGTTGGTGAATTTCTTTCATGTCGTTCCAAACCTGTGTGCTGTAACTTGTATTTTTTTCATGGAACACAAAATTATTATTTTTTACAATTGTTTACGTTGTTGTTTTCACCATATAATGGTGATTAAAAAATGTCATTAGAGATGTCAGCACAAGTTGCATTATATTCCATATATGTGACCCTGGACCACAAAACCAGTCGTAAGTCGCACGGGTATATTTTTAGCAACAGCCAACAATACATTGTATGGGTCAAAATGATCGATTTTTCTTTTATGCCAAAATCATTAGTATATTCAGTAAAGATCATGTTCCATTAAGATATTTTGTAAATTTCCTACCGTAAATATATATAAAAAATATTTTTGTGAGTGGATGCAGCAAAATCGCGCAAAAAAAGACAGAAAACACGCCTGAAAAAACTCGCTCGCTGCTAAGTTTGGTATCGTTGTCAAGCTTAGATTTCCAGCTTTCGGTTTCATAACTCTCCACAACGTCATTAGAGCAGTAAGCCAATAGAGAGCGTTAAAACAAAACTTTCTCGTGTAAAAAAAAACGTTTTCTTCCTAGCAACGGCCTGCTACAGCGCCTCTCATTGGCTGGCGACTTCTTCGCGTGCACAGTGTACACAATCCGCAATGGTTACGGTGCAAGCCATGGATTCTGAGATAGCGCGTTTGCTCAATTTAAACTTTAATGACAGCAATAATGTAACGAACATAGTAAATTATTTTTTCGCAAATGATTGGGAAGATGATACAGAATGTCCAGAGACCGGCTTGGCAAATAATATGCCCTGGAAGACGACGAATTCGATCAATGTGTGCTGTGTGGATCTCTTCAATTTTATATGTTCCTGGTGAAATGTGATGCGATCTGGGAAAAGCCACCACATGGTGAAATTTGACATAGCCTATTACAGGTTTTGATAATCTGTTTCCCAAATCTGTTTTTATTTCTTTCATTGATTAAAATGTCGATTTTTTCTCTCTCTCTGTGCGTGTTCTTAAAGAGAAAGTAAGACAGTCTTTTCAGCTTGCCACTATAAATCGCAGTTTTTCTGCACTAAACTTGTAAATTTTCCCAAGATATATTCAAAGAGGATAGACAAGATGTTATAGAATAATAATTTTATGAAAACCCAATTTTGACAAAAAACTGACATTCGATCTATTTTTAGACCTTATACTGAAACCGTGCAGCGCGACAGCCGATGGGTTTGACCAGATTGCATTACAAATAGGCTATTTTAATGAGATTTTTTGTGTGAATAAAGGTTTAGTTGTGGTAAATCAATGGTGTAAATTTTATTTATTTCCCTTCATTAGTAATATGCGTAGCTAAGGACTTCATTTGGACAACTTTAAAAGGCGATTTTCTCAATATTTAGATTTTTTGCCCCATCAGATTGCAGATTTTCAAAAGGTTGTATCTCGGCCAAATATTGACATATCCTAACAAACCATATATCAATGGAAAGCTTATTTATTCAGCGTTCATGTGATGTATAAATCTCAATTTAAGGAAAATGACCCATAAGACTGGTTTTGTGGTCCAGGGTCACATATACTGAAAATCTGGTAACACTTTACAATAAGGTTCCATTTGTTATCTTTAGTTTACAATATGGTTCCATTTGTTACCTTTGGTTGCATTAACTAGAATAACAGTAGAGTGTTACCAAAACTCTTACTATGAAAATATTATTCTCATTCTGCATTTCAAAATGTCATACACATGTGGAGCTAATGGTGTTTTGCATCAATGACAGAAGTAAATAATGACAGATTTTTTTTTTTAATGACAGAGTTGTTTGTCCGGGTGAAATCCAAATATAAGAAGTCATAAGCCCATGCTCATGCTTTTTGAGCTGAAAAGGGTGTACAAATTAAAGAGTCTGTCTTTCTCTCCATGCTTACTGCAACATTTGATTAGATATAATGAATCAGCATGATTTATTATGGTCTTTTGTAGGAATGGTTAATAATGTCTCTCTTAGATGAGTAGTGGCTACATCAGTTATCAGTAAAAAACACGGATAAGATTGGAGATTACATGCCTTCATTAGTTTACCAAGATGGGTTTTCCCAATGTTTTTTTTTTATGCGGGGAATTTAGATTTGCATTAGTGACCTGTTTAGTTTGCTTAATACTGTTATGGAAAAGAAGTCTGTTTGAAGCCATTTTCATAATTTTCCCATTTCATCCTTCATTTTAGCATGCTGAACTGAAACATCTGTGGAAATTACCCTATGAATACTTTCAGGAACAGAATGAAGCGAGGAAAGAATCAATTCAGCTTGTGTTTGAGGGACACACACTGGTGCACATACCCTGATTATTTTACACTATTGATCACAGAATGGAAAAAAGTATTTCATTTGACCATAAACGTTCTTTTGTGGCAAACTCAATTAATTTGATTCCTTTTTTTACCCCACATTACAATTGCTCATCTCAGAGCCAGCAACTCATAGGTTCTTGTGTTTTTGAATGACAGGAAATTGTCACCAAATGTGGATAAAACCCGTTAATAATTTATCCTCATTCATATATAGGCTAAACAGTTTTACTTCAAAGAGGATGTCAGCTCAAGAAGCGTCACTCATCACAAGGCAAATAGACATTAGTGAGAATAAGTCATGAGCCAGAGGAAAGATTTATTTTTGTTCCTTTGCCATAACAGATGACGTCCCCTCTCTAAGAATACACACTGCCTGATTACCTCACACCAGAGATAATGAAAGATGATTGATTTCAGCCACTCTCCTAATGGACAGTAAAACACCCCTGGCCTTTCAGGAACTGTTCATCCAAAAATGCATTATTTAAAAAGTCTGACAGTCATGGTCACTGTGATGAAAAAGAAATGCGTGAATATATATATTTTTTATAACTTTTTCATGTTAAAAATAACAGAATACAAGTGTGTGTGTGTGTGTGTGTGTAGTTTTGTCAGATTAATGCCTTTACCAAGTTTAGTGTTGTTCTTCCCTCATATTTAAAATATTTAATAAGCGTATTTTGATAGCTCAATCAAACTTCCCCAAATATCAAAATATCCCCTTCAGACATTACTTTTGGCCACTACTGTATATATAACGCCGATATTTTTGTATCGCCCGATAAGAGTCTTACGTTAACGCAGCACGTTAACGCCGATAACGGCCGCCCGATAAGAGTCTCCTTTTAACGCAGCACGTTAACGCCAATAACGGCCCACCAAAAGTGTTAACGTGCTGTGTTAACATGAGACTCTTATCGGGCGATATATATATATATATATATATATATATATATATATATTAGTGGTGGGCCGTTATCGCACGTTAACGTGAGACTCTTATCGGGCGATACAAAAAATATCGCCGTTAATCTATTCTCAAAGTTGGGTTGGGATCATAAAATAGCTTTTTCGAATATCGTTATATTTTGGCGCAATTCCAATGTCTAGTATATTTGACATAATTGACGACGCGCAACGTTCCTCTCGTTACTTTATTTTAATGCAATACATGTTGTCAAATTGTCAGGTGTGTGCAGGATGCCGAAGACGAGGACAAGAGGACTTCCAAAAATAGCTGATTTATTTACAAAATAAACTTCCATAAACATACAGGAACAAAATAACAAACTCCAGGAACTTCAGGGAAAACACAACCATACAAGGACGACGACCAACAAACACAGGGCTTAAATGAACTGAACCAAACGAGATAATAAACTGAAAACAGGTGAAGAAACTGAACACAAACGAGGAGCGGGAAAACTAACAGGACTAAACCAAAATCACAAGGACAGGGGGAAACAAGATCTTAAAACATAACATCCAAAACGTGACATAAATGAGTTTATTCCAAGCGCGCTGTATCCTTATGGGCATGAGCGATGCTCATTTACAAATGAATCACTCTTTTGAGTCGATTCTGTTCAAATACTTCATCAAACAAGTTGGCAGATGTGTCTAAATCGGTTCGCGAATCAGTTTGAATGATCTGTTCGGTTTCCTCATGCACTGAATCGTCAAAGCGCTTTCAATTCACACTCGGAGTCGTAATTATGACAAGAAGATTTAAGAACAGCGTTGGATGAAGTGGCCGTGGATCTACAGTACAGTCTAGTGAAAGCAAATCTGCAAATGCATCATATTTTTGCCAGCGATGAAGATCTTTATTAGTTGAACATCTTCGTAAGCTGTCTGTGAATGAATGACAGCGTCGGCGCACTGGCAAAGGTTAACAGGTTAATAAGCTACCATTGTGTACGGTTTATGAAATGAACACCCGCCATCCCGCGTTAATGTGTGTGTGTATTGCGCAGTGGCATAGTCACACGAATAGTTTACATTGATTGAAAAAAAAATTCTAATTTTTTAAAACATTTCTAATTATTATCAATGTTAAAAAAGGTTAAAAATGTGAGATTTAGTAAAACAACAACAGCAAAAAAGCATTTTATTCAGCAAGGATGTGTTTAATGTTACAAAGATAACATTTTTTATGAACTGTCCATGTAAACTTGTATACATTTAATACAGCTAAGCAAAGCTATCTAGCGTGGTCAACAGTGGTTGAACAGTATGTTAATTTCCTCATGGCAGAATAAATCACTGCCTCCAGCAGTTCCATCACACTGCATTTCGCCCCTGCCTCATTATGTCCTGACCGTTGTTTTCTAGCCGGCGTGTGGCTGAAGTAATGGTTTTACTGTTCCACAGTCAGTGAAACAGAGAGGAGTGTAATGGATTACCTATGTTGACAGGTTCAGTGTGGCCCATTACCTTACTGATCTCTGTCAGAATCCCAGCCCACTCAGTTCAGCATTTAGACAGACTGATTTTAGCATTACCCACAGTTCTTTACTGAAAGTACTTTTACACTTTGTCTTGTTGTTGCCAGGTATTTAAAAAAATCCATCCATCCATCCATCCATCCATCCATCCATCCATCCATCCATCCATCCATCCATCCATCCATCCATCCATCCATCCATCCATCCATCCATCCATCCATCCATCCATCCATCCCAGCAAGAAATACCCCCAATTTTGAAAACATGGGCATACAGTTTTTATCAAACGCTTGGCACATTTGATGAAAAAATCGTAAAATTTTCTAAACTATAAGTTCAATTGTCACAACCGTTTGCTTGAACATCTGAACTCTATTGCATGTCTGCAAAACTTAGTTACTCACCCAAAACATTTAATTCATTCTTCAAAACCTAGTTATTGTGTCAGTAAGTTGGCAAATGGCATTTTTGTCATTGTTTGAACCACACTGGTCAAAATGTTTAGATGTTTTTCACCATGGAAATATACAATATAACAAGAAATATATTAAATACAAATGTCATGGTCATTTTCTACTTTTTTGTTGACACTAACTGCTTTATACTACTAGAATGTCACTTTTGTCTAGCTGAGTGCTGTTATGGATCACACTGAGCTTATTAGATCCAGATCCAGACAGTAGGTAAAATTAGACTGAAAGGTCAATACTGCCATACACAAAAAGAAATTGGACATTTGTACAGTACATTTATTTTTTTAGAAATTTGTAAATGGAACATTCTTAGTTGCTTGTTCATTTTTACACACCCAATTATGTATTTCTCTAACATACATCTTCATATCTTCATATTGCTCTTGATTGATTGATTGATAAGATTGTGATTCCTGTTTCATTACAACAACAGGCCATTTTCCAATTTAGCAAACATTCCATGTCATAACTATTTATGGGATATAATATCTAACAGATTTTGAGAACTGAAAGGACAATTTTAATCATTTTCGATGAAAGAATGTTTAGAGGTTGTGAAGAGTTTGACAGTTTAAATAAGAAACAAATTTCAGTTTAGACCAATAAGCCATGTGCATTAAGTCATTGTGCAAATTGTAGACAATTGTTGAATTGACTTTTTTGCACATGTGCAAAATCAATAAGAAATTCAAATTTGATGTGAACAAGAAACACATCACATTCAGAGATCTTTGAAATTATTGTTTGAGAAAAAAAAGTCTAATTTGAGAATTGAGCCAAAGCGATTTAGAAAAACATATAGAGTATGTAAATAAAGGTTGCCTAGTGGCAACTGGTGGCACTCATCTCATAAATGCAAGTATTCTGACGTGATTTGGAAGGCAGCATATGTTCAGGTCCTCTTTGTGAAATTGTGGCTCTGATAAGCCTTTACACAGTCAAGCAGGTGTTGTCTCAGTTACTCTGAAAGATTAGGGTTGAACTAGAGAGCACTGTTCTAGACCATTAGCTTATTGGAGACCCACAGCCTTATTGTGCAATGATTGTAGGGCTGCACACAAAAGCCTGCACTTAGTTTCATCAAAATTCTTGGAACCCAAAAAAAGACATTTCGAAGGAAACGCATTTATAGAACTCGCCCCTTGACATATTGTGTGCCGTCAATCCGTT
The DNA here is from genome assembly GCA_036326025.1 of Chrosomus eos. NCBI lineage: Eukaryota > Metazoa > Chordata > Actinopteri > Cypriniformes > Leuciscidae > Chrosomus > Chrosomus eos. Next base: position 7,308,393 of record CM070830.1, on the reverse strand, counting down.
GCATTCTCACAGCGTAGCGCTGAAGCATCTCTCATTGATTGTCCTGAGGAAGACCTTTGTATTGAGGAACACAGGGGAGAGATATGCTTCCGACCTGACAACAGAGGATGAAATTACATTCATGTCTCCAAAGACTCTTTCAGTTTGAAAGAACAAAGACCATTCATAATGATAGTCAGCGAGCATGGCAGTGCAATGATCGACTCCGGTGTTGAGGGTTTTGATGTAGTACAATTCGGAAGGCTTGAAAGTCTCCCTTTCCCTCTCTGTATGGTTGTCTCTTTTTCTCTCTGCATTGGATCCTTCAGTCAAGTATCTTTGGATTTGCTTTTTTGATTTGATGTCTGGATCACAACAAGTTATATTTGTGTTGCTGTTACTTTTTCAGAATAGCCTATGTATGTTTTGCAAAGCCACGTCCTTCGGATGAGACGTTAAACCGATGTCCTGCCTCTCTGTGGTCACAAAAAAAAAACAGGATGTCTTTCTAAACAAATAGGGGTGTAACCCTATCATCCTGGCCAGTCCATCATGGCCTCCTAATCATCCCCATATATATATATATATATATATATATATATATATATATATATATATATATATATATATATATATATATATATATATATATATATATATATATATATGGGGATGATTAGGAGGCCATGATGGACTGGCCAATTAGTGTATATACTAGCCAATTAGTGTATATATATATATATATATATATATATATATATATATACACTAATTGGCTTCATCACTGTCTCCTGTCCACCTATAAGCTGTGTGTGGTGGGCGTTCTGGCGCACTATGGCTGTCGCATCATCCAGGTGGATGCTGCACATTGGTGGTGGTTGAGGAGATTCTCCCTTAGCCTAGCTTGTTCTCTGCTGATGTCATTCAGCTAATGTCAGTAGTTTATATTTGCAAATGAACTTATTTCCATTCATGCTGTATATATTTCAGTGACGTCTAATGATTTATTTGTGTCACTGATTCTGAGTACTGGGACAAAAATAGGTCACAGAAAGAAAAATTGCAATTATGTTTTTGTGCAACCAAGTTAGTTTTTTTTCCCTTGCATATTAGCAGATTAAATGAAAACTTGTTTCCGCCACAGAATAAAGAATAAAAACTAAAAAAAAAAGTAATTCTGACTTTTTTTTCCTCACAATTGCGAGTTTACATTCTGACTTTATAACACACAATTGCTACTTTATATCACACAATTCTGACTTTATAACACAATTGCTACTTTATATCACACAATTCTGAGAAATGTAAACTTGCAATTGTGAGTTAAAATGTTGCAATTATCTTTTAAAATGTTTTATTCTGTTTATTTGTAATGCTCTACACATGTGTCTCTTTATGTATTATTTTTTATTAAATAGCTATTTTCAAATTTTTGTTTTCTTATTAAAATGTATGATTATTAATTAAATATTATTTAAGTTTAGGCTAACTTCTCGATTATACTTTCATCTACCATTAAATCTGTTGTACTCTCAGTTCCCATTAACACATTTTATTAGGTTTAAATCAATTCAGAAGAGTTTCACAGTGTCATAATCAGTACAGGTAGTACACTGATTTTGTCTGGGTCTGCTCATTATCTGCTCAGGGATCAACATAGCCAGAATAAAAAAAGGAAAAAAGTGTACTGTCATGTCAAATATTAATTATAAATATTGACAAAAATAACATGAAACTTTTATTAAAAAACAGTAATGGTCTTCAGCTCTATCTATTAAAGGGGTGGTTCGGAATTTTGGACATCGGGCCTCATTTCCAAGTGAGCCTTAGTGTTATCTATCAGTAGAGACATTTTTTAAAAAAATTCATCCAGTCGTCCCAGTTGCGTAGTTGGCCGGTGCTAGGCTAGCGCAAATCAATGGGACCAGCTTTAGCATGCCATTAAAACAGTTTTACCCACTCCACAGTACACTAAAAGCAAATCAATTATAACGCCAGACTATCGATGTAAGTGTCTGTTGAGAGAATAATGTTAGAAATCAAACTATCCTTTTCATCGCATTGCAATAGTTATATTGTTTTACCTATATTTATTAACACAGTCTACAGCAGCGGTGGAGTGATATGTTACCTAGGCAACCGAGAGAGTCGGTCCACACGACAATCACGCAAGTGTATTTACCTGCCGCTGACACTCATCACTACAGAAGCAGAGTATAATTTATGATATATGTAATAGCAAGACAGAGGACTATGGCAACGTTTGAAAGCAATACCATTGTTTCGGAGTTTGAAGACGATGAAGACGAAGAATGTGAGTTTTTCAACGAACCATATATGTATGAGCCAGAATAGACAGATGAAGAATTATTCGAGATGGATGCTAAAAGGGCAGAAATAGAAAGAATGTCTGTAGAGACAGCTGCCAGTGGAGATGCCGTAGAGAACCGGGACAGAACATCGGGAGACTGGTGGTGCCAGTGCAGAAAATGTATACAAATACCGACGGAAGACGAGTGTTTTTTGCTGCAAGGAGTGGAACTTAGTTATCACACAGATAACAGAACTGAAGCTAGACACTAGTTTCCAAAATTTAAATGTATCCGGCACAGCCCCTCCCGAGACAGACCAATGTGCACCAGTTGTCAGTGTCGATCTATCAGTTATGAAAGGGCTAGCTTCATTAGCTAGCTAGAGTAGCCAAACAAAAGTTATTACCTGTACATCTGTAGCTGTTGGTGCATCTGGAAAGACGGCTGGAACTGCATTCCTTGTCATAAACCTGTGACCGTTTCGATTAAATGGTTCTTTAAAGTCGTCTGGTCTAAAATGGTAACTGAAAATCCCTTTTTAGAGTCCAAATTTAGAGTCTCTGTCGGTGTCTCCTTGTCCAAGCCCGAAGAAATAATCCAAAGTTGAATCCTTTCTGGATCTTCAAAATGAAATTTGTGAAAACTTCGCAATGAACATTTATTAGGTTTGATTTTGCAATTGCGAAATGCACACCGAATCACCATGTTGCCTTTGTTAACCTCAACAATTATTACTAAGCTAGCTAGACCTCCCGACTGTCGTGAGCTTCTGTTCTGTTTACTTTTTGACGCAGTAACAATTACTACTAACCGGAGCGAAGTATAATTCCGCCGGTGCTGAGAAACTAGTTCCTGTAAATGTAATGCAATCATTAAGATGAAAAGGATAGTTTGATTTCTGACATTATTCTCTCAACGGACACTTATATCGATAGTCTGGCGTTATAATTGATTTGCTTTTAGTGTACTGTGGAGTGGGTAAAACTGTTTTATGGCATGCTAAAGCTGGTCCCATTGATTCACGCTAGCCTAGCACCGGCCAACTACGCAACTGGGACGACTGGATGAATTAAAAAAAAAATGTCTCTACTGATAAATAACACTAAGGCTCACTTGGAAATGAGGCCCGATGTCCAAAATTCCGAACCACCCCTTTAAGGTTGACCCACTGTGTTGGGAAAACCAGGAGTGGATCTGGAGTGAAAGCAATTGCTTTCCAAATCCAAGAATATTAGAGTCAACTGTAATGCCCTTTCCTTATTTCAGGCATTGAACCAAAACCCTTAAAAAAACATTGACTTCAGGACGATAGAACATGGGGTTCTAAACTCATTTACAGGTTTTGGCCAACAAACATTTGTCATCAGTACACCACTTTGTTGGAATGACAGGAAGATGAGCTTACTGATTTATAGTTTAACAAATAAAATCAATCCTAAATATATTATGGTTAGTACAAAGAGCAATAACACAGCTGTAAATCAGGGGGATACAATAATATTAAAATATATTTCATTTTGATAAAACAAAGACATAATAAAGTGAAATTGTACACTTGTTTAGAACATTGTCATTTCTGATAAAATGGAAGAGATATATTTTCCAAAGTAATGATCTCAAATTAGGGCGCTATTTTGTTCCATGTCTCAATAATCAGTATTTTAAGCACTGTTTGTTTTCATTAAAGCCTTATCTAAACAATGACTATTGATTTGCTTGCTTTATCTAAATTCTTTCAGATGCTACAGACTTGTATGATTGTAAGAATCACTTCTGACTCTCCTCTGATTAGTCATAATATAAATAAATTGACTTCGGACCAAAGCTTATCTTTCCCTTGCATCCAGACCTGTCAAGATTGGTCTTTGAGTCTTTTCCAGGAAGGAGTTGTTTGACCCCTTAGACATGTTACAGACTTCAAAGCTGCACTTTGCTGTGGATTGTTATATCTCTCACATAGAGAACACTATCTATCTCTCTGCTCACTTCAAAGGAAAAGGTTATATGTGCAGCAAATGCTTCCTGCCCGCTGTCATTACAGAGGATTTCAGTTTGATGCAACATCCCCAAAAGCCAAACTCTCTATTATTTTTATGATGTAAAATGACTCGAGTAATTATGGTGGGGAAATTGACTCAGCAAGTTTCATTGTCTGTTTTGATGCCAGAATTAATTAGAATGTTCTTTGAGTAAACTTCAAAGTCTTGGGATTGCTTTTTATGGGAAATGGTAAATAATTTTTTCAAAGAGATGAAAATCAAATGGTCACTTGGCATCCGAATACCCCTGAGGTCTGTTATGAAATGCACCGTATTTAAAGGATACCAATTATACGACTTATGACTCATGCATCTTAAATGGTGCGGCATTATGCAACTTATGTGTGCGAAAGAAGCACTTCAGCCATTGCGGAGATCGTAATCTGTCTCTTTATGTTGGCAGGTGAGCATGCTGTAATACATGAAGATGCGCCAGAGGTCGTGGCTCTATAAGTGGTTGGGAATAGGCATTGGCGTTCTTCTGCTCACTGCTGCTAGCTATTCTCAAGATTCAGAAGGTAAGTTTTTCCTAAGAAAGTTTCCTCAAAATCTTGCATCTCCAGTATTCCTGCTTCTGAGCAATTGATTTTAGATGATGATAGCTGTGTTTTCCAAAACTCATAAGTTCTGTTTCATAAGCTGGCGAGCTGCCGACATACACAGGCACACTCCTGATGTTCTGAAACGTAGGCAGCATGATTATGCTGTCTTCTGAGCTAACCAATGAAGCATCACAGGCATCCTTCGAGAAGAAGAAGAAAATCAAAGAATGCTTTGCTTCAAGCTCAGTCAAAAAATGATATAATATGGCATATAATGGTGATCGTAGATGTAAATAATTACTGAAAAGTAGGGCTGATGACGGTGGCAGTTTTTTACCTCCGCGGTGGTAATGGATCAACTTCCGGCGGTGATTGGGGGTTGCTTTAAAAGAAAAAAAAATCTAAACGCGTTTACAAATAAACTTGACGCGCCTTACCCTGTCTAATGTTGCCTTTGGCTTGCTCAGTCGGGGATATTCAAATTAATTAACCAATCATATAATTGATCAACTCTACCAAACTTGGATGTCTTTTTTCCAGTAATAAACAAACATTGTTAAGTTGTTGATTGATACTGTGAAGCAGCTTTGATACATCTGTATTGTGAAAAGCGCTATATAAATATATTTGACTTGACTTGACTTGACTTAATAACAAGCACAAACTGTGTTAAAAAGAATTCGATGTGCAAGTAAAAATGGTGGCTATCTGTCCTACAGCGTTTTTCTACTTTACCACAGTAAAAAATAAGAATATAATAGGCCTAATTAATAGCAAACCAAGGAAGAAACGTTTATAATCCCCTTCAAAAATGAGTGAGACGTGAGTGAAGATTTGAGAAAAGAAACGAGATTCCATGTAGAGATACGATTTTTGACTATTTAATTAGTTGATGTAATTATAGAATATCGAATAGGTTGTGCGATTATTCTCTAAAATAAAATCTCCATATTTTCAGTGCTGATGCGGTGGTGACGCGTTCATGTAACCAGAAGGTGACGTTCCCAATAACGCACATAACAGCTGTCACAAAGAACAGGCAAAATAAATGATTATGAATGTGTCAAATATAGAAAGGAGACAGTTTAATTGTTTATTAATAAACTAGTGTCTTTTGTGTCAGTGTCGGCTGCAAAGATTCAGTTGACGATGCTGACTCGTCATCTTTGCAGTGAATGCGCCTATAGAGAGAAATGCACATTTCATACGGATTAGTCTACATAAGCAGAGACCAAATCAAAGAGACCGGCTTGTAGTTCATTCCAAACCCCAACGCAAACTCCACGTAAGACAAAGAAAAGAAAACTTTTGTCTAGTTATTGACCAAAATGGCCAAATTGGAGTCAGGCGTCGGAATAAGACGAGACGAGAGTCAGCATCGGGAAGGCTTTCAACAAATGGATAGATCTCCGGTCTGCTCTAGGGCTCAAACGGGATCCTCAGTTGGCTGTTTTCTTGATAAAACGGTAAGATATACCCCATTCTCTAATGTCTGATGCGGCAAATCTATGACAACAAATGACGATGCGTAAAATGTGTAATGCTTTAGCCTAAGCTAGATAAATGTACAATCAGAATTGATTTGACTAACGTTACCATTGTCAGTGAACAGGTTCATAAACTAGGAATTGTCTTCGGAAGAATAGTACAACATGAAACATAAAACATGTCCCATAAAAGATGCTAACTATGTTTTTGTGTATGGCCTACCGGTAGCCTTGTGTTCTTTGCTAACGTCCTTTGCCTGCGCTCTGCTCTTCTATCTTCTTCCATCATATTACTTTAGACTTTCCACCATAATCTTTAAACGCCGCCGTTCGTACTCCGTTATTAAGGTCCCGGTAGGCAGAACGGGAACATTGCGATAGCCTCCTCCATGCTGGTTTGTTGTTGTTGTATGTGGCGCCGCCGCCACCGTGCTCGCGTCACTCCCTTACTCCTCGGTTCTGGCCACTGGCCAGTGCGACCGCAAACAGCAAAACTGAGATTGGGGAGAGTAGTTCTTAGAACTGTTTAGAAGTGGACAGTTCCTATAACTAAGTTCCTATAACTACTTGTTATGAAAGCGGATATAGTGCCATTTGATTGTTTATTACCTTGAGACATTTGAGTGTACTTTGTTGACCAACTGTGTATGGTATGATTATTATTTTAAAGCTTTTACAAATTAATAACTTATATTGTTCATGAACGTGTTTCCATAATAATACAATCATAAGTGGATACAGTAAACGCATAAAACAGTTCAACATGGAGATAAATGGAAACAAAAACTGTTTTCTTCTACCCCCGTTTTCCCCTCACACATAAGTGTGTAATTTACTCAAATGCCTTTCCTTTCATATATGTAAAATGACTTGCAGATTTATAACTTTATAACCTCTGAAGACATTATGACTGTGAAAAAAAGATTTGTGCGGCTGATGCTCCTTTGGTTATGAACAGCTCGTGCTCGTGCAAGCGTGCGTGTGCTTGTGCTCCATGAGCGTGCACACTTCTGGTTGCAGTTTCGCTTGTCGCCAGAGGGGGTGTAGTTCTGCAAAAACTCAGAGACCTGCGTTATGCACCTTTAAAAAAAAAACATTCATTAATGTTCCCATTAATGCCCTTTTATGCGTTATGGTCTATACAAACACAAAACTGACTTAAACAAAAAGTAAACTATTTTAAACACTATTTTATTTTAGTCAGACCAGCACAAACTTATATATCACAAGGATTTCTGAGGTGACTCGCTATGCTGACTCGCCATCTTCGCAGTATTTCATACGGATTAAATAAGCAGAGAGCAGTCTGTAGTCTGTTTTCTTTCGTTTTGAATTGTTATGTTTAAAAGTAGACATGTCTGTGAGGCAAGTAGGTTACCTTATACGGCGAGTTTCGGTTCATTTATGAGCTCCAGTTCACGCGCTGACGCCTCCGTTTCATGATTATCTATCGTCTGCTATATTTACTTCTTATTTATTAAATCCAGGCAATTGGTTGATGAAACATTGATTCAAATTAAGATACAATTAATACAAAACGAAATTCACTTTAAAGAAAGGTTTTGTGCTTTCTGTTTGATGTCTCTGTGAAAGTTTTGAAGCATCTTTTAGTGCCGCTTTCAGAGCGCTCACGTCCGTAACGGAGAACTGTCACGTCCGTAACATTGTTTTTTTCCTCAAAAATGCCAACACTAAAAATAAAATAAAATTAAATAAAATGAATATTTTGTTCTGTGGAGACTGAGTGCCAAACCTTCTTCATCCGGTGGGTAGTATTATTTTGGTTTGCGCAGTGTAATTCACAGAATTACTAAATATTTTAGGCCTATAAAATTCAGCCTGTATAAATGTGCATTTTCTAAGGTTAGAAAATGGACAAAATTAATTTGATTCCAATCATAATGTAACATTATTGTGAAATTGATTTTTTATAGGCTATTTGCTATTAGTAAATCCTTATGTTTTTATCCAACTGTGTGGGCCTTATGTAAAATACAGGACAAATCGCGTCCCTTATTGATTTGATACGGGACGCATCATTTTACTTGTAAATACGGGACAATTCCATATTTTAAGGGACGGGTGGCAACCCTACCACCAATCCTACAATGCGTCGCTGCTGTAAACAGGTTAGGCTGTAGGCTACACCTCAGCCAAAATTAATTACTTAAAAAAAGTAACGGACAACGCACCATATGGTAACGGTAAACGGAGTTAATTTATTTTAAAAAAGTTACTGTCAAAAGTACTAGTTACTAGTAACGCGTTACTGCCCAACACTGATCTTTAGCATGGCAATGTAGCGCAGAATCTCATTCCGCTTTTTCAGGGAACAGGGTTACAGTCAAGTTACCCGGATCGTTCCCTTTCAAAAGCTACAATCGATGCTGCGCTGCTTAGTGCATTGGTAACAAGAATACCCACGCTGCCGTGTTTGAAAGAGTCTGGACCCCTTACGGTTGTGTAGGTGTGCTTACAAAAACGCAAGAAGACCCTAGACATTAGCTTGTGATGTCAACTCAAGGATGTGAGTTCCCGGGCTGGCATGAACATCCAAACTATAAAATCTTATGAATTTGTGTGGAGAGGACCAGCCCACCGCATCACAAACAAATTGCAAGGGGGCACCCCTTGCCAGAGCACTAGAGGAGACGACCCACCATGTGGAATGAGCCCTTAGACCCGTTGGTGAAGTGCCTCATAGGCAAGAGCAATAGCATCCCTGACCCAATGTGACATGGTCTGCTTGGTGGCGGCCACCCCCTTGTTACGGCCCCCGTAACAGACGAACAGTTGCTCTGACTTACTCCACTGGCTAGTGTGGTGGACATAAGCCTGAAGAGCACAGACTAGACACAGTCTGTGAGATCTCTCCTTCTCCGGCATTGTGAACGATAGAGGGCAGATGGTCTCGAGAGTGACCGGATGCACAGTCGAGAAATTAACCTTAGGCAGGTAGTCAGGATGAGGATGCAAAATCCCTTTCACCATTCCTGGGGCAAAGTCTAAGCAGGATGGCAAGATCAACAGAGACTGCATATCCCAGATTCTTTTTAAAGAAGTTATAGCCATAAGAAAAACATCTTTAGGGTCAGAAGTTTGTCAGACGCTGACTCCAGAGGTTCAAAGGGGGTCTCATCCAGACCTTTGAGGACTATAGCTAAGTCCCATGAAGTGATCTTGGTTCTAACAGATGGCCTCAGTCGTCTGGCCCCAAGAATGAAGCGGGCGAGCAGAGGATGTCTCCCGTCAACAAAGGCGTGGCAAGCCGAAAGAGCGGCCAGATAAACCCTGAGAGTGGCAGGGCATGTGCCTTTTGATAATTTTTTCCTGCAGGAAGTCCAGAACTGAAGCATTTTGGCAGTTGACCGGATTTGCATTATGAACAATACACAAACCCACACTCCTGTATGAAGCCCGTGCACATTACTTTTATTTGCTTCATCCGAGGATTGGCCCTTGGATGACATCCCCTGGCTTTTAGCCACAACTGAAACTCTCCTGTGCAACAGTCCCAGAGGAATGACGTGGATGCTGAAGTCATGAAACCTTAACATTCTTTTGTACTGATGAACAGTGTGATCTTGGCCTAGCCTGACTTTGCTCATGGTATGCCGATAGTCAAAAAAGTCTATGTCGAAGGCACAAAAACTGGAGAAGTAAATGGTTTACTCCATTTTGATAGTTGATAGTTTGTCACGGAGGTCCTCGAAGAAGGGGAGAGACTGATGTTTTGGTCCCTCCCCCCTGCCACTGGACAGAAACCTATCCTCTGGCTTAGATTGTTTGGGGGTCTCTTGTTCGCGTGGCCAATCGAGCTGTAACCTGGCCATTCCTCTACAGATTTATCTTCACTAGAGGAACGCTCAGAGGTAGGCTGCTCATAGTCCGCAGACCCAAGAGATATATCATTGTCCCCCGCGTGAACCGAAGAAGCACCAGGGCGTGCTTCGAGATAGGCGAGATAAGCGATAGGGACGGATCCTCTTGATCGTCAGCCATATCCATGCGGGAGCCCCATGATGGTAATGTGGCTTATAGCTGTTCAACTACACGTTAACTCAAATATTTAATCAGCCAATCACATGGCAGCAGCTCAATGCATTTAGGCATGTAGACATGGTCAAGAAGATCTGCTGAAATTCAAACTGAGCATCAGAATGAGGATGAAAGGTGATTTAAATGACTTTGAATGTGGCGTGGTTGTTGGTGCCAGATGGTCTGGTTTGAGTATTTCAGAAACTGCGGATCTACTCGGATTTTCATGAAACAACCATCTTTAGGGTTCACAGAGAATGGCCAGAAAAAGAGAAAATATCCAGTGAGCAGCAGTTCTGTGGGCAAAAATGCCTTGTTAATACCGGAGGTCTGAGGAGAATGGCCAGACTGGTTTGAGCTGATAGAAAGGCCACAGTAACTCAAATAACCACTTGTTAACCAAAGTCTGCAGAAGAGCATCTCTGAATGCACAACACATCGAACATTGAAGCAGATGGGCTCCCACTCCTGTCAGCAAAGAACAGGAAACTAGGCTAAAATTCGCACAGGCTCACCAAAATTGGACAATTATAGACTGGAAAAACTTGCCTGGTCTGATGAGTCTCAATTTCTGCTGTGACAGTCAGAATTTGGTGTAGACAACATAAATGCATGGATCCATCCTGCCTTGTATCAACGGTTTAGGCTGCTGGTGGTGGTCTAAAGGTGTGTGAGATATTTTCTTGGCACACTTGGACCCCTTAGTACCTGAGTATTGTTGCTGACCATGTCCATACCTTTATGTCTACAGTGTACCCATCTTCTGATGGCTACTTCTAGCAGGATCTAGCAGGAAAATTTAAATAATCTCAAACTGGTTTCTTGAACATGTCAATGAGTTCACTATACTCAAATGGACTCCACAGTCACAGGATCTCAATCAAACAGAGCACCTTTTGGATGTAGTGGAGTTTTTTTTTTAATAATGGATTTTCATAATTCAGGATTGACACAATGGTAAAATCTATCCATAAATGGCACTTGAAAAGGTGCAAGATGATGAAATTATCTTGAAAAATAAAAGATGTAATAAACATGCTTTCATATTCAAATATATTCATTGACAATATTACACAGTTTTTTTTTTTTGCGTAGTCACGGTTTCATATGGATTACTTGCAGTGTTGTGCAAGTTACTTCCAAACTGGAATACATTATATATTACATGTTACTGGTATTTAAAAGTAATTCATTACCTTACAATATTACTGTCTCAGAATTGTAATGCGTTACATTACTCCTGTATTACTTTTGAGTTACTTTCACCAAAATAACTATACAGAAGTAGAACTTAACATTCTAAAATGACTATAGGGCTTTAACGATATGCGATATGAAACCGAAATCGCGACACTCAGATCCACGAACCTGCAGAATCGCGACACACCCCTTCCAACCCCAAGAGTTATCCATACCGTCCAGATCCAATGCTACCACATCTTTAAATTACTATTAGTAGCCTATTATTTGAAGTTAACTTAACATTATAAAATACGTAGATATACACCACAAAACAAGTTGAGGATAAATTATTTAAAATTTGGGAATTCCAGCGTTATGGACATGACATTTGCTGTCAAAAATTGAAAAATAAATTCTCAGAAAATGCATTAATACCAAAATATTGAAACGTCTGTTTATCCATAGGCTACTCCCTGAAAGGAGTCCAGACATTAGAAAAATATCAGTCTACACATGCATTTTATATTTAATATTAGGGAAATAGACAGTTATGCGTGACAAAAAAATCTTTAACTTTTAGAAGGCAACGATTTTTGTTGTTGTAATTTTGTGAATTACACTGCGCTTTATTTTTCGTGTTCGCATTTAAGAGGAAAAAACAATGTTACAGACGTGACAGTTCTCCGTTACGGACGCGACCGCTCTGAAGCGGCACTAAAAGAATGCTTTAAAACTTTCACACAGAAGACACAAAGCCTTTCTTTAAAGTGAATTTCGTTTTGTATTAATTGTATCTTAATTTTAATCAATGTTTTATCAACCAATTGCCTGGATTTTATAAATAAGAAGGCTAAATATACCTAGCAGATAATTATAAATAATCACGACATGGAGGACAATTCACTCATAAATGAACCGAAACTCAGCGTATAAGGTAGCCTATTCACGGACCTGAAAAATATATCTATATTGAAATGTCTACATGTAAAACAGAACAATTCAAATTTCAAAACGAAAGAAAACAGACTGCTCTCTGCTTAGGAAATGAAATGTGCATTTCTCTCTGGTGCACTAGCCTCCTGCGAAGATCGCGAGTCAGCATCGTTAACTTCGTCTTGACTTTATTTAATAAACAATTAAAATGTCTCCTTGCTATATTTGACATATTCATAATCATTGCTCTTGCGGTTCTTTGTGACAGCTTTTAGGTGCTTTATCGGCGCAGTTCACTATATGAACGCGTCACCACCGCATCAAAAACATGATTGCGTGATGAAAGCATGAAAAATACCACATAATAAACATAGCCTGACTGTTTAGAAAGAAAACACAGAACGAATAGCCTAATGCGCATACGTCCATCTCGCGAATGTACAGTCTTCTTCATGCCATCTTCGCCATTAGCCGCTTCTCCACTGGCCAGCGCGAGCACAAAGGCCGAAATCATACCTCACGGCACACCTGTAAAAAATAAATCGCTATACAAATATATCAGACGCTGCCATATAGTTTTTATTAACAGACTTGGACACCACACGCGGCTATTTACTGACCACGAACAGGTAATTTAGCCTACTTGCATTTTTCATTTGTTAATGTCTCGCGGTCTTGCTGTGTATTTTTTTTTACAATTAAAAGTCTGTTGTAACTTGTAACGCAAGCCTTACTGAACATGTACCGAGTAAAATATTACTGAAAATTGATTAGTAATGCCTTACACTACTGCGTTACAGCAAAAAGTAATATGTTACTGTAATGCATTACTTTTGTAACGCGTTACTCCCAACACTGATTACTTGTAGAAAACATTCGCCTCTGCAGAAACCATAATGACTTGGCATGACAGTAAGATAGAAGCTAATTTCAAGCAGATTGTGATATAGAAAATTTGCACAATGCATCTCCAGCTTGTCTAAACACAACTAGATTCTCTTCTCACGCGCACTAAGCATATACTGTCACACTGGATGCTACTGGAATGCAGATGTTTAATTCCTAGTGTTTAATTGATGTAGCACACTGATATGAAATCAGAGGAACTCTCTATATTGATATTTCTCCAATTTCTCTTGAACACACTATATGTTCTATATGTTATATTTGGAGACAATTATATTTTTTTTGTTTTACCTAGAGTATTAACTAAATGGTTAACCTACAAAAAAAAAAAATAAAAAAAAAAAATAATAATATATATATTTTTTTTATTTATTTTTCTCACCATTTATTTAACACAAAGGATATTTTTTTGTAAAAGTTTTTTTTCCAGGTCTATTCAACAGTAGTTTATAGTTACCATTGCCATTAAGACCCCAAAATGACAGAAATATACAAAAGTAGTATTAATAATGTGTGAGTTATATTCAAGTTTTCTGAAACCATAAGACAGCTTTGTATGAGCATTTTGGTAATTTTTCATTGACGGTCCATTAAGCTGTCAGTACTGTAATAGCTGAATGCTAAATGAACCCCAATATAAACAGTTTGATCCAGTTCAATTTGAAAGTAACTATAAGGTAAGGTGGACTCCTCTCTTGGTGGTTTTGGAAGCTGTATGATTTTTGAAATCTTAATGCTACACCAAGCAGTGACATTCTGGAGAATTATGGGTTACCAACTTTTTTGCAACAGGGGGTATTTTTCTGTTCCATGATGACATTTTAATATAGAAATATGAAGTCCATATAGAAATAGTTTACTCTTTGTCCTCACAGATATGATTGGAAAAGCCAAACTAAAACTGTAATTGTCTATATATTGTATCACTAAGCCACTTAACCTACAGTAAGTATGTCTGGGTTGAAGACTTAATTTGCATTTGACCTCCAGGTTTAATAATGTCTAAACCAGGTCTGTACGATATATATATATATATAATATATATATATATATATATATATATATATATATATATATATATATATATATATATATATATATATATATATATATATATATATTTTATATATATATATATATATATATATATATATATATATATATATATATATATATATATATATATATATATATATATATATATATAAATAAGGAATATATATATATATATATATACCTTATTTGAATGCAGTTCAGATGTTATGGGAAGAAAGAGGCGGGAACCGGTGAACATTTAAGGAATTTAATAACAAAATAAAACAAATACAAAACATAAGAAAAAAATAGCAGCCCCTCATGGATGACTGCTGTCACATAATAAAACATAAATCCAGGCCTGGCCTCTCTCGTCCTTCACCATCGTCACCCCTCCTTTTATGCTTCTGCTCCTCCGTGAGAGATACGAGGCCGACTCGCGCAGGTGTTGCTCATCAGCAATCACGCAATCACTTGTTCTGCTCGCCACACTTATATTTTGGTAAATTTGGTAGATTTTACAGACCCTGTTTACACCTGATATTTTGGTTGATCCGATCTCAATTAAACAATTGAGACATATTCCGTCTCTTCCGTCTGTCTTACAGTACATTGCTTAATCCTTCTCTTTTGTCCACGTTTGACCACTTCGGTCCTGATTTTTTTGAGGGGAGAGTGTATGGGTGGGTAAATGTATGGGCTTTTTCAGATCTTTCAATCTAATGGACGAAATAAGCTCACATAAAATCCATATGAATGCAACAGGGCATGAAAAAAAAAAAAGCTTTCGTTTCTCTGATAGCCGCAAGACCAAGGCAAACTCAGTAAGTGCGTGTTAGAAATCAGAATGATGAGAGAACATTGCGCTTGGTACGTTTTTGTCTTCAAACCAAACTTAGGTTTTCTTCCGACAAATTTTTAATCCCGTCTGGCTAGAGTACTTCCTAAAATGTTTACTCATTAAGTCAGTAGGCAGAGAGCAGGCGTCTTCTCTTTTGTGGCTGTTTGAACACACTCGACCACACAAGCATTCACACTACGAAAGCACTGGTCGAAGGTGGACAAGGTCAAAGCGTTTTATAACCCGTTTATACCTGTATTTAGCGTTGCCCACTTGTGATCGGATTGCTTCTTAATACCAGGTGTAAACAGGGTCTCAGCTTTTGCTGTTTTTTGTTGCTTAAGTAAAATGGAGCTGCATTCCATTAGATGCCAAAACTCAGAGAGGATCATTTACTGTGAGACTCTATTTGTCACTGACTTTATCTCTCAAACTGTCTCTGCTGAGGTTCCTGTCCTTTACATGGAGGTCTAGAGAGAGCTATCCCTAAGCATTCCCATTCATCTCGATGGCAGTAGCTTGCCTGATATATTATTTATAATTGTCCATTGAGAAAACCCTTTTTTAGAACAGTATGTGTAGTTGTAGCAGCTAACTGGCCAATGCTAACCAGCTAAACCTTGTCCTTTTGGTCCACTGAGTTTTGATACTATTAGATATTGCATGTTCTCTGATGGATACTTACCCCTGCGGACTTGAACTGAACGGCTGACACTTCCCATATTGCAGTGTGCGAGAATACAATTAGACTAACAGGCTAAAGTTGATAGTGGAGTTGACCTCGTACGCTCCATTCTCACTTGAACCATGACCACTAGAGTTCTGCGGTCCAGCTTCCCAGGCGGTTTGTCTTTCACCCCCGAAGTTTCAAATGCACCCTCTCCATTCCGGGACATGGTTCTGCCAGAGTAGGTCAGCTAGGCACGGTGTCCACTGAATGCTAACTAAGGACAAGGCCGAGATTCATTCCAAGAAATATAATCTCATCCATTTTTCATCAGACTGTATGAATTCGCAGCTCAGACATGCTTCATTGCTAAACATTTCGGTGGTCATTAGAATTGCAATAATGTTTCCCTTCAGGGACGCCACGCGGTGTGAGTCAACATGTTTATATTGTATCAGGTCAGAGCTGTTCATAATGCATAATACACTGCAGACCCATTGGAGTTGATGATGATTTCTCCACTCAAAGGAGGTCAGTCCTCATATAAAGACTTAAAAGTAATTTAAAGTAAATTTGGCTTGTGGATTAAAGTTATGGGATACATAATAAGCAAAAACCAGCCGGTTATTGTACGTGTGCCATCACTGCAATTCCCTCCGCGTCTTCCTTCCAATCATTGCGTCCTGGCATGCATTAACACCCAGAACAGTTTCAATTAAAATTATAAAACACTCATGCAAACTTTTGTACTTTCAAAATTCAAAACAAATTAAATTGATTGGAAGTTTTTTTGCTGAGTGTTCTTATCTTCACACTTATTTTCTGGCAAGAGCTGTGACTTACTGTAAGCACAAGGGCAGATTGATGTATAGGAGACGTGAAAAGGACCGATCAGCAGACAGTAGTGAATGGCTCCCCGTGGAGACATCCATCCCACTCAGAAGGTAGAAGTTCAGAACTTTGACCTTAGCTGTGATGGATGTGTCCCGCTGGACAACCAGCCATGTGCTGCAGTGTGTTGACGTGGATGTCATTCCTGCACTGCACACTGTCCTTTTAGTTTTCTAGCGATTCTTCATAGAAACCCTGGGGCAGTAAAACCATATACCACAGATACTCAAATTGCACAGCTCAGGGGTCACTTTCAGAAAATGCAGGGTGCTCAGGGGCCAGTGAACAAAATGACGTGAACAAAATGACCTGGTAAAAAAATATCTATCTATCTATCTATCTATCTATCTATCTATCTATCTATCTATCTATCTATCTATCTATCTATCTATCTATCTATCTATCTATCTATCTATCTATCTATCTATCTATCTATCTATCTATCTATCTATCTATCTATCTATCTATCTATCTATCTATCCTATAATTCTATTTCGTTATAAAATTGGAAAATACTCAACAAATTCACTATAATTCATTTATATAGTCCAGAAAAGCAATCTTCCATAGTTATTGGAGGGAGTGTTTTAGGAATCGTTCAAATTTTTTTGTGTGTTAAATTGTCTTTTTTGCTATCAAGCTTTTGACATTTGGGAGCTATTTTCTTGCAGTCTGTCACTATGCACAATCACTGATTACAGTATTTGCATTTTCTAATGCTTGCTTTACAATTATTTAAAGGGGGATATAAATTGTGAAACCTTTTGCAAATGCATCAGATTACACGACCACATAAATGTCATTTAAATTATACTAAGTTGTGCACCCCAAGTAAGACATGTGGTGCGGTATAAAGAAACTAGACACTGCACATTATGAATTGTTGGGATGTAACCAGCTTTACTGATTATAAAGGGAGTGTTGTATGAATTGTTGGGATGTAACCAGCTTTGCTGATTATAAAGGGAGTGTTCATGTGCATTGTTTACCCAGAAACTGCTAATAAATTCTCAAAAGATGTCCAAATTGTGGTGGGGGGATGTACTTTGAGTATACCTGCCATTTACTGTTCAGTTATTATCTTCTATTTTTTTTTAATAATCTTGCCTTTTGCATGTCTTATGTCTTGCTTGGACCTTGGATATTATTTGCATTGGTTCATTCAGTTTTTTAAGCACATTTAAAATAGATGTATTGCCTCCCTGAGGCAGTACATTCCATACAAACGAACTTAATACAATATGTCATACTACCTTCTGTACAACATTCACAAACAAAACACTCCAGATGAATTATCCATAATTTTAGTTTTTCAGACAGGCAACACACGGTAAAGTAAAATTACATAAGATATTATGTCTTGTTTTCTGAAAAAATAAAAAAAAATAAATCAAGATTAAGTGAGTTTTTGCTTAAAACTAGCTAAATTTTCTGCCAATAGGTTAAGATAATCAACCATGTTTCCGTTTGAATTAAGATTATTTTTCTTACACCACTGGCAGATATTTTAGCTTGTTTAAAAAAAAAAAACTCACTAATTGTGATTAATTATTTTTTAATTATTATTTTTGATTACATGTTTTGACAAAAATGGCAAAATTGGTTTATCTTTCCCACTAAAATAAAAAATAAAAAGGTTAAATTCAAACAGCTTTAATCCATGCTATCAGGCACATGTACAGTAATTAGCTTCTCTAAGATGTTTCTTCAAAGAAAACTATTCCTGTCATTAAAAACCATTCCATCCAGAGAGTGTCACATAACATGTATGATGATCAATAAGATGATTCAATCAGCAACGAGTTGGGTTGACTTCACAGCTTGAGTAATTAAACCTGTTAGATCAGAGCAGTCTCAGATGCAACATGGAATATTTTATGTACTAAGGTTTGTTTCATGCATGTCTTTAATGTTTATTTACATTTTATACTGCAGAAGAGGGAAATGACAAATATGGTGTTAACTTAAGTTTAGATATGCTAGATATGTTTAGATATGTATATTAGAATATACGTATTTTCAGTTTCGATTTTAGTTTTTTACTAATAAGGGCAAAGAGTAAAATAAAAAAAAATAAAAAATAAAAAGTATATTTAAATGAAAATATGACTCTGTCACCAGGTATTCAGACAATCTTCAATGAGAAATTTAGAGGTTGATATTATTTGTATCACATTAAAACAGCATAGCATCAATTATGATAAACCTCAGTAAAATAAACCAAACATTTTTGTAACATCTATTTGTGGCTCTTCAGAGATCTGTTTCTGGAGTATCCAAAGGGTCATTGTGTATGATAATATTAATATTATTTATGTTTGTATTATTAATTTATGATGTATTACTTATCAACGCTATCTTTAAATGATTATTATTAATATTTTTTTTTTCCAACCTTTTTTTATTGGTTTTTGTTTGAACATAAAGACAACTAAATAAACAAAATAATGAGTAAGAAACAAATAAACAATTAAGAATGAAGATAATAAGATACACATTACAGGATATCCAGAACAACACTAAACCATAAAATAAAGTAAAATAAAATAAATAAAATATACATTTTGATATTACAGCACACAGCCTGACATTTTGTAGTTTAATGCTACTATTTTATCAGAGCTATTATTTGTTTTGCTGGATTACAATAACTGAGTTAAATATTGGACCTGACCACTACAGAAGAGTTAGGTAGTTCAATCATCCCATATTGTCTGGTCAACTTGGTTACAGTAATGTAAGAAGGGAGCCCAAATTTGATCAAAGTCTTTTAGTTTCCCTTTAATGACATAAGTTTTTCCAAGGCAAGGTTGCTGGTCATTTCTTTAAACCACTTTCCTGGGTTAGGTCCTTGGGTTTCCTTCCATTTTAAAGCAATAGTACGCTTGGCCTGAAGTAAACTAAAATCAATTAGTTTGCGCTTTCTTGCATTCACCTCAAGATTTACTGGGTATATATGAAACATACAAAATTTGGGTGCAAGAGGGATATTTACTCCAGTTAGTTTACCAATCATAAAAACAATCTCCTTCCAAAATCCTTGAATTTCATTACACTCCCATACACAATGATAAAGGGTATCAATTCCTTGTTTACATTTTGAACAACTATCTGGAATATTTGGATTAAATTTATGTAATTTGACTGGGGTGATGTATGTCCGCAAAAGCCATTTATATTGAAGTAATTTACTCCTAGTATTGATGCTGTGATTTTGGGCAAATAAACAAGATTCCATCCACTCTTCTTTAGAAATGTATTCCTGAAGATCATTCTTCCATGCTGTTAAATAAGACAACAAACTATCTTTTGATCCCTCTAAAAGTATATTATAAACTAATGACAGATTACCCTTGTCCCTTAACTTAAGTAGGGGTACTCGACAGGGGTGTCCATTGTCCCCTTTGTTATTTTTATTTGCAGTAGAGCCCCTTGCAATGGCAATCCGGAGTAGTTCTGAAATAAAGGGCATAACAATAGGTGAGAGGGAACATCGTTTATCTCTGTTTGCAGATGATATTGTGGTGTTTCTTACAAATCTAGACCCTTCTATTCAAGCGCTTAATTATATACTAACTGTATTTGGAAAGTTTTCAGGTTACAAAATTAACAAAAATAAAAGTGCCCTACTATTACTGAATGGAGATGAAAGGAGTAGCTATCCGATCTCCAGGCAATTTGCCAGCTCTCCTGAAGGTTTTACATACTTAGGGATTAAGATAACCCCAAACATAAAAGAAATTATTCCAAGGAATTACGACCCATTAGTAAAGAAAGTTATGGACTCAATCGAGAGATGGAATGCACTGCCAATTTCTATTATTGGGCGTATAAGTATCCTAAAAATGTCGATCCTACATAAATTTTTATATCTTTTCCAATCAATTCTACTCCCTCTTCCAGCTTCCTTCTTTGCTATACTCAAGAAAACATTTGCAAGATTTATATGGAATAATAAACGTCCTCGGTTACGTCTCTCCTTACTCTACCTACCATATGAACGGGGAGGGCTTAAAGTACCAAATATAAAACTTTATTATTGGGCAGCTCAACTCTGTTCTGCTAGGTACTACTTCATAGACACATACATTCCAGCGTGGATAGATATAGAAAAAGATGCAATAATGATTCCATTACGAATGTATCTTTACTCTTCTTCAATTAAAATGCTCAAAAAAACTACGAATAATCCTTTCCTTAGGAATACCATCTTATTATGGTATGAAGCTCACAAATATCTAGATGAAGCAATTACAATGTCAGGTTTGTCACCAATTTGGGGTAACACAAAGTTTGCACCGGGTAGAAGTGATAAGGGATTTGAAAAATGGATGTATAAGGGAATAAGTCAAGTAAAAGATTTATACGAGGAAGGTATAATGTTATCATTCCAACAACTGATGAGAAAATATGATATCCCTCAGAAACATTTTTTTAAATATATACAAATAAGAAGTTTTATACATTCTGAAATTAAAAACTATTCAGAACCCCCTTTGTCAACTATAGAAAAGCACACTTTAAAGCATTTAAGTCCTGTTAACAAGTCTCTAACGTTACTTGCCTATGGCGTTTAAGTTGAGGTACGCACTGACCGAATGAAGTCCTCGACCTCCAAGACCGATTTAAAAATGTGGCGCTGATCGGAGTGCGTAACTATCAGATGCGCTGGGTAGAGCATACCATAGCGGATTTCCATGTCTCTAAGTTGGGCTTTCACTCCATCAAACTGGCGTTGCCGCTGCCGCGTCTCGGCTGACAGATCCGGGAACAGGCTGATCCGTTGTCCTTCATATCGTAAGTCCTTAATTTTCCTAGCTGCTCTCAACGCTTTCTCCTTATCCTGGTAGTTCAGGAACTTCATTACTATCGCTCTTGAAGTCGCCGAGCGATTTGGGTTGACCTGTCCTACACGATGAGCTCGCTCGATGACCGGCGCGGAACTGAACGTGTCGTTCAGAAGCCTGGGGAGCAGGTTTTCAATGAAAGCGCACATATTTGACCCTTCTGTTTTTTCGGGCAGGCCGACTAATCTTAGGTTTGAACGTCTTCCACGGTCCTCCAGATCCTGCACTTTGTTTCTTAGAAATTCTGTCGTTTCTTCAAGTTTTTTAACTTTGTGTTGAAGGGTTGAGACGTCCTCTTCGGTTTGTGCGATTCTCTCTTCTGCCTCGCCTATTCTTTGGGATTGTGACAGTAAGTCTGATTTTATGCCATTTATAGCATCGAGGATGTCAGAGGATTGTTTCGTAAAGTCAGCTTTCAAAGACTGGATCGCGCCGAGGATGTCATCATTTGTAGCCGTATTAAGTACAACCTGTGCCTCAGTTAGCTTTTTGCTTGCTAGCTCCACGTTTTCCTCCTCCACCTGAGCAGGTGGCTTCGAGTGTTGCCCAGATTTGATGGCTTTTGGTGGCATTTCGTCCCACCGAACTTATGAGTGAATTCCAAAAACTTTTATACGAGATAAGGTGGTCTTTCTAGTCATTTCTGTGAGTATTTAGTTGCGAGCTTTACTCGTGCGACTGTTCAGCTGCACGCCATAACCGGAAGTCCTTTATTATTAATATTATTATTAACCTTTATTAACCAGGCAAGTCACTTAAGAACAAGTTCTTATTTTCAACAACAGCCTGGCAGGAGAGTAAAAATCTCCTGAAAGTCGTACAAACATACATTACCACATTACACACACACAACACACACACACACACACACACACACACACACACACACACACACACACACACACACACACACACACACACACACACACACACACACACACACAAACAAACAAACAAACACAACACACACACACACACACACACACACACACACACACACACACACACACGTATACATTCATTTAAAAAATTTACAGACTGTAATAAACTGTAGTTTTTTTAAATGCAGATATTGAAATATATGTCTCTAGTTTTAATGACTTTTGTAGCACATTCCAATCATTTGAAGCAGCAAAACCAAAAGCGGAACGACCATAAACAGTTTTCTTCCTAGGGATAATTAAAAGAATATGATTAGATGATCTGGTTGAATATGTACTAACATGAGGTTACAGCAATTTTATTTGGGTAACAAACCTAATAGGACTTAATAAATAAATATATACCAGTGTATGTCCCGTCTAATATGTAATGACGTCCATTTTAAAAGGGTGTTCACAGTAACAGTTCACAGTATACGGTGCATTAATCAGTCTAAAAGCTGCATGATATAACACTAATCTAATTGTTCTAGAACACCATTATGTGCACTCCTATGTATCCATGTATTCATACCTCATAAATTAACCTTCATCATATACATTATTTAGGTATTCACTCATTATTGTTACTCATTTATGTTTTTTTACTCTATTACATTTGATTCAATGTAGTGTTATTCAAGAATTTGCTTGTCGTATTTACATGTTCCTATATGTTAATAGATATTTTTTCAGATATTGGACGCTTTCCAACTACTGCCTGAGTGATAATGTTTTCCAGAATTAGTAATTTATGGTACTAGGTGTGCTTTTCCAGAAACAGTGTTTTGCACAACGTAAGATATGGTATTTGAAAAGTGCTAGCTTTGCTGTCTTTGTTCTAAACCACACATTGTATATCTATGCTCGTTTATATTTACAACAGTCACAAACCGTCATGACGACCTAGCAGTGAATATCGCACTGTGACACAAGGAATCATTCTGTTTGACCTTGTCTTATCAGACCATAACACACCTTTTTTTGTGTGTGTGTGTGTGTGTGTGTGTGGGGGGGGGTGTTCCTGCACTTACTCATATACTGTATATGTTCATTGCTCTTGTTTCTCTACTCTTCTCTTCTAGCTCACTCTACAAGGGCCATCTGGCAAATATGAATATACTCATAATATCATATTAAAATTTAGATTTGTAGACTTAAGTTTTCTTTCTTTTACTTCAACATTGCACTCAATAATTAAAAGTTGATTATCATCATTTAAAGCTGCAGTCCGTAGCTTTTCCTCTTTGTCACCATCTCTGTTCGAAATTTGTAATTGTAAAGTTTTTTTTCAATTATTATTATTTTGGATAATTTTTAACCCAAAAAAAATTACGGACAGCAGCTTTAAAATTGTGCTTCATTTTAATATTCATTTATTCAACAAAATAAAATAATATTTCCTCCAACTTCTTGATCTGCCTGTATCTCACTGCATCCCTTCTGTCCTCATCCTTTCCTTCCTGTTTGCTGGCTTGTTGCTGAGTATTGATTTTTTTTTCTGTGATTACTCCCAATGGCTCCGCTCCAAGTTTTTAGAGGTGTGTTATCTAAGGCATTAGTAAGACCGACTCTCATCGTCTTGATTTTACACCTTTGATTTTGCAGTGAAACCTGGTGCCATACATTAAAGAATACTTCACCCAAAATTACAATTCTGACATTTACTCACCCTCACAATCAATCAAATACTTTTTTTTGTTGAGTGGATCAAAAGGAGATGTTAAACAGAATGTTTACACTGCTCTTTTCCATACAGTGAAGGTGTAAGGTGACCATGGGCTATAAAGCTCCATACATGGCAAAGAGGTTATGTAATAATGACTTAAATGTTCCTCACGCAAAGCTGAGATGTAGAATTGGAATAATTTCAGAAAAGTTGTAATATAGTGCACTAGTTTAATGGACCAGTGATATTTTAGTATCATTGATATATTATTTTCATTTGGTTTTTATTTGAATTTGATTTATTTTTCTATTTCTATTTTCATTTTAGTTAAAAAAAAAACAATTTTGTTGTGCGTTTTAGTAATTTGTAATAGTTTTTAGAAATATTTTTAAAAGTTAATGTAGTACATCAAGTTAAACTAAATGGAAATTATAATTGTTGCATTGACAACTAGCTAAAATAAAATAGTTGTAAAGTTTTTTTTTATATTTTATTTGCATTTCAAATACTGATTTATTTTCAATTTTATGTTTGTAGTTTCAGTTAACTATTCTAACCCTGGTATGGATTACCTATGGACAACACTTATTGTTATATGAAAAAAGGCTGCCAGAACATCCTGGCAACCTCTTTTTTTGTGGTCGACAAAATAAAGACCATCATGTTGCTCCAAAGCCATATTTAGTAAATAATGACAAAATTAAAAATTTGGGTGAACTATCCCTTTAACCGTGCCATATTTGTTTAATAACTTCAGGCTAGTCATCACAAATCCGGATAGATTTGAGAACAGAGTTTTTGTTTCAAAATGCTCTCCATCCGTTTTCAAGCATTTTCCAAAAGTTTCCCGCCCACACTGAACCGTTGGAAGATGCTTAAATCATCTTACTGCACATGCATAAAACATAATAAAAGCTCACTGAGATGGCGAGAGACCAGACATCATAAAGTTCTCACTCTGTTCTTATGGCAAGATCACTTTATTAGCAAAATCTCTCACCTGGTGCGTTCAGGTCGCACTGAATAGCACTCATTATATTGTCTAAAACGCATTTGGCCTCATGATTTTATCATTTTTGCAGTAATGTAATTTAAAGACTGTACAAAGTAACATATCTTTAGCAGTCTGAGACAGTGAATGGCACATAGCAATATATAATGATTTCTGTTCTGAAATAAGACATCGGTTATGATGTATGTTGTCGACAAATGTGACCTCCGGGAGATGCAACCTTCGAAAGGAGAAAATCGCATTGATCTGTTCAATATGTGTCACATGACTAAACATGCATCGTTATATGCATGCACTACCACTGTTAACACAGTCTACATTACGAAGCAATTTTACCCACTTGTCTTCAAAAAGCTTTGTTTTTCGCAGGACAAAAACAAAATCTCAGCATGGACCAAGGGTCAAAACATAAAGAAAAAGATGCGCTTTCAAATGCATCCGGATTAGCGTAGATGTAGCCTCAGAGACTACAGAAACACTATGGTGTGCTTCTCACCTCTGCTGAAGCTGAGATAAACTTAGGTCACCTCTTCGGCTAAAAGAAAGTGAGAAAATAAAAGCTAATTGGTCTACTTGGAACCCAATTTGTCCGAAGTTCATCAATGATAACTATGCTTCTGCCTGAGTCATGCTTTTCCTTTGCTCAGTATAAAAGGGCCCCACAGCCATGAATCTTTAATGGGAACACAAGATAGTTGGTCTTTCCTTTGAAACCCTGCTCTCCATCATAGGCCTAGTTGCTAAGAGAGCCCAGCTTGCCTCGGTTTAATGTGTCAGCACTTCTGATGTTACGTAACGCCACACAAATGCTATCAATCTCTAATTCATGAGCGACAGGCCAGAGACAGGCCTTGGAGACAAAAGCAAAGATGCAAACGGCCGTCGTCACAACACAGCGAACCAATCCCAGGAACTTTTACTGTAGACTTGACCTTCATTTGATCTTCAAACTATTAACCTTTGCGTAACGGGACAGTTCATTTCCTACTTGTCCTCTTTTGTGAATGAAGCTCGGTTTAGCGCCCCTGAAGAAAACCAATTTTGTTCATAATCACTGATCTGTGTTGCAGAATTCGTGGTGTCGATTTTGTATGATTTATAGTCTACTGTCTTCTTCTCATAACTTGCCATTAATTTTCGGATAAGGGTACGTAAGGAGGAGAGACCGGTGGAGAAAAGCCAGCGAGTTGAGACCGGATTCCTCCCGCTAGCAACAGCAGTCGTAGATCTGGTCTTGCCTACCGTGAAGGAGCATGTTAATCAAATCAGTCACTCAAGGACTGCAGCGTAGCACTGTCTCATTGCTTGCCACTGTAAATCAAGAGAATGGGATAAGTCAGTTCCTGCACTGCTGGGGCGAAAAAATAAAGCACGCAGGACTCAAGCAAAATGCAGCTGAAGCTTAAAGTAGAATTAGTTGGATGGTGCAAGGTTGGAAATGAGAAGTTGAGGATTTAAGAGATACTTTGATGATTAGGAGTTGTGGATCTAGGAGATACCTTGTTAAACATCTTGTTGCTTTTCCTGTTAAAAAGACGTCCGTTCTTTCTTTCTTTTTTTGCCATTTTTTTTTGACTGCGAAATTCAAAAAGTGGACTGAAGAACATTTGCTAATGGCAAGGCAATGGCTTTGAAAAATGCAATCACTATACTGTCAGGAACAATTATATTTATGTCAATCATCTCTTTGTTGTTCTTAATACATGTAGCGCTGATGTAGAAATTGCATCAGACTCAAACTGTTTGCAGCCCATTTTGCTGTCAAGCTGTGCAGCGATTTGGACAAATGGGACATGTTTAGGATCATCATCCTTGTTGGTCATGGAACAAAATTATGTTAATCATTTGGGGGTTGGAGTGTGAAGAACAACTAGAATAGGTAACAAGAGAGTATGTCAGCTCTATTTTGGATCCAGCAATGTTTAAGAATGGGGTTGAGATTCAAAAATCATTCTTATCAACTCTATATTTTCATCAGTTTTTAGACTTCAAGTTAATGGTTAAGGTTAGATGGAGGCATGCACTGTGTGGTCAAGGGCTTTATTAGTATGAAAGTATTGCTGTTCCAGGAAAACCTGAAGATATTGATCTGGGTACAATTTGCCCTAATTGGCTAACTCATTGTTCAGGTAATTTGTGACAATGGTCTTGCCAATTAGGCCATGTTCCTGAATCAACATTTTTGTTGGTAATGAAGTAAATGTTTTTACCACCAACTGGGTTTTTAAGTTTGTAGTTTTGTGTAGGGTAAAGGGCTGTGCCCGGTTGCATAAAGCGCCTTAAGTGTAATTTTTCCCTTAAGGTCGCCCTTATGTTTCCCTTAAACCTAAGGGTGTTGCAGAAAAATACCCTTAAGTGTTACTTAACGTTTTTTTTAAGTAAAATGTCATAAACACTTAGAATTTTCCTTAAATGCTGTTTTTTCACTTAAGTAATCGTTAAGTGTTGCATAAAACCCCTTAACGGCAATTTCCCTAAGTATAACTTAAGGTTTGTAAATCGTAACCTTAAGAGTAACGCGGACAAAAATAAGACAACATGGCTGAATTTATGGAACCAGCTGAATATCATTGGGAATAGGGAGAACCCTTTGGACCAATTTAAACTGTTGGAGCAACAAAATTGTTGCAAGAATACCGATTTGATCGACGCGCAATATTTGACATAGCTATCAAACTAGACGGCTGTCTGTCTGTCATTACACGCGACTCGCATGTAGACTATCACAACGTTAAGTCAGCGCGCACGGGAGAGTGTGTGGCCGACCCGTGCAGAAAAAAAATTCACAGGAGAACGAGCTGATTCTGTGTTTTAAAAGGAATCATGACAGAAGAAAACAGGTATGCTATGGAAATATACTCAGCTGTATTTCGCCAGAAGTGCATTCACAAAAACTAAACAAATGCAAAAGCATGAGACGGTGAACAACACAACCTGCCGCCACTTTCGGAGCTAACGCGGTGTTGCGTGATAGCGTCACTGGACTGACACGTGATATTCCGACATGTTAGTGATTTGCGTATCTATGGCAACAACAGACTTTTATAACATGAATCCAGGATCGCTGTCGTGAAACACTTAAATGTTTCCCTTACCTAAGATAACTGTTTAAGAGATTATATGCAACACCCTTAAGTTATTCTCTTAGGTAAGGGGAAATCGCCCCTTAAGTATCATACTTAAGGGAAAAACCTAAGGTGCTTTATGCAACCGGGCACTGGGATTTAGGCTAGACTAACATTCATTTAATGACCCTCTGATTTTAGCATCCCAGGCTCACTGGAAATGTGCCTGTAGCAACATTTCTAGAAAAGGGAAATATTTTGTGAAATGTCTGGTTATGTTTGTGACATTTTCAAAGTAAAATGTCCAGGGAGTGGCACTACAAGCACTACAAGTTTTATTAATTTGGTTGGTGTACATATTGCAGTAGTTTGGAAATGAAATGTCTGTTAAGTTCTAAAAGGTTAATGCTAATTAAATAATAATCTGCCCCTTTAATCATAATTTTACTACCACTAGTGTTTATTTCAGCTAGAAACTGCAGTGAATTATATGTGTTGGTACATTTTTGCCAAAAAAAGGAAAGTTGTCCATAACTGTTTGTGGTTCACTTTCTATATTTTATTCTGAAGAAATATCCTCATTGGTGTTGGAGCAACAATTCATTCAACCAATCAGATTTCAGGGTTAGATTTTTGGTTATGGTTTCCTATCATATGATAAGGAATGTTCTTCCACGACCAACATAAGATCTGGCAACACATCCTACTTGGCATTGGCAAAATCATGAACACCTTGAGGTCCACTAGAAAATAAATGCACTTGACTGCTTGTACACTTGCACTGCTTGTCTTCTAAAATTGTCCATGTCTCTACTCTTTGGTTATTTTCTCTGTCTTATCTCATGAGCATTGGATGAAATTTTGATTTTGTGCTTCTTTTTCTTTTTTTCTTCTGTCTTTCCTCACCTTTCTATCACTCCATCCTCCTCCTGCTCTCTGCCGATGACACTATCTGTAACTCCAGACTGGCAGTATGAGGGTAAGACAATGTATCTTATCTTTCTTTTACTCTTTTGTTCTCTCATCGGGCATGAGAGCACACCTCTATTAACCCTTCGCAACCCCAGTGGTAACAGCTCTCTCTATACACATAAAGAAATCATTTTGTAAATCTATCTTTGACTTGTGGTCCCGCGGTCCCAGTGGTGGATAGGTTACAGTACTCATAGATCTTTTTTTTATGTACGGGTTGTGTGACTTAATGTGAGCTGAAATTGAAATGTCTTGTTTAGTATGAGTTACACCGTGGTCTAGACTGGATGAAATTCTGATGTCTCTTTTTTCCATTCCTTATTTCCATTTACTCTGTGTCCTTGCTTTTCAGAGTGCAAGCTCTCCAGAACAGGCCCACCTGCCACCATTGTAGCCATAGACGAGGAGAGCCCTAATGGTAAGTCTATATTGTTGGTTTCTTTTTTTATCAGCATTTCATGAAAATAAAATGAAGGACAGTGAGTTTGAAGGTGTGTGGTCAGAATTCTTAACAGGACTTGGACATTTTGTCATGAAATTCAAGTCTGCCAATTTTTGGTTTGGCTCAGACTATCTGTGATGGAAAATTTACTAAAAATGAATTGTGCCAACTAAATGCGGCATTTTGTTGTTGTTTTGTTGCTGATTCACCAAATGAATTATGCAAATATGGTAATAACAAAAACATGTTCATAAAAATGGGGTAAATGCAATTTGAATGGTGCAATTCCCGATCGTGCAGGTCTGTTCTGAATGCTGGGTTGTGGAGAGTTCTGGTTCGTAAGCTCTTTATTCGATTTGAATTTAATTTAGTTTGGCTCAATTTAGGAATGCACCAATCATGATTTTTCATAGGCGATTTAGATTTTTTACAAGAAAATGGGCCGATTTTGATACCAGTTTTTTTTCTTAAAGCTATTTTATTAGTCTATTTGCACTATTACAGACCAATCTGGTCTTAAAGGATTAGTTCACTTTAAAAAAAAAAAAAAATTCTGATAATTTACTCACCCCCATGTCATCCAAGATGTCCATGTCTTTCTTTCTTCAGTTGAAAAGAAAAACATTACAGGATTTTTCTCCATATAATGGACTTCAACGGGACCCAAACGGTTCAAGGTCCAAATGACAGTTTCAGTGCAGCTTCAAAGGGCTTTAAACGATATCAGACGACGAATAAGGGTCTTATCTAGCGAAACGATCGGTCATTTCAAAATTAAATAAAAAAGTTTAAGTTTTATAAGCACAAATGCTCGCCTTGCTCTGTTCTGTGAGACCTTTTCAACGTAATTGCATATTACGTGTCGTCACGAACGCCCATCACAGAACAGAGCAAGGCGAGCATTTGTGCTTATAAAACTAGAACTTTTTTATTTATTTTTGAAATAACTGATCATTTCGCTTTTTTAAAAAGTGAACTAATCCTTTAAATGAGAGGTAACCACTGTATTTAGCATGAGTTGTTTTTGTTTTGAATTAGATGGTATCATTTATAAATTTAAAGAAAAAAAAATGCTCTGAAGTTAGCTTTTTGAAATTATGCAATATAAAACATACCTGCTCAAAACAAAAACAGCTGAAAGTATTGAATGAAAAAGCAAATCTGACAGTAGGTGGCGCTTATGGAACAGTAGCGAAATAGCATTTCCTTGGTTATTGCTGTACACAAAGTAGCGCTGTGCTTATAAACACTAAAAATAACTGGTTCATAAGAGTCATTTGGTTGTGAATCAGACTACACTGACCAAGTACAACTCTAAACAAAGACATGTAAACTGTATTGTGGGTGGTTAGTTAATAAGAGGCAGATTAAAATACAGCGTACAAAAGTGGCGCAACTCTCCTGTGCGGTTTCCCTTCTACATGCGCTAATTGACAGTGATTAATGAGAACAGATTTGCTCCGACCCACTGGAGAACATTTTTTTGGACAAAATGATGTGTATGTTGCACTGATGAAAGCAATTTTTGTTCTTCACGCTTATCTTAGACCTCCCATGGTGCAGCTCACCAGGGTGCAGATGCACAGATGATGTACAATACGCTGCTACTTTGATGGGCCTTTTAAAGTACTGTCTTTTCATCCTCTCTTCATCTGCTCTCTGTTGTGTGTCCTCAAATTCTGAGGTGCTATAAGAAGGTTTCAATAGAAAATTGACAGCTTACAGGTGTGATAAAGGGTCAACACTTTTGCTGACCTTCACACTCAGATAACAGGAAATGTTCTCTGAACATTCTGGCATGATTCTCTCAAAGTTATGAGCAAACATTCTTTCAGTGATGGTAATATAAAGTTTGGTAAGAGCTATCAAGTCTTTAAAGGGGACATATGCAAAATTCACTTTTACATGGTGTTTGAACATAAATGTGTGTCGGCAGTGTGTGTACACAACCACTCTAAAATGGTAGAAATACACCCACTGCTCTTTTTTTAATCCCCATAAATCATAAGCAGTCTCAGAACAAGTCTTTGTGTGCAGTGTGACATCACATATGCTTAGGCGCCGCCCACTACTATTGACGGACTCAGCCCTATTAGCATAGGCCCCGCCCTGAGTTACATAAACACAATCCGTCATATTTATCTCCTCGCCAGAGCATTTAACATCAGCATTCAAGTAGGAAATGTATTCTTACATAACTAAAGCGATTCAATCAAGAGCAGTGAGTGATGTTCTGTCTTTCTTTTGTTGTTTGATTCATATTAAAAGCATATATAGCAGTAGGTACTGTATATTATGCTGTTTTCCCTTTAATACACAGATCTAATATATACATGTGATTTCTTTACTTGCTGTTTATGTTCAGAGACATAACCGACTGTGTTTATGTGAACTTTGTGTGTTTTTGACATAAACTTGTGTGTATTTGACAGTTTAAAGGGATAGTTCACCCCAAAATGAAAATTCTGTCAGTAATTACTCACCCTCATGTTGTTCCAACCCCGTAAGACTTTCGTTCATCTTCGGAACACAAATTAAGATATTTTTGATTAAATCTGAGAGCCGGATGACTCCTCCATAGGCTTCTAAGGGATTGAAACTTGATAGCCCCAAAAAGTCATTAAAGACATCGTTAAAATAGTCCAAGTGACTACAGTGGCTCAATCTTAAGTTTATCAAGCAACTAGAAAACTGCAACGAGTGCAAAAAAAAACAAACAAAAATAACGACTTTATTCAAGTATTCATTTCCTTCTCTGTGGCCGAGATTTCAAGTAGTGTAATAGCGTACAATTTTCATTTGGGGTGAACTATCCCTTTTTAAGCGCAATAACACGTGAAAGAGAACTTAGTTTAATACTCAAGGTAGGCTCTATCTGACATCTAGCTTTCTGTGCACGTGCTTCGGATGTGTGCACCCAGAAAACCATGTATCTGAAGATTAGACTGATATGGCCTTAAAACACATGCATATAAAAAACCTTTCATGATGATGAAGAACTGCAATGTCATTTGAGCGTGAGCATGACCGCGATAGAGATGATAATCAAAACCAAACAGATGTTTTGGCTGAGTACCCAAGGCTCTGTTCTCTTCTGGAAAGCGGGTTTGAGAGCAGCAGCTGATTTGCATTTAAAGATACATGCATGAAACCAGCATTGTAGCAAGGTTAGATGTTGTAGGAAGAAGGAAGCGGGAACCGGCGAACATTCAACAAACTTTAATAGATAAATAAACAAATACAAAATGAAAATAAATGCAGCAGTTCCTCAGGAACAACTGCTGCCACATGAAACAAAACATCAAACAAAATCCAGGCCTGGCCTCTCTCGTCCTACACTGTCGTCACTCCTTTTATGCTTCCGACCGCTCCTCCGTGTGAAAAACGAGCCGGTGCATAGCGCAAGTGTCGATCATCAGCAATCACGCCGTTCTCCCACGGCCCTCAGCCTCGTCCTGCTCTGCACAAGCAGGTTTTCCTTTCCACTCAAAAATAGGCTTTACAACATAACGAATCTGAGAAAAACTGAGACGATAGCCGCAAATAAACAGTCCAGTCAGTGATGGGTATTGGGAGACGGACGATTGTATGTTCGCGGCCGAATTTGTGCGCAATGCACATCAGCGAGCTTGTGTTTTACTTTCACTATCGTGATCACGCATACTCTGTGTATAGCAGCGGTGCTGAGTGTACATTATACAAGATAAGATCAGGCGTTTAGTCTATGTTGCGCAACGAATCCTCCGCCATCCTCACGCGATCAGTGAACTGTGAACTGTGATAATAATGATTTTGATTTGAAACTTCACAAACCCATTCTGGGGACACCTGAGACTTATATTAAATATTGTAAAAAGAGCCATAAAAGGCC